>OZ025280.1:8201627-8824386 GCA_964019165.1 Mastigias papua
TTCAAATACACTTTGACCTACATTTGCTGTAAAATGTCACAATTATATTTGCGATTTCTAAGGATGTATAATTGTGAGTAATGGTATATTGATAAACGGTGCATCGTGAAGATATCTGTATTGCCGCGGAAAGAAATGAGTTTGAATACATGATCAAAGCTACTTACTCAAATCTTGTATATAGTACACTCCATATAAACGGTGAATATCGATGATATAAAAGAATGCAATAAATTCAATATTAGTATCGTCAATTCGATCTTCTCGATTCTTCGAACGATTCTCTCCTCTTCTTTAAAACTCAGTTGCAGACCCCCGCAGCCAAAATTTACAGATTCTTTTATGAATATATGCCAGTTCTCTACTATATTTTATGCTATTTTATGCCACAATCTCATGGAATTTATGCTATTTCATGATAATATTTCTTAAATTGTATGCTATTTTATGGAACCCAAGTGGTATTTTATCAAATGAGTTGATTTAAGTTGTGTCATTTATGGTAAGAGGCTTGAAGCTAATGCGGTTCAAACTCTTGCATGTCAAAAACTTTCACCAATGGATCAAATACTATGTACCAATAGGATCTGTCATAGTTATGGAGCTTAAAATTGAGGATCTGGCGTCTTGCCTCCAGAACAATTTTTAAGGTAACGCCCTCTAAACGTCGGAAAATGCCCTTTTAGAAAAAGAATGTTTTCGTGTTCATCATTGAATTTCATACTGAGAAGGAGAACCCAATCAGAAAAAGTTGTATCATTCGCGAAAACTGAATTTATGACTCAACTGAACTTGAAACATTAGTCGGGAAACGCAGCAGTCTGAAAATCTCACAGCAATTGGAAAATTGAAGTACTTGGCTTCAATTTTCTGACTGGATGAAGATTGGGGGTGTTACGCCACCACACCCCCCCCCGCAATTTACGTGCCTGCAGGTAAATCAAAATTCTTATCAAATACATGTCTTGTGAGTAGCTTTCTCATTTTGAAGAAATGTTCTTTTCCTTCTCTTTTCTCTGCAAGCTGGCAAGAGAATGAATCTCGCACAAAGATAATCTGATCTCGTCTTCATCTAAAATTGCACAACACCGAGTTATTGTGCAGGGGATTATTACCAACATTTCTCAACATCAATTCTCAGAGCCCTCTTACACAAATACAGCTCTATTCTGCCAGTATCTCTTCAGGGATACAATATGGAAAAAATATTTCTTGAGCTCAAGGCCTATGAAATTTTATGTAATTTATACCCAGATACCATATTTTACACAAATTTACCAAAAATTATGCTAAGCCTAAAATTTTATGCTTTTCGTTTTTTTATCCTGTCTGGGAGGCCTGCAGTTGCAACTGTTTTCTTCGAATTTTGAGGCGAGCTCGAAGACTGTTCTAAACTTTGTGGATATGTTCAAAAACACAACATTGAGCCGTTCCTCAATGTTGATTTGGCTTCAGATTTGGTCAAATTTTCTGCTCATTTTAGAACTTTCTCCACAATCCCATCCATTTTGATGTAAAGTGATATATTTTTCTTAGTTTTCTAGGTTCTCCCTTCAACCCTTTCGGTTTCTCCCGTGGGTAATGCAAATCCAAAAAATTCGCATATTATGTTCCTTTTCAGTTATCACGAGCTAAAGGTTTGGTTCTATTGTACTCACCCATCTCTGTTCACAATTTCAAACTGTAATTTTAAAGTTAAACGCAGATTTCACGTTCGTGCTTCATTCGTCACTTTGAAACGCTAGCTCGTGAAATCACTCACGATTTTCTTTACTGGTATCCTGAATTTCTATACAATAGAAAATGTATTTCTCTAAGAAAGGTACTTTCCAACAAAAGATTGAAAATCGCAAAATTTTGTAGTATTTTTAGTTGCTTTTCTGATCTTTCTGTAACAATGACCAATTGCCTAATTTTACAGTATATTTCCTTATGGATTCATCATAGCCGGTTCAATCACACAAATTTACATCTATGACAGTGCAGGTACCACAGAGCATTGTGTTCCACAGTATCAGTTTGTTGTTGTGTTGTGTTGTTGTGTTGTTGTGTTGTGTTGTGTTGTGTGGTGTTGTGTGGTGTTGTGAGGTGGTGAGTGTGTGTGTGTGTGTTGTTCTGCTTCGATAGTCTAGTTCTTCTGTGGAGGATATATTACTAACGAGGGCTAAAAAGTCTGCACACGCAGGAATCTATACTGCAAAGCAGTATGCAGGTTACTCCTAAATTACAGAACAAACACATTCAAAAAACTTGAAGGTACTGCTTAATACTCATACATATGCAAGGGCTACGACAATCAACTTCGCATCGAAGAAATGTCTAACAGCAATCTACATAAAATGTCATTATAACATGATTAAAATACACTTCAATCAATACCAATTACAAAGGCTAAAATATCAATTACACAGTGGGGCCGAAAAGCCACCTACAAACGTTTACTGATTAAAGTATTACATATATCGATAAAATACGAAGGTTTGGGCAAGTTCACCGAAGATTCTTTACCCACATATCTAATCCCTACTGTTGACTTACACTAAACTTCTCATCTACAGATACGCACTACTAATGTATGGTTTATTGTGTGTTCTCTGATGTTAAATGAGATATATTGCAATGAAAGAGTAAACAGTGCAATCAAAACATTAGATTTACAAACTCTTGTGCTACCAACCACCACCATAATTGCTATATACCACTGAGCGCCAAATGGTCATGAAAATTAGAGAAATGCCATCAAAAGCGCTGCTTTGTTTTATCAACTAGGCGTCTACATTCGATCCATAAAAATTGAATAAGCAAAATGATGCCTCATCAATATCTACAGTGTCCTCTATAGTATCCCACAGTGCCCCAGTGTAACTAAACATAATAATAAATCAAAAGGAGTCTACAATAGGGTATCGATACTACCAACAAACAAAAGAAACGTAACGAGCAAAAACAGATGGTTTCGAAACTGAAAACGCCAGTAACTATAATTTCAGTCCTTGTGTGCATGTCTAGCTACATCATTCTCCTTGTGTTGGGGGTTATGAACTTCCTTCTCTTTCATTTCATCATGTCCGTTCAGGGTGACCAGCACAACCTATAAGAAATACTCTATATTGTCTTGGGAATACATTCTCTACTAAATAAAATAAGGTAATATCCTAGCATTTGCATATCACGTCATCATTTATATTTATCTGCTCTGTGATAAGTAATATCCCTACTGAAATAAATTATTTAAGAATAAAACCGATTAATATATAATATAATATAATATAATATAATATAATATAATATAATATAATATAATATAATATAATATAATATAATATAATACAAATGTAATATAAATATAATACATCACAATACAATATAATAAAATAGAATATGATATGATATAACAGTACAATATGCTATGATGTACTATTGTTTATGAAAATCACAATGAAAAATTTAAGAACATATCAAATACAAAAGATTTACGAGTAAATGCAGCATTATTCTTTACTTAGCATAAACAGATCTCCATTAGTGTATGGCTCCTCTTTTAGTGAAGGAACTCAATCTGAGTGACTGATATGACATGAAGAAGGCCAAATGCATATAAAAATTGTACATTAATGAAAGCGTATACCACTATGTTTACATACGAAATGATATAACTGATATAATGATATAACGACGGCAATATTAATCAGATATCTAACCGTAAAGAGAAGGTTCCATGAAAACAAAGCATACTAAAATAACCCGTATGCAAAATGCATCATGCCACTGAATTACAGGAATTCAACAGACATCTATATATAAAGAAAAGTTTTAAGACAGAATGAAGCTCTGTGCATCAAAAGTTAAATTATTTATATTATTAATAGGTTTAAGTATTATATTTTCAAACTTTTATATCTAAGCGCCTTATTTGTCCTTACAAGATGCAAATCGCTGCTCTTTACGTCTCGAGATTGATATTCCTATTGCAGCTTAAAATTGAAAAGATTTTGAATTAAAAGAACTGTGAAAGGATTCACGCTACGAGAACGGCGGAATTTATGACGTAACATTAACGATAACATTTCCTAGATATTTAGTAAACGAAGAACTTAAAAGTGAAAAGTATTGTTAAAAGCAGAATACAAGGCGGGATATGTGTATGTGTCGATACAAGCATGGAATACAACCCACCCTACCATAAAATATCATGCACGCTTCTCTCCACTCAATCCTATAACAATATTCTAATGGGTTATAATACTCAAAGAAGTTTCAGATCTGTCTAGAAAGAATATTTGAATTAAAAAGCCTCTTAAAGAAAGCTATGACGAACACAGTGATGACCGATTGAGCTTAAAGGCCTACATTAACTTCTTTCCGGTTCGTCTTCTGGACGAGAAACTATTTGCTCCAACTTTAATTCCACCGTCAGTATCAGGGCAAAAATTTTGCCACTACCCATAGTACAAATTCTTGATGTGCTCCTATATGGAAATGGGATCAGATGCTGGGTGGCAGGCAAAAAACCATCAGGACTTGAAGAATTTTGATTGATCGTGAAAATCTACTATGCGTCATTTCTCCTCCAATTCCGATTGCAAACAAAACTTAGGGGGATTGCTCCAGGAAGTGAGCTCTGATCTTTCATCCAAACTGAATACAATGAACTTATACCAGAACTCCGAATCAAATCTGAACGACATGGGAGCAGGCCTCAGTCACGGTGATGAAATGAATATCAAAGACATCAATATTTTCCCCTTATTACAATCACACATTTTTCTCGCCAAATTCTAGTTTAATGACTTCAAGTTTTAACTACAATATTTTCCAGAAGACCGGGAAATGATGCGAGGCTCACCTATAACCTGCTTTTGGATATCAATATAAAAACAAACGGCATATATGGTTTTTGCATAAGAAACAAGTATATAAGAAACATTAGCTTCAAATCGACAAAAATCAAGAAACAATTAAGAAACAAAGGCAGGCTGAGTTTCATAAGTAAACTCGAAAATCTGTTTTGCGAGAAAATTGTTTAATAAAATGGAAAAAATAAACAACATTTGTCTCTCAAATGCTCTTAACTAAAAAGTCTATTTGTCGTCACACAGTTGCGTTGTCAGGAAATTTCAAGAATTTTATGAAATACTAAGGGGTCATTCACAAAGGACGTCCGTTAAAAAGTTGAATTTTTAGACCCCCCTCCCCCCTATTGTCCGATATTGTCCGTTTCCAACGACCCCCCTCCCCCCTTGGACGTCCATCTATTTCATGCCAAACACCATTTAAATATATATATATATATATATTATATATATATATATAATATATATATATATATATATATATATATATATATATATATATATATATATATATATATATATATATATATATATATATATATATATATATATATATATATATATATATATATATATATATATATATATATATATATATATATATATATGTAAAAATATAAATTTTTTGTCATATGGCAACGTCAGTCTCTGTGAATGGCTGCTTCATAAATCATTGCCCATCGCTTGGCATGAATTTTGGCTATCCAGGACGGAATAAATCGCCAATGCAATAACATATACTTGGATGATAGGATTAATCCAAAATAGGAATGCAGTAAACATGTCTTGTTGCAACATTCCGAACACCTGGACGTCCGCAATGCACAAACACCCCATCCCCCTATGTCCGAGTTTGTCCTATTTCACCAGACCCCCCTCCCCCCCTTGTGCTCGGACGTCCTTTGTGAATGGCCCCTAAAGGAACATTTAAGGTTGGATTTGAAAAAATATTAAGAAACATCCAGGCTGAAAGGAGAAAGTTTGTTTCTTATACAAAAACGAGGAAAATGAGACTAGACACTACAGCATCACAACAAAGGAGCAAAAAGATCATGAATGCTATACTAAGGCAAGGCAAACCTTTCTTAAAGCTCTCATTTTTCATGCGAAACATTTCATATATGTATTACACACAGGAAGATTGAAGATATTTGGCAACAAAACTGGAACCCCAAGCCAACAACATGGCTCACATGTATCTAGGGCTTTCAACAAAACTTGGTAAAGATCCTTTTCATATATGTTATAGAGTAAGGACGAATAACAAAAGGTAAAGAAGATACATACACCAGTGCTTGTTGGCTTCATTTCCATGGCTAAAGCATCATCGCTCTCCTTGAATTCATAACGAGACGGGCGCAATTTGTGTGGAAGAAGTCGACAAAAGAATGCTTTGTAGTCAAACAAAAGGTTAGGATTGACTTTTTCAGGATCTCCAGGTCCTAAAAAATTATAGCTCATTAGTTAAATAAGTTCAAAACATCCATAATGACAAAATATAATTAACACAAATAATCCCGATTGGAATCTTGAGCCTTAATTCTTTTGTTTATATGAATTATAAAACTTCACCAAATAAAGGTTGTCTAAACGTGCCTAAATACGGATTGATACAAATGGGTACCGTATGGGTACTTACACAGATACCAATATATGCATACCTATGCATACATACAGATATATGCATAAGGGTACTTATATTCATATGGGTACACGCATAAGAGTACATATACAAATGCATACTTACAAACATACACGCATGCATACATGCAAAAATGCGTAAATGAATAAATACACTAATCTGATGGTAAGATGACCTACAGCAGTTACAATAAACACCAAAAAGTATATATATATTTAGCAAAATACATGTCATCAAAGAACTCTAAACATTTTTTCCAAGAAGAACTTATTCTGTCAAAGAGGGCAAAATAAATTTCAAAACATAAAAAGACGAATGAGTCAAACACTTTATATGAGTTAGCTAATGGATATAGGAAAGACTGCTCTTCAACCAAACCGACAAGAGCAGACTTAGATGATGATACATGATTTTGAAAAGTAGCGTTACTATATTAGCACTACTATAATACTAAAAGAGTGAGACCTTTGGCAAATCTAATTGTATTAGTCAATATGACGAGAAAACTTTCTTACCGAATATCCAACTGATGATAACACCGGCAACAAAGGTAAATGAAACACCAATTGCTGCATACCACAGGTAGGAGATACTGTAAAAATTCTCCAGGTTGACGCTATAAATGGTAAAAAAAATAAATTGATTCAGTCACTGTTGTATGAAAGGGGACGAGGGATGGGGGTGCAAATGAGATGAGATATTACAGAAAACCATCCGCAGCAAATTGATGCAAACTGGTCAAGGAAGCAAGAATATAGATAACAACTTTTGGCATCCAAGTTGTCTTGCAATACTAACAAAAACTAAAGTATATTTTAGGTACTCATTTAAATAACAAATTTTCACACAGAGCAGCCAAAAATATGACTGTATAGGATGGTGTCATCACATACAAGGTTCGTACACGATTAGCCAAATGAAATATCCTTACATTTTCTTTACCTTCCTTAAAATCAAATGGCATTGAGGATACGGAGCACTTTTTGTTGCTCTGCCCTTCATTTGACATTCAACGACGAGACCTTCTCGCTGGAGTTTCGGAATTATTGCGACCATATGTTCGAATAAACAGCCTCCCAAATAATGCACTGGTCCAAATGTTATTGTATGGTGATAAAGACCTTCCTACTGATATTAATAAAAACGTACTAAAATCAACTCTAAATTTCATTCACCAAACAGGTAGGTTCAACTGAAATGGTTTAAAGTAGCCGCTATACCCCCCCCCCGCAAAGTCTCCTTTTTCTCCCTTTATTTGTTTTTCAGTTCCTTGAGTCTGTTTCGCAGTGGATTCCAGACAGTTTATCTACACTATATCGTGATCCATATCGTGATCCATAAACCCAGACAACCTGGAGGCGCGATGTCATGGGCAGTGGGAACTCCGGGGGGAGGCAGGAACAGCAGCAATTATTGCTGTTGTTGCTTGCTCTCTCGGCCGGGGTTTCTATTGTTCAGCATCAGGAGCCTCCGTCGCTGGTCTGGTGCCGGGTGTGAAACAGACTCCAGGATCTGTCAGTATCGTATAGTGTGTGTATCGTTCTGTGGGTGTGTATTTAGTTGAATTGTATGTCTTAATGTGTTGCCATGGGGTAGACATCGTCTTTTGCTCCCCATGGTATAGTTCCTTGTAGTATTGTATAGTAATTAGAGTATAGTAGAATGTAGCATTATATTGTAACTTTTTATATTGATATAAAAAAAAAAAATCAAATGATTCTAGATGAAAGTGTTCCCTGACTACTCTATTTAGCAATGAATCACCCCTATTAGGCTCTAATCAATTTAATGGGTTTGGAATACTTAACCTTAACATCAAAATCTAGAACATTCATGAAACTAATATGAAAATGGACCGGCATTCGCATGTAAAGTTGATTTTTACAATTAAGCAAAAAAGTATAACCGAAAATATATTAGAGAATATCCTCAATCTCACTGTGAGTTCCCAACAACAGGACGAAAACTCAAAATTCCTTGATTTTTCCTACTTTCTAAAATATTCAAAACAAAGCCTTCCATATTCCAGATTTTCTCTAACTTTAACCAAAATCGGTCAATTTTCCTAGAATTCCCGGTCTGCAGGTACTGCAAGAAACCTGACAAAAAGTTTTTGAATTCCGTGCGATTCTGCAGCATCAAAGGTGAGTAAATATGAAGTACATATAAACAGTGCCTAACACTAGGGGTGTGGTGGGTTTGAGGGGGTAATCACTCCTAGTTTGCATCAGATCATCACCTCAAGTTCCCTTCGTCTGATTGCTACCCATTGCCAATTAAAAAATAAAGTGACTGCCAATGCAAACCTTGATAAATGCATGAAATGACATTTCCAGTGGCTAGGTACGCTACCTGTTACTAACACAGTAATAAATGCAATTGGCATGTAAGTGATTAGGAAAGTGTACGAATAAATAACCAATATGCGAAGAGAATGAAAATTTGTCAAGAATTTTGGTATGAAATAAAAATAACAGTGGGCTAACTCACTTGTGGGGTGTGAAACTATTGTAGTAAGTCCCATTGAAATTCAACGGGTACTTGCCAGTGACATTTCTGTTTAGATAATTTGGACATTCTGTCACTGAGACTGGTGCCTTGTGCTTATTTGGCGGATAGACATTTGCTCCAATTGCCAACCAAAGTGTTGTTGTTACACCCACTAATGCACCTCCGTACGCACCCTACAAATTAACAATTTCATTCAATGCTTAATTAGTTCTCCTGCTCATATGCTAAAAATACATTCTGGTGACCAATGGTCACACTGTCAAACTAAGCCCCTAGATCTTTTAACGGAACTTCCATTACTTTGCGCATTACTATCTTGTCTCTTGATATGTTTGTACATATTTCTGTCAATTCAAGCATCAGTAATTACTAAAGAGAAACTGAATGGTTTATTTCGTTCATTCATGAAATCTGCCGTTGCATAGAGACTTAAAGTACTAGAGTGACTAAGACGGCAATAAAATGATACTAACAATAAGGCACCAAGCATACAATCATGAAAGCGGTATATCACCATATTTACTGCTTCATTCGAAAACGGTATGGACTGGTACCGTTCTGACTTTCCATTCACACTGAAACGTCTTCCTAACCGGTATCAAGCGAAAAAGACTTTGAAAACGGAACAATTTGAAAACGGTATAAGTTGCTTCAGTGTAAATGCTAGAAAACGGAATAAATTCATGCCGGATTGAAAGGGAGGTCGATTATTTTAGGAGACCGATCGGGCTCCTTTCCAATCCGGCATAAGACTGCTCCGTTTTCAAGCGTATACACTGAAACAACTTATACGGTTTTCAAATTGTTTCCCTTTTCAATATCATTTTCACTTGATGCCGGTTATGAAAACGTTTCAGCTTAAATGGAAGGCTAAACGGTACAATTCCATATCGTCTTCGAATGAAAACGGTATAGTGCAAACGGGCCTTAGTTTCCGTTACAAAGCAACAAAACATTCTAGCCGTAAAGCATAAACTGCATAATAAAAATGGTAGCAAAAAGTGGCTTAACCTACGAGCTACGTGCTCGACATTCAGTCAATAGTTATATGATGACCCAAACCCATGGAGAATATTTAAAGTAAATGACATGTTGACTTAACAATTTGCCTAGCTGAAGGGCACGCTATGGTGTCCCTCAGAAGGGAATTTCTTGCGAAAATATCGACGCTTCTTAACAAAATGATAGTGTCTAAGGGCATCGATTATTAACCCTACACCTATGACACTCTCTTCAGCAATCTTGCAATAATGACGGGTATGCTACTAACGTCAACTGTACCGATAAAACGTTCAATACTTCAAGTCTCTACTACTCATCACTCGATCTCTGAGACCAGATCCTCATTTCACAACTCCTTTATGGTAAACAAACCTTTGATGTAGCTGATGGAACAAGTATTCCAAGGGCGAAAATTCCAAGGCACGGGCCACCAACAATTCCAAATATACTGTATGCAAGCTAAAATAATCAAAGATACAAAACTTTACTCATAGTGAAAAAGTAACGAAGATATAAAGAGAATGAGCCAATGCTGTTAGGTTCCAGACTTCTACAAGAGGACAAATTTCCTTATAAAACACACCACCAGCCGAAGTCAACAGGTTTTTCTCTCTCTCTCTCATCACTTTACAACTAAAATTAATTATGGTCGTTATACCGTGATAAATGAACAGCACATATACTCAAAAACGGAATAATGGAAACCGGAGTAAAGCATGCAAAATGTACCTGAAGAACCATGGTACCAACAAGTGACACAAGGAAGGCACCACCGATTATGATCATACCAAAGGTGCATGCTGAAAGGTAGCAAAAATCTGATTTAGTGAAACATTTATGGCCACCATCTGTTTAAAATACTATTTCAAACAAATACTGATGAGTGATGACTACTAAAGAAACACCCTTGCTTTACAAGTCTCAGTGACTTTCGAATTTCCAGCAATATGATAGACATAAAAAATAATGGATTCGTAATAAAAAATTTCTGATCATAAGATACAAATAAGTACAATGTGCATGATTTACAAAGAACAATATGATATGACTAATTGTCAATGAAAATGTTAAAGAAATCTACAATGCAATATTTCTACCAAAAATCTGAATAGGACCAGACACAAGAGTATAAGTTCTAAGTCTATACTGTTCCTTGTTTTTCACAGTCATCATCACATCCCACCTTATTTTTTTATTCTATTTCGGCAAAACTGCTGAATTCCAGATTCTTTAATTACTTTTAAAAAGCAAGTGACTATTGGTAAGTAAATAATCTCTATTGTTTTTCGTACCTATCAAGTCTACCTACAAGTTTCCTAGACATATTCTGAGATCCAAGAGTATTTCAAAAAAAGTTCAATCTGAAAAAGGATTTTCAATAACATAATTACCGATTATCTTTGATATTTTTGTAGCCCAGGCATCTGATAAATCTGGGTGAATTCTCTTCACAATATCTTGTAATGTAACAGCGGCAATTGAGTTCAATCCCGATGAGGCTGTGCTGTTAAATGTAATGAAATGTCAAAAAGACTTGCTTCAGCATCAATCAATAAATCTACTAATTATGCAAATGACCTGGGAATAAGAGCAAAATAAATAAGTAGAAATCCATGTCAGATAGCTACTAAATTAAAACAAACAACCGATCGATTACACTCGTGAAAATCACTCAAGTACCAATCTGCCACAACCCATTATAACAACCCCCCCCCCCCCGGTACTTGTAACGCCAACCTCATCTTCCGTCACTAACTTTATTGCAACTCTGATATAGCGCCATTCTCTCGCTGTTCTCCATCCGCAATCAACTGTGTGTAACAAACACAAGAAAATAATCGGATAAACCACCATACTGATGTTCTGACACATTGGGGACCACCAAAATTTCGACATGGTACCGCTGGAGATGATGCACATATACAGCTGAAACGTTTCAAAGTCACCCTCTGATTGCACCTCACCATCAGATATTCCGCTGCGCTGGCAATATAAGATGTTGGGAATTTTGGGTGAAATGATGGGTGCATTTGTTACATTCTAGGTTTATCAATGCCATATTTGAGCGCAAAATTTCAATGTTCTTGTTTTAGAATTGCTCCAGATAACACGCACCCCATTTTACCGCCATAATGTTGCATGGACATTCGATGGCGTTTGATTATAATGTAAAATGCTTGCACAACCTCAGGCTCTTAAGGCCTGGTCAAACGCACCCAAAAATTCATCCAACATCCTCAAAACAAGTGTTGAATGAATTGTCGAGCGCGTTTGTCACCTATGCTATGCTGGATCATCTAACGCTTGCGAAGTGATATTGGATGAGGTTTGATCGACATCAAAAACAAATTATATGCTTTTTTTTGAAATGCTGGATGTGTTTGACTGCCTCACTTAACATTTCAACCAACATTCCAACTTTGGGCATGCGTAGAAAGTTCTTATAGGCTTCTCAAACCTGTCGCTGCGCTGGCAATATAAGATGTTGGGAATTTTGGGTGAAATGCTGGGTGCAATATTGGATGCATTTGACAACCCCTCATTAATATCGATGAACTTCTAAGGTATTTTGGGGGCTTTTTGGGTTAAATGATGGATGAAATGCAGAGTGCGTTTGGCATTTATAAACATTTTCGAGGTGCATATCACTCGGAAAAATTTAATATACTGTGAAAAATTGTAAAAAGTCACTAAAATTCAAATGATGGATCACAAGGAATCACAACAATCACATACACGTTTTTTCATAAGAAAAAGTTTTATACGAACACGAACTTCAAAAATCCGACAAAACGTGAGAAAATATAGGTACATGCTTTAATTATCTATGGCATAAAAAGTTTCGCGGTTCCGACTTGAAAAACACGAAATCAAAATTCCGTGAAAAATTTGCAATTTTATATATGTCAGACGAACAAGAAACGGACGGAATGACGATTAAAGAAACCCTTTAGTTAATTATCATTTTTCTTTCATAGTTGAAAGTGATGGAGAAAAATCAATCTGATCATGAATACCTTTCTTATTGGTGATGATGATGATGATGACAAATAATGATTTTGCAAAGAAAAGCAGTACCTCGGTATTTGATTGTACTATAGACTGCCAAAGATAACTGTACATAACAATAATGAGCTATTATAATGGAAGAATTTATCAGGGGTTACTAGAATAAGGAGTTCTGGACATGTAATGTTAGTTTTCTGGAGATTTATTGGATAAATCATGCGCCTGCCTCTCTTCTATTGAAGTTCTTTATATCTTACCGCATGATCAACCCGCATTTCATATTGTTCCGTGAAAAAAACGCGCGGGATATTTGATTTCTGTTCATTGTGCGCAAAATATGTTATCAACTTATATTATAATGGAGGGAATTTTGAGAATAGAGAGGTCTAAACACCGAGTCACAAAGAGCGAATACGCACGTAGGTACTCGATCAAGCCCTCCTCCCTATGTACGCACCTGTACGCCTTTGGTCCTCCCACCTAACTGCGTACTTTATGGATGGTCCCTGATGGATACAGTAGATTGCTACATTGATGAAAATTTGAGACATATTCAATTATACTTTGAGTTGTTCAACATAGAGGTTAAAGCTCACGCAAAACTGGTGAATCAAAATGGTACGTGAACCTACCTGAGGGCACCACTAAAGAGGCACGATGTAAACAAGCCGGGAATACCCTTCCATCCTCCAAGCTTATCTATTATGAAATGGGGTAGAACCTGCAATAAGAATTGGGAATACAAATGAATAACAAAAGCAACAAGTAAAAATGGACTGATCACAGAAAAGCTTACCGCACAATAGAGTGAGATTGCTCTCTTTGAAGTATATATGTCCAATTATCTAGTACAGCGGTCACCAAACTACGGCCCGCGACGGCATTCTATCGAGTCCGCGACGGTATTCTGTCCGGCCCGCGACGGTATTCTATCGAGCCCGCGACAGCATACTATCTGGCCCACAAACAGTACTTAGAGTACTAGTTTTATCATTCACTTATTGATTACGCAATGATGTATAAAATGTTGCCTCTAAGTTCCTGTTGGTTGCATGTTGTCGAAGTCTTACACACTTCACATTATTACTCATATTCCTTCTCTCTTAAGCATTATATCGTTTTCTCAGAGCTTTCGCTCCGGTTTGCAAGTATTGAGCTGAACGAATATGTGCCCCGCGATCTTCATTCTTTCGGTTATTTGGCCCCCTACAAAAAGGTTTGGTGATCCCTTGTCTAGTACTATAAGGGGGCAAAGGTATTTAGCCAGAGTATAGATAGCTGGATATAAATGTTGAATATTTATAGCCCACTGTCTATAAATATTACCCAGGTTAAATATATTTTTTCTATCAAAATTAAAAGATTGAAAACACGAAAAACGTAACACTTTGCTGCCTCATCCGAAAGGGCAATAAGTTATCCGGTCCCCACCTTGGATGAACGTACAATTCCGAAAGTCTACTTCAAACAGAAAAAAGAAAAAGGTAGAAACAAAGGTAGTATGGTGCCAAATAATACCAGAAAAAAAAACAATCCAATGACTTAACTGCTTTTGCTACCTACCTTCCCCGAATACGTCGGCTAAATGCCATTGATAAAATACTTTTGGTTTTTACCCCCGTATACTTTTGGTTTTTACCCCCGTATACTTTTGGTTTTTACCCCCGTATACTTCAATGACACCAGTACTGTTCAGAAGGCTTTAAAATTACTATCATGGGACTTTCGTTTCATTTTAACTTATTAGCAATGTTTGTTTGAATTGAATGGTCCAATCGTTGTTTTGAATAGTTGCATCTAAATTGCATCTTTCCGTGACTTACTAGTTTTTGGTTGTGAATTCGTGTGTTAGTGGTATGTCCAGACTTGAAATGTTGAAGTTATTAATTGATAGTAATTACAAAGTTGCGCTATAATATCAAAAAGGGCCGCTTCGCTACTACCTACTCTCTCTCATGAATATCTGGCTACCCTACCAGTATCGTTACAACGCTGCATATTTCGATGGGCAAGAGTTCGTTCTAATACGATACTGGATAGTTGCTTGTTTTTGGACGTTGCTTGTTTTTGGACATTGCTTTGCTGTGCATTGGTCTGTCTTCTATACTATCGGCTGATGGGTCTTATTCGAGCAATTTTTGATGCTGAGAAAAGGGCAAACTACTATCGCTTTAAAGAAAGTGATAGATGAAAACAAGGATCAAAATACACGAGCGAAACTTTTGTTAAAGCGTGAGAAGCAAAATAGAAAAACCATAGTAATGAAAGTGAGACATCTCTGGGAGCGCAGAGACAAACGAGTTAATTGAAGATGACAACGAGAAATTATGGGAAGCAATGGTAGAATTCCTACAGTTATAGATGAATTTTAATTCACTAATACTGAAAGTGATTAAAAAGCTGAAAAAGATGCTACAGACATAGAAGGAAAAGCCATTTGAAAGGAAATTAATTAGGGCGATTTACAAAGCAAAAAGCTTTTCGAAATTCAGGGCAAAGAATGTAAAGTTGTTGTCAAAATTACAGCCCTGCCTTAGCCTCATCACCAACTGCAAGTTATCACTGTCCAAGCTTAAAACCGTTAGAAGTACTCACATTCAATGGTCAAAAAAGTAGTTCTGGGGGCTTTTGGACTTTATTTTCGAGTCGTCTTGATCAAAGAAAAGAACTATCGATTATGAAACTGGCGATATTGAGACAATGCCTTAAGTGGTAGAGCTCTCAAAGCGTTAAAGCGCCTTGATGGTTCTGAGCCTGAGTATGAAGAAGCCAAAGCAATTTTGCTAGCTAGGTCTAGGCACAGACTTTTGTGGTTTGGGAGAATATGGCGAAACATTCAAATCGAAGCAATGGTTCTCTCAAAACGAAATGATGTGCAGTCGTTTGAGAAGTTTGCTGATCTTGTGCGCATAGCGGTTGTCAAGTTGCAGACAGAAGGATGTGTAGGTAAACTGAGCGACGGTACAATTCACAATCTGATGGTGAAGAACCTATTGGATTCTCAGATAGAAAGCCATAGACACTGACTAAAGGAGAATACGACATAATGTCCAGTCTTCAGTTTATGAGATTATTTAGAAGAGGAGGTGAAGATGACGGTTGAAGCTAAGGAAATAACATATGGCATAGAAGCTACTCAATGAAAGATTATATCAAAACGTTAGAGCACAATGAGGTGTGAAATGGCATTTTAATCCACAATGGGCACCACATTTTGGTGTTGCTCACGAAATACTGATAACAGCTACCATTCGCAACAGTGAGGTAACAGATGGAGAACAGACTACAATTGTTACTGAAGCTGAAAGTCTACTTAATTCAAGGCCACTGATTTAGCAGTCTGCCGATCCAAAAGATAATATTCCATAAACGTCAAACCATTTCCTTCATGATCAGCTGGTTGCACAATCTGCACCTGAATGCAATGACAGTACAAGGTTCAGCCCACAGAAGAGGTGGGGGGAAAAATGGAACAGATAACGTCAAGGACATAGTCAAGGTGATTAAAAGACTATTTGCCATGCTAAAATGTAGCCCAAAATGGACTGAAATTGTAAAGGATATATGTGTAGGAGACATTGCATTGGTAATTGACACATTGCATTGGTAATTGACACATTGCATTGGTAATTGACACATTGCATTGGTAATTGAAAAATATTTACCATGAGGAATATGACCCTGCCGCATTGTATTCTAGAGATATACCCAGGAAAAGAATGTCATACATGTGTGGCCAAAGTTTAATTTAGAAGTAAAACTAGCCATAAGGTTAATTCATCAATTGCTCCCATTGCGAACACTCCAACAAAAATTAACGTTAGTGAATAGGTTGATTTTAGTTTCACCTGTAGAAAGCACTAAATAGTGTAAGGAGAGGGATATTCAGAAGGCTTTCAAATCATTGTCATGATACATCTGTTTTTCCGTCATTTATTGACAATGAGCCTATGTCTGACTTGAATAGTCCAATAGTTGCTCTAATAGTTGCATCTAATTTAAAAGCAGGGGCATGATTGGGTTTCTTGATAGTGTTTGGTAGTTGACATAATAGTTTTGGTTATGAATTCGTGTTACCATAGTGTCAAGATTCAAAATGTTGAAAGTTTTGACTTATATCATTACATAGTTCCGCTTTAATTTCAAAAAAGGTTATTTCGCTCCTAGATATCCTCTCAAGAAAAAAAAATAAAAGACAAGATAATAAGAGCAATGGATGAAGACCAATCTAGAAAAGTGTCTAAGTGATGAGGAAGAAGCTATCACTCAGTCACTTCCTAAGTTAGTCTCTACCGAAATATTTAACAATCGCCCTAAAAATACTAACTGCATACCTGGTCATTGCTGGTGATTCTCTTTTCTTTAAGAAGGTCACAATTCGCGTAGACAGCATAAATTACCAGGCCATCCATAACACAAAGAACAACAATGAAAATAAGCCCAAGGATATTCAGATAGAGTGCCCTGTGTGAGAATAGAAAACATCCATAAACAAATAAAACGGAATAATAGAGTGAATAACTGAAAGAGATTTGCAGCACAAACTTGTAAGTATGTTCATAACAATTAAATAACAAATTGAAGCGATAATATACTAACTGCAGCAACAACATAGGTTATTCCCACACATGGTCCGAATAAGAACAAACACCCTACGGTGCTTAATTAACTTGGGAACGCATATCAACTTATCGATGCTTTTCAAATTCCCTCGGAGCGTGTTAGGGGTGTTTTCTTACTTTTTTCAGCTATGTTCACAAACTTATCCTGACAGTATCATATTTGGAAAATTTTGTCTCAAATTGATTGATTTATAAGTTACTTTCAAAAATTCGACTCTTCCCTATATGCCAACCTCGTATAGTAAATTTTACAGTATTTCTGATTGAGTCGTTTATTACATACTAACCGTTGATCAGGTGCCTTAAAGTAACGAGACAGTTTTATTTCAGCTGGCCATACGTGGGCAGTGTTGTAAGTCCACGAGAATACCCCCAGCATGGACAACTTAACGGTAGCATCGAAGGAATAGATCTGTAGAAACTGATAGGGTCACACATATTTTCCAAGTTGTTGATTCGGGAAGAAAAATTGGGGGTTGAAATGTTTACAGTGACTTGCGTAGAGACAATTTTGGTTGGGTCATCTGCTGTCCATTACATCGAAATTTGAATCTTGAGCAATTTGTCTGCTCCAAGTACCATTGGATGGAGCTTGGGGCTCAAAGCAGAAGAGGTTCCTACTTAAGACTATAACACAAAAGACTACAGAATCTTTGAAGAGGTAGGAAGAGATCTCCTTGGCAGCTTGTCGGATCATATTCCTGGGTTTGATTCAGGAGAACTGAATACACAATCTTTATGTCACTTAATACTTTATGAAAACCCAGGTCTGACCCTAATTGCAAATAGAATGATAATTGAAGCAACAATTAACTTTATCAAGGCAACGAAGAGGTTTGACTGAGGTGCCTTCTTGGGCTGCTGGGACCGGGTCCTATGCTTGTGGCGTTTTGGCCTTGAGATTCCCTCATTTTTTGAGGGCTCTTATGGTGGATAGAAGGTGGGAATCTGATGTAAACAGAGCAGCACCCCTTTTGCCTATCATTGTATAATAGTTTCTGTAGAACATCTCTGTCTCGTGTTTGATGTTGGGTGATATTTGCAGAACTTTCAATGCCAATCTGACATCGCGGGTGTGTGGTATATTGCCATGCATTTGCGTCTTTCGAATTCAAATTTTTTTACTGCAGATTTTGTTGCCTAACATTAAGTATGAGACAAAAAACTAACGTTCTTGTAGTTATTCACTCTTTTTTCCATTGAATACTAAATTGAACAGTCGTTGCTTTATATATTAATTAGTGCATTTTAATTGATATAAAAACAAAACTGAAGACAAGAAAGAACTCATCCAATCTTCAAAGCTTCATTCAGTGAAGAGTTGACAAAAAAATCTGAGAAACTAGTACGCTCCCACGTCACAAAAAGGACCGTTCATATTCTATATCATCATTTTAGGACTATCGTAGACAACCCTCCTCTCCCATGGAATTAACTATAATCATCGGTTCTATTCCCGCCTAAATTATGTCATCATTTGCTTAACCTCCTTCCCCTTTCTTACACAGGACTCACAATTGAGTATACTGGTGATATTCAAAGTATGGGAAAAAATCATAATACCAAGGGAGGTTAAATTCCTCTAGTAGTAGAACCGCATGCAGAAAGATTTAATGAAGGACAGTCGCAAGCCAATAAGTAAGAATGATGTAAACATTTTGGCTACATCGTTCTATCTGGTAAAAATGAGCTAGGAGACTTTCCACGAATAATGTTTGAAGTCATGTATATGTAAACTATGTCACCAAATATTAAATTCGTTCCTGTCTTATTTTAGAAAAAATTATTCTCACAATCTGTCAGTTTAAGTATGCTCCTAGAGCAGCAGATTCAGTGCAAAAGAGCCACATGTGGCTCGAGAGCGCGGAATGGCCACCCCCGTCTTATACTATACTAGATTTTCTTCAAAACGTCTTCACGGTGTAAGCAAATGATCTAACAACTGGTCAAACATTTCATCTTGCTTTTGTTTTCAACAATTAGTTGATGTCTACCAAACGTGCAAATGAACCTGATTTTTCACCTAACATTTAGTTTACCATTTGCAAGACAGAGTCACTTTAGATTCAAAATCAAACATCGTAAGCAAACAATTTGTGGGGAGCAAAGAATCCAGAGCGAGTGCTTGCATCTAGCAATGATAGACGTGTGCAAAAATTCTGCCATTTCCACCAACAAATGGATAAGAATGAAATTTTAGATCAAATGTTTGATCTTAATGAAACATCCCCAAATATTACAAAACACGATGTTAGGTGTCCTAACAGACTGACAATACGATAGATCAAATGTTAGACCAATGTTTGATTATTTGCACTTGCCTTAACATATAAAGTGTCGTTATAGGACAAAAGCAACACATGTTATTGTCTGAAAAACAATCAGCAGGTTATTATTAAACAGCTGAATTAAAAGAAGTTTACTTTTCATGCCCAGTAACTACAAGACTACAAGAATAAAAAGGAGAGAACTACATGAGATTTTAAGGACGGTGAGATCAAACATCCCCCTTCCTTGATGACGTAATATGTGAACGGTCCCCTAGGAGCAAAGAATAGGCCTACGGTGTTGCATATATCCAACAACTTCGAAGTCTCCCCAATAACAATGTATCTACGTGATGGAGGTTAACGGCTTGTCTTTGTACATGAACGTAAATTTTCCCGAGCAAATCCAGTATATTCTTGATACTAACTCAATTTCAAGATGACGTCAAAAAGAAATAACCTTAAAATGGAAGCACCTTGTTGGCTAATGACAAACATAAACTAATTCTGCTGATAAGCATAGCATGGCACTCGTTCATGCAATGCATCCGTTAGAATCCGAATCAAAACCGACACGGAATACCATGATTACGTTGGGTTTTTACTAGTCCCAATCATTTCTGATCATTCTGCTACAAAATGATCAAAATTACTAAGGCTAATCGTATCAGTCTTACTGTGGATAGATAAGGCAGGTGTAAATCGACTACAAATCCCATATCACTCCAGATACTGACCAAAAAGTGATCCGTATAAGTATAAAATGGGCCTTCGGGTACTAACTACAGAAACTTTCTTTTCAAGCTTCAAAGATACAGTAGATAGGTTAACTCAAAGTTTTACGCAATTTGTTTCACTTTGATGAAGATACCTTAAGACGTCTCTTCTCTTTGTTTATGCTTTCATGGAGCATAGGAGAGGAGTATCATTAGCGGCATCAGTCCCAAGAGTACCATAATATCTTCATTAACAATCACGTGGCCTTATGTAGCTAAAAAGAACACACAACTTTACATTTAAATTATAGTGTTGAACAAGATACCTCTGAGCAGTTTTTGCAGATTTGGCAGACAAAAATCTCTGGACAGCTGTTTGACTGACAGTCCATACCGGCATAGCAGTGAATGCTCCACCAATGGAAAGCGTCCAAAACGTGTTGCGAACCCTTGGATCTGGATTGAAATCAAACACTTTCAATCTATCCCCCTTGTCGGCAATATCAAACACTTTCGAAAAACCATCAACCTCCTTCGTGCCAACAATAAGCACGACAATTAGGCCCAGCACCATAACACCAGCCTGGAATACATCGGTCCAAATGACAGCTTTCATTCCACCCTTCAAACAAAGAAAGATAAAATAAATTCATAAATACTAAGTAATGGCTTTGAGATAATGATTCTAAATGACACATCTGATTATGCACAATAGTTACTGCACTGACGATTGCACTAATGACGTTTATGTCGATGATAATATTGATGAATATGATATCACAATGATTAGGAATTAACGAATGACAATCATAATAATAGTCGTCCATGTCCAGATGCTGCATTATCATAATATTCACGAATACTATGAATAAGTAATTGATATACACACCAATGTTGTATAAAAAGTGCAAACAACTCCTGTGGTAATAATCGTAGCAGTAAGAGGGACCCCAGCAACTGAAATTCAAAAGAAATCACAACTCAGAAGTCAACAGAAATTCCAGTTAAAAAGTGCACTGAAGCATTGCTTATGCTACCCAATCTTATTTTCAATCATATGATGCGGCCCACACACGAAGTAAATAGAGGTCAAGTGAAGAAGCCATTTGATTTTCAATTGACTTCCGCATAGAATCAAAATTTAGGCCAAAAAGGAACTTCTTAGTTCGTCAATCATTTTCGCAGCATATTAAATTGCTACATATTACTTCGCTCATTGACATTATTGTGCAGGTGCATCTATCGAATTATTCAATTATGAAACTAGTATCTATTGCAACTCAGTTTCAAACTTTGTGGATTGCAATGCAGTTTTCGATCAATTCCTCGTGAACTCAATTCAATCATTCATCAATCAAACATTCATCAATCATTCATTAATCAATCAATCAGTCAATCAGTTAAACTGCTCAATCGAACGGTCAATCAATCGATCAACGCTCCGATGCCATTTGCCGCCGTTCGGATGAGAAAGAGGAACAATAGATTGGCATCCAAACTCTGTATAATATAGAAAAAGGCCAATATGTATTCGTCCACAAAACTATGATCAAAGTGCAATTCGTGAATTGTGGGCACCCGCCCCAACTTTTAAGCTGTTCTCGGTGTGTGGGTATCCGCAGTCATAGCAACATTTAAATAAACAAGACGGTAACACTGTGAATCTTGATTAAAGGCTTCTGGCAATATCAAATTAACAATACGCCAAATACTCGCTATTTGAAATCAGACAAAAGGTCATAAATTGATAAGCAGCTCTGCAAGGAGGAAGTCTCCGTTGCAACACTGGGAATCGCTTTGAAGTAAAAGTGTTCTATACTGTCTGCAAAAATAATGAATGTTGTACGTGATGTGCGATAACCTGCAACTGGAAATGCAATAAAATTTTGGTTGCAAATTCTCAGTTAGACTATAAGGAATGCTAAGTACTAATTTAGACTACAAGAGTATAAAATAAAAATTATTCAATCGCTTCTCTCACGAAGACCACCTAAACTAGACTATCCATCATTCTGGCAGTACTTGTAAATACTGTCACTTCTGAATGTAAGTTCATAAAACTCTTCGCACAAATTGATGTCAATTTGCAGCCTACCTGCTTCCAATGCAAGACTCGGCGCATAGAGGACAACAGAGAGGTAAAGGACCTGGAAAAAGAGAATCAATAATGAGACAATCAGTCTATCTTCTATATGTACTACTGTAGGTCGTCTGAGAAGGTCATAAAATGAACTGGTAAATGGCTGAAAGTTCCCATGCAAACCCCGTAGAAAATTGAGGTGAATAGGTTATATTTGCTCTGAGAATTAACAGTGACTTGTGTGAATATTTCTCGCTCTGATTACCAAGATACCCAACAAAGCAGATCAAGTTATAAGGATATCTAATCGTCTATTGTATGCTCTACATATCAGGTAACCAACTCAAACAGTTGTAAAATTGCTCGCTAAACTACGATTATGAGAACCCATCTCCAATGAGTCTCAAAACCTAGGCACGTATTAATTTTTCATATAAGAAGGGTATTTATCCAGGCTGACCAGTTGACTACACAAGTCACTTCATTTTGCCATCAAATCATACTACTTTGCTAAGTGCTTCAGCAGGTGGCTACGCTATTGCGAAATGTTACTAGCTTTCACAAGTGCATGATATCCAGACTGTACACTTTTCTTGCGAGGGAAATACTACACTTATCATGCGCAAAAACATCATTCTGTCTACACTTGCCAGTAATCTTCAGAAATTCAACGTAATACTTCTTCCATTCCCACCTAGATCAACCAGGCATGCTGTTGGAAATCCATAAGATGCTGCCTCTCTCCGTTGCTAATGTACTGAATGCAATAGCTCATAATGCAAGTTAGCATTGAAGAAAGTCAGCTTTGAATAAAATATGAAAGCATAAAGGGCATGGTTGACAATAGTATCCAAAATGTAAAATCATTAAAAATTCCCTCCCAAACATAAGTTACTTACGTATTGCAGCATGAATAAGAAACAGCCAAGAGTGCGAACTCCTGGGGTGAAACGCATTTCAAGGTACTGTAAAGCAGAAAAGAGAAGATTTAATAAAACAGTTAAACTATACAATTAAGCCAGGGAGCTGCTATACACACGTTAATAGCAAAAATTCTATGCTTTACAGTTAACATAACGAACGGAAAATATAACGAAAGGCAATCAAAACTAAGTACATGACACAAAAATAAAATAAATTCAGAGAGACATATGAGAAAGAACTTCCGTGTTTACAAATGCGTATATTATTGATTGATACTATGCGCCGTATATATTCCTTTCATGATTCTTATGCACGAACGAAAACAACAGGTACTATTCTGATCTATTCAAGAACACTGTGTAAAACAAGATTAGACCGTCAAGACGAAGCACCAAAGCTGAAACATATGGTACTCAAATGTAAAAGCTACCTCGTGTGCACTTGTGATTTCCAGGCGACAAAATACTGGGGCATAAATAACGGCTGCCGTTGTGCACAGAATGAAATAAGAGAAAAGAAGGACACAATACTGTACACCATATGTGTAAATCTCTGACGGCACACCAAGTAATGTAACGGCTGACAAATATGATACCAGCAAAGATACAGTGATTGGAAAAAGACCCATTCCTTTTCCTGCCATCAGATATTCCTTCGTTGATGATTGCTTTCCACCGTACGCATGGTAAACACCAATGGCACTAGATATCAACAACATGCATCCGAAAACCACATAATCAACAGCACTAAATTCATTTTCCGCCATTATGAGACTTGCTTTGGTGCAGGTTGCCAAGACGTTGTCTTCCCTGCTCTTCTCCTCTCTCCTCCAAATGCCTTTTGAATGATTTCACGGTTTGACTTGCTATTTAAAACTCTCTGTCCCATATAATTCTATTAGGCTAATGCCTGATTGGCGCAACGACTCCAAGAAAAATGCTCAGTCATGTTTTGCTTTTGTATATATTCCTTTGCACGGTAATACTACCTCAACCATCCTTATAAACGTTCTTTTGTTTGTCATTGTCAAGTGTCATTGTGAGCAATCAAAGAATCCTATCTCTCAAGGAAACACAGTGTGCTGCTTTCAGATCCTTTTCCATATTCAATGCTTAAATCTGTCTTCCGAAAATGCCCTTTTTCACTCAGTACAAAACACATTTTGTGGAGGTAGACAAAACACAGACATCGGCCGAAAATGCCCCACGATTCGCTT
Source organism: Mastigias papua (assembly GCA_964019165.1). Classification (NCBI taxonomy): domain Eukaryota; kingdom Metazoa; phylum Cnidaria; class Scyphozoa; order Rhizostomeae; family Mastigiidae; genus Mastigias; species Mastigias papua. Next base: position 8,226,470 of record OZ025280.1, read on the forward strand.
TTGACCGCAACCTGAGATTAATTGATTCCCACTGAATGCAGTTTGCTCAAATGCTTTCATGTATTACGACAGAAAACGACCATCAATCGGGTATTGCTATCCAGTTCTTCACAAGAGCGACCCTATGGCATGTCATTGGGTGGCTGTCCCCCCCCCCCAAAGTTCTTGATGGTACCCCGCTGGCTGCCTAGTAAACAAATAGTCGGCACTTGGTACCTTGAAAACGTAAATTTTTATTTCGTACTTTATTGGAAGATCAGTTGTCATGCAAATGATTTGCAAGGCATCATCACATCATAATCATATTCATTGCTAAAGGCAGTGTTTACATCAAATTCTCATTGATTTTCTATCTTCTTTTGAACGCAGCTCCCGGGTGAAGCTGTAGTGAGCGGTCTCATAATGATTGCTGAATTTTCACCCTCATATATTCTAGTCGGAAAATGATATAATCATATTCAAAACCGGCGTTTCCCTGAAATTGACAGGGCGTGACCATAAAAAATTTCTTTCGGCTGCGTCCCAGACCCAAATCTTTTCTACTGATCCTTATAGCTGGCTCCGGCGCACAAGTGCACCAGGCCTATTGTTAAGAAATTCTACCTCTAGGTATGCAAGCACATTTGCGCTGCTCCATCAATTTCGCAATGAAGTACATATTGGGCATTTAGGTCAAAATAAGATAGTATAAAATCCGGTCGGCAATTCATTTTCAATTTTTTCGGCAATAAACTTTTCGGTTCCGGTGCCACACCTGGTCCTTCATCTTCTTGCAGCATCGAATGTTTGGGCTTTTCAAGTATGTCACTGAAGGGACTAGCATTCTATTGAGCAAGAAAAGCCTGAACGGAAAACAAAATATCACCTCACAAACTGCTGTATCCAAAACTCACAAACGCAGACGGCAAAATGCTACTGTTGCTTCAATTCAATTGGGATACAAGCAACGTAACGTCAGCAAACGGATTGCAAACGAAGCAACAGTAAGGAAATGCGCAACCACTGGTGAACACAACTGCTGCTGTTGTATATGTTCGCTGCACTGAAGTGTTCTTACCTAATGTATTTAAAAATGCCGACAAAGTACATTTTACAGAACGCTTCATCAAATTTTCCACTCTAACTTTTGTTAAGCCTCGATATTTAAATGATAAATATATCATGAATCTTGCAACATTGGCGAGCTTCGAGAAGGACATTCAAGGCACTTGCTACAGTCTTCTTTCATCATAAAATTAAAAAGAATGTGAATAGTGAAGAGTGTCTGCTGTTCAAAACAGAAGACTCAGAGAGATAAAACAAACGTAGATTGATAAAATGAGGATGGTAAAAAATTAAAACGGCCGTGGAATATGAGCTTGGCCATTATTCTTGATTAATTTTTAAATTTCAGCAATTGTGAGTCTTGGCAATCTAGTAAAAATACTTCTTACAAAGAAAAGAGGGTGTATATACCCAATGAAAGAATGAGTTCCATTAATTATGTAAAGAACTACTCTCGAGTCCGGAATAAACGTACCCACCCGCTTATTAATTTTTTGGAAAAAACCCACCCAGGACATCCTTATACCAGGCCCCCTGTTTATTATTTTTGAGGCTTCCGTATCAAGATACTTGAGGACTCATGATTTTGATTTTGTTTATAAATTCGAAGCAACTTTTCTTGAAGAAATTGTGTTGAAAAACCACAATTTAAAAACATTACGAAAAAGCATGTTACATGTTGCGCTCGTAAGTTCAATTATTCCAGTTGAAATTATTTGCTGCTGTTAAAAATGAACTTCAAACGCAAACGAAATTTTCCACCCACCCCGTTTATTCCAGACCCCCATTTGTTGTGATTTGGGAAATTTTCCATCCCCCCCCGTTTATTCCAGACCCTCCGTCTATTCCGGACTCGAGAGTATACAGTAAAAGCTCTTGCATTGGGATGATTCTACAGTTTTGATAAAACACACATTAAAGGCAAACAATTTCGGACGTTAATATTTTCGGACATTTGAGGCATCCGAAAATTTTAACGTCCGGTTTTTTTTGTCATCCGAAATTTTTACTGTCCGAAATTTTTTACAATACGGGAAGATATAGCAAGACATTTTCTTTGTTTAAACTGTGTATTTTTTGTGATTAAAATGTGCATTTTCTTGTTTACACGTTTTTTATATATAAGAAACTGCTTTATAACAAACCTACTAGTAGAAGTTGGGGTAAATTACAATTGATTTTTTCTTCTTTTGTTTTCATTAACAATAGAAAACAATAGAAAATTTAAGAAACTTCTACTAGTAGGGCCTGAGCTAGGTTTCTTATAAAATAAAAAACGTGTACAAAACCGCACAAAGGGAAAGAAAGTGTTGAGAGAGCCACTGAGTGATACGAAAGTGTATTTTTGTAATTACATTTAACTAAAATCAGCCTCATCATTCTCTAAAAAAATAATATCGTCCTCGTCAGCTTGACCATCGTCAAATAAGCCTATATCTTCGTTTTCTTGTCCATTTTCTTGGTCCATAACCTCTTCGTTGACTTTCATACGTGTGTACTAGCAACACAACTCTTGAAGTACAAGGCACAAAATCTGTGCCAATAGGCGGGAAAGGAAAACAGAAACAGATCACTGGAACCTTTAAAGTGAGTGCAGATGGTGACTTTCTACCAATGCAGTTAATTTATGCCGGAAAAACTGACCGTTGCAACTCGACTGGAATCAACTTTCCAGAATCAATCAATTGAAAGAGTTAAGCTTAATATATTTTTTACAGCATTAAAAATAACTAAATACATGCTTTTTTGTATTCGTCCGAAGTTTCTCTGGAAACGTCCGAAGTAACTTTGAAAAACGTCCGAAAATATTTTGTCCGAAAATCTTTTGTCCGAAATTTTTGTGTCCGAATTTTTTGCCTTTAATGTAAATGGTAATCACGAAAACTATATCTCGAACCAAAATCTTGAAACAATGATAAGCCTACCGACATGAAACGCATAAAACGTTATGCTCATTTCGAACAGAAAGTAAGTGTCGATGCCTAGAGGAATATAAATTCCACGCAAACCGACATACAAATTATCGGCAGGCATGGTCTACCACACAATTTAAATGAATACTTAAAGTTAAACTGATATCGGATGATCTGCTACAAAAGTTGTATAGCAAAAGCTACCCGTTCACACACACGCAAGCGATCCGATACAAAACTTATTCAGCTAAGCGATATAACTTCTGTACCTGTTACGAAAGCGGAGCACTGATAAGTACCTACTGTTGAGTCTACACGGGCCAAGTACTGTACCGGTACAGTGTAAACGCAGCTGCCTGACGCGGTTTTTGCAATGGATTAAAAGTTGACCCAATAGAGTGAAACAGGGTCTTAGGTTAGAACAATTTAGCAGAAGCACAAAACTGCAAATCTGCCATTTTTGAGGGATTCCAATCATCTATATGGGTATATATGAGACACATTGCATCTGTTGAACCTTGGGCTATACGAATGCGCAGTAAATGGAACACGTGATAGATAATCCAAGCGTGCGGAATTTATGGAGTCCTAGAGGTCATATTGTATGAAGTTCAGATGTCGTGCCCTGTCCATGTCGGGCCAGCAATCTACCAGCACGGCACGGGCTCGACATTTGGCATGGCGACTGATGTAGACGTCGTGCCGTATTTGTCATGCCCATGCCCTGCACTTCTTTGGGCTCAGTCGCACATTCTATGCGACAATCTTGGAAACGAGACGAGTAGGCAGCGACTATTCGTGAATACAATAATAACGTTCTGGTAAGGCACTGGCTCGACATCTAGCACGGCGTCGATTCAGATATCAAGCCAGTGCTGTACCAGAACGTAATTGCTGTATTCAAGAACAGTCGCTGCCTTCTTGTCTCGTTTCAAAGATGGATGGAAAGTTCGACCTCTTAACTATAGGCCTTTGGCTTGCTTTCCGTGGATCGCTCCGTCGTGAATTTTCAAGGCAAAAACCGTATCCCTGAAAACCTTGCCATTCTTTGCCACTGATAAGCTAAGGCCTATCTCTAAAGAATCTAGCCCAACCAGGCTGGCTGTAAAACCATGCGAACACAAATGTGGCTAACAGTATCAGCGATTACTCTGCAAAATCTCAGGTTGGCGAACCAACTTGTATAAACACTACAATGCACATTACATCAGTGTGTAAAAAGCACAAATGCATAAGCTCTAATTAACTGTTCTTTACGGTATTAATGCGGCATTGTTTGTTTTGCAGCAAATATGTGGCCAAATTAGGAAAAGACTTGCTTTCTACTTCGTTCCAATGGTATTTACAGATGCACGCGATGGATGGAAGTTCTTGCTTTGAAAGATACACGTGAGGTCTGGGTTTGCATTACACATCATATATCATGTTTGAATAGCAATAAAACTCCTTCGTAAATATGCAAATCATGCTAATGGCTTAATGTACAAACTATAATTAGCAAACGAATAGTATGACCAGAACCATCTACGGTAGTATATCTGAAGAGTATTTCTTTATAATTAACCAAGATGCAACAGATCTTTCACCTAGTGACGTCACAGCGGACTTCGGCTGTGGGGATCATGGCAGCAAGTGCCAAAATATATTATTGCAAAAAAATGCCAGTGTCAAAAATGTTGAACCTATAGAGAATTTACAGACCTCCCAGTCAAAAGCTACGGATTCTTTTATGAATTTATGCCAGTTCTCTACTATATTTTATGCCATTGTCTTAAGGGATTTATGCTATATTTCATGATAATATTTCTTGAATTTCATAGTATTTTGAGGAACCCAAGTGGTATTTTATCAAATGAGTTGATTTAAGTTGTGCCATTTATGATAAGAGGCTCGAAGCTAATGCGGTTCACAGTGAAAGAGACAAACAAACAACCACATAGAAAAAAGGAAACCAACCAGCAGCTAGGAGCAAAGAATAGGTATGAATAACATAAAAGAATAGTTACCGGTAAACAGGATGTAACTCGAGGGATATTTTGGGGCGTGAAGAGCTAAAAATTCCGACTGACAAAGGGTCAATTATCATTTTGTATGAAGGCCAAACTTTGATGAACACTTACTTTTGCTTACTATAAACATTCAATATGAAAATTTACTGTAACACGGCAGGCCTGCAGACAGTTGAACAGGATTGTGTTTATGTAGAAACCAAATTCAGAGTCTGAAACTCTAGCATGTCAAAAACTTTCACCAACGAATCAAAGACTATATACCAATATAATCTGTCATAGATATGGAGCTTAAAATTGGGGGTCTGGGGTCTCGCCCTTAGACTAATTTTTGAGGTAACGCCCTCTAAAACGTCGGAAAATGCCCTTTTAGAAAAAAGAACGTTCTCGTGTTCATCATTGAATTTCATACTGAGAAGGAGAACTCAATCGGAATAAGCTGTATCATTATCGAAAGCTGAATTTATGACTCAAATGAACTTGAAACATTAGTTGGGAAACGCAGCAGTCTGAAAATCTCAGGGAAATTTGAAAATTGAAGTACTTGGCTTCAATTTTCTGACTGGATGAAGATTGGGGGTGTTACACCTCCAAACCCCCTGCAATTTACGTGCCTGCAGGAAATACATGTCTTGTGAATAGCTTTCTCATTTTGAAGAAATGCTCTTTTTCTTCTCTTTTCTCTACACGCTGGCATGAGAAGGAATCTCGCATAAAGATACCCTGATCTCGTCTTCATCTAAAATTGCACAACACTGAGTTATTGTGCAGGGGGTTATTGCCATCATTTCTCAACATCAATTCTCAGATCCCGCTTACACAAGTACAGCTCTATTCTGCCAGTATCTCTTCAAGGATACAATGTGGAAAAATATTTCTTGAGCTCAATGCATATGAAATTTTATGCTAATTTATACCAAGCTACTATATTTCATATATTTCATACCAATTTACCAAAAATTATCCTAAGCAAAATTGCATGCTTTTCTTTTTTTTAGGCTGTCTGGGAGGCCTGAATTTACTAACATCTATAAAGAGTTAACTTGTACGAATCGTGTTGTCTGAATTTGCTACGCCGAGAAGATGAAGAGTTATCTATAAGTTTGACGCCTCATTGAAACTGTCTGTGATGAGACAAACACATGTCACGTGCCTCCTTGCTTTGCATGACTATGACCCTCTCTACACGAATACGTTTTCAAAAAATTGCGTTTTTTTATTTTATTTTAATAAAAACGGATTTTAATGAAAACGGATAAAAAGTTTTGGGTCTACACGAACGTTTTCTCATTGTCTAGTCCGTCTACATGAAAACGACGAAAACGCAAAAATTTGCACAGGCGCAAGTTTTCAATGAGCATATTCAAGCCACAGAGCACAGAGGCAGCCAAAAAGTGTTGTTGGTGTTGAATTTTTTTGAGAAACTTGCGTTTTCGGCCGTCTACACGGAAACTATGCGCTTTCAAAAAGTTGCGATTTCAAACAATTCCACTCTGGAAAGCGTTTTCAAAAAGTTGCGTTTGCATTCACAGATTTTCTATTTTCATGTAGACAGTAAGCTAAAACGCAAAAGTAAAGTTGCGTTTTCATTTGAAAACGTATTCGTGTAGACGGGGTATATATGTTCAAGCCTGGTGATATGATATGAAATGTATTCAAACGGCCAGCATCTATGAAGCTAAAGAGGATGAAATTCAGTCATAGCATCGTATTGAATATTTGCACGTGTAAGAGGAAGAATTATCAAGGCGAGTGAAGGTACCACTACACATCTCTCCATAATATTCAGCTTAAAGTCAGTAAATCACTACTCTCCTAATGAGAATTTGCTTGTCATTTGCGCTTACGAAAAATGACAAACAACACATCCAATTGGTGAAAGAAAGATTTTCATTTGATGAATGAAAGAATGCCTTTTCTCAAGGAAAAACCTCCCAAATCATTTTCATTCCTTGAAATTTAATAAACGGGGGTACTAATAAGTTCCGGGAGTCGGAAAAAACCTGAAAAACTAATAGGAATTGCCCCCGTTTATTAGGAACCTAAGAGTATTCCGTGTGGTAAAATGGCGTGCTGGGTGGCTAATGCTACATCAAAGGACCAAGCAATACCGAAAGCTCGCAGGATTTATTCATCAAGGTCTACCAACACAGTTACAACTGCAGATTGCATACATGCAAAGACGCATGGATGTTTATCGCAGAGAGATATATCTTATCCCAAGTTTTGCTCAGTTCTCTCTCCTCTTTTAGGCGGGCCAATCCAATATGTCATATGTATGTTTTCAAATTATCCTTTGTGAAATTTCACGTAGTTATTTTCCGTTGTTGGTGCATTTGACACTTGTTTTGAACGACAGTACCGGTGAGATCATCGGTCACTGAGGAAACTAGAACGCACATACTAACGATTTTCTCGTGTGTCGTTGCTATGAAATTAAACATTGAGGGGTTAAAACATATAAGGATGTTGGAAAATTGAACGCATCGTACATTGAGAAGCAAGTTACACACATGATTTCATACACTAATCGTTCATAAGTTGAAATCAAAACATATTGTTATAAAGTCTCTACTAAGCCCCTGGGGGCTTATTGCTTTCAAGCACTTTAGAAAGGGCGCTTATTGGATAGGGGAGCTTAATATCTGATATATGAAAAGATTTTCTGTGGTGAACTGATATGTAGATATCAGAACTCTTCATCAATGACAATGACATCTTCATCAATTATTACCGCTTCTATTTGCAGCACTTAGATGTTTGAGGTTAATTTGGATTTGTTTTGTCCAGTACAATGAAAAGTCGTCAATACTATGAATATTTATGCTTTTTATAAAGATAGCTTACTTTTGGTATTAGTTACATTTCAAAGGGGGTATTATCGATATGGAGCTTTACAGTTTCTTGCTTCTAAATGGAGCTAATGAGAGAAGGGGCTCTATTACTTCTTGCTTCTAAAAAGTGGGCTAATCAGAGAGGGGACGTAAAAGGGAAATGATGCTTCAATGTAAATGATGGTTATAAAACTGATCGTTCATTTTCTAAGTAAAAGAAACCAGTTTCCGAGGAGGAAGTCAATTCCACTCCTGAAATTTTCAGCGCTGAACTTTTCAGAAAAAAGAAATGTGGCTGTTGAATACATTCGGGGGATTGGAGACACATTCAAAAGCTAACAATCGGTTTGGGACGATTATTCCGTGCTCAAGAGTAACAATTTGTTACTAATCATATCTTATAAACACGCTTTTTGATTCTAAATGCCTACTTCTTTTCAGGTAGTCGCAAATTACATCATTCAGGAAAAGCATTCGTAAAATTGTCATTTATACGACTAGAAATCACACCATCAAATTTCACTTCAAATATCTAGGATAAGGATAGAGATATAAAGAAAAGGAGAGAGAGAGAATTCATCTGAGAAATTTAAATCCATAAATTCTAAGCTTAAGTATTTATGGATCTTTAATGCTTCAGAGAAATGTAAAACTTCGCCCGTTCGATTGCGCCTGAAATCTTACAGTATTTTTAAATGAGCAGTCAAATATGAGGGAAGAACAAAAGAAGCAGCAGGTATTGAACGAAAATTATGGTATGTGCTATCAGTTCCACTGCGTCGCATATCAGCTGGAAATGACGTACAGTTGACTATTAGCGAAAGGGTATTAGGTATACTGTAACTGCCCAGAGAAAGATACAGATCATGAAAAATTAACAGACATCGTAACTATTACGTGTTAAGACAAGATAATATACATATCAAAAGTTAAAAAGGAAGCCTCTCTTTCAAACACTTGCTGATATGTTCGCTAATTAACTTGTTATCTAATTAACTTGCTTATAAGGATTACACATAATTCTGGCGATTCTTTGCGATGATAAAGATATGCGACAAAGATATTCGAAAATGAGAAATCAATTTCGGGATTATCGTATTACTATGCCATTATTGTCATTTAGCTGCTGGTGTCTTGTTATTGTCTTGCATTTTGGATAGGCCTTGATCAAGAAGTGTTGCTCAGATTTCAACGAAGAAAATAGGTGGAGGTCTATAGTATTTTAAAAATTCGTTCGACACATCCTGTAAATCCTGACAGTTTTAAACAATCCCTATGATTAAGCTTTTTGTATGTTATAACTAGATGCATATGACTCCATCTTTGTCTGGTATGTACGCAGGACTGAAGCGAAAATGCGTGAAAGCGCGAAAATTTCACTAAAAGAAGCGCAGATAACTTTAAAATGTTTCAATCAAGGCTTTCAAATTGTTGACTGTAATGTTTAATGTGATTAAGCTAAACCATCATGATTATATTTTTGAAAAGAAATTGGCTGTGTGGTTGCAACAAAGCAGCGTCCTTTACAACTTTGCATCTAGAGAGCCTCCTTGTTAAAATTGTAGAAATAGCAAAATGACTCTGATTAGGTTTGTTAATAAAGATCAGCATTTGTTGCTTTATGTTCTAACGTGCTAGAAACTGACCATTGCATGGATAATATCTCAAATATATTTTCAACAAACTCCTTCACGAAATAATTTTAAGAATATTCCTGTTTCAAATTAATTTTAAGAATATTCCTGTTTCAAATTATCAACAAAAAAGGAACATCGAGTTTCCACGGAACTTTCTGGTCCTAATAAATAGGGCGTATACACTCTGTTTTTTATAACAACAAGTTAAATTAAGGTTCCGGCTGGCTGTTCTTAATTTTTCCAAAATTACGAGTCTGAATTGTTCTTAATTTATTCTTAGATTATTGGGGTGTAGACAATTTAGACATTAGACAATATAGAAGAGAACATTGGATATGTCACTAACGGCAACTAATTCACGAAAATCAATGAGAAGGGACAAAGCTGTATGCATCGCAGTCAAAAATACATTTTACGAGCGTGTTATGGCCTCAGCTTGTTCTTAAGTTGTTCTTAATTTCCCATCAGTTTTGAGGCTTGTAGTCTTAATACATTGTTGTTATAAAAAAGAGTGCATACCGAAAAGATGTGACGAGAACCTCTGGTTGTGATGCCACCAATTTGCACATACTAGCAAATATAGACTTTTACATAGTAGAGAGCAGAGAAAACGCAGCAATGAAAGTTTACAAGAGTAAAGATTCGGCCCTTTACACCGTTTAACAATGTTTAGAAAAGGGGTGTCTGTACAGTATAATGATATCTGAGCTAGGATGGTTGTAATCTAAATATCATAGCTCCTCGAATCAGCACCCTGGAGCTTATTTTGATGCCTTTTGGGTGAGGATTTATTAAAGGGGAGGACACATTCGAATGGGCCTATAACATTATTCTGCACATCCTACATAAAAGGCTCGTTGACAAAACTCCTTTTCTCCGAATGCTTTCAGACACTAATGAACAGGTGGGGGGGGGGGGGTCACAACAAACGGTGGGGTCGGAAATATTTCTGAAATCTAATGAGAATTTAATGGTAAATTGTGCTTCTGAAAACTAACAAATGATACATCCAATTTGTGAAAGAAACACTAGCATTTGGTGAAAGATAAAATGCCTTTCCTCAATGATGATCACTTTTCATTCCTTGACATTTATAAACACCATTGTCTTCCTCTTGCTCTGTAGTAGGAGCGTATTCGACGGGGGGCATACTAGCAATTTGCAGCAAGTTCTAATATCTGGGCGTTTTCGAGGGGGGGGGAAGTCGATGATCTACGGCATAATTGCTTAATATGCTTGCAGTCCTATATCACAATATAATGTAAATGATTTCTTGTTTTCTGTCATTTTTCTACATCTGTTGATTGTGCGCCTCCAAAGAGGTTTCATTTTATGATGAAAAGGAGATCATTTACTGGTCGTCAAGAGGGGCGCTTGTACGTGGGAGCCGCAAAATTTTGTCTACGCATAACTCCATATAATCAATGTAGAGGTCCTGTATGGTGATGGCAAGAAGATATGACAGGTGTGTTAAAACTTTCCCCCATCTGAGAAAGGTTAGTGGCCCTTATTAACAATTCTCAGTAAGTATGAGAGTGACTGACAAAGCATAGCCCTTCGACACTTTTCATAAATCTGCAGTCTGCAATTCTGTAAGTAAGCTTTCTGACGAGCTTTAAAGAGCTTTATTTTATGAAAAAGTAGCTTTCAACATTCATGGTAGACCAAACAACAAATAGCGTCTAGTGTCAAATCTGAAAAATCTTACTGGACGCTCGGATCCTGAACACTAATCTCCGCACGTACGATTCTAGCAATTACAGCGCAACCCACTGTTTTCAACCGTAGGGTAGGCTCAATACCCACCTCATTACCATCAGACAATTGCAGCAAATGCTATGAATATGTGACAGTCATTAGTTGGAATGATTGATAAATATAATTACATACTTATGTATCATTACATACTTATGTATCAATTTAGGATAAGTAGATTTGTATCACTTGAGTAACTGAGAACAGTTCACCGGGATAACAGACTGCACATTGTAAAAAACCCCAATGAGATTGTTGTCTAACAGTAATTTGCATTCTAAAGGTTTCACATATCAGGAATGGGACATTAAGCACAAAAGCCCCATCCTATGAAAAACCACATTGATTGCTCAACCTCTCCGCGTTTAATGGCAAATGTCAATACCAATGAAACCGCCATTGATATTTGTAGCATTGAGTTCCACACATTTCGTCAACTTCGTTTAACTTGCAATGTCTGCAAGGCATTTAGACATTGTGCAAACAGATCACAAAATAAGCAAAAACAGAACGGTAGTAATGAATAGCTACCTCGTGTGCACTTGTGATGTTCAGTCGATAAAACAATGGGGCATAAATAACGGCTGCCGTTGTGCACAGAATGAAATAAGAGAAAAGAAGGACACAATACTGTACACCATATGTGTAAATCTCTGACGGCACACCAAGTAATGTGATGGCTGACAAATATGATACCAGCAAAGATATGGTGATTGGAATAAGTCCCATTCCTTTTCCTGCCATCAGATATTCCTTCGTTGATGATTGCTTTCCACCGTACGCATGGTAAACACCGATGGCACTAGATATCAACAACATGCATCCGAAAACCACATAATCAACAGCACTGAATTCATTTACCGCCATCTTCAGTCTAGTTCGATGCAAAGCTCCCCTTCTATCGTGGTTGCTTTCAGCTCTGAGTCTCAAAATGTAAACAGCCAAGACAAAAGAAGAACATTCACCAATCAATTGTTTGAACGTCAATGTATTACGCAAACTGGACACTTAACAATATATTGAAAAGAATGGTATATGGTTGGATTACCGCATGACATTTGTTTCCACACTCCTATCCTACTGTGCTCACTGATAGGTGACTGTGTTGACGTTATGCAATACTGTGCAAGGAGCGTTCATAGGGGCTTCAGGTTTTGCTCTCCTATCAGCAAATCGCGCTACTTTTGGTAGTCCACTCTTGACGATTGTAGCCAGTACAGTTTGCATTACCTTACCCTGTTTTACTGACAAAATGCTAAACTAATGCTCGAGTTTTTTGAAAAATGCTAGTTTTGTACCGGAGAATGTTCTTATTTACTGAGGGTCGTTTAGGGGGTACATGGTCCATATTCCCTGTTGCTTAATTTCCGCTTGTTCTCTTGTTCCCTTGACACAGTCCTCATGTTCCCGGCAGTTTTGTAGGCATTTTAAGACTGATAGTCAATAGTTACCATATTCATATTTTGAAACAGGGCATATATTTTAGCTAAGTCTAAAAAAATGAACATAAAAATTTAGAATCTTTGAGTGATTACGGCAGGCACGTCGGAGCCGGAGAGAGGGGAGCTGCAGCCCACTCCCACTTTTCTGCTCATGTATGATGCCAAGATTGAGGCATTCGATCCAAATAGAAAGTAGATCTCCCTTTTTTGTATTAAAGTTTACTTACCTTTAAAAAGTACCAGTGCCGGAGTCATCAAGGCCTATTGGAGGTAAATAGCCCAAGTTTTTTCAAAAGGTGGTGCTATAGACTGGTCCAAAGCCTGAAAAAATGTAAACTCAGGGAAGGGTTCTGTGTTCCTGGTCACCTAGTGCCATGACCTCGTTGCTCTGACAACGTATGTCTCTATCATTTTACCTGACCTGGCAACAATCTTCATAGAGTAGCAAAGAGGTCTATTCAATTTCCCGCCAACACTTCCTTGATTTTATCTACCGTTTTCTACCAAGACAGGATGCATATCTATATTCAAACAGGGCGTTTTCTACTGAGTTATAGGTCGTTACTGCCTCTCTGCTACCGTCATTGTTGCATACTCCCTTATGGACTTGCAACCTATCCAAAGTCCCCCACTAAAAAAATATGCCCCGGCTTCCCTGTACACGTTTTTTTTTATAAGAAACCAGTTTATAAGCAACCTAGTACTAGACACGCAAAAAATTAAGAAACTTTTAGAACTACAACGAAAGAGCTAAGAAACTTAAGAAATTCTGTGCTATTTCAAAGTTTGGGGTTTGTGAAATATAATTCCTCCACGGATGTAACAAGTGTCAACTAAAAGATGTAAGAAAGATCCTTTGGTTGAGAGGAAGATATGCGCATTTTTGCGACAAATGGCACATTGGAGCCATTGCCTAGTTCAACGCAAAACTGAACCAATAAAGTACCCTTTTCGAGGACCAAAGTGAAGATTATAAAAAGTTTACTGAAATTAACGGTGTGGACATGAGGTTGATTTAGATTTAGAGCCGCACTAACGTCTTTTGTTTGCTATCATGCTAATAATTTACTATATCCACGTGTTTTATATCGTTTTCAATGCAATCTTTTTCATTAAATTAAGAAACTTTTAAGAAACTTTTAGAACTAAAATGTGGCGAAAAATTAAGAAACTTTTAGTACTAGGCCTTGAGCTAGGTTTCTTATAAAAAAAACCGTGTACAGACAGAAGAAAATGGCACTCTCCCGTGAAATGACTAGTCACATACCGTTTACCTAAATCAAGCACATGTATACAACATCATGTATTTACCATGACCATGAGAAGGAGACGACCTCTCAACACGCTGCAGAAAGTCTTTTGTCTCGATTCTAATATTACTGACGCAGTCATGTGCCTCATCATCAGAGAGAATGGAGATCTGGGAAAATTTTTCAGGATCACTCCCATTCAAAGAAAATAGCCCGTGAATTCATTTGCAAGCGTTTGAGAAATTTCTCTAACTTTTATTGCAATTTGGACGAATCTAACTTGCCACAGTTTCAAACCATGAGGGGTATATTTACCCGCTTTTACAATCCCGTGGCTCCTCCACTGCATGGTAGCTATTTGGAAGAGTTGGAATAAGATCAAAGCCAAATCGGGACTGACTTTACGTGTGATACAACGTTGTACTGCAACCCTCCTCAGGATAAGTGAAAATGAGGAACAGCACAAGTTAACCTATTTTGCTACTGAGAACCACACTCCCTAAGCATTACGGTTTCCAACAAATCGGTACACTGCAAAGCAGTTCTTTCCTTTATAAGATTTGCAGGTAATGTCTCAGAGTTATATGTGGTAGAGAGACTAAAATTTTGAGGTACAATTTGTCCATCTAACTCTTGCTCTCTAACTCTTCACTGTCTCAATGTTTTCACACGTGTGGGACTAGCCGAAATGCTTAGCAAAACTAAGCAGCATAATGCCTGATTTACATGGATGTATGAAGCATCTAAAAAGTGGGGAGCCAAGTCCTAAAAGGGCACATTACCATGCCCATTTTTGGCTTCAAAAGGGGCACTTTTGCATAGTTTGCTAAACAGTGGGGGAGCCATGGCCCCTATGGCCCCCCGGTTCCTACGTCCCTGCTGATTTACGCTAATGGAGCAGCGCAAGCTTCGATTGCACTTCAACTTCATCTTAAAATTCGACAAGGCAACGTAGAGAAACCCTTGAAGTATTTTCCTTTGAAAACACTTTCCTTCATCTTGATCAAAGTTCCCTTGTTCCATTTTTAATTTTTGTTATGTTCCCTTGTTCCCTGGATATATTACGCGTTTTCCCCCGTTGCCTAGTACACCTAAACGGCCCTCTTTATTACAAACACAACATACTTTTGATAGTGGAGCATGTGAAAGTGGTCTAACTCTTCTCAATAATCGTCTACAGCCAAAACTTGGCTATACTGCCAGTTGTACTTCTGCTGAACGGGTCAGCCTTTCAAAACCTATACTAGTACGTAGTTATGTCTAAAATTTTCAGACAATGATGTTAACAAATTTGATTTTACTTCCATCTGTGTATTTTACGAACCAGATTGCTCGCGGACCAAGGTTTATTATGATAACCATACAGGGACGCCTGAGCATATTTTTGAGTGGGGGCTGGGAACTACAGTAGTTGCAAGCCCGTATTGGAGTGTAGAAAAATGGTGGTAGGGGGAGAAAGTAAGGAGTCAGGGGCGGAGCCCCTGAACAATTTTTGAAATTAAGCCCTATAGTTCCATAGGAAACGCCCTTTTTGCATCCATGCTAAATTCAGTTACTTTTCTCCAATCCAGATTGTTTTCAATGAAGAATGTGTCTGCAACATTAATTAAAAATACCCTCGCCTCTCGTTGTAGTTTCTAGTGAAATGCAAGCAGGCAGTTCCAGCATAGCCGCCAAATGTTTGATTGGTTGAGGGCTCTGGCAAATTCTATTTTCTCCCAACCCATTTGACCAATCAGTAAGCAGGATTGTGATCACACGTGAGTTCCACAGCTAAGTTTAGGCCTGTTTTCGGCGTTTTGGCATGTTTTTACCACCCTTCCTATAAAAAACATTGCACGCCCGAGGAGTGCGATTTTATCGCTGATTTTTTGTCCAACTGGTCTTCATACATTGTCATTTAACATATATTGGTATCGCCGTGCAATCCCAAAGGATATGGTTTGAAAAGATATTTCAATAAACAGTCGGTGCAGACTAGGCAATGTTTGGCTTTATGGTATATGAATGCTTTGGAGAAAACATTTGCAGGTCCAAGTTTATCTTTCAAATTGAGTAAAACTGGAAAAGAACAATTCCATACCATTACCTAAATTTTACGAAAACGCCCACTCTTAAAATTTTCCCGCCGTTTTTGAATGAGTTTTAGTCTCCAGTCCTAGACTGCGCAAATTTTTTGAGTGCACACCTGCACTCGTCGGAGAACACCACGTCTTTCCACCGGGGTACTCTCCAGTCCTGAACAGCATTGGCCCACCTTATCCTAGCTTTCCTACTTTGAACAAGTAGTTTTCTTCTTCTGGTATAGTTTCTAATATCATACTTCTTGAGAATGCGTTTCACAGTCTACTTGGAAAGGTTTCCGTGGAGGTGGGTGGAAGATAGTTCATTTGTGATAGTTTTCAAATGTGACAAACTATGCTACTTTGCAAGACGACAAACATACCTCTTTCCCCGAATATCAACTTGTTTGGTCGTCCACATCTTTTTAGATTATCAGGAGAGACAGTTTTTTCATTGTGCTTACAAATTCTTATTGCCGTAGAATGGTGACACCGACAGTTGCTCCAATTTTTCTGAAAGATAATCTAGTTTTTCGTAAATTCATAACCGAAGTTCTCTCAAAATTTGCTAATTCCTTGGTTCTAGGCATGGCTTCGCATTTTTGCTAAATTTCATTTCTTTACAGTTTTGCTTTCGTTCAAAGTGTTAAAATAGCGTCAACAAATTTTTCGAATCTCCCGCCAAAACTGAAGCATAACGTAGGTGGCTAAATGAGATAAAATTCATTTTGAATGAACCGACGTGTTTGTGTTCATAGGCCTAGAAGTGGCTGTCATGTTGAGGCAGAGGTGCAACATTTTTGCTCACTTAGTGTACTCCCTTTTCTCGGGAAAATGTTGCAGTGTTTTCCACCGAAACGAACGTTAAATCATTACTGTGGATATACTATGATGTTCAAAGATAGATTATCAAGTCGAATATCAAACCTGTCCAAAAATTTATGTCTCCACAGTTATAAAACTGCGCTCTTAATACCATATCTCATTGTCTGTCGTAAGTTGTTAGCTTGACCTATTTCAATCGATCGCAAGCACTGATCACTGATCATTTGCCAGTTCACTAGTTGGTTGTGCAGATATATGATCGAGTTTAGCTTCAGTAAATGGTAGAAATAAATCAAAGTTACGTTAGTGGTTGTCATTTCGACTAATGAATTTGTTGTCAACGTTAAGTCGCCGAGCATCTGTTTTTTTGTGAACATCTAATATTACAACATGGGTAAATTGTTGTTGAGTCATCTTTGCTGGCACCCACTTAGTAATTTGCAAATCTGGACAATCTCATTTATCTTTGATCTCTGATCCGAGACAAAGCCTTTCACTTAATCTAGTAAGTCAGAAAAATTCTAGGCCTTTTCCCCTTGTTAATAATCTTAAAACTCTCCAGTTGAGGAAGAAGGTACTCATTTAATGTCTTCAGTACAGTTTCCCTAACAAATTTTATTACCTTTTATAAAGTCCATGAGTAGACTTCCAAAATGTTTATAAGGTACATAGACACGTTAGATCGAAATGGTTTAAATAGCAAATTTAATTAGAGCCAGAATTTCAAAATGTATCTGCCTATAGTGTTCCTCTAAAGTTTAGAGGAAAAAAGTGTGCTTTTGATCCAGATTCAAACCTTTCAGAAGCCTTTCTGTTGCTTGGAAATTGATGGTCTGAGATGTGCGGAAGACAAACTTTTCATAGTTAAAAAATTAGTCTGCGTTTTCTTCATTCAAGTTATTGCTATTAAGTAAACTACTAAAAAGTATTTGTTCTCTTTTATTTGTTTCAATCAGTTCTTGTCATTTTTGCTTCTCCACTAGGTGCGCTCAAAAATCTGGCCAAATAATTGGTAGAACTATAGCCCAGCCAGTCCCAAACCTCCGCGGTCCAGGATCACTATGATATGATTTAAACCAAGCTATAGAGCTTCCTCTGATTCCATAATGTTCCAGTTTACTTTGAAGCCTATCATGTGTCAAGATCTTTTTCCGATCAATAGATATTCCACACCCAAATCTATTATTACCTAGGGAAGTCTTAATATTTTCAGTTAAGCTAACTAGTGCAAGGTCAGTTGAGTATTCACTACGAAGCCCAAATTGTAACTTAAGCAATGATTCAGATACTGCCAGAAGTCTATACAGACGCTTATAAATTAGTTTTTCAAATGATTTGCTGAAGATTGTGAGGAGAGAAATTGGTCTATAATTCGATTTATTGGAAGTAAGACGCTTCTCCAATGCTGGTATCATATTCGCCATTTTTAGCTTATCAGGACTAAAAGGAAAATCTTTTCAACAAATTTCCCTTCGCTGCAGTTTTCAAAGTGGTAATTGTGCTCGTGGGTAGGTAGTGATGTTCTAGAGGGGGCACTTCTAGCTTTATCGAAAGTGGCACCCCTTATAGTGAGGGGAGCACAGCTTAACCAAAGGTCTGAACTGAGCACCCTGGAATCAGGTATTCTGCCACGAAGCAGCATCAAGGGGCCAGTGAATTTATTTCACGACGTAGGAAGACCCATCATTGCTGGATCTGACAAGACAGAACCCTTGTCAAATTTTATCCTATAGAATGGCTAAAAGGACTTCAATTTGAATTATACTTTGACATGAATATTCGATGCAGTAAAAGAAACTTAATAAGAAACAAAAGCTCTAATGAAATTAGCCAATGTTCAACAGATTTCTTGCCAGGTGCACTCCCTACAGCCCAACCACTGTGCCACTGAGTAGTAGATGAACAGAATACTGTAGCAAGGGTTTAAAAACAAAATGAAATTGGCAACATTTATCTTAGGTTGCAATATTTGATTTCGATGTTCCATGACTTATTTCTAAGGATCTTCAAATAGTTGAGTATAGTAGCAAGTATTCTGGTACCGTTCGATCTCTAGTTTACAAAATGTGTATGCTCAGTCTATGGTAAGTACCGTCTAAGTCCGAATTTGCGCTAAGTTTATTCCAGCCTCTTTTCAGAGAGCAGCCCAAATATTGATATGATCACACTTTTGAGCAGAAAAGCATTTCTTCTAATGACTTAGGTTTAAGTTCATGTGGCCAATTTACATAGTGGAAATCATAGACTGCTTTCTCCTCATTTTCATGGCAATTACTAATGATGATTATGCGATTAAAATAACTTTTTTGATATATTGACAATCCAATCTGTTTTATTTAATAAAGTAATTTAGCAGTCTCAAGCAGATCATCCCTAAACCAGGTTACTATTTGCCCTATTTGAATTATATTATAAATTTGATGTTTTGGGAACAGACAGGAACAGATTGAACGCTCTAAAAATATTCGTAAGGCCTAATCAAAATGACGTAATCCAATATTTATGTCTTTGGAGAAACATAACTAGAAATCTCTTGACTAAAATATGTAAAGTATTTAGGTAATCACAACCTCATTGGATTTACTTGGTAAGTAAGAGAACCAATGCCATTTTGATTAAAAGTGTGTCCTTGTTTTTTTTAACTAAAGAACTACCCTTCCTTGTACTTTCGGTATATTAATGTAATTTGTAGCACAATTACTTGCTTATTGCAAGATTTAGTTGCATTAGTCAACATTTTTGCGCTTGACAACACCTTAACAACGCCAAATAGAGGCAGACTTCCATGGGATCTGATCTTGCCTGTCACTTTCCTGATTATCATGTTTTACCCATAGTGACACCTAGCATGAAGTATCTTTAAATTGCTAGGCCAAAATGCATAGAAATCGCTTCAATTCTTTGTAAGCGTCACGATTTAGCCACTGGGGAGGACTGGGCTGACAATACCCCAGTAATTCGAAGAGATTACTTTTTGAGATGTTCAAGATAGTACTTTTTAACTCATAACATTGTCGTATTCTGCAGTTTGACTGACAGAAAATCATACAACAAGAGTAACCCTATGGTTTCATAGGTATTCCCCTATAGCAGTACCCTATAGCTAGGATGGGCAGTCTAGGGTACCAGATCGAAACGACGATGACAAGTGTGGCACTACCTACACACTATTCATTTGCTCCTACTTTTCCCTCGATGACCTTAAAATCCCCCTGTCCATTTAAGAGGGTTTCGTCCACTCCATAACTAACGCTAGCCCTAACTCCGACCCTTACCCTACATCATACCATAACCATGACCCTAACCCAAACCCTAAGTAATTGGTAAGTAGTGCCGCAAGTTTTATCGTTTGTTTCGATTTTATGCATCAGAAGGAGAAAATTTCTATCCAATTTCAGGCGATTTGGCTGCTACCCTAAGCTGCATATTCGTCCCACTATGGTTTATTCATTGGAAATCGTATCAAATGCTTGTTGACAAGGTTTGAGCACATGATATAACTAGGCAAGCAAATATGATAAACTAGATTATATACCTAAACCATTGGTTATCACACTGATTCTAGACAACACACTTTTGATTTGAATGGAGAAAGGTGTTCATGCAATGGCGGAGCTGCGGGGGATGCTTGAGTTAAATGATGGTTAATGCTCCAACTTCTGAATAAATGGTAAATAAGATTCATCCTTTGATGTTATAAAACTGATGACCATTCTCACACAAACATCATTGACTTCCTCTGCTGCTTCTATCCACAATAAGTCTGCATCTTTATGTTTATAAAGTGCGTTCCCTAAATACCCAAGGGACATAGTTCCGAAACTTTTCTTGGGGAATTCGCCTCTGAACCCACCATTTCACCCCAGCCCCTTCCCAATCCGGTTGGGCTGCCTACAGGTGGACTGTCCCACAGATGTGCTTATATCATATGGAAAAGCGAACTAGACCTTTACACCAGAGAGCTCCTCTTTCAGAGAGCACAGTATGCTAACAAAGTGTCGTCTTCAAGTCAAAAAAGAAGTCGGTGAACAATTTACTATGGGTGAACAAAGAAGCCAACGAACAAAGAACCTATTTCGAACATTTTCCAAGCAGAAAGTTGTGCATCGCTATTTAACGTTACCTAATACTACGCTGGGGGGATGGAAGATTGCATAATAAATATTTGTTTCTATGGCGACATTTCGATATAAGTTTTGTCCTTTTGTTTAGTAGACCCTTTGGGCTAGCTCTTGAATTGTATACTCTATTACATCGCTCTACGCTAGTATTGAGCACTCTTTACAAACCTTGGAACGTGACTATACTTACACTTATACTTATACTTATATATATATTATTTAGAAAAACATAAGCTTTATGCACCTTGATTTACAAAAGGAATTGCTATAAATCTATAGAATCACATGAGACCTGCTTGTTTAAAGTGTGCAAGCTAGGATTAATTTGCTCTGAAATAAGTGATCATTTGCGAATTACCAAAAGGAACTTATCAGCTCAAGAATATTTTCCAAGCACCTTGAAAATATCCTTATTAAATTGCATTAGTTTACAGCTATAACCCTGAACTCCAATCCAAGTACATGAAATTTCAAGTAGTTTTCATCGTAAGAAAAAAGACTGATCTTGCCACTGTATAAGCCCTAGAAGAGTAAAATGAACATATGATAGATTAAGTTTTCTGGAAAAATACAAATTATAAGCTCTGTGTGTGTGCATGCGTGCGTACGTGCGTGCGCGCGTGTGTGCGTGTGTGCGTGCTGTGGAAATGATTTAAAATACATTTTTAGCATTTTTTATATTCCAATGACATGTAGGAGATAGTTTAGGTTTCTTTTAAACAAGAGAATTATTGAAAGAAAAATGCGTATGGTGGCCTGAATCATGAACATGGACGGTGTGAAATGGAGTGGGGGGAGTGAGCTGGTTTAAATGTCCATCCAGCTTTCTCCAAGATCAATCTTTTCATTCGTTCGAGCTTGTGTCCGAGTTCGTGGAGCAGATGTTTTTGGAGGTGGGGTATAATTCTTTTGTTATGTCATGTCACTGCAACATGTCACCCTTAAATCACGTGTACGGTATATGTGTGATACCTCTGATCCATAGAGTTAGGATCCCAGATAACTGGAACTCCCCCTAAGCAGGGCCACTGTTTAGACTTTCAAGAACTGGAATGATAACAATAGTTGATTTGATATTCATAACTTAGAGTAACATTCCAGTTCAGAAAGAATGAAGATGCAACTAAAATTGAACGTGGCGGAGAGCAAAGTACCTTTAATAGACAGGTGCCTATATTTGTATATACCAAAATTGGTATGCAACTTATAGATGTTTTTGATCATTTATTTGGTCAAAATTTCCATTTATCTCGGAATGACTGAAGAATTGAAATGAAACCAATTTTATCATTATCATTGACAGAGACTGTGATCTATTTTCTCACACTGCCAGTGAATGTTAGTGAATATAATTGACACTGCGTTTTAGTTGTTTCTTAGAATTGCTGCTAGTTTGAATCAACTTAGGGATCATAAATATATGACGTCGGCCGGTAAGGAGGAGGGGCATGATTGATGTTCACTGATTTACCATGGGGGAAAGGGAGGAATTTTTTCTTGCCGACTTCGTCACAAGAATGTCTTCTAATTTCCCTGAATTAACTCTATAATCACTGTTGTGATATTCTGCCAGAATCCTTTCTATTGATAGCCCTGGAAAACATCCACAGTAATCATTTTGAAATTATTACAGGATAGCCCAATAAGTATAATTCCTCAATTATGAACAGCAGGACACTGAGTATTTTGCAGTTGATTAGATTTGTCTCACTGAAAATTGGAGGTGCTAATGTTGAATGTTTTATTCTCAATTGAGCCTCCCTACAGGTTCTACAATCTTGGACATAAATGACTGGACTTTGCTGATCTTTACGTGACCCCCTTTCTTCCGAGTTCAATGTTGTTATCGACGAAGAGTTTTATGCTTGATACGAGGAGAAGCTTCTGTCACAAAAATCTTGCGAAAGAACAGCATTGATAGGGGGGGGGGGGGGGGGGACTAGTGTGAAAATCTTGAGCAGACAGTCCAGATATATTTTGTCTATAGTTGTAGGTGCTATGGGCATTTGAAATTGGACGATGCTGCATGACAGTGTATGCTTCTTTTAAAAATATAATAGAAGATTCTTGCAATCAACAATCATTAAGAATATCCTTGTTTGACAGAATAAATGAAATAGAGTACTTACTGGAAGGTACCCGCCATCTCTGAGATCAAATTGGAAAACTTGTTTATTAATTGCTGTAAATAGATATTCAAGGAGATTAATACCACAGAAATATCACATGAGAACTAATTAGGGAACCCAAATGCTTACGAGCAACCAGAGGCTAAAGGATCGACACTTTTAACTATAGACATTGACAAAACAGTTCGAGTTATTTTAAACATTTATTTTCAAAAGCGCACTGTCTGAGTGGCATTTGCTTGATAATGAAGACCAGAAAAATATTTCAATCTCACAGTTACAAAGACATTGATTTCAATTATTCGACCAGTTAAAAATTATACTTATTGAGCATCTGATATCTCAAGTATATAAACTATTTGCTAAAATTTAAGAATAATGCAAGATTCAAGCTTCATCAAGGTTTTGATTTATTGCTGATTTGAGATGCTTAGAAAGCAAAACAAGAGTGAGATTCCTGTATCCAGTCTGGACTTCATTAGTCTACGATAAAACTCAGCAGATCTTCATGGAGTGACAGTTAAACACTTTCATTATAAGAATATAGTCTATACGAGAATTAATGCTCAAAATCGCTACAATTTAAGAATTATTTAAGAATGTTCTAAGGGTCAAATCAAACAATATTAAGAATATTGAGGCTGAATGGAAAATTAGGATATTTCCTTTGCCGATAGATCCTTGTGCAATCTTCGGCAGCTTCTACACGGGACCGGCCAAATAACTGGCCGGTCACAAATTAGGTCACTGAGGCGTGCAAATATTTGGCCACATAAGCCTGGTACTCACTAGACGATTATCACGATTATCACGATTACGATTATCACGATTGAATTCTTTTGTTGACAGCAGGATGTTCAGCTTAACATGTACTCATTAGCAATCGCGTCAATCGTCTATTCGATATGGATGTTGATCAGAGTATAAATCTGGTACTATAGGGCAATGTTTGCGTGTAAGTGACCGTGGCAATCCTTCTGTCTAGAGATGATAGCGTTGAAGGTTGTGCGTTTGTTACGTTCAAATTTGTTGCACAGCCATATAGGAGAACGACCAATAGAATTCCTCCGTAGATTTTAGCAAGAGATTATGGAGATATATATGACTTTGGTGAGAAGAGTAACCTCAATTTTCCACACATTTTTTATACACACGATAGAAACTGGTATTAAAGGAGAACATTTGGTCTATTATTGTACCTAAGTATATGTGCTCCTTCGTGGGTGCAATTGTTTGATGATTATACTACAATCTACTACAATCACCATTCTGAGTTAGCTTTTTCCGAGTACTGAACAGCATGGATTCAGTTTTCCTGGCTTTGGATTAATGACAAACTCATTTCTGGTGAACAATACGGTAATCTTTTGTAGATCTCAATTTAGGCCCTGTTCAATGTCATTGCGTTTCTTTCTGGATAAGTAGATAACAGTATCGTCTGCAAATTTAGTAGCTTTTTAATGATGTAGGCACTTTTCGAAGTCATTGAATTAAATCAAAAACAGGATAGATCCTAATATGGATTATTGTGACACTCCACGGGTAAGCGGGCGAGGGTCAGGCCATTCGCTGTCAATTTTACATATCATTGAACGATTAATAAGGTAATCCGTGACCAATGCAGTACAGGTCCAGTTAATCCACTAATCCACGCGATCTCATTTTCGACATAAGAATAGAATGGCTGAGAGTATCAAATGCCTCTGATAGATACGCGTTTTTTTTATAAGAAAAAAGTTTATAAGAAGATGAGGCTCAAATGGCCAAAATCTTAAGAAAATCCTAAGAAAATCACAAGGCTCAAGTTCAAGAAAATGCCAAGAAAATCACAGTTCATCTTCTTTACATGCCAGAAATTGATATTGGCTGATTTTTGCGAACTTTCGTACAAAAATCGAGACTTAAGGTGACCCAACAAATACAGAGTAACCTGTTTCAGCCAATTTTTTCCTTCAGAAGTTAAGAAAATCTTAAGAAAATCTCAGCCTCAAATTCGTGAAAAGTTAAGAAAATTGAGCCTCAGGAAAAAAAGTGTTTTTCTTAGAAAAAGAAACGTGTAGATTAATAAGACGCCAACCATTTTTCCTTTGTCTATTTCTTTGCATATTTCGGGGTCAATAGTAGTGTAGCCACTTCAGTTGATCGCCTTTTCTATATCCGAACTGATTCTTTGAGAGAATTTTATTTTCTTCCAGGCATTTTGTTAGTTGCTCATGTACAGCTTGCTTTATAATCTTTGATACCACTGATAAAATCGATATAGGACGGTAGTTTGTCAACGTTCCTATGCCTTCTCTATACTAAGCTATGGCCTAAGCAATTTTCCAGGCATTTGGTACTACGAATGATTCCACAGATAGGTTGTTGACAAATGACAGCGGACATAATAACGCAACTGTTGCATCTTTCAGCATTCCTGGTGGAATTTCATCAATACTAATGGCTTTCCCTCTCTTTAAGATCTTCAGATGATTTTCAGCATATGAAACATGTTTGAATTCAAAAGTAATTTCCTTTGATTTTTCTAGTTTCGATGGGTTTGTCCATGCCAAGCTTCTCAGAGGTAGCGCAGCTCTTTTGACAGCAATTCCTATTGTTGAAAAGAAACTACAGAATGAATTGGGTTTCAACTTGTCTGCTTGATTTATCGAGTGAAAGGAAGTTCAAGATTTCTCTTTCATGGGGAAGATTTTCTTTTTCATTTTCCAAAGTTTAGAAGGGGTTTTACTATTCTCTCGAAGGAGTTTGTCGTAGTATTCTCTTTTGACATGCTTAACCATGTTGTTACATCAATTTTTCAGGTATCTATAAGTTAGCCAGTCTGCCTCCCTTCTGTTTTTTCGAACCAATCTTCAGATCTTTTCTCCTTTGTTCATAATCACTCTGTAGATAGCCACGGACAGTCTCTTCCATTCACTCTTTTCTTTGCAAGCGGTGAATATTGGTTCATCGTTTTTGTTAAAATGCTTTCGCAATATTCCCAAACGTCATTTACATTTTTAGAAATGTACAATGGCTTCCAATCATGAAGCCTGGTTACCATAAGATCATTTGAAAAACCTGTTTGGATCATAACCCTTGCAAGTGCCGGGGGGGGGGGGTACTTCTCTATTAAGAAATTTTTGCGTTATTTGCTATTCTTACGCAAGGAGTGCAATCGTGATCGCTAATGCTTTAAGGTGTTACCATTGCTTGCGAGATGCTTGATGGTTTATTTGATAACAATACGTCTATTAATGAGATTGAATATTCTGTTACTGTCATGGGATCTATTACAAGTCCTTGAAACCTTGCCTTGCAATTATATAATTTTTTCTTCTCAATAGTCCTTGTTCGCTTTTGTATTAATATCTCCTAACAGGGTAGTCTCTTAATCATTGTTGCTTACCTTTGTTAGCATATCACAGAAAGCACCTTTCCAGATTCTCGATAGATATCAAGAGCTGTCGGGTGGCCTGTAGAAGGAGCCTATCAGAAAGCTCTTCGCTACTTGTGGGCAGATGTCCACCTATATGCATTCAATTTCTGCATTTTTGAGATCTTCACGGCACCTGGTTCACATTTGTCGTAATTCGCGTAAGAATCGGGGAAATTGGCTGCTACCCTGCCTCTTGCCTTCTTGCATTCAGTATGTTCACACTTGTCATGAAAATCGATAACTTACATGTTGTATGCCAACCATAGCTCAGAAAAGCGCGGCAATAGAGCCATATTAAGTGGCATAGTAACTACTAAAACATCGGCGACGTCTCTGTGCAGTTTTCACACTTGCTTTCATTTGACCTTCTGGTATCTATATTGAGACAAACCTTTGATGGCTTTCTTCTTATAATTATTGTGTCTTTTGTTTATTGAGTATTATTACAAGTCGTATATTTTTAAGTACCATTCATAGCCAGGACTCAGTGACCCTGTGTTTTTTTGGCTATGAATAGTGCATTGAATTGCAAGCACTATGTTAGTTTTTTAATTGGTGGTAATGATGCAATGGATGAATTAATTTCCATTTATAATTGCGGAATGATAAAAATGGCAGTAGGTTGACGTCAAATCGTTAGTAACCCAGCAATAATTCACCTATGTACTCTTTCTGTTCATAAGAACCAGATACTTGTTTTCTTATTTTTTGACAACTTTAGACTCAATGCTTGTCTGATTACTCGTATTTCAAGAGTAATTTTTTGCCAAGTATTTGAGAAACTGCGTGCAGTATGCAGTTTACAGCACAATAGGCAGGGCTAAATTGAAAATAATTAAACAAATGCTGATTTTTACTTCAGTGTTGTTGTAAAGTGTTTTCCTATTCGGTGTTCTGGAATCTCGTTATCGCTTGTTATGAAACGAGGCTGTGCTAGAACAAGAATCTGGAACACACAATAGCAAGGGAGTGTGTGGCAAAGTTTACGGGATTTTTGTGACTTTTGTGACACCTTAGTGAGTCTTTGTGATCTTTTGTGATGTTTTGGCTTTAATCATGCTAGTGGGTAATCTTCTAAAGGGCACTTCAAGCTGTATGGAAAAGTGAAATCCCCCTTATTGTCTTAGTACTCCACCCAATTACAAACGAAAGATAATAAACGGGGGTCCTTTAATACAATGTACATATTTGCTACAGTGTTCTGATATCTGTACGAAGTTTGTAAATTACGTTTTCTTGAACATTCTATTTGCTAATTTTTCCTGCTTCAATAGTAACTTTTCCAATTTTGAAGACAGAGCAGGTAATGCCCTCTTTCCAAATTGATGATCCTATACACATACATATTTGCCAGTGTGTGCATTGGAAATGAATCATAATTTGAACTCACCGCATCGGCGAATCGGACAAACAGAATTGGATTCCATGCAGAAGTCTTTGTCTTCATCAAATTCGTACAATAGCTGACCATTATAGTAGACTTTACCAGTAGCGAAAATGGTATAAAGTTCTCGTGCTGATAGGAGGAACAAAAGTGTCATGAAAAATGGTAGATGTGAGACGTGTAAAAAATTTTGAAGTGAACAATACATAATCAATTCCCACTGCACTCTGATAAATTATACATATGATGAACAATGAAAGTCCCCAATTTCCTAATGCAGTGGATAGGGAAAACGGTTCTCTCACGTTATCTCCATAAAATAGATAAGATTTGCAAGGATAAGATAACATAACATAAGGTAAGATGGGATAAAATAAATCAAATTAAGATGAGATGAGACTATGGAGTCAAGGGGCAAGGACGGATCCAGCAAATTTTCTGACATTCTCAAAGTTTCAAAATATAAAACCACACCCAAAGACCACATCCAAACAATTACCATGGCCTTGACAAATATGGCAGAAATATCAAGGACTTTTCAATGGCACTTTACTTGCAGAATCAAAATTAACCCCTACCTTAATAAAAACTATTGCTGAGAAATTTCGTTTTCACAGGGCATTACTGCCCTACAGTATAAGCTAGAACCCCACACCAAGAAATTACCCATGTTCCAGAATTCCAATTTTGCTAATTATCCCACAGAATAATTTCTTAACATAAAGAAATAATTGATATAGCAACAATGCCAACAATTGTCCGAAGCAACTGGGTCTCTACTTCGATGGCATTCGAAAAAAAGTGCCACAAAACTACTCTGTGATTCTGTTAGAACAAGTGTCTCTATATCAAAGATGAACTATTATAAACCTCTGCTGCGACAAGAATTTTAAGATACACGTAAGAAACATTTAAGGTTGGATTTGACAAAATATTAAGAAACATCCAGGCTGAAGGGGGAAAGTTTGCATCCTACAGTATACAAAAAAAGCGTATATTTCTTATTGAATAACCAAGGAGGAAAGGAAAAATGTCTTGAACAAAGAAATGAGACTCGATATGAGTTGATAGGTTGGTAAAGCTTGAAAATCTGGACGCTAGAAAATCTGACATTCTCAACTGAGAATGTTGAGAATGTCTTGATCTTCCCCTGAAGGGGTGTGTTGTTTTAGTTACAGAATAGGCCAACGCAAAATTGATAGCACTGACAGTGATACAGAGGAAGTTGGAGTTCAAGAATCTCCAACCTGTTCAAATAGTTCAGGAACTTTAAATCTCATTCAATAAAATGGTTACCTCATTCGGTAAGGTTCCTTATATTACAATCAATCAATTAGTGAATCAATCTATCTCTGGTTGTACCCCAAAACGTTGGCCGAACTTTGTGTCTGCATGATAGAGAATCGAGAATCTTATTATATACACTCCCCTTGCAAAACTATTGCACTAGCTGATCCAATGTGGTATCCATTGAAACAAAGTTTTCGCAGGTTGACCAAAACCACATATCTCAACATCAATGAGCCATGTGACTGATTTTTGGGCGGGGAAAGTACTTTTTGCAATGCTTACGTGATATTTCAAGTATGAAAAGTCTGAAAGTTGAATGATTTCTGCTTTGAAATGCTGTTATTTCATTAATAAGCAATGGACTAAAGTCGAATAGGGCGAATTTGAATATCAATCATGCTAACACTTCAACTGCCGTGATGAATTCAGTCAACCTGTGCAATACTTTTGAAAGAGGAGTGTATTCCTCTCCGACTTTTCCCCATTACTCACACGAACAGGGTATCAAAACTACAAACAATATCAACAGTTATTGGAATTATTTTGTATTTAAGGTTAATAGATCTATGTGATATAGCTACAATTGTACAAATATAGTGTACATGCGTATAATGTCCTATTCTGGCTGAATAGAGACAATGATATCAAGCTGTGGCTTCCATATTAGCCCCTGGTGCTTATTAGCCTCCTAATCCTAACAAGGCTGGAACCTAGTACTGTACCTGTCAAGAGGGCTAGTCTCTACACTACAATGCAGACATTGCTTAGCATTCTCTTTTTTCCAATAAAGCTAGCTTCGATGTAGCTGGGGGTCTTGTGAGTGCTCATCCAGTCATTATTCGAATCAAGCTCAGAGTTATACAAAAAGAGTAAATTCATTTTTATGCTTCTGATCTGGGTATTATCGTGTTGGGATTACATTAGCCACCATAATATCACCAAGAAATATAGGCCTATCAGTGGATTGTTGTCTTTCTCAAAAGTATTTTAAAAACTATAATAAAGCATATAATTTCAAGTGTGGAATTAAATGTGTAAATTTATTTAAGATTTAGAGAAGGACATAGAACCGAGCATGCTCATTTCATGGTCATGGAAGTATTTGACTGTCTTGGCTCGTGACCATCTACTTGCCTATGGATTCCATTGGAGATAGCCTCAAAATAATACACTGCTACCTTGTTGGGGGAATATAAAGAGCCAAAATGGGTATCACTTTAAACATTTGCCAGAAAATCAATTACGGCGTTCCACAAGAATCTGTTATGATTTAATGGCTTTTGAACATGATGCCATCAGAATAAAACTAACTTCCTTGTTACAGAAGGGTGATAAATCCGGCTTTCTGAAGGGTGGATTTTGACTTTGAGGGAAATTGCAGTGTAAAGGGAAAAGTTAAAGAGCTGTAATGTTGTAAATTATGAACTCAATGAAGAAAAACGAGAACTTGAGGGATTCTCAAACCAGGACAATTGCCAGGACTACGCCATTTAACTTCACTTCGAATACACTTTCTAATGTCATGCTTGGCATTGTATATGTTATCGTAATCATTTGGTGACAGTTTTGGTGCGCCTCCCCGTCTCCCGATTTTGACAGAAATCTCCTGTATCCAAACCAAATATAAAACACCATGTCAGAAAGGAACATCTGTTGCTCGCAAGAAATCATTCTTCATCCAGGTGTCTGATAGCGAAGTGGCCGTAAGGCGGGGTTCCATTATACTAGAAGTTACAGAAGAATGAAGTAGAGACTTAGAGTTGCTATAACTTTAAACATTTACATATCTTTTATTTTCCTCCCACTTTTAGATTATAGTCTCCCATTTTCTTCAGGTCTTTTAAAAACTATATAGAACTCCTGTTATTTTAAAAAATTTTGCTGGAATGTATGAGCTTTTCTTTATGGTAAAGCATTAGATTAAAATCTGCTTAATCCATATTTACTGGTGCGAAGTGTGAATAATGGAAGATTTGGCAATGTGTAGAATGCTTATGTGATATATTTGATATTTGATATTTGATTTGTTTAGGGAGGGTTGCCCTTCAACGGAAGTTGTTTTTCAAGGGGCCTTCCAAAAAACCATAAGGAAATAGTCAACCCTGTATTTATTTTTTGAAACCACCCAGGGAGGATGCCGACTTAGACTCAGCAGGAAGGCTATTCCATAGTTTAGCTCCCCGGAAAGAAAAACATGTTTGTCCATTTGCTGAACTTTTCTTTGGCAACCTTAAATCAGCCTCAGTGATCCGGAGGCTGCGGGAGGAGCATACTGAGTTTTTTGTGAAGAGGTTACACAAGTATTGAGGAGCCAAATCATTGAGCGACTTGAAGACTTTTGTTTTGGTTTCATAACCAATGAGTTCTTCAATGGTCTTCCAGCCCAACTCTGCAATAAGTGGTCTGCTTAGGGTGTCAAAGCTGCTATTTTAGCACGATTTTGAAGTTTTTGTAGCTGGTTGATGTTTGTAGACCCAGCACAACCCCAGACAGAACAACAGTATCGAAAGTGGGGCTCAACAATACCAGTGTAAAGAGTTTTCAAACTAGCCTTAGGCAGAAAGGATTTAGCATGTCTCAAAAAGCCAATCGCCCTGGAGACCTTTGTAGCAACCGCATTGATTTGCACTTTCCAATCTAAAGAGCAATCAATTTGCACTCCAAGGTACAGTACACTCCCGATAACTCAAAACCCCGATAACTCGAACTTCCAGTAACTTGAACTGTTTTTGAATTCCCGTTGAACCTTCACTAATACTTTCTCACAAAAATCACTCGATAACTCGAACCCCCGATAACTCGAACATTCGCTAAGTCGAACCATTTTTCCTGTCCCCTGGATAGAAATTCCCCCGATAACTCGAACTTCAGAGGAAAAACGAAAACAATGTCAGTAAAAATTGACTACTTTTCTTTCAATAATATAAATTGTTCTTCCAAAGTTTCTTTCAAGACGGTATCTGGAGAAGGTAACTCTTGTACAGCTGAAATGACCGCACCATGGAAAGAAACAACTCTCCCTACAATTTTATCCAAGTACAAACTTGATGAAATTTATAATGCAGATGAATTTGGGTTATTTTTTCATATTCAGCCTAATAAATCACTCAATCTTAGATCTGAGTCTTGCACAGGGGAAAACACAGCAAAATTCGCCTGACTGGAATGGCGGCAGCAAATGCAACGCGTGATAAAATACCAATGTTTGTCATTGGTAAATCAAAATCCTCTCGCTGCTTCAAAGGAGTTAAAGACTTATCTTGCAGATACAGAAATCAGAATAAAAGTTGGATGGACAGCGTACTTTTCGAAGAGTGGATACGAGAAAAGGATACAAAGTTTACAAAGAAGAAGAAAGTAGCGCTTATCATAGATAATTGCCCAGCACATCCGACAATCGATAATCTCAAATCCATTGAGCTTGTTTCCTTACCACCGAATACCACATCTAAACTCCAACCAATGGATCAGGGAGTTATACGCTCTTTGAAAGCTTATTATAAGTCTTTAGCATTGCAAAGGCTCGTCGTAGCTACTGATGAAGGAAAGCATCTTCCTGTTTTCTCGATTTTAGACGCAATGAAAATGCTTGATCTTGCATGGCAGAAAGTGAAAACCTCCACCGTCGTCAATTGTTTTGCGAAAGCAGGAATTTCGAAAGATCAGCAGGCATCTGCCCAGTCGGATGACGATGACCCATTTAAAGACCTTCAAAATCAGATCGAAAAACTTGGTGATTTTTACCCTCCAGGTACAATAGTTGAAGATGTCATTTCTGCAGACCAAAACGTGATGAGTACAGAACCTTTACTATCAGATGAAGAGTTGATAGAAGAGGTGATGAATGTAGCGAATGGAGATGATGGTGATGAGGCAGATGATGATGAGGATGTTCTGTTGGACCCAGTTTGCCCAAAACTTAGTGATATTCGGGAGGCATTGCAAGTGCTGCATGACTACATGCCCTTCAGTCTATGCGGTGGAGATATTCAACAAAAGCTCAATGCACTCTCAATTTCAATTGACAGAGACGTTACCGTTAAAATGAAACAGAGTGACATTAGAACTCTTTTTCAGTGATGTATAACTATGTGCTGTATACCTTTCTTGTTAGAATAGAAAAGAAAAAAAACTTTTAATAACTCGAACTATTTTCACTTATCGGCCAAAGTTCGAGTTATTGAATGCCCCGATAAGTCGAACATTCGATAACTCTAACTATTGTTTTGGTCCCTTGGAGGTTCGAGTTATCGGGAGTGTACTGTACTTTGTCTTTTGAACAACAACGAGTTCATTGTCACGTATCTTCAGTTCCAAGGCTTCATTTCGACTTCTAAGAGAGCTTCCTTTCTGCTTGGTAGATATGAGCATTGAATGAGTTTTTGCCACATTCAATGAAAGCTTATTGCCTTGCAACCAAGTCTCCAATTTCTTGAGATCGCTATTTATAGCCTCATTGAGCTGAGTCAAATCGCGAGACTGATGACAAAGACTGGTATCATCAGCATACATAGTCACAGAGGAATGTTGGACGGCTTGGGGAAGATCATTGATATAGATGAGGAATAGAAGAGGACCAAGGCATGAGCCCTGTGGAACACCCACTTCTATTTCCCCGACATTTGAGTCAACACCATTAACCCTGCAGAATTGCTTGCGATTAGATAAATAAGACCTAAACCAAGACAGCTCCCGCTGCTGAACACCATAATGTTCTAGTTTTTTGCAGAGAATATCATGGTCGGCCGTATCAAATGCCTTTTTCAGGTCAATAAACACCATTCCCACAAGCTTACCGAGATCAAGCCCGTTGTACCAGTCGTCACTCATTTTGAGCAAACAAGTTAGTGTGGAGTGTAGCCGCAAAAAACCTGATTGGCAAGATGTAAAGAGACCATTTTCTTTCATATACTGGTACACCTGGTTGAAAACAAGCTTTTCAAAGAGCTTTGAGATGACAGGCAAGACTGATATAGGACGATAATTAGACTTATCAGTCCTATCACCTTCTTTGAAAATCGGAGAAATTCTAGCTACTTTCCGTGAATCTGGGAACTGGCTAGTTTCAAATGATGTGTTAAACAGGAAAGTCAGAGAGTTTACAATACAGGGAAAAGCAACCTTCAAAAAGTAACTAGAGATATTGTCGACCCCAAAGCTCTTCGTTGTTTTAACCTTGGCAAATGCATCCCTGATATCTTTTAACTCAATTGCCTTGAATCTGAACTTAGCCCTATCTTTGTTAACTTCAAATTCCCCTGATAGAAGAGGGTTAGCAGCAGGTTGTATTTTATCTGCTAGATCACTACCTATAGTGCAAAAGTAATTGTTCATTGCATTAGAAATATTCTTTTTATTCAGAATTTCTGTCCCAGATTCTTTGAGACAATCAATGCTACTTGACTTTGGTCTCTTGTTCAGAAGTTCATTAAGTGCTTTCCAAGACTCTTTCATATTCCCTTTACAAAGCAGAGATCCTATTGGTATAATGCTTCTTCTTCAACAGAACATTATCTTGTCTATGAGTTGATGTAGGCCTCCATGGGTTTTCAATTCTGCCCAGTACCCACAATAATAATATATGCATTAAGAGAGTATCAAATTAAGAATAGCAGCTACTACAAGTTAACATTTAAAATTCGATTTCTAAGGATGGGATTGAAAGATATTTTGAAGGTAAAAAACCTTTGGTTTACTGCATAGAGACATAAAGAGATTTAATCATTACAAGTTAGCTTCGCCTCTGAGTAAAAGGGTGATTCCTCAAAGACAATTTGTGTGGTTGAATATGCATGTTCACCTGTTTCAGATTGCAAACATTTCAAGTATGCTTCGGGATTCCAGCTTTGTTAGGGTGCTTAAATAATGAAAGAAACAATATCACTATATCAATCGTGCTGGGATGCATGCTGAAAAAGAGGTCCCTCACTTTGAATAAGATTTTGAGATTACTGCAAATTTACTGTATCAAAGATATGAATCACTTGATCAAAAACACTAAATCAATTCTTACTTGATTGCAGCATGACACTGGCATTTACTTTTTCAGACAGTCTCATTGAAGCCTTCAAAATTCCTTGAATTTCAAGTGTGCCATACACTGGACCTGATAATATGAAAACAATATTAATATCTTAGAAGGAGTTTATAGAATTTTAAAAAGTGAAATTTAAGTTATGATATCAAAATGGGACGGAATAAGCAGATTACAAAAGTTGCAAAGCCGCTAACTTTGATTCTTTTGAAATTTTACTTTGAAAAGTAAAAGTAAAGAGGAGAGTTAGATAATACAGTATTTGGATAACGGACGAACCACTAGCACATTACCGGGGGGAGGGGTATGAAAAATCATTAAAAATTGTTTAAACAAGAGGAAAACAAAACAAATGGTTTACATTAAAGTATCAAGGGAAACAGTTCCCTGTCCAAAATTTTCCCTTTGACAGTAATTACTTTAGGATGGAAAACTAAACGTTAGAAAAATTTTACTATTCAAATATCCTTTTGGCTTCCAGTTGTAGCAAATTCAAAAGAAAAATTTCCTGCTACATGTAATTTTTGGACAAGGATGAATAAAACTGGTCATTAGTTAGCTTTATACTTTGAGGTCAATATTAGTATGACAATTTGAAGGAAACACAAATTATATTGCTGGCAGGTCATTACAATGCCAAGTTCTTCAACTTTTCATGAGGTGTCCCATAGACAATTTGCGATGCAAGGATGCATGTGATGTAATTTCCTATTCATTTAAAATTTGAAGAAAAGTTGTTTGCACACTGGGATCATGATAAAATTTTTAGCTGTAAAGCACAAAAAAGAATAGTTGTTTGCATATCTGAAAATGATGGCTCCCTCCGTGTATTTTACCTCCGTGTATTTACCACGAATATAATTGTTTTGCAAATATGATGTAATCCATGACGGCATTTAATGATGAAGTGAATGTAGAAAGACAATTATAAGTGAAAATGGCAAATCTGTTATATTGCAATAGGGTCTCAAATTCAGCGGCATGCTTCGAATAGGATTGAACAGCTGTTGTAGCACATTGTACTATTGCAGTTCAAGATCTATGGCATCTTATTGTATTCTCCATTGGCACCGTATCGTTAGTAGGTGAGTTGTGTAAACAACATTTGGAGTATTACTACAAAGCTTTTCTTCATGACAAAGTTTTTGCAATCATTTTGACGTAATTCTTCCACTATATTTCAAACAAGATGAAAATTTTTCAAAATCAAATACTTTACTTTTAAGAACTTCCAGAATAACAAAGTTAATATATGAAATCAGAAATCAACATTGTACATCCTTGCAATCGAGTAA
Source organism: Mastigias papua (assembly GCA_964019165.1). Taxonomy (NCBI): domain Eukaryota; kingdom Metazoa; phylum Cnidaria; class Scyphozoa; order Rhizostomeae; family Mastigiidae; genus Mastigias; species Mastigias papua. Next base: position 8,262,913 of record OZ025280.1, read on the forward strand.
ATATAAATAATATCATTGTCTTCTTCTTTATCCCTTTATCCCCTTACGAACCCTGGGCTGACCCTGGGGTCTATGGACGATACAAAGAGTGCCTGCCAATGGTATAAAGAGGTGACTGAGTCAGGTGATTGGGATGGCTACACTCAATCCACTCGGTTACCCGAACAGTTACTTAGCAGAACTGTAGCCTGAAGCTGCTAAACCTGAATTTCACTTAAGGGGCCCGGTTAGACAGTTTGCCACAGGTCATCAACATTGCCCCAATTCTGAATCTCTACGAAATGAATCGCTATCAATTTAAGGGCAGTGTCTCTCTGTGTCCGTTCACCACCATGAGGATTTCTCTAACTATAAACTAGCCATCATCATCATCATCATCATCATCATCATTATCATCATCATTATCACCATCATTGTCGTCATCATCATTATCATCATCATAATCATAATCATAATCATAATCATAATCATCATAATCATCATCATCATCATCATCATCTTCTTCTTCTTCTTCTTCTTCATCGTCATCATGTTATACCACCCACGGGGCCTGATACTGACCTAAGATTTCTAAGGATATTGGTAGTACTCTGACTTGCATCATTTCTACGTTAAATTTCATGACAAAATTATGTCACTATAAAATTCTGAAAAATTATTCGAAATGTTTTCAGAAGAAGTTTTCTCACCAAACATTTATGGGAGCTTTTTGTGGTTGATGTATAGAATTGTATATGATCATAATGTAGCTTAAACGTACCAATGATTTTGAAAAACTGTCCGTTCTTTTCGAAGACGGTATGGCCTGGGTTGGCTAATTTGCTGCCTCCATGACAAACATCCAGCGTTTTATTCGCAAAATTTGAAGTTGTACACAAAATGATAATCATCAGGAGTATGATTATAGCCATTCTTCATGTATTGAGTCGATAGCCAATAAAAATAGTCGCTGTTCATCCACGAGTTTACTTCTCTCAAATTATGGTCAGTGCATTGCACCTCCTCATTTATACCAAATGTATCCTGCTGTGTCTTGCAAAACATCCCAATCTCGTTCGGTTTCTCCATTGTTTATCGGAGAAAATCGAAAGTTTACTTGGGGTTTCTCACATCCCTAAATCAGGAAGTTATTGGGATTGGATCCACCGGGAAGTGTTGCAAGTGTTGGACACATCTTATTGCTGATTTTGCAAGGCTACAAGTGTGAAATAGCTGACGTGCGTTACCTTAAATGCCACTACCTTATGCATGCGTTATTCAACAAAATTTGCAATGAAAACTTTCTGCTTTATCGAGAAAGGAAAAGAAAAGGCGTGGTCATATAAAGACATTAATTTTCCAACCCAATCTAAAATCTTTTTAAATCCCTTCTCCTAGGTATCAGTAGGCAGGTATTTGAATAATCAGTTGTGATAATTCTTTAAATAAAGTGCAGAAAGTTTTAGCTTCTGGAAGACTGACTGTAAAGTACCGACACTGACATGATCATCAAAGCAAGACAAGCAACATATTTCTTTCTTTATATTTCATGTCATATTTGTTCAATTTTGTGATTTCATTAGACGAGAAGTATATTAATTGCAAACACTAAGGATTTCTAAGCAAAATAAAAAGTTGCTTTACATAATTCAAAGGTCAGTTTTGCTTTTGTAGCGCCCATTTTACTAGACTAATAGCAGTACAATTAAATTTGCTTCATACCATCAGAGGCGTGCTGAAGTAGGGGATGTAGAATTGTAGCACCCTCTTGTTTGCAAAAGCCAACTGTAATATTTACAAAAGCCAACAAGTCTACTGGGTCCTTGCCCCCAGGCTCCCCTTGGCTACGGGCCTGCGCTGTTGCTATGCCTTGCCCAGTGCTGCTCGATGCAGGATGGTCAAACAAACTACTCTCCAGTCCGGAAAAGACGCCCCCCCCGAATATTTATTTTTCAAAAAATGTATACCAGGATATTCTTGTTGCAACCTCCTCCCACTTATTAATTTTGAGCCCAGAGGAAATTGTCACAACTCGACCCAAAATTGTCCGGCGAATGTAACTCGCTGGTGACTGTATGTTGTGTTGAGTCGTGATCACTATTCGACACACACAATTTTAGTAGGTTAGAAAGTATACAATAAATGTACCAAGTTATGTTCCAAAAAGCTAAAGTTATTATCCAATGCATTTGTTGGCCTTCTCCACCTCCATCTATAACAGCCCACCCCATAGGTATTCATCTAGGAAATTTTTCCAGTCCCCCCCGCTTATTATTGCAACTACCCGCTTATTTACTTTCAGATTATTTCCAACCTCCCCCCCCCCCGCTTATTTCCATCCCCCTTTTATTCCGGACTGGAGAGTAAGCATTTCTGCCAACATTTTGGGTGCCTGTGTAGTGCTCCAAAAGAATTAAAACTTTCGTGCCAAATGTATTGTAAACAGGAGGCCTGCCTTTGACTATCCTGGCAAACTTCCGTCATGCAATGAAACAAAAAGCAGTAGAACATGATTCATATCTGTCCATGCTTCCTGGTTCTTCGTATTCCTTTTCCTCATCTACCTCTGGACCTGTCTTTTAACTGCTAGCCATTGTCCTTGACGTAATCCTAGCACCTTTTTCAAACTTCCGTCATGCAATACAACAAAAAGCAGTATAACATGATTCATACCTGTCCATGCTTCCTGGTTCTTCGTATTCCTTTTCCTCATCTACCTCTGGACCTGTCTTTAAACTGCTAGCCATTGTCCTTAACGTAATCCTAGTACCTTTGTCATTCTTCTCTCAACGCTAAAGTTCTTTCGCTCAAAGCAATGCGCCATTAATTTTTGCATCCAAAATGCTGTAGCTAGATATTTGTTTCCGAGAGCGAATGTCAAACCTGGACTTCAAAAATTTGCAAAATGACGCAAGACAAGTCAATTCCACGAGAAGACTGGGAATGAGCGAGTTTAATGACTTGGAATGGGGCGAGTTTAATGACTTGGAATGGGGGCGAGTTTAATGACTTGTACAACATTGTTGATCCTCGCCAAACAGCACAGAGCAGCACCGAGCACGGCCCAAAAAGTGGTCAAACGAACAGAGCATTTCATCTAGGAAAAATGTTGTGCGCTGCTCGGTGAAATGTTGTATTCGTTTGGCCAGGGCCTTTTGTTTGAAATAATGATAGCGTGACTTGCTTGGAGTAGTGTCTCCGTGAGCCGCCACCATGGGTGGCGGCGAGGAGGGACGTTTCGACTTTTTGGTTTGCCAGATAGTCGGAAAGTGTACTTCCTGGGTTGATTTTCAACAGAAACCAATACATTCTATCAAAGGTTTGAAAGAAATTACTTGTCAGTACTTCATATCGACTTAAAGCAAGTATAGGGGACAAGTGCAAAATCCTACTCTTGAGTCCCGAATAAACCTTCTTCCGGTAATCAATTTTTGAACAAGATCTACCAAAGGACATCCCTATTCCTGACCCCCCCTGTTTATTTTCATTTTTCATTTGTAATTCGGTGGAGTACTAAGACAATAAGGGGATGCCACTTTTCCTTAGAGCTTGAATTACCCTTTCGACGATTACCCTCTAGCATGAAAAGTCACAAAAGAATAGGGAAATTAATTAAAGCCAGAAAATTACATAAGATCACAAAACTCACAAAGGTGACACAAAAATCACAAAAATCCCGTACACTTTGCCACAGTGACATTATAATGGAGACTTTCATTTTATATTCCGCTACGTACAATGGTAACCTCACTTAAAAAAGGTAGTTACAATTGGCTAGCCTGATAACAATAAAACAAATTACTAACGATAACAAAAGTTAAAACAAGGATAATAACAAAAAATAATAATGATAATACAGAAATTTAAAGAGGAGGCCCCATTCACTTGGAAGTGAGTTTCATGAGGTCCTCTTTTTTTACTGTAAATTAACGTACACTATCCAAATAAAATAAATAAAATAGATCAGATACAATAATACCAAGATAATCTCAAAACGATGTCCAAAATGTTTGTTTAAAAATATCAAAGTTTGCTGCCAATTTAATGTTAGCATTAAGTTTATTAGATAAAACTTGTTTACCCCAGTTTGTTTTGACTTTGAATAAGCGATATTGGTCACTCCTTCTCGACTGTAAACCATGTAAATCTTTGCCTGTTAAATTGTTGACAGAATAGCTTATATCATTTTTGTTGCCTTGTAAATAGTGGCACATCGATGGAACTTTCGTCGTGCATCTAGACTTTTCCATTGCAGCAGATCCAATGCTTTAGTGCTAGAATCGCTTGGCTTCATGTTGCACACTAGTTTCGCACACTTATTATGGAAGATTTGCAGAGTCTTCATCAAGCTTTGGTTGTTTCTGTCACCCCAAGCAACATCTCCATAGTCAAACAATGCTATAATCATAGTGTTTACCAATGTCAATTTTTGTGCTCTTGGAATTAGATGGCTTATTCTTATTATCAGGCCTAATATTTTTGCCACTTTCTGCTGCAAAGAAGCAATGTGATCTCCCCAATTCAGATTTTCATTTATTATGATACCAAGATACTTATAGCTTGATTCTCGACTTAGTGGATCTTCATCAATTTTCAATTTCAGATCTTGGACACATTTTAGCTGCTGCTTTCCTCCTACCACAACAAATTCTGATTTTGCCATATTCAGCGTTAAACGATGATCATTTATCCACCTTTTGACAAGTGCTAAGTCCTCATTGACCTTATTCTGGATTTCAATGCAGTTTTTTCCTGAAAAGTAGATTGCTGTATCATCAGGAAACAAAATAACGTTCGAGTGTGTCACTGAATGAGGCAAATCGTTGATGAAAACAAGAAAAAGTAAAGGGCCTAGCACAGACCCATGTGGTACATCAATAGATGCATTTCTTTTTGAGGAAAGAGCGTCTCCTAAACATGTTCGCTGAGATCTCCGAGTAAGATATGATGGGAACCATTTTAGACTAGCTTCAGAAACACCATACTCCGTCAACTTAGAAAGCAACAAAGAATAGTCCAACGTATCAAAGGCCTTTTTTAAATCTAGGTATACGGCACCAGATACATGACCCTCATCCATGCTTTTAAGGAGGTTGTCTGTAAATCCAAACTGATCTTTAAAAAAAGGAGCTTGTTTTCTAGCAAGATTTGCAGATTTGCAGATATCGCTTATTGAGAGATCGCTTGCTTTCATATTTAATACTTCTCTCGAATCTAGCCTTTTTCCCGACTTGTGGAAAAATCCTTGATAAATCAAATTACCGTCCAATCTCAATTCTCCTGCTATTTCAAGACTCTTTGAGAAGATTGTTTTTAACCAATTATACCGGTTTCTAATTGAGAATAATTTGATGCACCCTAGACAATCAGGATTTTTGAAAGAACATTCTACATTGACCTGTCTACTTAAAATTACTGATGACTGGTATAATGGACTAGATAATGGTGAAATGGTGGGATCAGTATTCTTTGATCTTAAAAAAGCATTTGATACGGTTGATCATGATCTTCTCTGCAAAAAATTAGAGCACTGTGGTATTCAGCAGCGGGGGCTAACTTGGCTTCAGTCTTAACTTAGTAGCAGAAAACAGTGCTACAGAGTTGGGGGGATTGATTCATTAACTGGAAATATAGAAGTCGGTGTGCCCCAGGGGTCGTTCCTTGGACCATTTCTCTTCATGATCTACATTAATGACCTTCCTAAAGCTGAGCAATGTTCCACTGTATCTATGTATGCTGATGATACTAGCCTTTGCTTTAAGTCTAAAGACATTTCTCAACTCAACATGGCTATGAACAGAGATCTTGAGGACCTTGATTCCTGGTTGAAAGGCAACAAGCTTTCTCTAAATATTGTGAAAACACAATCAATGTTGATTACAACCAAGCCAAGACACCAAGCGCTTAGCAATGCTGCAGAAAATTTAAAGCTTGAGATACTTGGCAATGAGCATGATGTTGTCAGGAAAACCAGGTATCTCGGTGTTCAAGTTGATAACAGTCTAGACTGGAAGGAACAGATTAAAACGATATCTTCCAAAGTTTCCAGAGCCATTGGTTTTCTAAAATATGTGAAAAACATCCTACATATTGCTTCTGTGAAAACGTTGTATGCAGGTATTGTTGAGCCCCATTTCCGATATTGTTGTTCAGTATAGGGCGGCTGTGGTGCAACTACCATTAATCAGCTCCGAAAACTTCAAAACAGAGTTGCAAGAATTTTGATGGAAAGCAGCTTTAATGCCCCTAGTGGACCACTTATTGAGAGCCTCGGATGGAAGACTTTTCGTGAGCTCATAGATGAAGAATCAAAATTAATGGTCTACAAATCTATCAATGGGCTTGCACCACAGTACCTGCACAATCTTTTCATAAGAAACTCTAGTTGTAACTCTTACACTCTTCGAAATACAACAACTGACCTGAAGATTCCAAAGAAAACATCAACAAATGGCCAAAAATCTTTCTTGTATCGAGATGTGAAACTTTGGAATAGCCTCACAGATGACACAAAGGAGTCACCTTCCATTTGTGCTTTCAAATAAAACTTATAATGGACTGGGAGTCTTCCTGGTGGTCGGACGTAAGCAAACTATATTGAAAGGTGCTTCATTCCAACCGATCACAGAGCATCATTTCTTTTTGAGTTTAGGAAAGGGCAGCTTTGTACCTAGATTTGTGGAGAGATTCTCAGTTCCTTGATTTTATGCTTGATTTTGATTTTCTACTTTTATCTGAGAAATTCCTTTTGTATTTTTTATTTTAGTGTTTGTTAGCTTTACGTAGATTAGTTATACTGTAAAATAGACGGAGGGCGCCTTGAAAACCAGCATTTGCTGAAGGGTCACCCTCCTAATATTAAATGAAATATGAAATATAAGAAATCGTAAGACTGCTTATGAACTGCTCGCTCGATTACTTTACTTATTGTAGGCAATATTGAAATGGGTCTGTAATTGTCGCAATTATTAAGAGGCAGTAAAAACGGAAAGTTGTCTGAAAATTTAATTTTAGCCCAAACAAAGAACTCCCCTGCATGGCTGGGCTTTGTCCAAACCTGTCGGTAAATGTTTTTGTTACACTCCCCACACAATACTCCTTGGACATTCCACTACTCACTTGTACGTAATTTATTTGACGGTAAATCTTATAGCAATACCGGAAATGAAAGTCCATTTTGCTTTGATGCAATTCATTAATGTATTTGGTTAGGAGCAGGGTGAGATTGCTTTCTGCCATAACTTGTCCATTATACGTTTGTTTTTTAAATTTCAATCACCAACAAACAATGAAAGAGAAAGTGATAGTATACCATAAGGAAGCAATCGAAAAACTGAAGCAAATAGGTATCGGTGCCAATGGTGGCTTTACAGCCGCAATTTGCAGAGAACACTGGAAAATTTATTGAATACCAAAACATGAAAAGACAGCTTTTAGGTAAGATATTCATTGTTGACATGAGTGAGATCATCTAAATGCTATTGGGTAATTCCATACAAAATCGCTTAGGTGTTGAAAAGTGTCCATGTGGCCCATCTCAGATTTCCCTCAATTTTTCAGAATTAACTGCTTCCAAGGAGATAACAATATCTTGAAAATTCAGCTCGATAGAGCAATCTTATCAAAAGTTAATGGTAGTTAAAATGTAGCTGATTTCGCTAGCAGCAGATTTAAGATACTTTTTCATTATCAGTGACTCGTGTCTTCATTAATACTAATAGAAATGAATTGAATTTTGGTAAATATACAGTTTTTTTTACCAACAAAGTCCATTTTAGCACTGCTTTTGACGAACTGTACGTATTTCCAGAAATAAAGTGTGCTAGAATGATAAAAAACTGCTTCTTACGGTGTTGGTCTTGCGCTTTATGAAGTAAAGTAGAGTATTTGATTTTTATGTTTCCTTGATCTAGCTACAGCACCTTTATCTTACAAATAAATAATATAACGCAGTATAACATATCATAAATTACCCTTTCCTGATTAATTCTTTTTTAAAAGTTCTAATAATACCGACAAGTATGAGGTAAAATAGATCTTGAAACTTTGCAGGCTGAAGGATCTTCTATAATATAAGATAGGCCAGTGAAAGTCAGTGGTGTCAATCAAATCAAGATGAATCATAATCTCGTCTCCTAATAAGATCTACTGATAAGATGTTATTATTGAAATTTAGAAGCCCAGTACTGTCCTTGTGTAGCCTGAGCAAGGTTAAAACTGATGAGCATTATTTGGCGTGTTTTGGTTGTAACAAACAAACCTTCGATGCCGATTACTGATCATTTTTGAGATCAGTGACGACAATAGAGACCAGTAATAGCTTGTCATGCATTGAAACCTTATTGAAAAAGTGAACTCTTGATCAAAATGATTTAGATGGTTTTTATACGATTTGTAATGAGGTTTTTTTGCCTCACACTATACTACGTCGAAGTTTCAAGGTCGACTACTACAAAAACTCTGGCTAACCTTCTGTTTTCTTATGATTTTCAAAGGGTAAAAACAATACTTTAGCAGAGCATCACAATGTAAAAGGTAGAATTTATCATGACAGAAACATATTTCACTGTTTGGTTCCACCGCATGATTCATCAGTACTTTAACCCAACAAATCAGCGTTAAGGGCCTGTTTATACCATCCCGATATGTATTTTGATGCTGCACATTCTGTGCAGAACAAATTCCTAAGAACAGGGTCGGCAAAGAGGTACTTTGAAATCGGCATGTGCTACTTATTTTTCAGCAAGAGCGTCAAATGCTTTTAAAAAAGGCGCCACATTTCATCCCGTCCCGGTAGTACTTCTCATGTAAATGCAAATAAAAGAACTTGCATCACATTGCTAGCTTCCTAGAATCTTTCAATGGTACATACTTCTTTTCCTTTGAGAAGAGAGTCGTCCATAGGAAGAGTTGGGTCTTTCCCATTTACAAATATAAATGCTATTTTAAGACAGAATCACGATCAAAAGGCTTCAGTCTCTGCTGAAGTGGGTTGTAGGTGTCATGCTGTAAGATTCTATGGTGATATCCTGGTATCATACGCCTTTTCTGACGTCACAACAGATGCTGTCTAAAAGTAGCGATGCCGAATTTTCACATTTTCTGCGATAATTGATAAATTGCCAGAGGTCATTTCCTCATGATTAGTAACAACACTTCATCTTTTAAGTGCATATGCATGAAAACTTTCAACCTTTTTTTATTCAACTAAAATTGGAAAATTAAACGAACCTACCTGTAGGTGAAGTTTGATTGAAATTCTGTAAGTCATCGGCCGTGACCGGAAGAGCTGTACGAGATAGTGTGCCGCAGCGCATGTGAACCAGTCTTTAGAGCAGTAAATGTATCAATGACAAATAAATGCAAGATCCTAAATAGAAAAGGGTAGGGTAATAAAATAAGACGGGAGGGCGTACAGCTCTTCCGGTCACGGCCGATGACTTACAGAATTTCAATCAAACTTCACCTACAGGTAGGTTCGTTTAATTTTCCAATTCTATTACGTCATCGGCCTAGTTCCCTACAGAGCTGTACGAGATTTTAGAGCTGGCATTGAGACATTTACTTTTTGGGCTTATACGCAAAACTTCAGAAAATCCCATACACATAATGCCTATGGACATTACATGTCACAAAGAGAAACAGTAGATCAAATAGTTCATTTTTAACACATTAATTAACTGAAGAGACAATGAGTTAACTTTGATCACAGCAACACCTACAAATGAAATCTGTCAACGCCAAGCAAGGTTGGCTGACTTGGTAGCACGATATAACGTTCAGTAAAGGTGTAGCTTGTTGGATGAAGTTGATACTACTTCCTGAGATCAGAAAATAATACTATAGGCCACTGATACAGCATTAATCCTACAACCATGTCTGATGGTGATAGTAGCCTGGATAAATTTCATCTACAATAATAGATTATGTGCAGATGATGGCAGTGCCTTAGGTATCAACAGATCAGACCATAACTGTTTATCACACCAGAAAACACCCATTGCACACATAAATGATAATGATAATAAGGCTAGTATGTCTGTATAAACGTAACATGTATCAACAATAATCTGCTGTTTTCAGTCAATTAACAAAGCAGATAAATTTTTGCATTAGGAGAAATCAATCTGGGAGCTTTGATGCCACGGTGTCCAAGAAGGTATAAATGTGAACACAAAATGTCACACAGCATGTCAAACATGCATATGATATAGCAGCACTGCCCACAACGCAAGGTGACATGCGCTAAACAAATTATCACATATACTAGTAGCTGCTATTCGATTAACGACGCATAAAGGGAAAGGAGAACAGATCAGAAAGCATAGATACAATTGATGAGACAATACTGTGTTCGTACATACTGATTAGGCTTTACACGTGACATGCTGCTTATGCGTACAAACATTCAAATCAAAACGGAAGAAGAACAAGATGACCCAGATGACCCAGTACAAATTCCAACGTACATTATAACAGTTGCCTAAGATTGCAAAACAGCAGTTGATGTTCCTGATGAAGCAAGACCATTAAAAAAAAAGACATAGCAATGTAGCAGGTACACTGGCTCTGAGATAAATAGATTTCATGTAAGATATTGGTAGCAACTGGAAACATAGGCAGGGAAAATATAAATTGTGCACCCAAATAAAGTAGGTTATTAATATCTTGATAATTATAAATATCGTGTATACATAAAATCAATCAATTTCATAGCAACATTGTCAGGCTACATTGTACAGAAATTGCAAACTTATTTTGAAGCCTCGACACAAGCAATTAAATGACCGGGTGAAATTTCAAGCAATATGATAACTTATAAAAAACATTCATAAGTATCATCCATCATACATCCTGATAATAAGCTGCTTAGATTCCTCATCTGCAAAGAAGTTGATATACTAGGACTCGAAAACTTCACATAACAGCGAAATAGATGTAATTGTACAAGAAAAGCTGAGGGTCTGATAGCAATTGAACGGAAATACACTACAGTCACTACCAAACATTTTTGACAAAATCTATGGCATACATAAGTTCTTGATCATTAACAACATAATATTGCATCAAATAGAATCGGTAGACTTGCAACAAATGAGACAAGCTGCTAACATGAAGGAAGCTGCTCTTAGTTAGTCGCTAAAATACAAAACTAGGACAAAAAACCACGCACAGAGGCGTTGAATAGAAAACCTCAACTTCAGAAATTTGGCAGTCCATTCGATCAATCCATATCGTTCGCCAGCACTGCGAAACCATGAGCGAAACCATCGGCAAATTCAAGTGGAATGCTGGTTATCGGTAACGATATATGTCGAAGAATGTCAACTGACAGAAAGCAGCGCAAGTATATTGCTATTTCATTATTAAATGACTCATAAGATATATATGTACCCCCAAAAAGACACGACACTGCTGGGATAAAAAGATCAGTTAATGTTACGGTGCAATTTTATCTTTGATGAACACGCTGGTAGATGTATTAAAATAAAGGAAAGGCAATGAATACGTCCTTGTTTTCTGAACATGCCAAACAGTTACTATTAATCTAAACCATTCAAGGCTTGTCTGCTAATTAGGGAGATGATGAATAAATGTTACTAATGTACAACACAGCAAGCTAGCAAGCAACTCTACGCCACAGGATAGCATTTTACACTTCCATCACAATGGCGGCGTCATTTATCTAAGTGCCGGTGACAACTTTATACCCTGTGCCACCAAGACAAATTATCGCAATATACAACCTCCATAACACTGAGGTGCAGTCAAACAGTTTCCAATCCATAGTGATGAATGAAAGGAACAAAATATGTTGCCTAACAACATGGGACATAACTTTGTTTGATCAATAGTCAAAAATTGTCGACATCTCTGCACGAAGCAGCTAATACGTCAGTGTCAAAGCCATCTGCCAATTTGTCCTCAATCATGTTTGTCGTGTAGGCGATTTTTTCTACAAACCATGACAGTGAGGGACGCGCAGCTAGTTTTTTTTGACAGGCAAATACAACGATTAAACCTGCAAAAGGTTCCTGTAACGATATGGTGAGTGAATGGACAGGGATTCTCAAATAACAGGATTCAAGTAGAATACATCTCTAGCTTCGCTATATAACTCTTGACAGAAGTCTCATAGAAAATATGCGGAAGAAATTTCTTCTGCGGGGTATATGCCATCCTTTCCAATTCAAGTTGTGGATAAGAACAAAGGCTTAACAATACCTCCCAGGGTTGACATGAAAAACTTTCTGTCAGGAGGCGAAGGCCGATTTGCAGTATTCTGTATACCGCAAACTGCAAACATCATAATTCTTTATAACAATGAGAAGGGAAGTATGCCCCTTTGCTACAATAGTGCTACTCAAGAGAAATGTTGCAAAGAAATGCTAACGATCAGCATAAATGTAGTGAACAATGCTAATGGCATCAAATGCAACTCGACAACATTTTGAAAAAACCTAAAGGAGGATTCTTCTAAATGTATTATAATAAATTGGTTGTAAATGACATATCAGACTACACTGAAGGTAGTGATGTGCATGCCTTGTACTTAACTAGCAAACTGTCATATACATCTGGCATCATGTGATAGAAGGCCAAGCGAAGTTGAGAAATCTCAAAATTACAACAGATCTTTTCCTAAAAACCAAAGCAGACCATTTCGTTAAAAATGTAGCTGCCAAGCTTTCTTTAAGTAGAACTGTCCTACAGCTTTTCCGATGTCAAATCTAGTGCTTCTGAAGTAATTTGTAAGCCTTTACTAGATTGTATATAAGGACTAAACTTAGATCAGAAAAAACTTATCTGTCAATAGTAAAATCAGTTTCAAGGCATCCATTGCACTGCACATCATTGAGACCCATAATATTGTCAACTGAAGGACGAGTCTCAGAAACAGAATCATCACTGTGGATTTCATGGACATTTCATTCGTAGTCCAGCTCACCAGAGACTGAATATCGTCGGCCGTGGACAAGTCTCAAGATCATGCCCAGCTAGGGGCTGGTGAGTAGTTCCAAACACATGCCCGGCTTTTGGGGCTTGTTTGAGTTGTTTCAACGGTATGCCCATCTTTGGGGCTTGTCAGTTGTTCAATGAATAGCATGCCCGTCTTTAGGGCTTGTGGATTGCTCAGTAGTAAGTCCCTCTTTGGGGCTTCTGAGTTACTCAGGCTCAGTAGCATGCCCGTCATCGGGGCTTTTGAGTAGTTCAACAACATTCCGGGCTGGTGGTTCGTGAGCGAAGAACAATAGAAAATGGTAGTCTACACGTAGACCACATAGGGCGATAGGTATTCACATAACATTTACACTGTACTGCAGAGGCCACAGATCACAGCGCTATGGCGTCCCAACCTTGGTACATGCAATAGGTACAATGGCAGTAGTACTGCTACCCATGCTTCAGCAACTATAGCCTACAAAACATTATGCATTTGTTGCGTTACAAAGGCAGAATAATAAACCCCGGGGAGCTTGAACGCCCTCTGGTATATAAAAAGGGCTCATTTTGTTCTTTGCCATGGGCTAAAATGTGAACGCCCACAAGATACATCACCTCGTTGGTTTTGCTTTTACTGTAATCGATCAGACCGAGAAACAAATACATCCATTCTAGAACAATTAAAAAACACCTGTAAATATTGAATTAGCTCTGAGATAAAGTATGAGTCAATGACTATGCGACATTCTGGTACAGGTTGAGCCTCGAATAGGCCAATCTTGGCTCCCGCCATAGCCTGTAGGTCGCAACTTTCTGTGAAATAAAGGGAATAAATGCTAGAGAAAAATCAAAAGAGAAAATACGAAATACAATACTTAACTGGAGATCGTGGACACCAAAATGGCGCAGCAAGATACCCAAAAGGACGCAAATACAAAGCAACGTATGCACCATTGTATCCTTCTCCGACTGGTTAGCACAAGCACTCGCACACAACTGGTTCACATGCGCTGCGGCACACTATCTCGTACAGCTCTGTAGGGAACTAGGCCGATGACGTAATAGAATTGAGAATTTTGTCTTCTCATAATACAATGATAGTATTAACACGCTGCAAAAGGTAAGAAGGGGGTAAAAAAGCTGCGCTTGTTTTCGACGACAGATGTGAAATTCCTGATAGCCATTTTGACATCATACCTAGGATAGCCACAAATGATATTGCAATCTTCAAGTTCATCTCAAGGTGGGAAGAAGCGTTTACACGGAGACAAAAGAAAATGAAAACATAGATGACACTGACGGGCTGCTGTCAGCAAACCTCGAGATAAGATTTGAAGGAAAAACAGGTCCAGGAATGGCAAGTTCTAGAGTCTAAAGATTATGGTAGTTCATGGCATATCAAATTTTACAAACAGTTATCTAGGCCTAAAAAAGCCAAGGCGAGAATCATTGCCTAAAATTCAACATGTCCTTGTAATGTCATCAAAAACATCCTTGTAATGTCATCAAAATCAAGTTCCTTCATCATGCCCATGAAAGACGTTGACGATCTGTTCATGACACCGAGTACTGCCATAGATTGATTCACGAAATGGATTTCATTATGTTGAGAAGGTAGTTTTATTAGCAACTGTCGGTACTTTTGATCCTTTCTAATCGAGTAAGAGGAAAGATAAGGGGCTCGTAACCAATAGTCAGTTCGTGAACGTAAAGTGAATTTAAGGCAAAAGTAATATGAGATCATGTCTAAAGTCGTCTCCTGAAATTATGGACGGACTAAGATAGCTAGGAAGATCAGAAAATAGTTTAATGCTCGGTACTTTGAGAAACTAAGTAATATATTGTAGAACAGAGTTTTCATGACATGTAAAACGTTTGTGATCAAGGTAGCTCTTACACCCTGCAATGCTGTGAAGAAGAGGTTCAGGATGTAAGCAAAAGAGCACTCTGGTGTAGGGGTGTACCGGATATCCAGCAGACCGGATAATCCGGCACCGGATCGCCGATTTTTCAAAAATCCGGTTCCGGCCGGATTTGTTCTCAAAATCCGGCCATCTACCGGATTTTCTTGAATTTTATTTAGAACTGTGGCAGAGTGCAGAGAATGTCAAAGCTAATTATGACAGTGTAGCTATAACAAACAACAAGATTCTAACAGTAATCAAAAGCAGAAGAACAAAGTATTCGGAAACATACATTTTATGTAGGTTGCGTAAGATTGCTACTGATAAGATTCCCAATACAATGACAGGGATGGTGGTATTTATTTGTTAGAAATACTTGACGTGCCCCTCAAATGGGTTACTTTCTACTGGAACTGACAGAAACAACTGACTTACTGCAAAACGATAAATGTACGTAATCAAAATGTTATAAGCCCATGCTAAATGATTCAAACAGAAGTAACAAAACTCCACGTTGTCTTGCATAGTAAAGTTCAAGTTCGGCTTCAAAAAGGCTAAGTTCCTCAATTTCATCAATTTCACTGTCTGACTCTGATGAATCATCTGGTAAGGGAGCATCGATTTCTGTTGACGTTTGGATGCCAGGGAGATTATTTATTTTCATTCGCCTTTTCGATCTGAGGAGCGTATCGACAGCTCTCTCTATCATTTCTTCCCTCTCATCTTTACTACAAAGAGAGTGATTTCCATATACTATCAAGTTGTCATCAAGGGTACTGTGTGACATAGAGAGGTATTTGTCAGAGATTATGTTGCTCACGGTGCTAAACGCTCTCTTGACTTTTAAACTTGAGCATATGAAGGGTTTCAGGGACTTGAAAATGTGGACGGACGCGGACGTCTTAATGCTGTTCAGAAAAGTTAAAGACAAACGAGCGAAGAGAGCGGTGGCAAATGGAAACGAAGAAGCACCCTCAGCCTTAACAACAAATAAGAAATGACGAAAAATGTGTCAGTCCACTAAAAATCAATACATTTCGAAAAGGAGTTTCTCAAGTGGGCAAGCCTACTACTCAAGAATGGATCATAACGATTGTCGGATTCCGGATGTCGCTCACCACAAGGGAAATGTTTATTACTGGGCGCGCGATTAATCGCTTTCAAATGTAACCATGGGCGCTTGCCTGCGTGCGCGCTCTATCGCTCGCAACCCACTGAAATCCCTGAATTGGTTGCTATTTTCATTATAGATGTAAATATAAATACAACTAAAATAACAATAATATGCACCAAAAGTCGTAAGAGATAAAACACAATTAAATAAGTAGAAGCTATGGATTTTGATAATTTTTTCAAACTTCAATAATAATAATCATCACTTATCACTATTACTTCAGTAGCTTTTGAACATGAAAGATGACCACAGGAATGACAACTTATAGAAAGAAAACATCATATAATTTTAAATCAAAAAGTATCATGATAAAACCATATTACAAAACAAACGATAATGTGTTACAATGAGTCCAATCAAATGCAATTATATTGTGAATAAACTTACATCTAATGAAACTGCTGTTAAGATGTTTCATAAAGGAGGCATGGGTAGATTTGGATTCAAATATCTGAATTGCTTTTCACCTGGGAATGTCAATTCATGGCTTAGAGATTCAGTTTTCTGCACTTTACGCTTCTTCCTAATTGGTTTTACATGTCCAGACATAAGACGCTGGCCTTTGCACTTGCAAACAAATTTCTTCATCAATGACCGGATTTTCTCGGGAATAATTGGGCTATTTGACATTGTTACCTTGTGAGAAATGGGAGAAATATGCATACAGGTATAAGGATATTGTATATTGACAGTTATCAATGCAACAGAAAATTCCTATAAAATCTAAATGACATATTCTACCACTGGTGGTAGTGAAAGCAACTTTAAGATAATGCTACAGTTACCTTGATAACAGTCCTAGAAATCCCACTATGGTGACAAAATAACTAGCATTTCATAAAAGGATGCAGAAACTAACTGGAAAACTTAGATAAATTCCCAGTATACATATCGGACTATGAAAAACAGGGGAAATAAGGCATCTGCATCAAACAAACAAAACTTCCTGCATAAATTATCAGTAACAGGGTTAAGTTCAATGAGAAATCCACCTATGTTCACAAATTGGAAATCAGGCAAAATAGAAAAACTGAAAAATTTAATGATCAAAGGATAAACAATTCAAAAACAAGAATTTATACATATGTTAGGTAACATGATTCAATCAACAGAATGATTCTACTCATAGCCTACAAAGTCAAAGGATATTTATTGAGTTAATATAAAAAGAAGAACCAATAAGGTAGATGAAACTGCAGAAAGTAAAGAAAGAACATATATTGAAAATGTCAATATTCACATATATGTCATGGTTCATTAGCAGTGGTTTTCAACCACATACACTGCACATGTTTTTAGTAAGTGTTTTATCTATCTAGTGAATTGCAATGTGGATATGATTCTTTGTGTAGTTCTATGACTTGGATTTAACAGAAATGCGCACACTGTACATGACAGAAAATATGGTAGAAATGTAACATACCTGTGGAACAGCCTTCCTCAAAATATCTTTATACTCCTCTTTTGTTATTTCCCGTGACTTATAATATAGTTTTAACACTTCTTTGCACTCTTGCTCTACTCTTGATTGCCTAACCAGCACATTCACTAATTTGTCCTGAAGGAGGAACAAAGAACTATTTTAATCACAAAAATGATAAATAAATAGCAAATTATGATGATGGTAATGATGGTGATTCTAATGATGATGATGATGATGATGATGATGATGATGATGATGATGATGATGATGATGATGATGATGATGATGATGATGATGATGATGATAATGATGATGATAATGATGATGGCTGGAGATCTTCTCATGGTGATAAGCGGGCACAGAGACACACTGTCCTTAAGTTGACAACTAGGGGTGCCATGCATGGATGCGGCATGCACTGTAGGCCTAAATCAGCTGAAAACACTAGATGTAACAGCCTACTCAAAATAAAGTAAACAACAACAATGGGAGAATGAATGAATGAATGAACAAATGAATGACTGAATAAATGAACAAATGAATGACTGAATCAATGAACAAACAAATAACAACAATGATGATGATGATGATAGTGGTGGTGGTGGTGTTGATCATCATGGTAATGGCTGTCATGATGGTTATGTTCAAAATGACTATTCTGATGATGATAATGATGGTAACTTAGCTCACGATGGCAAAAACAATAATAATGGTGCATATGATGGGAATCATTATGTTAAATAAGGTTTTCATTTATGCGATGCTCTCCTGATATCTCCCTACAAACCAGAACAGCAGCATTTTTCTTGTCAGGAGACCTTGCCGTAGCACATATAACTTTAGCACTTTATGAACTACAATGCATTTAGCAGGCAAATTGAAAGAGTAATATACACTGGGCACATGATTCAGCAAAGCAAAACATGCAACTAAATTCAATATAGCACACAAAAAGCCAATTGACAGAAATCAAAACTTCAACTTTCATCTACTGCATTACCTGCTTCATTGACTTTGGCTGGTGTTTCACAACTCTTTTGTCAAATTTATCACCAGGAGCAGTACCTTTATCTCTTTGCCTTTTGGTTTCATGCTTTGATTTAGCCTCAATGATCTTCTGCCAAGTTGGATTGTCAAAACCAGAGAAAGGATCTTTCAGTTTTAACTCTACAGTGCCTTTCAAAGCATCCCTTTGAATAATGCTTGCATCAGATGGTGTTAGCCCCATGTCTAATGGAGTGAGGTCCTCTGGGTTATATGGTGAATCACTCACTTCAACATGATAGTATCGATCAAATTGATTATTCTCTGTTTCTCCTATGAACTCTTCTGGTGGTGTATATGGTTGCTTTCTCTTTGTAGCTCTCTCTGGGGATAAAGGTGGTTCTGTTTTCTTTTGCATTCTATCTAACTTTTCATTATCAGATTCATCATCAAACAACAGTGGGATTCTTGAAGGGACTGCAGTTTTATTTTTGGCAATAACACTATCATCTTCCACGACTTTTGTTGGCTCCAACCCTGGAATTGACACTGGCTCCAATCCAGGAATTATAGCTCCATGTGGGTTCTTCTTCTCTAGACTTTTTTCCTGTTTTCTAGTGGATAAATCACCTTCTAATACCAGGGCTGATTTTACTCTTTCTGAGGCATCATGCTTTGGTTCTTTCTTGTCTAGCTTCAAAACACTTTCATCTCTACCCACCCCAGATTTCTGTCTTTTAAATGACATCCTTTTTGGGCTAGTATCATCAACTTTTTCATACATTCTTGCAATCTCATAATCATTCTTTATTTCAGAATCTCCTTTTGCAAATATATCATCAAAGAGATCATCTTTTGACTTCCTGGAAATAGGCATTACATAATATCATATCAAGATCATATCACTTTATGCTAGCATATGATAGCATCACATGAAGCAGAAAATGCATCTATAAAACTCTCAGCTAATTGGCTAGAGTCACTGCTAAAGCAATATTATATTAACAGGAGCATACTATAAGTGGCTATTTGGCATGTAATCTATGTCTTCAGGAAGGATTCTAAACTAATAGATAACTGAAAAGTCTGTTGGTAATATAGAACTTCACTACAGCATGAAAAAGCGGCACCATGTTTTAGTTATACTGAAAAGCCTTTTCTGTCCGACACTTGTCAGAGTATGAAACGTCAGATGGCGACCAAAAGGCAAACCGAAATATATAGCCAGATGCGAATACACATGATTTGATGAATAATGTGTTCAGTTAGCCATATGATTGGCCACTTTGCACATATACTACATAGAACTTTCATGGGTACTTCTCTAGATGACATTACATATTGACCAAGGAATGGGAAGCTCAGAATGAAAATGTTGAGTAAGCTGCTGTTGATCTCTTTTTTGAAATTGCCATCCATTCTGAACATGCCTAAATATCATTTCTGCCTCAGAAAATTCCATCTGTATCATAATCATGCATTGAATTTGAAGGTTGAATCAATAAACCAACATTAAATATACAAAGGAGAATAGATGTCTTTATCTGCTCTCCAAATCACACCCTACATCAACAATAGACAAACACTATAGGCAAATAGTGTTCTTCTCATTGTTAAAGATAAACCAAAGTACATTACAATGTTTACAGCAATGAAATCAGGCATATTTTTCCAGTGAAACTGATATATCAAGGAAAAACAGTGTTTTGCCTTCCATGAGCAATAAAATTTCCTACTGGATTCAATGAATGTTTCACAAAGTATCATTGGACCAAACAGATCTACTAAAAATGTTTGATGTATATGGAGTTATTGATGGAATTACATCAGACAAGAGAAACCTTTCCTAGATTTTGATTAAGATTAAAACAAATAAGATGCAAACAAGAACTATGACATTGAGTTTCAGACATCATCCAAGATTTCATGGTTTCATATAGCTTTTTCAACATTTCTGTCCAAAATAGTTTCAAATAATCAAATTTTGGTTCAACAACTTTTGTCCAAAAATTAAATGTCTGGCATTAAACAATCTGAAATTTTTTCAATGCAATGTAGAATGAAACTATTACAACAAACAGAACACTCATCACTTACTGGGTATGTTTTAGCACACTCATATCAATTTCATCACTTTTATTGGGAAGTTCAGTGTCACTTTGCAAGTCATTTCCCTCATTAGCTAGATTTTCTTCTTCTTTAACAACAACCTCTTCTTCCTTTATTTCACATTTCATTTGATCTGGTGTTTCATTTTCACTTTCTACACCATGATCTTCTTCAATATCTCCATCTTTTTCATCCTTTGATAAGAGTTCTTTGTGCAATTTCATAGTCTCTTCTTGACTAAACAACTTGAATGGTCTTTTATCATTTGCTTTATCATCATATGGTGCAATTGCTTTATCCTCAACACTTTCTCTATTCTCAACACCTGCCTTATTCTCAACATTTACCTCATTCTCAATGTTTACCTCATTCTCAATGTTTACCATATTCTCAACATTTGCCTCATTCTCAACACTTGCCTTATTTTCAACACTTGCATTATTCTCAACACTTGCTTTATTTTCAAAACATTCCTCAGATGAAACTGGTGATAAAGGCTGATCAACTTCAGACAACAATTTCCCAAACCCCTGTTCAGTGCTTAATTCTCCTTCTTCGGCACATTTTTCATTGAAATCATCATGTTCATTGCATTCCTCAATGTCTTCCTCTCCATAATCTAGGCTACACATGGAATCAGTTTCATTCTTTGTATCATTACCATCATGCATTTGACTTCCTCTTTCAAGATCTGTAGCTTCATTCTCTTTAATAACATTTGGCATGCTTTGTGATGAAACTGGAGCATCATTACTTTCTAGTTCAATTTCTCTTTCTATGTCACTAAGTCTTCCAAATTCACTATCAGTATCTGAGATTAAAACATCATTTTCCTTCACTTCTATAATTTTTTTCACTTGATCAATAGGATTGGCAACAATGCTCTCATTTGCTGCTTCCTCCTTAGGCAGAACCTTTGCTACTGACTTTTCCTTTCCTAAATTCTGAATAGGTTCACTAGAGTTCATAGTATCCTCAGTTGTATTTTTCTGTGATATTTGCTTCTTGTCTTTTTCTCTTCTTTCACTGTGCTTCCTTCTTTTCTCTTCACTGCCACTGTGTTTTCTGGATTTATCTTTGTGATGGTGATTACTTACATTATCCTTTGTGGGCTTTTCTTTTCTTTTCAATTTTGATTCATTCTCAAGGTACTTCCTCTTCTCAACTTTGTTTTTCTCAGATTGTACTTTACTATGGGAAACATGTGACTTTCCAGATGACACCTCTGAATACTTGTTTGTTTTGTAGTCCCTTTTATGGTATGATGTCTTCTTTTCATTGTCTTTATCGTGTGATCGTTTTTTCTTCTTTTGCCTTCTTCTGCTTTCTTCCATATTTCTATCATCATCTTTTCTTCTTTTCTTATGTGTACTACTTCCACTTCTCTTTTTCTCATGTCTGAGTTGATCTTTTTCAGAGGGATTCTCCCTTTGCTTTTTCTTTTTCTTTTTCTTTCTCTCTGGCTCATCAGAATCTGAGCTTTTAGATCTTTTGTGACTACTACTTTTACTCCTATGTCTCTTCTTTCCAACCTCTTTGTTAGAATCATCTGTCTTCCTTTTCTGAGCCCTATTCGTTGATCTTTCTTTCTTGTGCTTATCTTTGACATGCTTCTTATTCCCTTCTTTATCCTCTATTTCAATATCAAAATCAATGTCCATTTTACTTAATGGAAAGCTTTCACTGTCATCCCCTAGTGTGACAAATATTTCATCATCTTTGTCATCATCATCAACATCAGGTGCACTCTTTTTACTCGACTGGTACTTGTCATTTCTACTGTGGTTACTTTTCTTAACTTTGAGAGCACTTTTATGACTTTTATCTCCTTTATCCTTTTTAATTGAATCTTTCCTTGATTTACTTTCTTTCATCAATTCAACTGATGAGTCTCTATCTCTTCTGTCCTTGCTGTCCTTGATTTTTTCTTTTTGTTTCTTCTTCTTCTTTCTGTGACTTTTAGCATCTGTTTCAGTCTCTCTCTCAGCCCCTTGTTCATTCATACTGCAGTCCAATTCAAGCTCATTCTCTTTTTGGGATTGAACTTCAGTCTTATCTTTGTTTTCAAAATCATCTTTGGTGTCAGAAGGAGCAACATCTTTCAGATCTGCTTCATCATCAGTTAAGAATCCACTTTCTCTCAAACAGTAATTTAGCAACTCCTCGTTATCATCCTCAAAAGCTGGAACAAACTTTGCCTCACTACGTGATTTCTGCCCAAATGAATTAGCTCTGATATTATACCTGCCATCCATCTTTTTTGATAAAAGGTCATCATATTTCTTATCGATACTTTCATCTCCACTTACAATGCTTTCATCATCTGAGTCAATCAATAGAGGGCAAGCTGGATCGTAAGGAACGTCCATCTTGACGATGTGTAACTAAGCACTTAGTGATGCAGTCTGTAACTCTTAAATATTTACAAGCAATACACCGATTTTGCAATAGAATGCATCATAAGTTTGATACTTTTCCGATCATAACATAGATTATTCTACTCCTATAATTCTAAACATGCATAATTTTCCAGTAACGGGCTATCTCCGCGGTAAGTCCCAAAGCCTTCTTTCTTCATGTTCAAATCAAACAACAACAACAGTACCTCCAATGTGACCTCGATTTCAGATCATTCGTATGCATTCGTATTGTATGCTATCAGCTATCAATGCTGTATGGTATGGTCACTGATCAAGAAAGTTAGGAAAGGTTGTATCATTATGATTGCGTATTAACAATTGGTTTTGGTGTGCCAGAAGGGGAAATTCACATGTCACATACTTGCAAATTTCCGAAGATCTTGATCCTCGTGCACGCAAGCACACAGATTTTAGGAACACGCTCCTTGGGCCAGTCTCTGGAATCGGGAAATTTTGCATGCCACAAATTTGCGCACGTGGTTCAAAATGTTTGCGTCAGTACACTCTTTGCATGCTGCTACATATATATGGCGTGACCTCCCTCATTTTCAGATTGGTCACTTGGTAGGGTCGGAATGCAGATATACGCTTTTTTTGTAAGGAACCTAGCTCAAGGTCTAGTTCGAAAAGTTCCTTATTTTTGGACCTCCAATGATCACATTGTAGTGCTAAAAGTTCCTTAGCAGTTCCTTAATTTTCAGCGCATAATTGGTGCATAAAAATGGTACAAACACATAAAAAACAATGAAATCTTGAATTTTGCCTTTAATTTTGGGTGTAGCAATCGATGAAAAATGAAGGATTTACCACAAGCATATCAAACAGTCCATGAGGGTTTTGATTGGTTTCAGGTGTGCAAGCCAGTTGTTTGTTATTTTCTGTTGTTTTCTCACTTGAAACATTGTGTATTGATCAGCATGCATGCCAGAAAAATTTTTGCTTCATTATTGTCATTATGACAACTGGAAAATATTCAAATTAACCAGTTTTAGCCCTCCCTATCACCTTTAAACTTCTGGCTACACCCACTTCTGGGCATGCAGTATAAATTGAAGCCAAAGAGCAAAAAATATTGATTGTGCGTTTGCCAAACTGTGCAGTATAAGTTTAACATTGCATAAGCATATCTCAGGCCCCCCCCCCCCTTGAACGCAGGTGTGTGCATCTCACCCAAGTCATCTCTCCCATTGTGTGTATATATTTGTGTGTATATATTTGTGTTAATATATTTGCATGAATGACCCAGAGTGAAGTGCTGTCACAGTTAGGCAAAGTATATAGGGAGGGAAGATTGAACTTGTTCAACTTGAAGGGGAACTGGGCATGGATAAAATAAGGAGATAACGAGATTTCTAAGGGAAATATAGGGAGAAATGGAAAGGAAAAAAAAGAAAAAGCTAGGGAGAGTACATTTTTGTCCCTGTTGCAGATCTAATTATTGATAGCAGCACCTCTATATATTTAGGTGTGGATGCAGGTCCTTAAAAAAGTTAATTAATCAGTCATAAGATATCTCACTATTGCAGTTTTTGCAGCTTTCATGATGTTTGCTTTGGGTACTCATTTATGGCAAGGAATTCTGGACTCTGGATAATGTGATCTCATTGCCAGAATATCAGAGAGTGATCCAGCTGGCTTGAGGCAAGAGTGACTCTCAGTTTTATGTTTCCTCACAATGTTGAACAGCTGTTCTGCCTCAGCATTGTTGTGTGGAAGGACCAGAACTACCTCTGCCATTTTTGGTAACAGCTTATACCACTTTGATTTTGATCCAGGTATCTCTATTTGATTAAGTGCCACCAGAGAATGTTAATTCTGACATGATATATTTTAACACCAATGCCATCTTTACCCTCAGTGACTTTAGCTTCCTCCCTTACATATTTATTGAAGGACTCATCAGGAAATGGGAGAGAGAGAGAAGTAAACAATGGTGAATAGGTGCTAATTGGCCAATCATAGGGCCAAATAGACGCATTATTCATCATATCACGTGTACCCGCATCTGGCTATATATTTCGTTTCACCTTTCGGTCGCTATCCGACGTTTCATACTCTGACGAGTGTCGGACGAAAAAAGCTTTCAGTATGCTAAAGCAATGTTCCCGCTTTTTCGTGCTATAGTGAAGAGAGATAGTCCCAAGTAGTTTTCATTGGTCTGTCATTGAACTACCGTAATAATTTTCAAGAAGCCGAGAGGAATTCGAGACAATGTTTTGAAATCCGGAGAAATAGATAAGATACCGGGAGAATGGGGGGACGCAGACGAAAGCAGGAATCTTCCGAGTCTCCCGGTAAAACCGGGGAAGTTGGTAGGTTTGTATCTATGCTACAAAAAATACAGGCGTACAGGCACCAGTTATTGTTCTCAATGGATCAAATTCAATACTGGTTTGCAAGCAGGTCAACCACACTTTTCCCAGTAGTAAGATCAATGGCGGTGCAACTGCAGTGGTTGTCGACATGAAAGAAGTAGAACAAGTTTAGAATCAGAGTAAAAATTCATCGTTTTCATTAGGAGGTGTGTTGCACAGATGTGAGGCGAAAAGTGCTTTAGCCAAATAGATGGCCATAAATACTATGAAATAATTAGATCCATTCATTTTAATAAACTTGGCAGTACTCTGGTGCTTAAAACACGGATGAAAGAGTGAGTTAAATGAAATCCTCCAGAATTGCCCGACTAATATACGAACAGCCAAACAAATCGCCACCCAAAAGTTGCCTTTTATCACTGGGTTGCTGAACCCTAATGCTCCCAATTTTGAAAATAGATCTTTATATACTCCAATGAGCTTCTAACTGCGACAAAACATGAACGAGCCTGTTATTCATTTGCCAACAGTGACTCTTTGAATTTTTAAACCCTGTTTACACTACAACTTTTAACCTGGGTTGAAGTCAACCTGGGTTGAACGGGCACGCCGGAGCCGGGGGGGCTGGGGGCAGGAGCGACCCCCACTTTTCTGCTCATATATGATGTCAAGATTGAGGCATTCGATCCAAATAGAAAGTATATCTCCTTTTTCCGTGTTAAAGTTCACTCACCTTTAAAAAGTACCAGTGCCGGAGTCATCAGGACATATTGGAGGTAAATAACCCAAGTTTTTTCAAAACGTGGAACCATAGACTGATCCAAAAACCTCCTAAACATGTAAAGTCGGGGATGGGTTCTGTGTTCTTGGTCATCTAACTCTCAACATGATCTCATTGCTCTGAAAAAGTGTGTCTCTGTCATTTTACCTGACCTGGCCACAATCTTTATAGAGCAGCAATAAGGTCTATTCAATTTCCCGCCAACACTTCCTTGATTTTATCTACCGTTTTCTACCAAGACAGGATGCATATCTATATTCAAACAGGGCGTTTCCCACTGAATTATAGGGCATGGATTGCACAACTTTTCAAGGGCTCCGCGCCTGATCCCATTGTTTCATATTTCCATATGGACTTGCAACTCATCCCCACCCCCCCCCCACTCAAAAATATGCTCCGGCGTCCCTGCTCAACCCACTTTCGTTGACACCACACTGACTGCAAAGTGTAAAGAGCATTATCTACCTGTTTATTAAGAAACAATCTGGTTGCTCAATTCTCTCTTCCTGAATTACCACTCAGTCATGGTCCCAGAAATTGTAGTTACAGTCATTAGCGGTTCAAACCTAAAAATCTTTCTCTAGATGAAGCAAAAACCACGTCAAATTGGCACGAAATGTTCTTTAGCGAAGGTTCTTTGATGGCAACTGTTTATGTACAGCTAAATATTTCAAAATTGCAAGCAACAACCCTAAAGTACTGGCTGTTAGCGAAAATGAAATTTTATCGGCCTGTTTATGAGATACTCGTTAGAATCAGTTAGAATCATAGCCTAATTTCCCTGTTCCTGCGGTAACTAATTCAATAAGTTTTCCCAATCAATACTTTGTTTTATTTCTGCATGGCTTTATTCGACAAAAGTATACTCTCGATGGTATTGACAAAAAGTTTAGTGCCAGAAAGAAAGCGATTAGAAAGAACGGCTCCTTGTGTTGGGCAAAATCTATCAGCACACGTTCTTTTTAACTGCCTGCTAAGACATAACAACAAGAAAACAACATGACCTGAATTGTTACACAGTTGGAAGTAAGTAATTTAACTACTGCAAGAGCATAAATAAATTACTTTCTCATATTTATAACGTTCATAGTCTCAAATTCTCACGTTAATTAATTCTTCAAAGGAGTTAATGGGATAAATGTACTAAAGTTTGTCAAAAACTAAAATCCAAAAATACTCCAATTCTAATGTTTAGTGTCTATGTGTCTGGAAGTTCTGCAAGACTTTTGGAATTGCCTAGTTAATACTTGGTACAATCTAGCAAAATATTATTAATATCACCTTTTGATCAATTTGGTCAGTCAACTCCTAACATTTTTAAAATAGAGAGAATATTTGGGAGGAACTGGTACCAACTTTTATCAAGTCCATTTCACTCAATATAAGGAGACTGAGAAATTTTACGATTTTTTATGAAATGATATGAATTGCATAATGAAACAATCATTTAAGTTTGTTGTTTGCATCAAAGTTTACTTTATGACCACTAGCTTCTTGTAACTAAGGACATAGCAATACTCTAAGACTTTATTGGTTAAGAGTTGAGCAAAGTGACAGTGAAGTAGCAGGTAAAAATTGATATTAAACAATTGGTGTGATTTTAGACTATTTTGTTATGGTCGATTGCACTTCAATGTTAACTACTTTCCATCAACATTTTCCTGCAATATGGTTGATCTTTTGATCTTAAATGAGGATGATTGCCGAATCGATTGAAACACGTTTTAGAAAATCAAATCTATCATTGTTTAGATCAATTTTGTTTGTGATATCACTTACTATCAGAAGTTAACGATGGACGAGACCAATGCGGCTAAAAAGGATATTTGTACAATCTGAAAATGAACTCCAAAAATTTGAGAAAATTAATGCGATTTTCAGAAAAACCAGCACAACCCGTATACAAAATACCATAAGCTCCATTATACAGCTCTCTTATCATTACAAGCCCTACAGAAACGGGTCAAGAGAAATTCCACATCATTGGGGACATCTTCAAGTGGTTTTGCGATACCAGCGTGGAATTGGAAGACGAAGATTCAAACGAATATGAAGATATATCTTTTCATTAGCTGATAGAAATCTCTCCTTTACTGAACCCACTAGATTGTTCCTTTCACTAAAATTTCTAGATTTTGAGTTTTGTCATAATTCATCTCATGGCTGACAAGTACTACATTGTTTGTAAAATGAGCAAATTCTGCAATTTGAAGTACAGTATATCATTGACTCTCTCTTCTTCATTTTGCGGCACAAGTCTTTCTATGCAGTTCCTTTTCTATTATATTACGTCATATGCTGCCAAGTGCGCATTCTAGATCATTTAACTAACCATACAAGGCCTGAATTTCCCGTCGATTAATTTGGTATATTGGTTCAATATTAGAATCATTAATCCTAATCGTGATTGCGTGCGAACCATTTCCTTGTTACCTCAGGATATCGTTATTTGTGCATCTACTTGTAAGCCAATCAAGTCGCATTTCTAATACTAAAATCATGTTTGATTGGCTCTTGTCATCAAAAATGGCCATTTTGAGTTTGATATTCCTCTGGCTATTCTTTTATATCAACTGCGCTTCCTACATCCGAATAAGGATCTTTCCTCTTGTATCCCTGCGGTTCACCCAATTCATTTATTTTTTGCAACTTTTTCATAAGGGTGACCCCCGTTACTGAGTTCCCTGACATTTCTTGAGTTGTTCTACTTTTCAGACCTGAATCATTCTGAAATTCTTCAACTTTTGGGGTAGCTATCAATGAATTCAAATCTTTTTTCGTGCCTGGTAAAGCTTTAGTTGTTTTCTTTGAAATAGATCCAACATCAGCGTATGGATCTTTCGTTAAGATAGTCGCATTTCCAGCTCCAATTTTAGATATCTTTTCCACAGCCGGCACAGTTGGTGCCATAGAAGCTTTTGACGAGATTTCTTGTGCTTTCTCGATTAATTTTTGTAAGTTTGTAGTAATATCGGATAAATCTGTCTTCTCGTGCGTACCTTCCAATGCGGTTGCTTTTTTGGAGGCTCGGTCTTTTCCATCGTTTAAAGACGATCCCACATCAGAATATGGGTCTCCATTATTCTTCATCATTCTTCTCTGAGCCAATGCAGAAACTTTTGGTGTTGGTTCACCTCCTTTCTCTGCGTTCATTGGTTTGCTTTTTTTATCAGGAAAATCAATGGCAAAGCCCATTTCTGAATACGGATTTTTGGCGCCTTCATTCAGACCTTTTCCTTCTCCTAAAGATACAATTGTCCCATTTTTGTGCTCCACTAAAAATGACCTTACTGCGGCATTCGTTGGTGATCCTTTGCCTCTTGCTCTTTTGTCTGCGCTGAGTGCCATTGTCCCCAAATCAGCATATGGGTCCTTTTTGTTTATTGCAGTCGCAGTTGCTTCGTTTTGACTTAATGACTTATGCGATGGATTTGTTAGCGGCAGTCCCGTCATTATGGTCTTCTTTGCAGCTCTATAGCCACTCTCTTCAGTTTCAATAACAGGAACACCTACAATGTATTATAATGAAATTAAGAGTCAAAATCAACTAAGATATATAGGTTAACTAAAATAAGTACTCACGACAGTGTACACCTGCATTACATACAATGAAAGCTTTATTCAAAAGTTTTGTGTTGCTCGAAAAATTTAGCATCATTTTTTGTGAATTACCATTAACTTTGCATTACCATTGGAAGAAAGCTATGTGTTGCAAACGTATCAAATTGTACAAACCCATTGAAGAGTATGGATCATTGCCATTCTGGCTCCTCTCCGATCCTGCAATCATTTCGTGATCGAGTGAATTTTCCGCCGAACTACTTTTACTAGAATCTGCCAGTGATGTAGAAGCTTCTTTCGTAGCAGCCTCTTTCTCAGTTGTTGAATTACTTTGTTCACTTTTCTGTACCGTTGGACTGTGCAATGAATCATCTGTGAGACCTTTCAGATATTAAGAAGAAGATCTTAGTACACAGTTTTCGACCAAATGAATACCAGTGTGTTTTCCGGTCAACCAAAGAGAAAGTTCTATTTGATTGCCCTGTAATCTCTTATGCCATTTTCTTAAGTAAATTAGTCACTTCCAAAATGCTATTTCTAATGCATTTTTGCAGATTTGAAAGTCCCGCTAATACCCAACTGAATCGCATCGATATACGTAAAATCACATGGACTAAAGATGATCGGTTTTGTTCCTGCTTAAATGTAAAAAGTATTATCCCATACGATCGGGCCATTTCATATTTCCTATGTCATATTTCGTATTTCATATTTCGTATTTCATATTGTGTATTTCATATTGCGTATTTCATATTTCGTCGTATTTCATATTTTATATTTCGTATTTCATATATGACTCTTTTAAGGAGGGTTGCCTGTCAGCAAGTTGACTTTCAATGGGTTCTCCGATAAAAACAATATTTACAACATAAAAACTACGCTATAAAGTTATTGATAAAATCAAACCAAAAATTCTTACTTAATCAGCCCTGAAGGCATGGAACAATACACCTGGTGAAACATGGGAGTTGCCAAGTACAAATAGTTTTAAAGCATAGCTTGAAACATATTTAAAGGACTGGATTCGAAGATGATACAAGAATTCCTGGAAGATCAGCGCTCTCTTATAGCAGGATCAAATATTTATTATGAATAGTTATGTTATTATTGTATAGAAGGCTTTGTTATCTTAGCTGAAGGTTTATTTAGTGATTAAACAATTTTAAATGAAGTAATAAAAGAAGTCAAAAATCTATGTCCATGCTGAATCATGTATCTGGGGTCACATAAATATCTTATAAATGAGGTACAACTTTTACTGTCATTCTTTTTTTTGAAATCCCAACTTGCGTCCAAATTATCTCGATATTTACAGTTAGATGAACCAAATCAATATCACACGATATAATAATACCAATATGAACTAAACTGTGATTTTGCTTTATATATTTTTATGCCTAAGCCTCATTCAAATACGGTTGCCAAATATTGTGAGCATGAAAAGGTGATGAAGATCATAGTTTGACCAAGTAATCACTATCCAATACATAACATCAAAGCTTGCCTTTCCATTTATGACTAGCATGCTTTGCTCAAAAGTCATAAAGAGCTAAATAAAGACTCCTTTCCATTTCGTGACTGTGAAATAGAAGGCAAGTAACATATTGTCTGAGTTAACATGAACCTGGAAATTGTGCTCAATCATGGCAAAACAAAAACAAAATATTATTTCAACAGCATATTGTTCACATAAATTGGAAGACTCAAGACAATATACGTCAGTAAAATGGACTGGTTAAAATATATAAATGCCTACTCACCAATCTCCGTGTAAGGATCTTTCTTTTGAGGTAATGCAGATTTATCTTCGCTCTGCATAGCTGTACTGAATTCAGTGGATGAACTTTCATCTGGTGTATTTAACCCAGCAGCCATTGTTGATTCTTTAATAACTGGAAATGGTACCTTCTTATGTCCTCTCTTTTTGTTCATCTTTTGGTGACGTTTAGGGTACTTTATATTATGTCTTTGCTTGTGTCCTAAATTGGATTTTCTTCGCTGGATCCACTTATGAAATCCCTTTTTTTTCTTTTTGACAACTCGCCGATGCTGTGCTGTAGGTACACTACTTCTTTTCATATCAGCATAAGCATCATCGCTATTCTCTTTGTGGTCGTTGTCCAAATCTTGATAGATTCCTTTTGGTACGGACACACTGACACCGGGACTTGTTCTTGCCACAATTTCTGGAGTTGCATCACTTTCTGATGCAGGTCGTAAATCTATTTGAATTGGCCTATGCAATTTTGCAAGAGGTCCCCGTGGATTCAGCGTTATCCTAACTGGCACTTTTGGCAACTTTCCTGCTAACTGCACTATAGCTTCCGGGTTGTCTACGCCCGAAGCATCAGTCAGCGCTTTAAACAAAGAATCTCTCACTGTAATCGAATCCTCTTCATCGTCACTGTCCTCTTTCAGTGCCTTGATTTTCTTTGCAGACCGTTTAATCCCTTTGTGAACATGATTGGATGGGACGTCTTGACTTTTATAAAACTTTTCGTAAGGTTTCATCGCTAATGCATCTAGGCTTCCAAAATATTCATGAGCAGTTTTGATTAGTTGCTTCTCGTTTCTGCAATTGTCATCAACACAATCATCGTAAGATGGCTCATCTGAGCTATCATTTGGTGCATAGTAGGATTTGTCATCTTCCATGTCCCTTTTCTTCAACTCTTCAAGTAATTCCTTTAATTCAGCCTTTATGACTTTCGAATCCCTACCGATCATTGACTTCTTGGTATTTTTGTGAGCATAATCCAGTTTATCCAAATAACTTTGAATTTCTGGGAGGTACTTATCGTAAGGAACTAAGCTTCTTGTTATACCAGGGAAGTGCTGTTCCAGCTGCACTTGTTGCCTCTGTAGGCCATTTATTTTACCTCGTATATTCATAACTGATTCAGTTTTACTTGACGTTCGTAGACCCAACTCCGCCATTAAATCTTTTATCGCCATTTTATATAAGGATACCATCATATCTTTATCAAACAAAGAAAGCAATTGTTTTTTAAGCGCATCTTCTGTACCTGACTTGTCAGAATCCTCTGTCAGTGCTTTTTCAAACACTTTCGCATCAGAATAGCCTTGAGAAAAACTTGCGGGCTTTTTCTGCGTTTGCATCGTGGTGCTTGATGATGTTGGTGGTGATGTTGAGTGTTTCTTCTCTCCGGAATCTGCAGACATGTTCTTTTCCTTTCCACCTTTCTCGTCAGAGAAAGTTTCTATGTTCTCGGGTAGTTTTAATTCAAATTCAGTGTTACCAAAATTACTTGAAAAAGCAGGTTCTTCTTCTGTCTCACTATTTTTCTCTCCTTTTTTGTCCTCGCTACTTTTCTCCTCATCTGCCATGCTTTCTTTCTCATTTTTGTACTTTTCCTCAGTCTTTTCTTTCTCGTCCTGCTTTTCTTTTTCTTCCTTTTCCTCTTTTTCCTTTGCTTCCTTTTCTTCCTTTTCCTTTGCTTCCTTTTCTTCCTTTTCCTTTGCTTCCTTTTCTTCCTTTTGCTCCTTTTCCTTTGCTTCCTTTTCTTTTGCCTCTTCTTCTTTAGCTTTCTTTTCCTTTTCTTCCTCCTCTTTCTTTTCATCTTCTTTCTTTTTCTTCTCCTCCTCTTCCTTTTTCTCTTTTTCCTTTTTCTCCTTTTCACTGTCTTTTGTTTTTCCATCACTATCACTTTTGTCCCCAACCAGTTTCTTTGTTTCTTCTTCTACGCCCTCTTTTCCTTCCTCAGGTTTTAGGGCACTCATCGATATCGGCTTTGGATCTTTTTTATTTTCATCAATCACAAAACCTGTACTTGACTTTGACTTTGATTTGTCCTTCCCTGGAGATTTCTTGTCAGCACATTTTAAAAATGCATGTTGTCCCTTAGGTAAACTGACCATTACGCCTCTTTTGTAGGCTTCTTGTGGAACCAACAAACTAGGTATGGCGACTTTTTTCTCAATAATTCCTATTTGCTTCTCGATATCATGTCGTTTTGAGCCGGTCACAGCTTCTGAATTATTTTTTGCAGTTTCACTGTTGCCAAGAAGAGAAAACTTAAAATTAGGATATTCCAGCACAGTTCTCGCGGCCGCCTTCATTACTGTTACAGGACCAAGCGCATCCACAGTTTTGTCTTTATTAGCATTGAACTTCATTTTAATTGCAAGCTGCCCTTTGAGCTTTATCGCAACAGGAATCGTAACTGTACAGGGAGGTGGTGGAGGTGGTGGTGGTGGTGGTGGTGGGGGTGGCTGAACAATTGGAATTGGGATATATACTGGTTCAGGGGGCGGTGGTGGGTGCTCATGGATGACGTGAACAGGTTGTGTGTGGTGGTGATGATGATGAAATTCTGTTTCATCGTGGGGACAATCAGGTTCAAAATTATGACAGTCTGGCATTGGTGCGTGGTAGTCTGGTTCAGAATGATGGTATACTGGTGGTGCAGAATTTGGAAGGTGAATTGCATCGAACGGATTATCGAGACCAACGTGATATTGATGATTGTTGACAATGTTCTCCATTTGCGTAATAAATGGTTCAGTACTGTCTGCTCCGTTGCCATTTGGCAACCCAGGTATTGTGTCAATCTGACCTCCAACGCCTAATCCCGGAATCTCGACCGTGTCACGGTGTTTGCTGCCTTCATTTCTCTGCTCTTCCAATTTATTTGTCGAGTTACTTTTTTCTATGGAAGCAAGAAACTTGTCACATGTAGTTTACTGAGTAAGAAGTTACACTCTCTTTTTAATAAGAACAATTTTATAAGAACACGAACCTGAAATTCGCCCAAAAATTAAGAACAAATTAAGAACAAATTAAGAACAAATTAAGAACAAATTAAGAACACATTAAGAACAAGTTGAGGCAGAAGCACTTTCGCAAATTTGTTTTTTGAATAACGATGCTCAACCTTTCCAATAGCATATTGATATGTAATGTTATTTTCTTGTTAGTCTGAAGGGAATTGACAGCTTTGTCACTTCTCCTCTTTGATTTTCGTGAATGATTTGACCCAGGTGAGACTAGTTACTGTGTTAACAGGCTCTATATATAATTGTTTGTAAACTCTTGTCAAGAAAGAATGAAAGAATATTAATGTGCAAGGAAACCACCTTAAATCTAACATTCGGCCTAATGCTATTTGGCTCTCAATCAATAAAAATATCCAATATTGTCCTGTATATTGTCTTTCGATGTATTTTTTAAAGGACTACACCCCAATTATTTAAGAAAAATTTAAGAACAATTTAAGAACAATTTAAGAACAATTCAGCCTCAATTCTACTGGTTCTTATAAAAAAAGAGTGTATCAACAATTTACTATATTCGAATAACATTGCTTAAAACAGCCATCGAAAACCATTACTTGACTGCATTAAAATTATTAGTTCATGCTTGTTAGCAAAAGAGCAAAGTATGTAAAAAATTGAAGCGAAAGTATATAGGGATTAATTTATTATCAATGCAAAAGGGAAAACAGATAAATTGCAACAATTTCATTTATTAGCAGAAACAAAAGAGCTGACATCTGAACTGGTCCTGGCATATATTCAACAATTTATTTACTATTTCACTATGCATAAATGACAGGATGTAAAATCATGGAATGAATAGTGTGGGAAATACAAAGACATACCTGCAGTGCATGATGGCAGGATTGCCGCTGTTGAAATTACTATAAGTAATGTGGCTAGGTACTTGACCTGAAAATTAATTGATTGTTTAAGGAAAGCAAGGTGAATATTACGAAAATCGCTGGATATATCAATACCAACTTTCCAATCCTAAAGCGTCCTGATATCAAACAATCTAGGGGTGACTGAGTCCATTACTCTATGACATTAGAAATATTGCTAATATATCACAGTCGTTTTCACTTCTGTTTTAATGAACTTGCATGAACTGTGAGATCAGATGCTCTGCAAGGTCTCATTGGGACATTATTTGACGTAGAAGACGACATTATGAATACAATGTAAGTTCTTTTTACCTATATATGTAAAACTGAGCAAGGAAATTGCAAATCCTGCGCGCTACGTTATACGATAATGATCGCTGTGAAATAGAAGGATAGATAATTGCAAGCTAAACATATGAAAACTTCTCAAAGTGCAACGCATCAAGTATTTAAAGATAAGGCTAGGTTGTAATAGTATAAAAGTTGGATATCGAAGCTTAAAATTACATTAGGATAACAAAAGAGCGAGAGAGAAATCAAATGTATCTTACCTGTCTTCTTAAATCAATAAACATATTTCACCATGCAAATGTTTTTCTCTCTCATTACTCTAAATTTATAACATGACTTTTCCACAAAAAGGCTTCACCGATAGAACAGCTATTTTCCAGATATTCTTTAAATCCACTTGCAAAGGTGTCGATAAGGGAAGCCCAGTAAAATATAGGAAAATTATGGCGAGGAAAATTTTGACATGGATGAATGGATTTTGATGGATAATGAAGGTATTCAAGTGTCCGCCTATGTTATGATTACCCAATGACCCAATTCATGCTTGATTGCACACACATTGTGTGAAACTTGTCGTTATCAGTAAACATTTTCATTGATAAGAAACTAGCAACCAATAAACAATAGTGGAGTTCAATAGACATATCTAGAAAATTCTCGTAAATATGAGTTCTACATGGATAATGTATGTTTGGTAGACTTGAATGTACTCTTGGCTATCTTTAACAGTCCATTTATTAAGCGGGTATTAATTCTATGAACCTATTTAGCGTATAGTTACGTGACCTGAAAAGCAATGATCTATTTTTTCTATCAACTTTTGATGAATTCAAAATCATCCAGAATCATCTTGCAATTGTGATATTTCGGCAGAACTGATTCATTATGTATAAACCGTAAATTCGCGCACTTACTTAACTGTGGAACCTGCGTACCTTAGTTTTTGATTCAAATCGGAATATGTCTACGGCAGGGCTCGCAGCAAATAAGATCTAGTGCTTTCCAGAAATTCTGAATGTAACGCACCTCATTTGCAAAGCTCTCACTATTCACATTCATAAATACCAAGGGCTTTAGAAAGGCCAGAATTTGTGTTACCAGCGACTTAAATGCGTTCTATCCTATATATGAGGGGTATTCACGGAAAGAAAGAATCAAAAGTGGGAAAAATCTCAAAACAAGTTTACATTTTGCTATCTTACAGAACTTTGACTAAACTTTGGTATGAAAGTTCAAATGATTGTGTTGCTCTATTTACAGTACTCTTCTGGCAGCGTTCACCTATCACATTTTACAACCCTGCATCCAGTACCACAAGGTACAAACATGAATTCTCAAGGTCGAGAGAATAGCCTCTCCTTCAATTATTTATCTACAAAGTTGTGTAAAAAGAAAAATGATAGAAGTGCTCAGAAACGAGGCTGAATTCACTGAGAGGTAGTATTGAGACAGTGATGTTATTTTCAAATCTTTTTATCGAAGAAATGAAAACTTAGGTGGAGTTTAAGACAATTTATAGACATAATGGTCTTGTTGCGACAAAATTAAAGCTCTTCAAATGTCTTGAAATGCAAATTGCAACTATAATCAGAAATGCAGTGACTCTTTTATTCGTGCTCATCCAAGGAGGAGATAATCGAACTAAAACAGGTACACGCAATAAACCACTTATGTCATAACTTAGGCCAAATTGGTTTTCTTAGTTCAAACTCGTCACCTTCACATAAATCTCAACTATCTATATTCTTTTTAATATATACTACAGATGTAAGTTCTTCTGACTGAAAGTATGCATTCAGTTTTGGAAGCTAGCTCCAATTGCAAACATGAATCTAAGATCTCCGATTGCAAACATGAATATACGATCTCTGGTGATGCACAGATGAGGATGTGTCAAAGGTGTTCTCAAAATGCTACAGTGGCTTTACTTAATGCAGCCAGAATCTTCATACTGAATGTTGATTTTAGAATCCATCAACATGGCAAATATAAATTAGAATGATATATGAAATTTCAAAATGAGGCTTGGTGCATATTCTATTTACCTCAGGAAAAGAAAAGAAGCAGATAGTGATACAAGTGACGTCAGCAAGTAAAGAGTATTGGGTTCCACTGGTGAAAGTATCGCTACTTGCAGATGGAAGCAAAACGATAAAAGGTTTAATTGACGAGCTTTGTTTCATATTTCATCATTCATATGAAATGTCGAAGTACAAGGAAAATTATCCATGCCATAAAAGATCAAATATGCTCTTATTGTACCGAAAGAGTGACAAAAAGAGATTGTATAGAAGAAGGAAAGATGGGACATTAATGAAACTCAATAATTATGGAATTAAAAATCACACAGAATTTGTGCTAAACTACTCCTAAAAGTGAAGAATCTGAAAATAAGATAACAGCAAAACGTAACTGATTATAAAAAGAAAGAAGGAATAAATACGAAGGAGAGAAAGTACTTCATTTTAATAGATAACCGGAGCTCTTTCATAATGTAAAATCTATCACTACTGTTTGGAAATATTGCGGTATTGAATAGATAACATTTTCACACAATGTCTTCATTCGATTCACAATTGTTTCAAAAAGCTTAAAATCATCAAATAGTCTATTTAATGATGAGATTGAACAAAATGATACTTGTTATTTATATGATAAACAAGGTTTAATGAAGAATTTTTCATATGGTCTGGGGTGAAACTAATGGGGATGTGTTGGGGGTATAAAACCAGCCAATGACAAACAAGTAGATGTTCTCCAACAATTGCTTTCGGTTGCTCGTATATTGATCAAACAATTCTGGTGAATTTTATTTCTCTCCTTCATTGCTGCATTTGCACCAGGACATTTAGTTTA
Organism: Mastigias papua; assembly: GCA_964019165.1. NCBI lineage: Eukaryota > Metazoa > Cnidaria > Scyphozoa > Rhizostomeae > Mastigiidae > Mastigias > Mastigias papua. Next base: position 8,301,318 of record OZ025280.1, read on the forward strand.
TGGGAAATGAACAGAAATAAATGTGTCATAGCTTTTGTTCAATTATAAAAGTACCAAAATTACGATGAGAACGGGCCTGCTTAATTTTCTTACATAACAATTGGGGCAAAAATAGTTGCTAAAAGAGCAGTTGAGGCAGAGGACGAAAATGTCTTTTTTAACAGCTTTATTAAGTAGGAATCACACTAGATAAGCCATGGTTACCGCGAGTCTACCTGCAACATGTTACGACCTTCGGGGATAAAGCTATCTAACCTGTATTGCCAATAGTCTTTTTCTCATCCAATCGCTACCTGTAAGTCCATCGATGGTTATAACCTTAACATCTTACAGGGATTACAGTCATCGATAAGCATACAGGAAGTGCAAGGATAAGAGAAAGCTTTATACCCTAGTGAACTGTCATTTTTACAACATAATGTAACAATAACTCCTTTCTTAGTTCTTTATGTAGCATGATGCTAAAATAGCTCCTTTTAAATCATGTACTTTTTGTGAATCCATACATATAAAACACTATATATACATATATATATATATATATATATATATATATATATATATATATATATATATATATATATATATATATATATATATATATATATATATATATATATTTATATATATATATATATATATATATATAGTCTGTATGATGAATGCACTAGCATGAAACTCTGAGTCACAGATACCATGTCTTTTCTTTAGTTGTCTTCTGCTGTATATTTATATATATATATTTGATATATATATCAGATTTGATATTAAGTGGTCTGTTTGAGTTTCTTAATATTACTACATTACATCCAATTGTTAGAGGACAAGTGCCACATCGTCGACCCTCCTAACTCAGAACAAATATTGTCTAGAGCCCGATTCATCTCAAGCAACAAAAAACTGCCCATTCATATTGAGAAGAACTTAAAGTTACCAAACTTAGCAACAACAGATGTGGCACTTGTCCTCTAACTATTGGATGTAATGTAATAATGTTAAAAAACCCAAACAGACCACTTAATATCAAATCTGAAACGGACTGCACGTCATTTATTTGATAAAATGTGCAGGTTATGATAAAGAATATATGATTGAAATTGTTGTAAACGAACATGTCTTGAAATTTCTATGGTAATTTGAATATCAAGGAAGCTCATTTTATTTCTGCTCTGATCCCAAGTGAATTTGATACTGCAATGCCGGTCTTGTAAAATGAACTATGAATGTTTATAACGCCACTGTTTGTCTTTCTGCCTGCAAGTGATTTTTGGTCAATGATATATATACACTCCCCTACCAAAAGATTGGAAACGACTAGGAGGCCAAGATGGTAGAGCAACTGTCAATCAAAAACTGTGTAACAAATAAAAACAATCAATTACTTTAAAGGAAGAAACTGTCGCGGGAAGTAACTGTCGCGAAAAGTCGTGAATGATTTGAATTTTTTGTAAGCAAACTGTCGCGAACGCTGGAAAATTTAATTTTCGTGGGAATTAACTGTCGCGAATTGCTGGATGAGTAACATTTTTTGGTTTCTTCTTTCCACGAAAGCTGAAACTTAAAACAAAACCAAATAAAACTCTACGACAATTAAAAATGTGTGAGCTCACTAATGCTTTAAACCAGAATATTTGCAATCAAAAAAGGATATCACAATCTGACCACGAGAGTCCATTAAAATGAAGCTTTTAAAATCACCAAAAACAATTGCAACGATACACGCTTTTTTATAAGTGGATTTGGCTCCAGTTTCAGCTTGGCGTTTCTTATTTCTCAGGTTTTCTTATTTGTACAGACTACATTAGAGAAAGTGATATTAATGCCGTTGAACTAGTTCTATTATAATATGCGTGTTTAATCTTTTTCAATGAAGTATTCCTATTGTCTTCTGCTGCTCTTTTGTTATGTTTCAATTGTTTTTACATTACATTTCTTAAGTTTTGTTGAACTTTTAGCCTGCTTCGTTTCATATGTTGTTCTTATTGTTTGGGAAAATCTCAGCCTGGTGTTTCTTATAAAGATTGTTCTTATGAAAAAAGCTTGTACACGTCTATGAAACAAGAACAAATGGTCATTCCGCGGCTCGTGAGATAGTTATTGAGCAGCAATTTCGTCAGTACCTGACGGACCCACACAAGTTTTAAAAAATTTAAGAAGTGTGTTGAATTTCCCTGAACAATTTAAAAGTCGCGGGAATTAACTGTCGCGAAAGGGCCAAAAACGATCTTTCGCGGAAGAAACTGTCGCGAAAGTTGCGAGATTTATCGGTTAATTCCCGCGACAGTTTCTTCCTTTAAAGTATTGCGCAACTTTTGTTCGAGCCATTGTCAAGTTTTATTCAATCGTGAAAAAATCACTAATCTTTAAGATATATTTTTAACAACTATTCGGGTCGGTTCGAAAATTTAATATTTTGTCGGATAACCAGGTTTTCGGAGTACGGCTTTTACACGTCATAGAATTGATTATCAAACTTTATCAATGCACAGCTATGGAATCTGTTGCCATTCTTCAAATGGTCTTGTTACTACTTCTTTATTCTCTGGAGGATTCATTTGCAGTTTTCGTTTCCAGAGAAGCCATTTATTTGCAAAAATTTTAATATCGGAAGATTGACGAGCCCACGGGACAGGTTTTACACTACCAAGGGCAAAGGAATATCCTTGTTTATCAGGCTGTATGGTTGCTGTATGTATGATGTATTGCCCTGAAAGATGAATGGAGTTTCCAAACATCTCAAAATCGATTCTGTGCATTGCATCAAATTATTTTGAAGAACTTTAGAGTAATAAGGCGCATATTCACAAAACGCATAAAGAGGACAAATCGACCTACTCCATTACAGCCAATGAACCCCCAGAACATTGCAGAAACAGAATTAGTAAGTATTGGTGGAAAACAATCAGAATTTTTGGTTTCACTTATTTCCTTGCATACTCTCAACATTCCTGAAACCTTATTTAAAGTAAATTTAAACTCATCGTTGAAAACTACGTCTTTCCACTCATAAAGTGGCGATCCTCTCGATACCTTGGCCTATCCCTTTCTAAAACTTCTGTTGATCAAATAGACAAATGGTATTTTGCATCTGGAATACCTTTTTAACACATATTTATGAAGAATTCACTTTACTGTAGACATGATGGCTTTTATCTTTGAACACTCAATAAATGAGCCATACAGCAAAGGAAGATGAGAATGGAATTTTTCGAGCTGAATTCTTATGACAAGTGCATCACTTTCTTGAGAACATTTTTGGTAGCCCTGCCCTCTTGCAAACTGCAACAGTACTAGTTTGTTGGTAAGTTCTAAAAATGCCATAAGGCACTGACTTGTAGCAACCAATTTTGTTGGCAATTTCTTCTGAGGAATAGCCATTTTCTAGTAGCGCTTTGATAGCAACTCTTTATGAGCTTGAAAGTTTACAAACCATTCCTTTTTCGTATACATAGTTGTGCAATAGTTTGAGCTTGCATGCTGTGCTTTCAATTTTCTGCTTTAATCACAAAAAACTTCAATGACATTGCTGGTTCGATCATACAAACAATTGCCTTAACTTTCCGTTCCTTTGTTTTCATTCCGGAAAGAGGATGAATGCACAAAAATTTGCTAAATGGGAGGGAACTAACTTATACTACCAGTATGCCAACATAAATGTACTAAAACTCTCTGCACTAAATTTTGCAACATTTCAAAATGTTCCCATAAATAATAATGTGGCAAATTTATGAAGAATATAAACCTGACCTGAAAAGATTTAAAACAGACTGCTATTAAAGTTATATGAAGGTTACAAACTGAAGTCTTTGGTAACACTATACCAACAATCACGAATAAATGCCTTAGCTAAATTAGACAAATATGATAGCACAAGAATAGATCACATTCACAATGCCCTTTATTAACGAAATCAAAGCCAGAGATAGTCAATATTCCAAACTCGTATGAATTCCGTAAAAAGACAGGCGCCATTGTAATGATACCTGCCCTGATTCTAATTTCCAATTCCTCTTAATAATAATAATAACAAACATAGTAATACATGATAATAAAGATATTCATAATGCTGCACCGTAAAACCCCAGGGTCCTTGGCTCTTACAACTGGCACTTTTACAATAAAGAACATTTGGTAAACTAACAACAATAAACCATATTAGTACTCCACCAAGGCTAAAAGTTCCAGATCCCAATCAGGAACTTAAGGGATAAACCGCCGTTAGCGATATTAGGTAATAGAAATTTCTTTCAATACATAACAAAGAATACAAAATAGAGCGATGAAGTCAAATTTCTTTTATACAATAACAAACAGATCTTATAATACATGAATGCTAGTTGTTGCACACCTATTTACAATCACAGTCAATTGTGAAAATAAATTACTATTGCAAAGATGACTAATATTACAACACAGAATATCAATCATAATTAAGTTATAAATATATACATATATATATATATATATATATATATATATATATATATATATATATATATATATATATATATATATATATATATATATATATATATATATATATATTACATAAAAACTTCCAGAGCATTTCTAAATCAGAATCAGACAACCTCAAGGAGTTGGTCTCAAGGGTCACTTTAGTTCGTTTCAATTCATTTTAGAAAACCAACATCAACACAAATAGTTTGCAACCTCCATTCAACTGAACGAGATTTACACAACAACATATAAATTTTGATAAAAAAGCACCTTTGTTCAATTTTAAAATCTAGAACTTTCAAAAACCCAACGTTTCAAGGAATTCTGAAATAGCACTCCTGCAATTTTCACGAGAATTTGACAGAATATTTCACTTCTAATTCTCTTGCGAATTCACTTTTGAGACTTGCAAGGCATCTAGAAAACAATGTTAATTCATACAAATCAATATGGAAATCAACACTAATTACTTGCATCATTATTATAATCATTACCATAATCTTAACAATCGATATCTTTATCATCAACAACACTAGTATGATAATACTGTCAAGCACAATCGATCTGAAAAGTGAGTAAAACCATTAGCTCTACTGACGAAGAAAGGATCAGATGGAATCATAATTCAAACAGCTGTCAATCTATCAAAGTAGCAACAGCAACAGCAACAACAACAGCAACAACAACAGCAACAACAACAGCAACGAATAAAAACATAACAATGACATGTATCATACTTTCGATAATTCTTGTTTAGCCTGTAACTGATCAAATCGAACGACGGAGCATGTGGCATATGAATAATGAATGCGTCAGCAGCAACAACAAATTCATACCTGTTGACAATCAGAATTTATTAGTTCATCACATAAATACATACACTGCAAATCGTAGTAGGTTCACAAGGCACACTGTTCAAACGACCGAAATAAACATTGAAACATCGCTTTGGACATGATGTCACCATAAAATTGGGAAATACATCAAACCATGATAAGGAGAATATTGCAAAATGAAGAACCTTGGCAAATGTGAATGAGGTTGAAACGAGTTGTATAACAGATGGTTAGCAGAGAAGAGGAAGAACACATTTAAAGGATAGGCAGAGAAACAAACAGTGTTCTGCATCTTCAATTCCAAATGACGGAATTGAAGATGCAGAACACTTTTTGTTGCTCTGCCCATCCTTTGATATTCAAAGACGTAACCTTCTCGCTGAAACTGAAAAACTACTACGACCATCTGTAAACATCACCTATCTTTCTAAGGACTCTCTGATACATCTTTTATTATATGGTGATCAGAATCTTTCTTCTGGCGTGAATAGAGCTATATTTGAATTAACTCTAAGGTTCATTCGCGAATCTGGTCGATTTGACTAGTATCTTCCTAACTTCAGTCATTTACCAATCAGTCATTATACTGTACAATAGTTTAAGTATCTAATTGTTTGCAGTGTATTTTAAGTAGCTGACGTTCGATAACTCGACTGCTCTTTAACTCGAACATTTGCTCCAGTCCCCTTAACATTTTTTGACCTATGCCTCCGCCATTTTTTTCAAAAAAAAGCTTAGTGCTTTGTTGAGCTGTCGAGTTATCGAATGTCAATGTAGTTAATTTTTTGTTTTTGTATATTTTCTGTATTGGCCATGGGGTAGTCAGCGTATATTGCTCCCCATGGTATCGTCGTCAGTAGTGTTGGTAAAGTAATATCAGTAATGTATGGTTAATATGGTTAATTTATTGTAATTGTTATACGAAAAGAACAAAAAACATATTTAAAGGTGTCATGTGCTAATCGGAATACACAAAAATATACGACATACGCATATTGCACTTAAATCTCTACCGATGTCTTTATTTATTAATATTTGTCTGTTTTTTCTCCGTTCTGTCCTCGCTGCCTACCTTTAGTTCTAAACTGCCCCTTTCGTCCCAAACCTCTCCCTTTGTCCTAACTTAAGTTCTCAGCTTTGTTTCAAATGCTATTATGTTGACTTGAATATCAATTTCTTCCTTTCGCCCTTTAGTTTTTCTCCTTTAACTTATGTTTATTTGCTTAGACCTAGTGTCTTGGCAATGATAAATTAACACTTGATTTAATTCGTCCTCATGTTATAACAAATGTGTCTAGTCGAAGACATTTAACAGCAAATTTACATCATCAAAATTACTATCCTTACTTCAAAGCATGCAAATGCATGATATGCGACACTTTATTCCAACCAAAACCAATGAACCTTGCGTCATAAAAGGGCATTTTGTCTCTCTCCAATAAAACATATGGCTCGAAGTCTTTTTCCCAAGGGACCTAGGAATGGAATACAAAACTAATTTCTATATATAATGAAATAACAAAGCCACAGCAGTTCACTTAACGTTCTTTACTTTATACAGCAGGTTTCCAAAACAAGTAACAAGAATGTCGGCGATATCAGACTAAAACTTGAAATAAATAAACGCAATGCAATGCTTTATGAACGACATATTTTGATGGTAAATAAAGCTGAGTGCTCTTTGAATACTGCCCAACTTCTAAGCAGCATCCGGCATTTTATCAAAATACATGGCTCTCATTTAAAACAAATATCTCTAGCAATTGAGATGCAATTGGAGTACCAGGCTATAAACTTAATTTCGACTGAGGCTTCACCAGATAAATGAATTGTTCACATATGAATACATTTATCAACAGATGGGAAATTGAAATTATACTAGCTTATATTGTATAGATGATGCAACTGAAACATCAATCAGTATCAAATTTATAATGATAGTTACAAGTTTAGTATTGGTCATGATATCAATCGAAATATCAACAAAATAATAATTATAACTGGATTTCTCTACAATATAGCTATACACTTAATATGAGTAGCTCAGAACTAGTACAACCATGCATTAGTATGCATTTATATAAGTTGTGAATGCAGAACAATAGTCAAAACACATATTGCCCTTTATATTTGATGATGAAACCTTTACACATGGGTCTTTATCTGTTATATATTGTTTACAACGATTCTAGGCCTGCTTAAATAACCTCCATAACAATGGGTTCACAACAGGTATTACCTAAGTGGAAGCCTACCTAAAAGCAATAATTAGATTATTAAAACAGAGACTAATGGAGAGGGTGCAATACTGAGAAAAGAACTCAGGAAACTCAGGCTAATGAATTAAGAGACTACACTTGTATCATACAGATTTGCATATTTGCATACCTTATAGTCTTCTGCAGCTGATCTCCATTTATTAAAATTGGTTGCCGCATGACCTTGAGGCCAAACTGAGTACCTTTAATAGAGTTGGCAAGACATGTCAGTTAATGGCAAATTCACAATTAAAATTTTGATACAGCAACCAAGTTATTTACTACAAAATGTAAAAATGAACACAGGTAAAACCTAAAACCGTTTCGTTCAATTTCAGGAGAAAATTTTGAGGAGGATTTTGAGGTATATCCTAAGATGTTTACCTGTGAGACAAGAAGGTAATTCATTTCTGCTACACTCTAGTACTTCCACTGCTGGCAGTACGTCATAACTTTCAGGCTACTGATAAATATTGGACTCAAATACTGACTTTTTCCACAACTAACTAATGATTAAACCACTCAGACAGCGTTGATTGATTGGGTAGTTATGCATTAAACTAACCACAGAATTCAGCTAACAATTATCGCTTTGATTAAGTAAAACTTTCAAGTGAATAATGAACAATTGGGACAGAGGCAATCTGCTGAATGAGTCAGCAGGTACGTTGCCTGATAATGGCAGAAAGTATTTACCTGAAAGTTGATAAAATTCCTGAATCCAGCAATTCAATCAACTTTGATTTTGAATTTGGAAAGTCCAGCTTATATCGAAATGTTTCAAATGCTGGAATGATAATGGCCTAAAAGACAAGGCACAAAATTAAATCAATGTTCAAATAGTAGTAGAATTTAAATGTTGCAAAAAGGTGTAATTCTTTCCAAGATGGCTTAAACTCTCCTACAATTCATGCAAAATTTAAGAAAGACAGCAATGTCTTTTGAGCTGGATCATATGCATTTCTTCGTTCATTACTAAAAGGGTATTCAAATTGAATACATAGAATATTCTTGCACCTCAAAAGCTTTGGCAAAGGACTGTAATATAGCAAGATTTCCGGCATGAAATATTGCCATACAGTAATGGCCAACGCATAAGAACCTGAATTTTTCATTTTAGCCTCAAAGGATTCTTATGCAAATGGTAAATAAAGCAAAGTTAGGCTACCATGGTTCTTAAAATAGGTTCTTACATTTTTATACCAATTTCCTCTGAATACACTATATATAGCATGGTTTGAAAGAAAAACAGTCATTTTAAGCTACTTTCAAATAGCTAATGATCTTCATCCAGCAGTTTCTACGAATACACTTTTAAAGCAACCCTACTGATAAGAACCTAGCACAAAACATTAACCGAAATAGATTCTTATGTACAGGAGGCTTGAAGTTAAAATTTTAGCCTAGCAGGCTCTTAGAAAATTGGTTCCTATACGTGGACTACTACTGTATTGCAATATTAACTAAATAGGATATTCTGGTAAGAACCACATAAGTATGATTTCAAAAAGATACATTAAGCGATTAATACCTTTTTATGCATATTGTAATGATTTGCTTTCTTCCTGTAAACAAATTATTCAAATTATGTCCAAGTTAAACTAAAAACTAAATGAAAGAACAACAAAAGATTGCATTGGCAAAATAAGAAATAATATGTAAAAAACTCAATAAATTCCAGATGGACTTACTTTAGGTTTCGGTATAATCCAGGAAGTGGTAGGAAATCAATGTCAGTCAAAAATACAAATTTAGTTTTTGCCTGCTGAAGTGCGACGTTTCTTAAATAATTCACAGGGTAGAAATCCTACGAGAAAATAACAGAAAAGAATGATAAGTGAAAGTAACCAATACATCAAAAGTTTTCAAATAGCATAAATTACTAATAGTTCGAAACATACTATCAATAGACCAATGTATAAATGTCAGATACTTGATTAAGGTGGAAAACCATGCGAGAGGTAGTGTTAGCGAGGAAAAATTGTAATAAATTATGTAAAATTTAGTATAGGGATATTGGTGCCAAGTATTTTGAAATAACAGATGAGGATGGGGATTAAAATAAAGCGGGACAAGTCAGAAATGAAAATCGAAAAATTCATGAATTCATAACTAACTCCATCTTTGTAAACTAGGTGCACACCAACATTTCTTCTATTTTCAAATACATGAGATCTTGATGAGAATCGAAGAAACTGTTGCGCCTCCGCATCGGATACATATAGCGACAGACTAACTGGTCCTGCAACAATTAAACCAAATCAGTGTGATGTAGCAATAACAATTATATTCAAACATGACGTAACCCCCTGTATGCAGATGTTTCAGTCAAAAAGCTCCAACTTTGAGGACACATTTGCAGCTATTGACGAATCAAATTTGATATAGCCAAAAAATGGCTCTTCTGATGATAACCACGCTCAAATAGTAAAAGTTTTCATTTTATCAGATTAAAAGTAACGACTGTAATACTGTTATACAACTATGGCCATAGCCATATATGGCTTGCAATTGATGTTGAGTGCACTAGTGATGTCACTATCAAATACTAAAGTCAATCGATCACCAGGGCTAGCCAATGAGACAATTGAACAATTACTACATTCACATTTTATGTCTCTGCCTATTGTATCATCCTAACACAGAAGTGGATTTGTTGTATGAACATTCGCCATATGAAAAGTTCCTTCCAGTTTAACCCATTTATTCATTACATGAACCTGAACATCTTACATGTGAAAATCATCCAAACTGGGAGCAGGAGGCAAATTCATATCAATGATTTAGTTTATCTCTGCGTGAGATGTAATAACTAAAAGGCATCGGATATTGCTCACAGAACAAGAAATAATGAAATAAACATTATATACAGAGTAAAAAATCAAGGAAATCCAACAAGACGAACCTTCCCAATGCTTAAGCAATGCTTCAACCAATTGTAATCTATCCATTGATGAATGTGTAACTAACGTGACGTCACCATCCACCTAAATGGCAAACAATCCAAAATAGTATATTGCATCGTTATGTAAAGACAACACAACAAAATATAACACTTCACAATATACCGCAACATATCACAACAGACCAAAATACAAAACGAACCAGGCACATTAAATATCTGAGCTTCTTGAATGAGACTATGCTGTTGTAGATTCGTATCTAACTAAGCAATGGGTGGAAAATGTCACAGCCATTCAGCTTCGCATTCTCAAATGGTATAGAAGCTAATCAGAGCTCACAAACGGCACTTCAATTTACGACAATGGTAATAATGGCGGCCTAGTTGTGAGGAAGTACACTTTGGATTAAGAATTGCTGCAAGCAAAACATTCTCAAGGCAAAAGAAGTTCATGCATTATTCGAGAATAGGATTCATTCTAAGAGTTGATCCTTGACATCTTTATGTTTCTATATTAATTCGTGGAGTGAAAACACCAATTTCCTGTATTGGCTCTCTTAATATCAGTGACATACTGCATAGGAAAGAAAACCCATAAAGCTAAAGCAAAGCTGCAAGAAACTACACTTAAATGCAAATGTTGCATCCAGCAATTGGCATGGATATACTTTTCTAGCTTTGTTCAATTGTACGGCAGAAGTATATAAATGGATCACTCTGCGTCACACATCTGCTCTAGCTCACATCCGGTTGCTGACTTGGTCGACTTTAACGTCGACAGGGTTTACTCATAACGTTTATCAGCAAAGTATGTCATAATATATCTTAGCGTTCGCATTCACATAAATCAATATACATCGATGGAAAAGAATACAAGCAAATTTTGAACTAAAAGCTATTTTTATAGCTATATTACACTAACACAATAAGTTATTCGAATCAAGAAAATAAATACTTTAGTATATACAAAGAATATGTGATAATGAACATATTGTTACACATGTTACAAATAAAAATAAAAAATCGATGAAATAGATAAATGCCTATATAATCACACTAAACACAAAAATTGCCTAAAACTATAAAAATCATTAAAATTAACTTTGATTTTCCTGATAATCTATGTGATACATTTACTTCTAATTACCTAGATGAAGAACCGTTTGATGGATATTGTGCAGTACATCCAAAGCAAGAACTAAAATCTTCTTACTATGAAAAATCTAATAAAGGATTACAAAATGAATTTGACTTATACAACAAAGTGGATATGAAGGAGGAATTTGAAAATGAGCTCGCATACGAAATCCGAAATCAAATGTGAGAGTACAAGGGCCAGAAAAAAATCTGATTAGATGCAACATCTTTCGCCATTGAGATACAATGTAGCACCTCAAGGTTAGGAGCCCAATACAAAACCAAAACACATATCAGCTGATGCAGAATGTCAAAGACTTCTTAATTTAAATTATAAGGAAAGAAACAGTATGAAGAAAAAGAAGAATACTATACTTCTTCAATGCTAAAATCCAAAAAATAGAGATGAACACGTCGAACAAGCTGCTGTTCGGCTAAATATTCATGACAAGGATCGTTATCAGCCACTGTCTTCTGAAAAGATCAAATAATTTATAACAAATATATCTACATAAATATATATATATATATTTATATATATATATATATATATATATATATATATATATATATATATATATATATATATATATATATATATATATATATATATATATATATATATATATATATATATATATATATATATATATATATATATATATATATATATATATATATATTTATGTATACATGTGCATATGTATATATGTATATATTTATTCACCCAAGCGAATACATGGGAATGTTCAAATCAATTTCACTATGGTCTATCGCTTATATGCAATCCTATTTTCACAAGAATTAACTAAGACATAACCTTACAATATCAAAAGAATATTCGCAGAGCTCCAAAGACATTTAAAAGAATGAAAATAAAATCAACAAAACTAATGATCACTAACCAGAATATAATAAATATCAGAATATCAGACTGTTCAATTACAGTTCACATAGATCTTCCACACACAAATTAAAAGTACAAACGATTTGCTACTTACAATTGACTGACTATCTTCTTTTTCTCCACCAATATCACAGTAGAATAGCTCTCTCCTTCAATAGCAAATATAACTCTCTTAAGGACGTTTTAAATGATCATACAACAGTCGTAGGATTTGAAGTAAAATTATATTGTGATTGATTCATACCTAGAGGTCACTCAAAATTCTGTTAATTAAATCTTTGATTAAAAAACCCTTATTCTATAATATAACTTTATTCTCTAAATATTCTTACCTCAATAAATTTCCATCGTATTGTAAAAAGGTTAAGTACATATTACGAAAATATTCTACATGCTTCTGCTCAACAGAAGACTTTTTTGGTGAATTCCAGTGGATCAGCTAGGAAAAAGAACAGCCTAGTGATTAAAGAAATAAATGAAGGGAAATTTTATCTTTCAAACCAAGATAAATATAACAGATATATGATACAGGACACAAAGACAGATAAGTCAAACAACCTTAAAATTCGAATTAAGTAAACGCCAATAGGAAAAAGGCCCAAATGCATAATTGACGGTATGTCCCTGAATGCAGTAGCCTTACAGTCAGAGATGCCGTAAAACCGTGTGTGGTAAGGAGACGCCCTTTGTTTGAAGAGTACTATGGAGTATAATACAACCAAAAAATATACTGCGACAATGTATAAAACGCAAAAATAGTTTTTGTTTCATTGAAGTAAGATCTAAGTAGATATGCTATAAATGCACACAAGGACACACGGTAGGAAAAACTAATTAGCTTAGATGCGCGAAAGTTTCGAAATGCACGACTCTAAAATAAAAATTATCTTGTCTCCATAATTTTAAAAAAGAAGGGTAAAAACTACACCTCAGTATGTATGATTGTCGAAAAGGCCTTATGGAGTTCAGCTGGGCACTTCTTCCTTCCCGATACACCCTTAGAAAATGGCAAGTAGGCCAGCTGCCCCTTGTTCCCTCTGCCAGCATTGGATCACACTGTTTACACATATACATTTCAAAGACGTCGAGGCAATGTGTTTCTTCACACAATTATATTGTCTCCGACAGCCTCTCATTCATCCATTTTAATTAGGTCATTACTATTAACGCACTTCGCTGTCAACACCAACATTATTTACAGTTTACAACACAAAAGTACAATAGATTTATGTGATTGATTTGAAACAATAATGACTGACACTTCGATAATACTGAAAAGTAAATCAATTGAAGACAGGAACTGTAGATGATTGAATCGATCAATTGAAGACAGGAACTGTAGATGATTGAATCAATCAATTGAAGACAGGAATTGTAGATGATTGAATCGATCAATTGAAGACAGGAACTGTAGATGATTGAATCAATCAATTGAAGACAGGAACTGTAGATGATTGAATCGATCAATTGAAGACAGGAACTGTAGATGATTGAATCAATCAATTGAAGACAGGAATTGTAGATGATTGAATCGATCAATTGAAGACAGGAACTGTAGATGATTGAATCAATCAATTGAAGACAGGAATTGTAGATGATTGAATCGATCAATTGAAGAGGAACTGTAGATGATTGAATCAATACCTTAAGAGATGAAACGTCTGCATAGCACTCCTAAAAATAGAGAGACAGATTTCAATACCTTAATTCTGATAAATCGGTCTGACTAGAATTATAAATCACATTTCTATCACAATAGCTTCAAGGTGAGTTCAAAGATGCCTATTTTCATAAAGAGTAAGCATTGAAGACCTAAGAATTTTTTTACATATTTGATGGTATCAAGGCCATGATCATTCAAATGTCCACACAAAATCCAAAGTTGCCACTACTATTTCAGGAAAAATTCCCTGATGTTCCCTAATATTTTCAGTGAAATACTACCCATTTCCCCCTGCTTTTCCCTGCTTTTCCCTGCTTTTCCCTGCTTTTCCCTGCTTTTCCCTGATATTCTTGTAACCCTCACTTAGGATTGATCACGTCTCTAGACAGAAACAGGGTTAAGGAGAGCCTTGACCCTCTTTTTGCCATATAAAATTCTGGCTTCACAAAACATAGAACTGCACTATTTTTCTTCTATTTCATTTCAAAGAAAGTAACAGCTTTGAGGTGAACAGTTGCTGTTCATGGGCTTGTGTTGAAGAGCTGTAAGGCAAAACATATTCGTTTCTGGACAGATGTAGAGATACATTTCCTTGGCTCTCAAATGAAAATTGATGTTGCTCCTTCTGTTGGGACTAAAGCAATATCAACCTTAAAACTACTTTCCTCCAAATAAAATAGATCGTACACTCCCAAAAAGCATTGGGAAAAATTCAACATCATCCATATTGAAATTAGCTTTACCCAGTATAATTCGAATAGAGCCAATGAGAAAACGTATTGAAAATCAAAAGAAACAAAACTTTCTTCAATTTGTAGATCCATTCCAAATCTATGCAGTGTTTTAATGTATTGAATAAAACAGTGTGATCGCCTACTAAAGTTCACCAGTTATGTTTCATAAAGAAAAGAGATAATTAATGGACTAAAGAGTTCTAAAAATGCTTAAGTCATAAGACCAGATGAAACATGCCATTTTTCTTGCGAAAAGCTGGAAAAACTCCCCTGATTTTTGAGTTTTAGAAATCGTTCTTTTCCCTGATATTCTCCGATTTAAAATAAAATTCCCTGATTTTCCCTGATTTGGTGGTAGCCCAGAACATCTGTAGGTTGACTGTCTGTGACAATTTTACTAACTTAGCCTTATAGGTCCAAAAAGGAACAAATCACTAGAACAGAGTTTGCCGTGCTTTGGCATACAGAAGAAAACTTTCCTTATTATCCACGCACCCACCTCCCCCCCCCCCCACTGGACATAGGTGTATAATCTGCATTAATAAGCATCCTGGTATGATTCATACAAATAGAATTGTCCAACGGAGAAATTAGATTCGATAGGACGTATGATAATCTATGCTGTGTAAAAACCTTTCAAGAGAGCGGATGAAAGCATTAACTTCGTACGTATCTTGCTAGAGATTCATTCAAAATAGAGTAGGCTCAAAATAAATACCTCACTCTGCGTGTTATCGCTCAATTGGATATTCCATACACATGGAAGTCGGTGGACCAAGTATGGATTATCTTTAATTGCTGCATTTATTACATCCTGTGGAAACAGAAAGTAAAGATCCAAAGAATAAAAACAACGCAAAACCATCATATCACATGAATCATCCTTTACTTTTCTGAAAATATTAAGGCATCGCTTACAAGTATATTACTTCATCATGTTACTCAGGTATTCATTTGACATTACTCTCCTAGGCTATTGCATGAACTGTACATAATCTTATGGTTCCTAATTTACAAACATTGCTCGACAGGCTATGTGAGAAAAATTGCTTGTTTTGTACCCTGTTAAAATTTAAAAATCAATCTGCTGAAATCTGTAATGTCGTCATATCTCTAACTGTTTTTCTATTCTGGTTACTTTCAATAGAAGTATTATTACTAGATAGTAAGCGAAAAAACACGTCAATATTTTTGAGTTAGCAAATATGTTAAGAATTGTTCATATACTCAATGATTAGTTGTCAAATAGTATAGTAAACCTGTACGTACATTAATAAATGTTAAATCATCCACTAAATATATTAATTGAAAAAAGAACAAATGCAGCAAAAATGAGTGAATCGGTTGTTGACAAAGAGCCAAAAGCGTAATGAAAAGTTACATTGTTGCATCTGTGTATTTGAATGAGGCCTTTCCAATAAGATATGTCATGCCTCTTTAATCTAAAGTTTATAATGAGTGCTTGCAAGATCTAACAGTGTAAACAGCTGTAATTGGCAGCCTCTCTAAAAACAACTGAACCCCATAAACGCTTAAAGATACTAAGATTTTCATCGTAAACAGATGCTCACGTACTCACGTAGATAAATGTCGGCTTGTTTTGCCAACATACACGAAAGTACATCCGCACAATTTGATTTAAAGATTGCTAGAATATCTATTGAGAAGCATACGCACTTTACATTGGGTATAATTGGAAAGAATAAGGTATGGAAATTCAAAACAAACAGCAGAAACATCAGTCGGTGCAGTTGAGAGTTTAGAACTATCAGCATTATCAAGATACGAGCTTTAGAGCAATAACATTGTCAAGATATATTATTCGTTTTAATAATCATATCCATGGAGCACCTGTCGTAAATTTCGCGTCCTACGGGTAGCATAGGTGCACCTCAGTTCCAAAATGCAATGGAACAAAACCGTGGATCATTTAGAGGGGAAAGTCAATGAAATACTCGTACTGCTAAAAAGAGATTTTTCAGTCTGCTTGAGTCAAGTTCAAGACAAATTTTATCTCTCATTTGCTCCCCACTATTCTGAGTCTTCTTGTAAAGTTTGGTAATCTAACACTAAAGAACTAAAATATCTGATAGAAATGGTGCAGAGGAACGTAGCCTGTTTTCTGATAAATGGTTACCAGGGAAAGCCCAGTATCAACGATATGCTTAAAGATCAAATCTGGGAAACTTTAGGATCAAGAAGGTCATTTTCACTTACAAATGTTCACAAAATGTTTGCAGGTCAGGTGAGTCTAAATATAAAATAATTGCAGGTCAGGTGAGTCTTAATCCTCTGGATAACTTTAAAACAAATACCAAGAAAAGTTTCAGAAATGGGTATTCCAAGAAAATTGCTTAAAAATTTGCTCATGGTTGCGCTTTTAACTATTCATTCCTAAGTCCTGTAGAATCAATATGGAATAGTTTGCCGGTAAATTTTATTGAAGAACAAATTCCGATGTATAATGCAAGACACTCAGTGAATTCACTGAATCGTCAAATGAGATAATTTATGATGATGAAGATGATGATGATGATGATGATGATGATGATGATAATGATGATGATGATGATGATGATGATGATGATGATGATGATGATGATGATGATGATGATGATGATGATGACGACGACGACGAAGGACTTTCAACAAAGCGAAATTTATGCATGGAACATCAGCTCATCTAATAGACAATCATTAAATTTTCATACAAGAAATATTAACTTACTTGATCTGCTAGATGAGTATGGTGTAAATTCATTAGTTCCTTTTCTGCTGTTAGCCTCCAAAGGTGGGACCATTTTAAACGACGTAGCTTCTTAAGGTCCATTAATATCACACCAGTATTGAATCCCTTGCCCTATATTGAAATGTTAATCGAATCAAAGCATATACTTGACTAAATATAAACCAATTGCAAGTGTCAAACTGATTTGGTCCTAACATAGTCTCTAATTCTAGAATGAACTAATATCAACAAACGCCAAAACAGTATCCAAATATAAGAAAAGTAACATCGTTTTCAAATGTAAATATAACTAAGGGATGTTTCATTTGTCGCGCGGTGCTGTGCCGTACCGTACCAGCAAAAGTTTCGCTGAATTTAGCCGGTACGGCACGGCGCTACTCACATGAAACCAATTCTACAGACGGTACAACGCTGCTCTACTATACGGCAAAGGCCTCTCTCGTCTAGGTCGACCTGGTGCGACTTATAAAACTAAATTGAATCACGCCGTACCCATATTAGCAAAAAGGACAGGCATTCTATTGTCAGCCAGTTTGATTTCGTTAGGGGTCATCAATTGCATTGTAAGCCCAACCTGAAAGGTGTGGTTCATCAAAATTTTCTCGCTTCGGTAGCTGTCGGCACAATGGTAGTGTGGCCCTCCAGCATTTATTCCCTGGTGCTATCTTTGACTCGCACTGCAGATCTTGACAACGGTCTGCCTTTTCATGTTCCTTCTCAATCAGTCGTGTGCCGAATGGGCATGAAACATCAATTATTTTACAAGTTCGTGCTCCTCTATCCAAAACTACTATATCTGGTCTTTAGTGTTCAAGAACCTTTTGTTAGTTTGGCTATTCATGTCCTATAGTTGTTTCACATTCGAATTTTCTATCACTACGTCTGGTTTGTGGTCAAAACATTTTTCTCTGCACTCAAGGTTTTATTCTTGCATATCTGAAAATGTATTACCTTGGCTATCATGCCTCCAATACTTATATTCCTTCTGGATTAAAATTTTATATTCGGAAACTAAATAAACAAGTGCTTCTGTTCGTTCTCTTCACATTCCAAAAATGGGAGAGACTTTGTCCTTGCTAAAGGGGTGCTTAATTGACCTCCGTATAATTTCCTGTTCTTGGGCCTTCGGTGGCCTTCGGTGGCCTTCGGTGGCCTTCGGTGGCCTTCGGTGGCCTTCGGTGGCCTTCTTTAGGCCTCAAAACTATAAAACCATAGAAACCGATAGTAAACACTTAAAATAGACAGGTAAATAAATTGCAGAAAACATTCCTAGACAACGACAGACCATGAATAATTCTCTATGTAAATATAGCAACCATAAAAAGCAGTCTCAAAAGCTTGCAACATTTCATGATACTCAGTAAACTTCAATATCAAATTGAAAGACATATCTTAATACATATAAAGCTCCCGGTCAACGTTGCCAAAATTCATCCAACAATGCATAGCATTGTTCGTTCACGTGTTGGCCAAAGCAAAGGTGGCTAAAAGCACCCAACAATTAACTCTAAGATTAGGTAGATTACTAGTGCATGCGGCCTTTTGGGGACAGGACCCAAGTTTTGGTATTATTGCTTGCAGGTATAGAGCTCTGGGTCTAAGGTGGTTTTCCATTTTTCAAATGTCTTGTGTTGATCGTTTTCCATTAAGTACTAGCAAAATACTTGCTAAGATACTGCAGCAAAGACTTAAACTGCTATCTGAAAATGTCTTGCCTGAGTCGCAATGTGGCTTCAGACCTTCACGTTCTACAACAGATATGATTTTCAGCGTCCGTCAACTTCATGAAAAAGCAATTGAACAGCAGCAGGAGTTATACATAGTATTTGTGGATTTCAGTAAAGCCTTTGACACGGTTGACAGGGATCTGCTCTGGAAAGTGCTCAGACTTTTTGGTTGTCCAGAGCGGCTATTGGAAATGATCCGCTTGTTTCATGATGGCATGAAAGCTACTGTGTGTGTAGGTGATGAGCAATCCAATAACTTTCCTATTAACCATGGCACAAAGCAAGGCTACGTTCTAGCACCAAACCTTTTCACACTCTTTCTCACAGTCCGTCTTATGAAGATGAAAATTGAAACTAGCAAAGGTGTGTATATGAGAACAAGACATGATGGAAAACTTTTCAACTTAGCACGACTGAAGGCAATGACCAAAACCCAAAATGAGACAATTACAGAACTTTTATTTGCAGATGACACAGCCTTGGTTGCACACAGTGCAGCAGATATGCAGGAGATCCTTGACAAATTTGCTACAGCAGCAGGTGACATGGGTTTCAAAATCAATATTTCTAAAACAGAAATGCTGCATCAACCACCACCTGAAAGACTGAACCAACCAACTCCTACCATCAGGCTTAATGGCGAACCTTTAACAGTTGTAAACAGCTGCAAATACCTTGGCAGCACATTGACTGTAGACAATAGGCTTGACACTGAGATAAATAACAGGGTCAAGAATGCTTGCGTCTCATTTGGAAAACTAAAATACAGGCTATGGAAACAGAAAGACATCTGCATTGATACCAAGTGTAAAGTCTATAAGGCGGTTGTATTGCCAGCCCTACTCTACTCAGCCGAAACTTACACGTTATACAGGAAACATATTAAAAGACTAGCTACAGTACAACAAAGACACCTCAGAAGTATTCTCAGAATATCTTGGAGTGACAGGGTATCTAATGTGGAGGTGCTCAGAAGAGCTGGCATGGAATGTATTGAGGCTTCTCTGGCTGTTACCCAACTCAGATGGTGTGGAAATGTTGTCCGGATGGAAACCCATCGCATTCCTCGCATTGCCCTTTATGGTGAGCTTCAGAATGGGAAAAGACTCAGAGGAGGGCAAAAGCTACGATACAAAAATGTCATTAAAAGACATCTCAAGGCCACAGATATCAGCAGTGACAATTGGGAAAACATCACAAAAGTAGAGCTAGGTGGAGGAGTGCTATCCACCATGGTAAAGCCAACATCACCAATGAGCAAAATGCAACAATGCAACAAAGTCACTACCAGTGACACAACAAGGGAAATCATTCCTGCATTGACTGTGAAAAATTCTTTCATACCGAAAGAGGCCTGCAGCAACACAGGCGACTTAAACACTGATTTTCTTCTCTCCTTGTCTGCATCGGCTCCCGATGGACAACAATGATGATGATGATGATGATGATGATGATGATAATGATGATGATGATGATGATGATGATGATGGTGATGATGATGATGATGATGATACAGTATTTTCACACAAAAGGAAGGTCACAAATACGACTTTTATAATAGAAATTGTGGATGATGATGATGATGATGATGATGATGATGATGATGATGATGATGATGATGATGATGATGATGATGATGATGATGATGATGATGATGATGATGATGATGATGATGATGATGATGATGGTGATGATGATGATGATGATGATGATGATGATGATGATGATGATGATGATGATGATGATGATAACTTGATAACTAAATCAAGGCCAACCATTTCTCCGCGGTTCTTTGTCACAAGCAAAAGTGAAATGACATTAGTTGCGAGAAATCCCACCGCGATTGCCAATGCCTTGACCTTGTTTTGTTGGAAGACTTGGCTAAACGCTTCCAATATCACTCAACATCACTCAACATCACTAAACATAACCTAAAACTTTAAAGGCCTTAAATCAATTCTTCCAACACTTTTGTCGAAATTAAACTTCATCCAATATCATCCGACAACGCCCAACAGCTTCCAACAAGGTGGGGAAACGCTCCCAACAAACGGCAGCTAACATTGTTGGGCGTTGTTCGATGAAATGTTGGGAGCGCTGAGCCGTAGCATAAGTAGTAATGAGTATAATTCGCCCAAAATGAAAATGGATAAATGGAAAAGCTAGAGCAGTCATATAGCTGCAAATATTTTGCATCAAAGGACACTTACAAGAGCAGGCCAGGGCTTTAAATGCCTAAAAAGGCTTCCAAGGTACCATTTACTCTGGTTTTCTACAAGACCTATCGCCTGCAATAAGAAAATGACTTTTCAAAACTAAGAGATAACAGGACTGGATATTAAATGCTCGAAAAATTCAAATCAACAATTAGAATGTTATTGACATCACTTACTACCAGTTGGATAAAAATATCCATGAAAATGTTGCATACTAACAACTCTATAAAATATTATATTTGGTTGCCAAAAGAGAAGGAATATAGCATATATTCATAACATTCCAAAAGAATACTGCTGGCAACATGCCATGTGATACTCATGTTGAATTTTGGCATGTATGAGACCAACAATTTTCGTAGCATTTTGGTTTTGTTGAAGGTGCTTCCTATGCATAAAACATTAACTTTTCCATCCGTTCCTCTACCAGAGAAAGTTCCATTTTATTGAGAAATATTATGATATTTAGAAAACCCGATCTCTTAAGCTGACAAAAAAAGTTTTTATAGGGAACTTAGTCAAAATTAACAATTCCTGCTACTTGATGGACAGCTATCCGATCAGACAGTAGTTGAGCAGGGAAATAACTCCGTCACAAGTTGAAACCCTCCATGACAAGGGGCAGTCACGTGAGTCCGTATGTAGTACAAAATCACTTGCTGAGATCTCAAATTATCCTCTCTTCCCATAGCCAATGTGTGTTCTCTGTCAACACGAGAAAGCTAACGGACGGCAACAACTATTTCCTTAGAAAAGAATGCGCCCTGTGCGCGGCAAAATTCTGCATGTCTCTATCGGATAAGTGCTAACATGTTGAAAGCTTTGTTGAGTTCTACAAATACATATTAATATAGATATATAAATATGCACATTACATATATATATATATATATATATATATATATATATATATATATATATATATATATATATATATATATATATATATATATATATATATATATATATATATATATATATATATATATATTGTAAAGAGGATAAATCAAAGGTAACTGCACATATCATGCACATATCAAAGGAAACCTCAGTCTTTGAGAAATTCTGAAATAGACTCCACAACTCTGCGATGTCAGCCAGGAAAAACACGTCTGTGTCAAGCACAATCACCTTGAAAAACATTAATAACATAAAGAGACTTATATTATACTATTTATAGCAGATGTCTATAAAGGAATGTCACAGATATATTTTTAAATCAAAACACTTGGTACCTCTATTCCTGCATAATGGCATTCAATGACTGATAATAATCAGTTGAGAAAATTTTATGCCGTAAAATACATCTGATTTCGTGTTGAGAAAATTAAGTAGAAAGTAAGTTACTTAAATACATACCTGATGTAGAGTTTCTGGCAATGCTTTAGTTAATGCCAACTTCATCAGACCAAAAATCCCGGAGTAATGCCTGTTTGGGATCCACTCAATATGTTGCTATATACAATAAATGATTACTGTGATCATTATCAAATTGTGTGAAGTAAACAGTTTGTACTCAAGATGGGATGTAAATAAACAGCTGACACACACACACATAAACATGATTGTAGAAGCAACGAACTGTGAAATTCACAGCTATAATAATTCACGGATTTAACTGGGCTTCTAATCCTTGAATATTGATGTCATATCGACATCGATATAGATATATACCTAAATGCATTCACCATTAAACGTATCCAACATTTCAAAAACAACATTTGTTTTCTACACAATACAACAGGACTACAATGAATAACACTAAAAATTAAAAGAATTCAATTATATATATATATATATATATATATATATATATATATATATATATATATATATATATATATATATATATATATATATATATATATATATATATATATATATATATTATATACTCAAATAGCTTCAATCACAAAGAAATATTTAAAGAAATAAAGAGATGTTGAAGAAAAAACTCCAATTTTTAATACACACACACACACACACACACACACACACATACACACACATATATATATATATATATATATATATATATATATATATATATATATATATATATATATATATATATATATATATATATATAGTCACGTTCCAAGGTTTGTAGAGAGTGCTCGATACTAGCGTAGAGCGATGTAATAGAGTATACAATTCAAATGATGAGTGATGAGCCTGATGAGTGGAAACACGAAACTTTAAGTAGCTACATTGTGGATTTGAATTGTACACTATATATATATATATATATATATATATATATATATATATATATATATATATATATATATATATATATATATATATATATATATATATATATATATATATATATATATATATATATATATATATATATATATATATATATATATATATATATATATATATATATATCTGAAAAGTCAGCTGGTACTACAGAACTTCACTACAGCACGAAAAAGCGGTACCATGTTTTAGACATACTGAAAGCTTTTATCGTCCGACACTCGTCAGAGTATGAAACGTCGGATAGCGACCGAAAGGTGAACCGAAATATATAGCCAGATGCGGGTGCACGTAATATGATGAATAATGTGTCCAGTCAGCCGTATGGTTGGCCACTTGACACCTATTCACCATTGTTACTTGAAGAGTCCAAGTTAGAAAATGAACTCTTTTTGTTTACACAAAGATATAAATATCACTTCCTTCAATATTTCACTTTTGAGGATGTGTAGAAAGCCCCTAAAGGATTCTTAAACATGCTGCTGCGCAGCAGTTATCATATGATAGAAATGTATGGTAAAATAATTGATGAAATGTTACGCGTTTGACCATCCCTCAATATAATAGACGTATTTTCTTTTCTACTCCATTAGGATATTAAATATATGATATATAAGAAATAATTGACTAAACATAAAACTGAAACTACGCTACGATTGAAAGGAAAGAAACGACAAAGAGCAAATATCATGCCTATCCTGGAGTAATAACATAGTCATAACGAATAAAATAATAGACAAACTAAGGTAAGTTACCTAGCAACCAAGCAATTGTCAATGGTGAATTAAATCACAGGTTTAAAAAGAGTGGCAACATGGCACAAAAAAGGACAAGTCATCTACTCCATCTTATTGTGCTTAGTTATTCCCATCCTAATTCTTCGTACAGCCTATCTTAAGACGCTCCTTTCCACATTCCTATCACTGCTAGGGCAGCAAAACATTGGGTAGATTCCAGTTCACTCATCATGTAATTTCAGGGTCATCTGCTCTTTGTGGTATGTGATAAATTACATCACTGTAATATAGATGGGGTCTTACATACAATTTATACAGATCATTCAGTGTATTTCTGGGGAGATATTCAGACACGAACTTCAGCATGCCAATCACTTTTCTTGCCTTGTTTATAGCTACTTGTATATGAGATGAGAAAGATCTCAATCAATTGACTGACACCCTTCTTCCCCTTTGCAGGCATTTCTTAAAGGGTCAATGATCCCTTATATGTGTAGGCCGTAGGGTTGATATGGTAGAGCATACTCCCTGTGGTATTCAGTTAACTGCTGAGTATGAATTTCCATAATGGCAATGTGCAAGTAGTACTACCAAATTAATTTGTAGTCATGACAAAGCAATGACGGAGTATTACTTGCAGTGGCATTTATTTGGGTTTTGTATGAACACAGACTGGTATCACTGTAAACCAATATCCAGCCTCCCTCCACTTATTCTGACTCTCCCCACTTATTTCATTTTGAGGACTTTCCACCCCTCAACTTATTATGGCCCCCCTGCTTATTTAGGGCCTAAGTGTAGTCCCACCTAAGAGTAGTCCCAAAAACTTTTCTTGGGGCTTCATCCCCAGACCCCATCCTTCTTAGTCATTGTTGCCCAATTCTATTGTTGCCTAAGCTTGGCTATGTTAGTTCAGCAACTGGATGGGCAACTTTCCAGATAGACAACAAAACAACTCACTCTGCCATCCTTTGTAGGGGACGTTAAACTAGGGGTCCCATGCCTAGATGCGGCATGCACAGTAGGCCTAAATTAGCTGAAAACGTTAGATATAACAGCCTACTCAAAATAAAGTAAACAACAACAACAACAACTCATGCAAATTACAAAACACTCATAATAACTCAAGTATATGACTATATACTCTGAGGAGGAGCCTTGATAACTCAAACATTTGATGAGTTAAGCTATTTTCCTTTGTCTCATGCAGGTTCGAGTAATTGGCAATTTACTGTATATACACCTGAGTGAATATATAAATATGATAAAGAGTATATATACATCTCTGTATATAAATATGATAAAGAGTATATATACATCTCTGTATGAATGTGTGTGTGTGTGTGTGTGTGTGTGTGTGTGTGTGTGTGTGTGTGTGTGTGTGTGTGTGTGTGTGTGTGTGTGTGTGTGTGTGTGTGTGTGTGTGTGTGTTGCATGTGTGTATTCATGTGTGCAAGAACAATAAACAATAAGAAACATACCTTCAAGGTCTCAGTATCATAAAAGCTAACCAATACTGTAAAGGTAAATCATAAAAGAACAATGAAAGCCTAGCCAAATATGAAGATAATTCATATGTAGAATGAGTTAAACAATAAGGTGCATTGCAATTGAAAAATAATGAACATTTAAATAATTTGTAACATAAAGATGTGATTTCCTTTGCAATTTACCAAATCTAGGAAATCAAATTACCTAAGAAAAACAGTGATTTACATATGCCAAAATAGATTGATTTACAAAAATCTGCATAGAATCTGACTGACCAATGATATACATCTTAGAAGTTATAGCACAATAAACTTACTTTTTTGTCAAACACTCTTGAAAGTATAGAATATCTGATAACAATCAAAATGTGAAGATAAATACTTAATTAGATGAGGGTAAGTTTGTGTCATTGGCTGGGTGCTGTGTCCAAATGGTCACATCTTTTGCCAATTGATACCTACTCACTTCTAGTCCATCTGAAGAGTTCAGGTATGAAAACAAACTTTCTGTCTACATAAAGCATTTATGTGTAGGGGCTCTAATGCTCGCATAATTTGTCATTCAGTCATAGGACAATAGCTCACTGAAAATCATGAATGTTCCAAATTATATACAGATGAAAATGTTTGGATTACTGGACAAATAAAATCATTTTTCACTGAAGCTTCTTAGAATGTGCCTGCAGAAGAAAGACTCAAAACCTCGCTTTGTATACAGAAGTCTATGTGGCCAAATAGTGTCATCAATTAGATGCAGCATTTCTCCTATCATGTGAATACATCAACATAATGATGAAATGGGGTGTCTCTGTGTAACAATACAAAGAAACTCACCTTTTGGCTATCATCTGACATGCCATACTCTTATGAATCCTAGTGCCTTGCAGGTTTACTCTACTTATTAATGGCAACAGGATACAAGATATAAGAAATACTAGTTGCATATGCAAGATCTGATAGCACTAAACAAATGTAATGTAACAAATCCACAGTTGGCAATGCTATCTACAGGCCTGTCTCATTCAGTATAAATTATGGAAAACAGAAGACATTTGCATACCTTGCTGCAGTTTCCAAGTTTCAAACAAAGTTTTCAACACAAGATGAGCTGCTTTGTCAGAAATAAAATGAAAATGTAATGGATGCCGTCTGTAGAAGAGCATTGATTTTATTAATGTGACAACTCGTCTGCTATCTTTGAATCCAGCACATACAATGGCAATATGTAAAACCTGACACAAGATGAAAAATACTATAATTAATCACAAAATATACCAAAAACATGAAGAATACAAAACATGCGATGATGTGTAATAAATTCACTAACAGACAAAGTATGCCCCATAGTACTGATAAAATGATCTTTTTAACGATTATTTCAAAACCAACAATATTTCATTATCAAAAAAGACTGTAGCTCACCTGACATTTGGCTATTCCAAAACTATCCTGGCAGGAGACAAACTTATGCTCCTTGTAGGTAGTTTTCTGACTAATTTCATAAACAGCATTTTGATAGTAGGATAGCTCTCTTCTTAAAATACTCATTTCTTTTTCTAATTCTGATGACAATCCTTTCTTATTCCCAAGGTTCTGATGCTTAGAATTAACCAGCAGTGGAAGTTTGGAGACTCTAGTTATCCTTGATTGTCTTGATGCTAAAACATATTAATTAACAAAATATTAGAAGCAGTTCACATAAACCACCTTGATTGTAAAAGTAACATAATATCTGCACATATGATAAAACAATAATTTTATTAACTATAGGACAATTGATCAGAAAAATAGTGCAAGCAATTTTCTATCCTAAATTCCAAGTGGACTTGGAACAACAAATGATACATAGGGAACCCAGATGAAATATGAACCATTCAAATAATTATTTTTCTATACATATAAGCTGAAAACAGACATCCCATGAAACTAATAAAAAGCAGCTATCAGCTAATGCTTCTGTATAATTCTGGACATATATGTATGCTATCTGCTATCAGTGTTGGCAGTAGAAAATACAATGAAATAAGGCTCTATCCTCAGCAATGTAGTGCTATACCATTACACACATTCAAACAGAATGAAAAAACAACCAATCTTTCTATATAGATACAACTTGTATATATACAATCTCAGTTATAAAGCAGTAATAAATCTTGATAAAAAATATATGAAGACTAGCCAAGCTCCCATTTGGTCTCCCATTCTGTACAAAATACTGCAAAGTCAGATTGAATCGTCACCAAAGTTCTCAACAGAACTTCATTGACTAATTATACAACCTGAAGTCTTACCTCCGGTCAATCCAGATTCAAGCTTGTAGCTTATCAAAAGGAACAGCAATGAGCAGCACAACGAGCATCCTAACAGAATGTACAGAATTCTATTTACTCTTTTCATTGGGCATCTGAAGGTGCATCGCATACTTGTCTTCAAGTACACACCGTTTCATTGAAACTGAAGGAAGTTCAAAGCCAAGCCTAAATAAGATACTACTTAGTGAGTGTCGTATCCTTGGGTTGAATTCTTGAAAGCTGTCGAATGCTCTGTGTTAAAGTTCTGTTTGATATCTGGCTTCAAGCAGGTCCTTTAATGATTGTGGCAAATACAACTGAATCGATGCTTGTAAAGTTTTCATAGCCATAGCATTGACACATCAGTGAAAATCTTCGTAGGCTAGTGATTCGTGGCTAGCGTAATCATTCTTCGATTGGCAGAGAACTGAAGTTGGTCTAAATTAAGCAAAATCTCATTCTGCACATGTAATTTTTGTGGTTGCTGTGGTTGGGTAGCTTAGTCCTTTGTTCCACTGTTTACATATATAGGCGAGTTGCTGGTCACGTCACGGGACGGGAATGTTCGCTTTTCAAATGGGAAAATAAGCTTACCACTCTTTTCTACATATAAAAGCTAGCGCCCGTCTGTTGGCATCCGTGGCCGAAGGCGAGAGTTGGCGACACATGTTGAAATCTTCAGTACACATTTTTTGTAAAAAGAAAGCATTTCGCCGGCCCAGCACTCGAACTTTCTTAATTTGTTCATAATTTCGGTACACTGAAACTTTCCTACATTTCTCTTAGTAAGAATGTATTCGAATTGTGTACCATTGGCGGTGTTATGCAGACAGACAGGTACTACAGAAATATAACACTGAAAGTCATATTTTTATCTGAAATCTAAGCAAATTAAGCAATAGAGATGGCGGGTTTGCATGAAAATTGTACTTTCAAGTGTGCATCAACTAATCGACCTCCTTACGTCTACAATATCTAGTATAATGTACGTTTTTTATAATAAAGTAGTACTCTAGCATGATATGGCAGCAGCATTTTTACCACCTTCAAAAATTTTCCGCACTGTTAACTATGACATTCTGCTAACAATACTGGAACATCATGGTTGTATTAGAGGAAGTACTTTGAAATGGTTTAACTGCGATTTGTCAGACAAAACCAGCTTGTTTCAGTAAATGCTTGTGGTTAGAAGAAACCTAGTGCTAGACAGCCTAAAATTTAAGAAACTTTAATAACCGCCAGGAAAGAGTTAATAGTGATTTGCAACAATTTCCTCCGGTAGTAAACCCCCAGACCCTCACTTTTGATTTTTCAGAAACAGTTGTGTTGGAAAATCGTGTTAAATTAGGCACTAGGGCAATACAAAAGACAGCTCTTTTACATTTTGCTTTTGTTTTCACTTCTATTTTTTCAGTAAACTAATAAGCCTCTACGAAACTTTTAGAACTGGAAAAGGGGGGGGGGCATAGATGTAGAAGTCAAGTTAGAATTCTCGGGGTATGTTACATGTTATACATAAGTGTATGCCAAAATAGTGGTTTTTCATAGGCTTTCTAATGGAAAATGGGGGCCTGGGGGTTTACTAACGGAGGAAATTTTTCAAAATAACGCCCCAGAATGTCGGAAAACGCCCTTTTGCAGAATGGAATGTAGCAGTTTCCATCATTAATCTTCATACAAAGATGGAGAAACTGGCTCCTTTGCACTCTTTTTTTGTAAGGGCCAGTAAAATTGAGGTTCAGGCTAGCTGTTCTTAGTTTTTTCTACATTTTTCAGGTTGAAATGTTCTTATTTTGTTCTTAAATCTGTGGGTGTAGACATATTAGACATAAGACAATATACAAGACAAAATTAGATGCCTATAAAACAGGTAGTATTTTTTACGAGGGAATGACATTTCATGTTAATACATTATTAGAAAGTGTATGCATCTTTGTGCAAAAATACATTTTACGACAGTACTTCAGCTTCAACTTGCTCAGAATTTGTTCTTAATCTCCCAACAAGTTTGAGGCTGGTAGTCTTACAAAGGTGTTCTTATAAAAAAGGAGTGAACCTAGTTTCACCGAAATTTGAAGATTGAAAACGACAAAGGAAAAGGCTAAACAGTCTTTTCTCTTTGGCACTACGTGCATGCACACCAATTATAGAGGCAAAACTATATCTTACCAACACATTGAAGAAAGGACATTTCCTATCCTCAGATATCTGAGATGGGCTACATGGAATGCACTCAAAAGGAGCAATGCCCTATTTCCTAAAAGGGCTGCCATCTAAACAAGCAGAAACTCTTAGAAAGGTTAACAGATTGTCGTACAACAAAATCAAGATATCTGCATGCCATATATCTGTGTTATGGTGCTTCTAGGTTCAAGATTGGGTAGAACTCAGCTGAACAATGATTAAAAAGTACAGTATAGTATACTTCTATATACAACTTCGGTGAATTATTAGGTGTGGGCTAAGCCCCCCTGCCCCCCCCCAAGTGCCTACGGGCCTGGAACTGAATTGTGGCCAGAAATTAAGAAACTTTTATTACTAGGCCTTGAGCTAGGTTTCTTATAAAAAATGTGTATATCACGTTTCATTCTTCCCCCTGCGCTTTCCCTCTGATATTACAATTAAAATAGGCCATAACAATTTTGAAACACCTTATCCTTCCACTTCCTTTCCTGAATCCTACAACATACCTTGCTTCAAATCTAACATCAACAAACTTGATCTCATCTGCCTATCTCCTAAATTTCTTTTCTCTTTCTTCCATTGTCATGGCTTTGTTATAGGCTCTATGGCTTTTCCCTGACATTACTTATTATATTAAAAATTTATTAGATCTGATTGCGTATCCTGTTTGGGACAGCTTCTTGCGTAAAATCTAAATCGGAATTTCCACCTGTATGAACTGTCTAAGAAACTGGCAAGGGCATGCGGCATTTGAAATTAGAGACGTGCTTCCCGCTAGCACCTTGATATATATTTTTTTAAAACTTCGAATTTATAAAATATATCAACTAAATACTACAATCATACGTCTCACTAAATTAGGCAACGTACAACTGGCTGTCAGGTATACTAAACAAGCATAGATTACATAAAAATATATATAAAGTAGATAACATCAATAGTAACGAGTATAGAAAAAAAAACAAAATTAAATTAAATAAATAATAATAATAATAATAATGGTTTCATATTTCTAATAAGTCGGGCTTTGTCCATGATTTATTGCGGCAACAGAATATAAAGTAAGTACATCTAATAGTGATGTTGACAAGTTGATAATAATATTGATAATAATACAAATCTTTATACAGGATTAAAACACTTCAACTTAAGAGCTGTTATCAATGTGTGTTCTGTCTGATGAAAGACAGATAAAAATAGATAGCAAGAAGTTAAAATTTCTTTTAAATAAGTTTGTGTATAGCTATAGACAATTGGAGTTCAAGCAGATTGTTGCTTAAGGCCCTGTTCATAAGCAATGAATGATTCAGTTCTTTGCACTTGAACAGGAAGTTCATTGTAGATGGTCGTTCCCATGAAACGGAAAGATTTTCGTGCAAATTCCGTTTTGATATTTGGAATCTTCAAGAAAGATTGATGGTTTCTTGTTCGCACAGTGTGGTCATTAATATTAAAGTACACTTGAAAAGCGTCGCAAATGTCCTGGTCAATACACTTGCGTACAAGTTTGCATGCGCAAATTTTACTTGCATTCACCACAGATTGAATTTCGTCGCAACTACCGGAGTCCCCGAGTACTATTCGCCTTGAGCGATCGTGAGAGGATGAGAGTCGCTTTACCTGAGTTTCTGTTATTTTCAGTAGTAGTGTTCCTGAAAATGTGAAGGTAGGCAGGATCATTGTGCGATAGATTGCCTTTGCAGCAGCCAAATCAAGATGAGGTCTTAGCTGTCCAAGAAGCCCTAGCCTGCTTGATGCACGTTTGTAACATTTCTCGAAATGACAATTGCGATTCAATGTGATGTCAACTTGAATACCTAGATAATTATATTGAATTGTATTTAAGATTTTAACACCTCTGTACATAACATTGAGTTCGTTATTTTACTTGGCAGTCCTTTGTGACGTTCCAAATAGCAGTGACTCAGTTTTTCCCTTTTTCAAATTTATTACTAGCACATTTTTGTCAAGCCACTTGGCAAAAGCATCCATTTCTTTCGTGACCTTGGAATTTGTATTCTTGACATCTTTATCAGATACGTAAATCACTGTATCGTCAGCATAGATCACAATTAATTGCAGTACCGACCACACCAGTTATGTCATTAAAGAACAGAATGAATAGTAGCGGACCTAAAATCGAACCCTGGGGAACTCCGTTTAGGATTTCTCGCTTGGAAGACAGACAGTTACCATAGCTAATCACCATTGACCTATGAAATAGATAGTCTCTAAACCATCTAAGCTCTTTATTACATATTCCATATTGGGGCAATTTCTTAAGCAGGTTAGAATGACTGATGGTATCGAACGCCTTGCTCAAGTCTATGAAAGTAGCACCAACTAGATTTCCTTCATCTACATATTGCCGAATATTGTCAAACAAGAGAGTTGCTGCTAGCTCTGTAGAGAGTTTAGGTCTAAATCCAAATTGAAATTGTGATATTAATTTGCTATCTTAAAGGAATGCAATGACTTGACGATGTACTGTCTTTTCGATGATTTTTTACAAAACCGGGAGAATTGAAATAGGCCTGAAGTTGTCGAAGCTGCTAAGAGAGCCAGATTTACGAATTGGCACAATCTTTGCTTGTTTTCAGTCTGTTGGAAATGTCCCTGTCTGCAAGGAGAGATTAATGAGATAGGCTAGGAGAGCAGATATTCTGCATGCAGCATCCTGAAGCAAACTTGGGGGCAGATTGTCTGTAACAGTTGACTTGCCACGTTTAATAGACTTTAAATCTTGCTCAACTTCAAATTTTGACACGGGACGAAATTTGAATTTGCATTTAGTTCTATTGGGTATTGGTGTGGGAGGCATCCAAACAAAATTTTACAATGGTGTGGTCGTTTTACGTAGCGTTGTAACAATGGATGCGAAAAAATTACAGAATCCATCTGCCACTCTCTTTGGCTCATTCATTTTTCTATCTTGCAAGTCAAGAGAATGCACTGATGTTCCCATGTTTGCCTTAGATGGATATATGGATTTTATGGCCTTCTAAAACTTATTTGAGTTGTTTCTGCTTTCACTCAATAGATTTTCAGAGTAGGTTGATTTTGCTTTTCTAAGTGCAATGTCTGTTTATTGTTGAACCAAGTTAGCAAAAGTTACCGACAGGTTTCAAACGCTCTTCCTTCAGCATAATGTTCAGTTGAAATTCTGGTTCACTGCACATGGTCAGTTTTTGAAGTAATGATCCTAAGACCAAAAATATCATATGCCTTTGAGAAGCTATGCATCAAATGTCGAAGATCCTGTAGACTGTGAGGTACAGGGATGCAGGAAGCATCTAAAAAGTGGGGGAGGCAAGTCCTAAAAGGGGCACATTACCACGCCCATTTTGGGCTTCAAAGGGGAACTTTTGCATAGCTTGCCAAAAAGTGGGGGCCATGGCCCCTCTGGCCCCCCGGTTCCTACGTCCATGGTGAGGTACCAATGCAGTGCCATCAGCAAATAGGCGCTCTGTTATAATAACTCTTTATTTCCGATTTTGCTTTGAATCTCTACTTAAATACGCTGCCATTAAATTTGCTATGCAGATAAACCCCATTTTGGCTTTTGCCAAATGCATATTTGAGAAGACAGGGGAAGTAGATGTACAAAGAACGCAAGGTGCATTTTTTCTGATTTTTCTGCAAACCTTTTGGTATAGTGCTTTCATATCTTTGTCAAATTGTAATTTGGCGTCAATGGTGATTCCATGTAGGCAACAAATAATTCTACACTAATTAGTTTGCTTTCTGTCTCTAATCCTAAAAAGACTACCTAAAACTCTTATGGATTTGCTACCATGGATTCTCCTTAAACCAAGCAAGAGCTTGTTATTGCTTCTTCAGATCTCATGACCGCTAGATCAATGTCCCTATCACAAATATACAGTGTATCATCTTTGACTGCAAACTTGCAAATATGGGAGGGCCTCATGGAATGGATGGGGTAATCGACAAAAATTTTGGAGAAAAGTGGACTAAGAGCTGGACCCTGTGGAACTCCTAATACTCTCTCCTTCCATTCATTGCATATTGACCCTGCTTTAATCCAAGTAATTTACACCATCAGAACTGTGAATCATCCATAAAATGAAACTCGTGATCTTAGTCAGTATCGAATGCGCATTGATTTCTAGAGAATGTCCTTCCCTCAACTGATATGAA
Source organism: Mastigias papua (assembly GCA_964019165.1). Lineage (NCBI taxonomy): Eukaryota > Metazoa > Cnidaria > Scyphozoa > Rhizostomeae > Mastigiidae > Mastigias > Mastigias papua. The sequence continues at coordinate 8,336,033 of OZ025280.1, forward strand.
ATTCCATTGAATGAATCATGAACGTTCGTGTCGTAAGATTCCCTTTCCACTACGTGACCTGACGCAAGATGTACCGACTAATTCCTACATATGAGCTATAAAAGTCCCATACATCTTTATATCATCATGTTATTACGGTCCAATTGGTACTAAAAATTGTCTGGAAAACAAAGATATGTTAACCGCCAGTAAAAATTCACTTGGCTCATCCAAATATTCCATTGAAATAACGCAGTAAAGATAATACAGGCAATGGTGTTGAGAAAATTGTAAGGACCGGAATTATATTGAAGGCATTTCATCGAAAATGGACATCAACATTGAACATTCCTAACAATATACACTATTCCTTTATGGCAATTAACATAACAACAGCTTAAAAGAAATCTCATTCTGAAAAAGACAATAAGTAAAACTAGATAATTACATATGACCTAATGATGAAAGGCTGAGATTTAATTGAAATTGTTGTATAAATCCTAGAATATGCATTACTTGCACTCAGGGGCGGTGAATTGATTTGTCAGGGTTGTCATGAGGGTATCAAGGCTCCTCACATTGTCATGCTTCACATATAGCCATTACAATCTAAAAGAATGACTCCAACACGTCAATTTGTGCAGAATCGGGACTCAGATTGTAGCCAAAAAATGAGGAGGTCAGACTGTATGTAAAAGATAGGGGCATTGGTTGCTCACACGAAAAGGAGGTCGAAGGATACTCCTCAACGGAAACTTTTTGATTTCATGCTTCTAGAACGGCTGTGATGGCTACTTTTTCAATAATAACACCTATCATTAAATATGTAGCATACTATGATACCTCCAAACATATCAATAATAGCTACAACATTCAGACTATTATGTAGGAAATGCTGGCACACAGTAAAGATTTCAGTACTTCGGTAGAGTTTCAATAGCACATGATTGGAACAAGCCGGCCGAATCTAATTTGAAGAAGGTCTTAAGAAAGTGCAGATACTGAAATCACGAAGAAATGCTGGAATGGATCGAGACTTGCTCCTAAAATAAGACAGCCGATTTCAAAAAGCGTTGAACTTACACAAGTTGAGACAAAACGAAGGAAATGAAGACGTATAGTATAACAATTTTTATCAAACAAAACCTTTCGGGGTTGCAATGCATTTCCAGGCTCCCTGCACTATCTAAAGTTTATTTCCTTTAGTGTATTGTAAATTTTAAATTATAAAAAAAAGCGAAAAAGACCATTGGCTTGATTGAGAAATGCAAATGTCATCTTGCAAAACTTTGACATTTCTGAAGCTCATTCTGACGCAATGAGCTCCCATTAACTTCACTCAGTCATAATACAGACATGCGTATGCCCCCCTCCCCCCCCCACGAATATCATTTGACTCTTAGACAAGTATAAGGGCTGTACCGCAAATCCTCGAAATAGCTCCTGGGGTTTTATTATAAAAGAGAACAGTCTGAATTTAAGCATTAGTCTTCATCAAGTTCTTCACCATCTTCCGCAGTGGGGGCTTATTCGAGGGGGGCTTCTTCGCGGTGAGCAATTCGAGGATTTATGGTATGTCAATAATCTTCTTACATATCGCATTGCGAATAGTGCATCCGCCACTTTTGTCTTTAACAAAGGGTTATCAATGAAGATGCAAGGAAAAGCAAGTCAGCGGGAAGTTTATGTGAGAAAGTCTGACTCAATGAATTTGATTTCCCTATTTTAATCCGCTGTTAGTTACCATGACCTTATTTTGAGCATATGGTAACTACAAATGAACTTCACATCCACAGACATAGGCGTCATTCACCTGCTACATAACCCCAATTTTGTCATTTTTGAGACACTACCCCTCTCCTCTAACGCACCGTAACACCACCACCCCTCACAGCTTTACATAACAAATCGACACACGCCCCCTTCATACTTATTTGTTGCTTCGTATATCAGTCATAAACGTGTGAAATCTACTTTCAGTTTGTTGTGAGACAAAAAGAGGTACAGAAGGTACACGGAATCCTAAAGGTGGGGATACTTGTATATTTCTCCATTTATCAGATCCCGCAGCTCAGACTGAAAACTTTTAAGTTGTTTGCATGTTATTGACTTTGCTCCACCTGTACCTTGATTTTGCTTATGCCTTTATACAGTTTCTCAACTGATATATAAGAAACTGAAACAGCCTGGCATGTTCGTTTCTCTATAAAGAACTACTGAGCTTGATTTCCAAGCTAGAGATTCTTAGTGATGGGATTCTATTATGGTATTTCATTTTAATGCATTCTACACTTCCCACAAACACACGCATTCCACATGAAATCTACCAATGAACTAAAGGGTTTACGATTCTCATTCCACCCTCCCCCGTAGCACCGCCCCTGTTGCAATTTCATCATTTACAAGCAAGAAAATCATTAAGTTTCTATCATAATTCAAGATCGATTCGCTGGCTATTTAGATAATGCAACTTTCAGCATTTTCACTGAAATTCTAAACAATAAATAATGAAAAATTATGACAATAATCCAAAAATATTACAATACCTATTTCCTATTAAGGTTTTTCAAATATATCTTATAATCATTCAATTTTGATAAGAGTTTTTCATTTTCATGATTTGACCACATTAATTCCTGCTGTAATTTATCAACCACTTTCAAAATGGAATCTCTTTCTTGCTCTAAACTTATCAATCGTGCATTTGCCAGCTTTAAATCATCCACAAGTCTTTCATTTTCTATCTTTACGTCATCTTTCCCCCGTTGCCTGCTATTCCCCACTGCCTCACTACTGAGGAGCCCCGTCTCATAAAATTCCACTTTTGCCAACTCAGTATTCTTGGTCAACTCTTCCGAGCTCTCTAATACCTTTAAGAAGTTGCCACCCAACGCAATTTTCCCATCTGATGATCCAACTACCAATAACTTCAAAACACTTATTTCCAATGGCGGAGGTAGAGGAGCTGAAAGGTATCGTCTTGGTTTATTGTCCAATAATTTCAATTGCAAATTATCTAACTCAACCTTGAATGGCATTCTTTTAATCAAGTATTCATCCTCAACAAATTCACTTAAATTTTCGGCATTGCCTAAATGCAATTGAGTCTGAAGATCCTTCACTTTAACATGAGCAAAACCCAACTCAACAGCATCCTGCCCAAATTCCCTTGCAGCTGGGCCTGATAATAATCGAACCATTATCTGTGATGGAGAATCAGATATCACTGGTTCCTCCTTTTCTTTCTTCATATTAGTTGGCAGTCTATGATCCAATGTCATGCCATAGGTAATATTTCCCTTTTCTTTTAACTTGATTGCTTCAACTATTACTTTCAAGACTAAATCCTCTTTTTCAGATTGTATTGCAACGCGAACATTCCTGCACTTTAAACACACCAGAGAAACTGCTTCATCTCTGTATGTTTCATAACCAGCATCACAGAGTAACTCGTTTTCAGTTTGTGTTCCTATCTCTGTCGTATCAACAAGTCGCAAAGCACCGCGCAAGTTAGATTCTGATTCGCAAGCATCCAGAACTGTAGAGCTTTTATCGCACATTACAATCTCTTCAGAATCTCTTTCATCCTCTGAGTCATCCGTAATCATCACATGGTCTGCAGGGTTAGAAGGTACATCAAACTTCGTGACATTGCCATCATCATTGGAATCATTTGAGGGACAAGAGTGCTGTTCAACTTCCTGAGCAAGATTTCTATCAACAATCAACTCAGTAGGTGATTCCTCTACTTCAGCTTCTTCACTATCTGCATGTTTCTTTTCAAACCTAGAATCATTTCCGTCTTCATTGAAAATACCCCCTGATAACTTTGGCACATTCATATTGGTCGACAATTTGCTTGGTGAATTAGAATTACTTTTATCACTCAAAGAGCAACTTGTTTCGCCTTGCGACGCAGCCCCAGAGTCATCATCGCTTGAAGCATGGCACAGTTTTACAGCATTTAATGAAGTTTCTTTACTTTCGAACACTTCTCTTTCATCGAAATTTTCTTTTACCTTGATGTCTGGTTGCAATAATCCAATAAATCTCGTTAACCTGCCGCTTGATATCCTATCCATAAGTGGCAAAAGCTGCTCCTCTTGAATCTCTTCCATTGGTGGTAAAACAATGTTTATGTCAACAGATGGGAGACTTACATGTAATGAAAAACTGGTTGCTTCTTGCACTTCTCTGTGAACAGGAGACTGTGATAATTGAAAGTGCATGGTGTCTGCAGTTATACAGGAAGCAACATCACTGAACATTTCTTGTAGGCGCAACAAAAACATCAGTTGAAAATGGTCAAGTTGTATGCTGGTTTTCTTAGTCACTTGAAGAATACTTCCAACTGTTGGTAACTTTACCCTACCAGCATTCACAGATTCATTTTGAACTTTATTTTCCTCATTTCCAACTAAGCAAACATTAGCCTCTGGTCGCACTTTGTTGGGCAAAGGGGGTGCTTCAGTATCATTTTCAGTCTCCAAAGCAGATTGATATGAAGGCAACTGACTATACACTGGTGGCAATAGTTCTATTGGGCCATCTGCATTCTGTGCAATCTTTGTATCATGAGGTTGAGAAATGAAATACGGTGGCGGCGGTCCTGTATCATTGACAATGCCATCTTCACTTTGAACATTTTGCAATGATCCTTGTTCCAAGTTGGCTTCAAACGTAGCGTGTGGAATCAAATCAGTTTCAGAATAGCTGGTTTTCAAAGGAGAAAGGTTAGATTCTTTTGAAGTTTTTCTGTCTCTTGCTTCGTTCACAGAAAGTTTGTCCGTTAGTTTACAACTATCTGCTGGCAGATTTGTAGTAAGGGCACTATCATGACTACTGACTGTGCTTCCAGTTGACATGGAACTGCTCGAGCTAGCATTACTTAAAGATGGCATGAAAGCTGATGAATGAAAAGATGCTGGTAATGAGGTGGTTGAATCAGTCTTTATCAAAGGCCTGCTAACAAATTCTCCTGTGCTACCTATTCCTCTACCGTCCGGAACAGGTCCATTAAATTCCATTGCTTGGTTTGCATGAATATCCTCCAATTCACTCATTGTATTTGCAGTAAGTGATTTGTCAAAAAGCACTGGAAAGCTTAACCAAAGACGTATTGGAACAGCATCAACTAATGTAACTGGTCGTCCAAAAGACTTCTTGATACCAACAAAATCTATCCAGATTTGTTCACACCACAAACACCATATTACTCTGGGTATCGGGTCTTCTTTTGGATGACTGACAGAAGATCTTTTAGGTCTACCAGTGTGACTTTCACCATCTAGATGATTTCCATCTCCCGTGCACACAGCATCTTTATGGTAAGCAGTTACAAATCGATTGTGGATAATGCTATAATCATTTACCCAATAGTCATTTGGAAGAGGTCCACAATCACCTTCTGCATTTGGGAACTCAATGTTCCTTGCATAAACTTTTGATGCAACTGCACTTTGAACATCCATTAGCAAATCAGATTGTGACGTTGCAGTTCCAATCCGCGAGTTTGATATAATGGCTTGTGAAATCTGTATTTGAAGTGCCTTTGGTCTCTCTTCTTGATGTGGCAGAGTTGGATCTGGTTCACAGGGAATCGACACCTAATATAACAAATGATCCATAGAAAACTAAAATCTTCTAAAAACCCATAATGATTAGCCTCTGTAAAGTGTCTTAAAAGCTCTGCCTGCTAAGCTCTTTATATCATTTAGAGGTAGCACTTTTAAGACACTTTACGGAGGCTAACCATCATGGGATTTTAGAAGATGTTAGTTTTCACATTATAGATATGGTCTTTGGAGTTTCTAGGCATAAGGAGGGATTCTGGCAGTTTAGACTACATAGCTTTATGCCTGAGGGACTTAATGTCAGATGTGTGGATCATTAGGAATCCCATATGCAACTTTCCCGTGTTAACTGACTCTTTTGTCCATTTACAGTCTAAGTATCTAATCTTCTTTTCTTCACACTTCTCGCACTCTTTGCACCACCTCATATGCTCTCTATTATCATCCTTCGTTTCTGATTTCACACCTTCGGCCCTTCCGCTGTAATGGCTTCTCAATATATTATGAGGTGTTAATAGGTAGGCCCCCCTTACGTAATATCAATTGTGACCCCATTGCTATGTAGGCAATTTAAGCAGGCCCAATGTCATTCTAAGTTTAGGACTGATGAAGATTTTAATCGGAACATTTACTCAAAAGACAGGTGTATTTTTGGTTTATTCTTATAAATATATATATAAATATATGTATGTATGTATGTTTATATATATATATATATATATATATATATATATATATATATATATATATATATATATATATATATATATATATATATATATAAATATATATATATATATATATATATATATATATATATATATATATATATATATTTATATATATATATATACTTGCATATATATATATCTTTATATTTATCAACAAGTGTACCTGTGGCATCAAACATTCTATTCTTATATCCAAATGTTCTGGGGGCCCGACTTCTTTTGCCATAAATTCCTTTGTCCATTCCTAATAAGAATAAAAAGAATAATCGAAACCAAACAAATGTCACACCACTCAATATAGTACTACAAATTGAATGAAAGTTCGAAAGATAAGGTAATGAATATAAGAGAAATTATTGTATGGCTGTGAAATTGTCTGATTTTCATAGATAAAGGAGTGCTCAACTATGCTACCAACAAGAACAAGGAAGACATAGAAAGCACAGCGCTTCCCAACAGAAAGCTTGCAACGAAGTCACGCTATTTAAAAAGTTATGGAAAAATTCTCATACAAAAAACAACGAATATCAATATCAAATGCACTTGTGTCTTATATAGAACATCACTGGGACGAAGGGATATGAAAATGGGGTTAAGAGCAGAGTATTGACATAAATGGAGTTGAGAGATAACGGACAAACAGATATAAAGGAAGAAAAGACATACCGGTCACAAAGACAACAAGGGAATTAAGATACAAAGACAGTTAAGAGATAAAAAAGAGAATAGAAATAAAGGGAGTACATGCACAGAGGGAGTTAACACAAAGAAAGAGTATTGACATAAATCAAGATAAGAGATAACGGGCACAAAGACAATAAGGGATTACAGATACAGCTAGGCAGAAAGAGGATAAAGACAAAGAGAGAGTAAAGATATTAAAGTGTCATGACACAAAGGAGTGAGATAGTGAGAGCAAAATAACATGGACATAACAAACGAATATAAAACGAAATCAAATTGAAAAAAACATGAACGGGTAATGTCTACAAAAGCCAATTCTTCTACTTAATAATATTATTATCTTCTTCAACAAAGATGAGGGAATGTAAAGAATATTGAACATCGAAATATAATGGAATAGTTTGAAAATATAAATAACTCGAAGCCAACATTTCCTTTAAATCCAATGTCTATCTTCTTAACCACGTGGTTTGAAATCAAAAATTGACAAAAAGTGATGTGCTGGCTATATATACATAATTGATATTAAATCTCAGCTGCTTCAACAAAAGGGTAAAGTCTCTACGGACCTGTCATTACAGGATCCAGATAACTACAAGTTAAACACAAACCAAGGCACACTCTCACCTGGAATGTAATTAAATGAATTAATTGAAAGAATATATAACACCAATAAAATAACTTACAAAGCCAGCAATGACACTTTGAATGAATTTATTCAACCAAATGCAGGTCAATGAATGGAAAATCAGCTTTACTGGGTTCATCTTTAAAAACATATTGGACGGGGGAACTGAAAGTAAAAAAATCAAATTAGTTCTCAATACACTGCTAAACATTGTTAGAGGTACATAACTTTCTATAACATGAAAATAAAACAAGAGTCAATTAATGACAAAAATAAGGACAAGGAGGAGACTGACATTGCCTGGTTGTAACAAAACTAGACATGGTATGAAAAGTAAACTTGACAAAAAAAAGAAATTGAGGCAAAATAGAAAAAGTATATTTGTGAACAAGAATCCAAAATGGCAGACCTACCTGGGAGGTTTCTGTACCCAATAAAATAATATGAAGTGAAATCAAATAGAAACGAATCCATATCATCAGGCAAAAAGAGACTTTCCTTATCAGATGAAAGAAATGACTGTGGTTCTTGACGGTCACTTGTCGTCACTTGCATTATAGAATATTTTGAACATGAAATCAGAAAGAAGCTCTCATACATAATCGGTCTTCGGTAAGCACCTGTTGTCTTCGAGAGCTGCAACGAAAACAAAGCAATCAATATATGTATATGTGCATAGCAAGGATATGAAAATATTACAACCAGTATCGGAGCGTTGCATATTCCCTTCGCTGCTTCTATAGGAATGCGAGCATTTTTATATAAAACAAGCCTTCTGCTTTAAGTCTAGACGTTTCTTAATCGATAGTCAAATCCAACTTCAAATGTTTCTCTATCTATTAGAGTTCTTGATCAGAACCCAATGTTTCAGTTGATTTCATTAGCTTGAGTCAGTGCTTTTTACAATGCGCCAAAGTATAAATTGAAATTTTTGACACACATAGTTTTTGAAATAATAATTTTCTCAACTTTCACAGGTGTGATCGCAAACTTTGGGATAAGTGGTTATCTGGACTTAGAAATAGCTTATGAAAATCCCAGGAGCAGTCCAGGAAGTCTTATACTAAAAAGTCGCTTTAGTTAAATTATCGGCCAACTTCGTCTTGTGATGCTTTTTATATAGCAATAAGCCTATATACTATTCTTAAGTCGTTGAATACTCGATATTCGGTTTGAGGAGCACCTTTGAGGAAATATTCCTTCAGGAACACACCTCAAAAGTATACACCGGTTATAATGGAGTATCTCATTCTAATATGCTCAAAAGTACTGAAAATGATAGACTTTGTTACATATACTAAGAAAGTTGAAAAAATTAGACTAAAGCCAAGTTTAAACAGTCCAGTATCAAATACTAACAACCATAACCAAAAGGATAGGATATTCCATCAAATTTTGGAATATTTCAGAAAAAAACACTTTATTTCCGATTTATTGTTACATATAGGTATGCAAGACTCCAAGCTAACTATATGGAGCTTTGGTAACTTTCAGGTACATTGACATATGACAGGATAAATAAGCAAAGTGGTTTGCGTAAATTGATTTGGTTTTAAATGCATACTGCTATAATATTGTCACAACATGATATGGTGAATAATGCGTCTAGTTGGCCCTATGATTGGCTAGTTAGCAACTATTCACCATTGTTTACTTGAAGGGCCCAAGTGAGAAAATGAACTTGTGTGTGTGTGTGTGTGTGTGTGTGTGTGTGTGTGTGTGTGTGTGTGTGTGTGTGTGTGTGTGTGTGTGTGTGTGTGTGTGTGTGTGTGTGTGTGTGTATTGTGATATACCACAAATCCTTGAATTAGCCCCTCCCCTCAAATAAGCCCCCATACTAGGACCAGAAATAGTCCTGCATAGCTCCTGAAAATAAACCTATGTATAATTACATTTTGGTGCACTCTCAAAAAACACTGACTTAACTTCAATTGCCATAATATGTGCAAAGTGAATTACTTTCAACACTGACTTTATACCAAGTGTAACAAAACGGGTTTTTTTCTTCAAGTTTCTTCACATTTGCTTTTGAAGTTCATCTTGCCAGTGTTTTTTTAAAGTTTTATAAATCTTTCCTCTTTCAACTTTCTAACTTAACTGATGTCCATCAGTTGTCAAAATGCAGAAAATATTATAGGTGTGATCAGCAGCAATGATTTCACAAATACTGATCAGATAATAGGGTCTACAGAAAAATGTATATGCTTAATTGGAAAAGGAAGAGAGTGATAACTTTAAATGGTCTATTGATACTCCATCAAAACAGAGTGTGAATATGTGAGCAATGTGTTGAAAGCATTTTCAACCCTGAATCTACACTTTGTTATCAACATAGCACAATAACCCAAGTTCCAATTTAATGTAATACATTTCCATATATGTATTCACATGTATTTAAACATCTACAACACTCCAAAGCCTGTAAAGATTCCTGTAATGACAGTTGTTTTAAAGTTATTGATTCAGCTAAAACTTATCATCAACTTAAAATTAAGAAAGCTATGAATATCCTATGTGAGGGGCCTGACTCAAATAAACAGGTCCAGCACCACAATTTCTCCCTAACGTTCTAGCGTAATTTAATATTTTCTGTTCTTTTCTTACTTTGAACCATTGTTTGTTACACCTCTGATTGATTTTACAACATTTTTTAGTATATTCTATTACCACAAATTAGTATTTAGCAACTGAAGATGGATTGAGCAAGATCCGAAACATGTTTTGTAAACTTAAAGTGATTGTCATGTTTCTGCTTATCATCTCTGATTTCCATATATATTTGAACCATATATATCTGAAAAGCCAACATCTCTTATTATCAGAAATAATATAATGTATAATGCATAAACATTTATCAGTCAAAGGTCTCAAATGGTTCATTATATGTGTAATTTGACAACAGGTCAATGCGCCAGAATCCCTCCTTTTCATTTGTATGATGAATTCAGGAGGTTACAAGAATATGAACTCAAAGAAGAAAAAACTTGTAGCAGCAGAACTTACAAAATGAGCAATCTGGTTGATTTTCTTTCCTTCATTTTTCAGGTAGAAGTCAAAAAGTTGTTGTGCCCACTGTTTTCTGCAGAACAGTGCATCATCATCACTTCTTTCCAGTTTCCTCTTCAAGCCAGCAATATGATATGGATAGTGATCTAGCTTCAGATTGTGAATAGAGATTAAGAGTGCTCCAGACTGATCTGCTGATGAACTCTTTTGATTTCCTTGTTGTGCAGATTTTCCACTTAATGTTTGGTCATCACATAAATGCAAGTCAATCTGGTTGGTTTTTACATGATATGATGTTTCTATGACATCATGCTCAGTAAACAATTTGCTTAAAGTTGAGCCATGTCCATGCCCTTGGTACTGTGAAGGCCTTGATGCGCTATGTGCACCCTGACCATCTAGTGCTGGCTTGTGGTCTCTGGGTACTGCACTGTGAGTTGCCATAGGAAGAAACTTCTGTCTTACACGTAAAATGTAATGTACAAATGAGGAGAGCTTAAGCAACTGTGACTGTGTTAAAATCCATAATATGTCATCTAGGATGATTTCCAACCTTGATGAAACTAATGAACAATCATTCAGAGACTTTTTGATTGTCAAATGGATTGCAGAATTATTTGTAATCAGTCTGATTGGGATCGAACCATGTTCTGAAGCCTGAAAAGAGATTATTCATATAACAAAAAGAAGAGTCATGAGGAAGAGTTCAATTGTAAGGCAAAAACCAGTCAGAAACAGAAAGTGATGTGGAAAGCTGGATAAGAGAAAACACATACTCTGAGATTATCCTAGCAGTCTAAAATTTCTTTTTAGAAGTTCACCAAACCTAGCTGCAGGGTGAATGGAAGTTGGCAAATTAACCCATAGGGGAGAAATCTTATGGCTAAAGGCGGTAATGCACAAAGTTCATTTCAACAAATTGTCTAACAAATAATATTTAGCAGTATGTCAGCATCATCATATGTGCAAGTCAACTAGAAACCAAAAGGGCTTCTGCCACTATAGCAACAAAAAGAATTTTACCACATATCAAACAAATCTAAAAATTCTACATATCACAGTGACTTGAAAAACAACTGTGATAATACCTCTACATAAGCTGCATCTGCATCTAATCGCATTGTACCCCATTTAATTTCTTTAAAAATCAGTACTTGTCCTCTCTGTTCATCTTTAATTCTTGTTTTTCTTAAATTATTAGGCACAACCCAACATTGATCAGTACTTTGTACAGTAAACCTTGACATACTGAATGAAGCTTTAAACCCAGGTGCTTTGAAAGCAACCAATACACTATTGATAGATACAAACATCCCATCAACAACTTTTTCAGCAAAGCCATATTTACTTGCTTTTGGCAATTGTTGCTTCTCCTTGCTAAATGAAGAGGAAATACACCATAGGAAGTTATAAACAAGCACATAAAATGACTATATTGGATTTCATGTAAGCTATTGCAACCAATAACATAGAAAGATAACAAAGTTCATTTTGTGATGATTTGGTTCCTAAGTTAATAAGAAAAAAACAACAAATAATGCTTGGCTTTTATATACACAATCAAAACTTTGTGCTTGTCTGACTTCAACTACCAGAATACAAAGTGTGTGCACAGAATAAGGAAAATGGAACATGGAGACAAAAATCTAAACCTTGTGTGTCTGGCTTGTTGAGGGGATGCTTGCTTTGATTTTGGTGCAACATTTTCACAAGCACAAATTTCAACTTCAACACAATCAAGAAACTGCAAGACAAATAACAATCAATATAAATGTGAATATAGGAACTTGTCTTGTAAACAATACAAAATATTATGAGAATCAAATAGCCATTTCTAGCATTATGAGAATAAAATATATAACAAAGGTGACACCATTTACCATCATTAAAAAACTCTTACAAGGAAGGAAGTGAAAATACTTTGAAGAGGATATGATGACAGGAGTTTCAACAAATAGAATAAGCATCAGCAAAGGAAAACAGGACTGAAATACAATGACAGATCTATGAAATGTAGTATAAATATTGAGCTCCTACCTATCCTGGGGGTTTTATTCATTTCAATTCATTTCTACTACTTCTACTACTACTACTACTATGCTACACCAATAACACAAATTAAGGAAAGTTGCTAAATATCAAGACAAATAATGTAATTATGATCAATGCATTCAAAAATTACTATTATGAAATTATGAAAACTATGTCACTGAAGCAGAATTCTACGGATGAACTCTCTAAGTAGCATTAGTAATGAGAAGAGAGGCCCCCTGTTAAAACTTGGTAGTATAGTTGAAAAAAATTACACACTAGATGTTCTCATTAGAGTAAAAAGGTGCTTTTTCAAGTGTTTTGTGAATGAAAATTTAGAAGCTTCACACTTACCAATCTAATTGGATCTGTTTTCAAACTTGTCCAATGAATCTAAATATAGCAAGAAATATAGTTTAATTGTACTATTGAGCTCCAAAAGTCCATATATATATAAATATATATATATATATATATATATATATATATATATATATATATATATATATATATATATATATATATATATATATATATATATATATATATATATATATATATATATATATATATATATATATATATATATATATATATACTAGTATACAATTTACATTTTTTTTAGCTGACTAGCACTGTAACACCATCATAGGTACAAGCACAACCTGTAAGATAATAGAAGGGAAATTTGAGCACTGAAGTTGCTTAACAGGGAGCCAAATTTTTCTCTATATATGAAACTACCAACAAACAAGTTATATGTAACATATAATCAGAGATGGGCAAAATACTCTAAGAACTATCATAAAACAAAATCTAATGTTATAGGGGAAATTAAGAATCATATTACAAGATATTGTTAGTCACAAGAAAAATATCATATTTCATGATACAAGATACTTTGATAAGAAGTACAAAAGAAACATCTCAGAATACTGATATAAAGGTACTTTATTAAATGGCAGATGACAAATAGAATGTATCAGGGCACTATGTATTACATATAGCACTTTCCTCATTCATTTAGCAAATATATTGTCAATGTGATGCAACCGATCTAGCTGAATGCACTTTCTCAGTCACACTTCCTACAGGATACACATAGAGTTAACTTAAATGGCAGAAAGTGGCAGTAATTCTATATTAAATCTAACACAGAAATGTGTTTCAACCACTGATAAGCTAAAACATGTTCTACCAACATGCATCACCTTACCATTAGCAGTACATTTCTCTAGCTATGTTTGATGGTTTTGATGGCTAAAATCTTCACATACTCACCAAAGTTAGTCAAAAAGTGCCAACTAGAATGGCAGAAGACAACAATTTGCCAAATGATTGGATTGGCAGGGAAAATTAAATAGGTTCCCAGCAACTTAATTCAGCAAAAACAGAGCTAAATGAAATTCCAGTTGATTCCTAAGGTTCTGGGTATCATAAGCTATCAGCTATCACACACAAAGGCTGCCACTGATTGTAGTCTTGATGTCTATATTATTCTGAAAAATGACACAGCTATATGCATTGTAAATCTGAAGTATTTTCTGAAAATAATTTATTACAAGGTACGGCTAGCTTATAGGGCATATATCTTCGTATATAATGCATAGAACTAAACGTAATGATGTATAGAACTGAATGTATTTAAATGTATATTACCTTGGCACAAATTCTATTGCAAGTCGCCTTTCTAAGTTGAAGCCATGGCGGTAGTTCCAGAAGTTCTGATAAAACTTGCTCATTGAGCTCTATGTTCAATAGTTCCCCTTCACCTTTTAAAAACTTCAAACTAATTTGACTGGGGTCCAAGTTTTTGACAAATCTGAAAAAGTTCAATACTTATTATCTGTGACTATTAATAATAAATTCCTTACTTATAGTAAAGCAAGGAAGAAAACTTGCTTATGCTTATCGCATAAATAACTATACTGAAGAACAGTGTGACTAACAGTCCTAAAAAGAATGGTACGGTTGGATGGCTCTGGGCCATTTGAGTGCTCATAGGCCCACAAATAATAGCGGTATATACCTTGCCAGCTGTTTAGCAATTTGGTTCTTGGCCCAGCTCGTCATAGTTGGTTACAAAACTTTACAGAAATGATACATATCAACTTAGAAAGTCTGCATTATGTTGAATTTGCTAAAAACTCTCATATACACATTTTGTTGTTCATCCTCCAAAACAGCAATGCAATATCGCATTTGTGCTATAAGATTGCCATATTCGCCAAGGATTTCCTACACAGCCTTACCATTGAGCACGTGATATATGCCAAACGATTCTTTGACCATAATCACCACAATCAATAGTATCATCATATAGTATTCATTATCATTATTATCACCGTCGTTACACTATTACCCTCATTATGATAACACCAGTATCATCACCACAATTGCAATCATAATCAACATCTGACAGATTTCATCATCCTCGTTATCATTATTATTATCATAATCAACATCATAACCATAGATCACCATCACCGTCTTCCTTTCCATCATCATCACCATCACCATCGTCATCATCATCATCATCATCATCATCATCATCATCATCATCATCATCATCACCAGCACCACCACCACCATCATCATCGTTGCCGTCGTCGTCATCGTAATTATTATCACAATCATCATCATCATCTTCCTTCTTCTCTTCTCCTACCCGTTACATCCCTGACGGGGCTTCGAGCCATGAATCACTGAACCGCCATTTGGTTTAAAGAGGTGCTCGAGTCGGCTACACTCAATCCACTCTGTTACCTCAACAGTTACTTAGCAGAACCATATGTTCACTGAAGGGGCTTGAAGCTTGAAGCTGCTGAACCATATGTTCACTGAAGGGGCTTGGTAGGACAGTTAACCACAGGTCATCAGCATCTGTCCAAATTCTGAATCTCCGCGAAATGAATCGCTATCAACTTTTTACACAGTTGATACCAACCTATCCGTCTACAGTACCCTTCTTATGCTCATATGTGCACTTCTGGCATTGCTAGGCAGCAATGCTGACAATGAAAGATGCTTCTCTGTGGCCCGAAAAATTGATTCGGAAGACAGAAGTCATCTAGAATGCACCACTGTGGTACCTTTGCGGGCATTGAAGCGGAACGCAAATGACGACTGCTTTAGTAGCCACCAAAGGGCTTGTTTGAAATAAACAAATCAACAGAGAGGCAACACAACAACGAGCATGGTTCATACAGTAATTATTGCATACCACTTCAAACATAATGAAATTGATTACCCTTGGTAAATGTGTCCCACGTTGACAAGCTGAGTAGGTTGGACAGTTCGGGTTATGCAGCAATAGGTTAACGTCTTCGCACCATAGGTAATAGGAATAAAGGTGTAGCACCATTTTGTGTACCAATTGATTACTCTGTGCACCGGACATATCTGATGCATATCATTCTCTTTCCCTACTGGACACAAAAGTGTGTAAGGTGCGCGCTGACTAAGGTAGGAACGTGGGTAGGCAGGACAGACATCCAGTCTTGCATTATAAACTTGAGGCCAATGGCATCTTAAGCCTATTGAACCGACCCGCTTAACCACGTGATCAAGTTACGGTCTGCCATTGCATCGTAAACAACATTCTGTGATGCATAGCTTTTGATCAGCATCGTCGAGAACGGAGGGTAGAGGGGGTATATTACCGTGCCCCAAGCTCCGGCAAGGGCCCGGAGAAATTGCTGCTAAAGCTAGCTTTTGACAATATTGAAGCCAACAAGGGCCCGTCATATTGTAACCCCGGGGCCCGACCTGGCTTTCAATGGGCACAAACAATAAAAAGGGTAGAGTAAGAATGAAACAAAACAATGAACCTATGAATATCACAATATATAAAATCTGTAGAGTCCTCATAACGTCATGCTTCAAACAAATATTGGCTTAGTTGAAATTCCAAATTGTCTGCAACTGATGTTATAAAGTCCAAATTCACAAGACATCTGTACTTTGCTATGTCAATCTGATCATCGGCACTAACTTTTGCAAGTAGATTTAAATTAACCAAAGATGAAATTTCTGTCAGCAAATTTGCATTTGGATCTACATCTTCCTCAACGATACTGAAGAAGATAGCCAACAAACGATCCAAGGGAAAGGCTTTAGGCCCTAGAATAAAAACATAGAGGGTTTAAAGAGTGAAAGAGAAGTCTTATTGCACCATTTGATTAAAAAAGCATTTGAATTAAAAAGTCTACTGAGAATTTTTCTGTTCATTTACATAAGATACCTACACTAAGGAGAACCATTTTGATAATCTAGAGTAAGCTATTGTGCGAACGTAGGCCTATGAAATGGCTTTACTTAAGAACTTAGTTAACATATAGCCATGTGTACGAACGTTTGCAAACGACTGGCCTTACGCACGAACGTAGGCTAACAAATGGCCTTACCAATGAACGCTATCGGACAAACCAAACTACGATATAGGAGTACCAATGGTCCCACAAGAAAGAAAAACATAGCATTATTACTAATCGGCTTTTGATATACACAATTACAATTTGCACATCCCTCCTATACTAAAGCACGCAAAGGGGGCTTTTCTGCTACGAGCTCACTGATCGATAAAGCTCTTGAACATGATGAAGTAATTTGATAAAAAAAGTTGGCTTAGACAAGCTGGAGTCTGCCCATTGTAAGGTAGAATTCAGTAGCACAATGTCAAGTTACCAGAGATGTAATCTGCAATAGTTCATTCTTACACAAACAACTTGGACAAAAGCGTTATATTGTAGCCCGTAATAAAAACATCTAGCTTGACTTGATCAGTTGAACTCTCTTGGGTGTATACGTAACAGATTGCCAATCATTCCAGTCTATTATGTATAATTCAAAATGTGCTGAGCTAAGCCAAAAGCATAGATGTTCCTACGACAAATTTCTTGAGGTTAAATGGTGAAATGGCAATATGTCAACATCAACATAGCCACATTTCTGCATACATCAAATTATAAACCAACAAGATCCATTTTTTTTCAGATTTAATTTTAGCGCCATTTCGAAGGATAGTTGCAGTGAAGACATTTACGTTCATTTACAGAGACGAACATCCTCGTAAGTACATTTCACATTGATAGCTCGGAGCCCATAAGCTGGGAAATGAATGATTTCCAAGATATTCAACATATGGAGCAGTGTCCATTCTTTATCGAATACAAAAGGCCCTTCCTGGACCACCTTTAACTGCTAAAACCACGAAAAACGTATTTATTCAAGCATAAAAGCTGTATACGTTCATGTTGTCACTTGGTCATTATTCAATCTACAGTCAACTATCTCAAAGGGAATATTGTATGTTCGTATTCTAAAAGAGGGACACCTCGTTACGATGGACAGTGGATACTATTTCTTTGTCCCAAATGCACAAAATACTTCAAAGAAGCTGACACTATAAACTTAACCTTCGCTTGAAAACAATGATTTAGAGATAAATTTAATGAACAGGATTACAAAACATGTTGCAAATTGAATGTCAAGTCTTATACCGTGGCTGACCCATTTCGTTTTTGATTCTATAATGTTGAAGGAACGTAGATAGAGAATTCACAAATGATTCTAATGAATAATATGAAGCTAATCATAAACCAACGCTTCAATCAATCTCTGCTATTCAATTTTTAACGATTTGGATTTACATAAATTAACAAGTGTCAATCAAATGTCCACGTGATACTGATATGCAGAGCACTATAGAGATTTTCACTTTCGCAGAAAACCCTCCAGCATCTCAGGCAGAAATATTAAGACTACTTTTTTGAGGAAACGTTTGTATAAACACTCTATCTGTTGAGTCAAATCCTATTCTTGACGTGGTGACAATGCTTATTGTATCTGAGCTCCTCCGCAATCGAAAACGGTAATTTTCTATAAAGCGGACACTTCTTCAAGTTCACTATTCATTCGTTCATTCATTCATTCCTTCATTAATTCCTTCATTCATTCATTCATTCATTCATTCATTCATTCATTCATTCATTCATTTCATATGTTTAAAGAGGGTAGCCCTTCAGCGAGTGCTGATTTTCAAGGGACCCTCTGTCTACAATACAATTTCTCATTTAATATAAAAATACATATTAAAAGACCTAACTACAACAAGTAGAAAAAGTCTAACAAATAGCTCAAAATGCATTATGCAGTTTTAAAAATGACTAAAATAATTTTATATGCATTGACCTTGGTCAAATGTGGCATTTGAAAGCATTAATTGAAGATCCCTGTTTGGCCTCAGCTGAAAGGCTATTCCAACACTTTGCACCTCTGAATGAAAAACATTTCTGCCATTAGCAGAGCCTCCTAAAGGCACCATTACGTCGGTATTTGTACTACGAAGACTGCGTCCCGCATACACTTTCTATCAGAGGCTTGCTGGGAGCATCCAAAAACATTTCATTCTAGGGAATATAACTAACATCTACAGTTCCGTTCAAAACTGTTTTTCGCCTCCTGGCTCAAATGGCGACCTGGGACGTACCAAAATGTAAGTTAGTTCTTTAATATTTGATCAAATTTTATGACTGAGACCTCCATCTAGAGGTTTTGGGTGGTGCTAAATCCATTTCTAATACTTGAGACAAAGTATCTAATCATTACGGGGGTGAAGGAAGCTCAACTCCATGGCAATTGTGCCCAATTTTAGCCTATTTTCAAGGATGTACATGATATATTTAATCGAATTTCAGGATTGAAAATGTCACTCTGAGTTTTAACCTCATATATGAATGAAGTTTCGAAAAGGAAAAGAAAAGTTGCATGAGTTTATTAAATATCAGTGTACTACACAGTCTTGTCACTGATTTAGAAGGAGCTTTCCACTGTTTATTTACGTAACATAAGAAACAGTACGACAGTGCTTACTGCACCTAATAGAACCTGGATTCAAAATTGTCGCAGTGTGGAACAGACACCTAATATTTGCGAAACATAATTCATGGTCAGAGGCAAAGCTAGATATCTCAAATCGTGCTTCCAAGCCCTTACAGCTTCAAAGCAAGAAACATGCAGGTCTTGCCCAAAGTGAAAAAAGAAAGCATGAACCAATGGGTCATGTAGGAACATCCACAATTTCCAATATTTTAATATGCGATTGCAGAGAATTTTCCCATTGCAACAGTACAGGGTCACACAGCATGAAGATGTGAAGAAGTGAAGGATGCACTTCACATATGTAGCAATAAATATGGTGCATTGTTGTCCTTCTTGTCTTTTTATTTTGCCTTACCACAAATTCTCTTTTAAATAAGCCCCTTTTGACAGCAAAATTAAGCCCCTCTTAAACTTGAAAATAAATAAACACGATAAGAAGTAAAGATGAGTTGGGTTCAACTCATGAAATAGTATTTGCAAGAGATGCGCAACGAATAGCTTGTTGACAGTCAATTTAACATAACCCAAGAGGCAACGTGCGACTCTTGCCGCCTCTCAGGTAAGCCCCTCTCCAAAATTCCTGAAAACAATAGGTACTCGGGAGTTGACTGGGGATTTTAGGCCATATCCAACACATTCTGTCCGTAATTCATCATTGGTGAAATCAGTAGATCGGTTTACTAAGCTTTGAAAAATTTCCTGAATTATACAATAGGTCTGTTATAGCAGGCACATCCCAAGTTAAAGAGTGTAAGGGCAGGACAGGTCCCCAAAACTTAGAGCAGATTCATTGAAATTTAATGATTGAAATTTTGTCCCCTCAAATGCATCAAATGAGTACTTAGCCATTACCATACTATCATTAATTGCCGAATAAATTGTTTTTTAGAATTCATTTAATTATCCTGAGGATACTGATTTTGGGCCCCAAACCTCAAATATTTTGAAGTTTCAAAATCTAATTAATTTATCTATATTCCATGCATTTCTACGATTCCATTGATTGTTCAATCACTTCAAACGGAAAAAGCGTTCCAAAATCTAAGCGAAATGTCCGCTTGAGCCCCAATACGTATACTCTCTATGAGGGCAATGTATAAGCCCACTGTGTGATGGCTCCCTACCGATAATACTATAATGCTACAGTTTCTGACTTAGAATTCTATGATCCGCCATATCAAAAGTCTTCTTCAGATCTATAGAAATCAGACCTGCTAAAAGTCCACTATCCACACCACTGTACCAATGAAAGGTGTATCTCAGTAAACAAGTGGGTAAGGAATGCTAAGGCCCTGAATCAACTGGTCATAGACAAGTTTTTCAAATAGTCTAGACAAAACAGGTAATACTGACATACAATCACTGCCAAAAGTCCTTGGAACACCCTTTGACCGCAGCATTTTATGTGACAATTATGAGATTCCGGTGAAGCACAACGGATTACGCCCCCCCTACCCCCCAGAACAATGTTGAATTGACGGTTGGGTTAGCTGACAGTTGTGTGAAAGCAATTTGACTTACTTACTGTGTATAAAACCTGTATAAATCAACATTGTTTTCAAGGGGAGAGGGGAACGCTCACCAGCCAGATCAAAAAATACAGTAAGTGTTCCAAGACTTTTGGCATTGATTGTCTGAGGAAAATCTGTAAAACGTTGAGGTGTACAGGAAATAGTTGGTGGGGGGTAGGGGTTTTCCATAGTGCTGAGTTCAATGGTGCCATCTAAAATTACATATATTGGGGGGAAGGTGTAGAATTAAAGGGGTTCATAGAATTCTGCCTCATGAGTTGCTAATTTAGGTGTATTATTCTTATAGTCACAGTTGTCTCTTAGTCACAAATAATTGTCTTTCTTTGTCCCCGTTCTTGTCAGTATCGAAAACTCGTGCAATAAAAACAAATGATTAATACGTAGTAAACACATACTGGCAGCAGGAAACTCTTCAATACATGACAAATTTTACTCATATGGCATACAGTTTCTATTCAAACCCACTAATTTCCTGTCCGTGCAATATGGCGAATGGAAAAGTCTAAGTGGTAAAAAGGGGAATCTAAGGAAAGGTGTCATATATCTAATACTCATCTACGCCACGCATCAGAATAACTTAGACAAAATGGTATTTCACGTAAGAATTAGTGCCAAAGCCAGAGCGTATATCTGCTACCTTCGACGAGAGTCCTCCTTGTCGTACAGGGAGATTGCTCGACGCTGTGGTATCTCACCATCAAGTGCTGTGAGGATATGCCGGGAGGGCTTTTCTAGCCAAAGTACGAAGAAGAGAACGGGTCGACCAACATTGATGACGAAGAAAGTCAAGGGCAGATTTAGTCGAACTTTCCGCAAAATGAGAGATGAGAACCCGAACGTCAGAATCGTTGACGTCGCAAAAGAGTGTGAAATCACAAGCATCAGCTACAGAACTCTTATACGTACATTAAATGATGCTGGGTATCATTTTTTGAGATCCAGAAGAAAAGGTATACTTTCATCAGATGACAGGCAACGCAGAGTGCGGTATGCAAAAACAGCTCTGAAAAACTACAACACACACTTTTGGACAGGCGAGGTTCTTCTGTATTTGGCCGGTGTCTCTTTTAGGCACAATCAAAAGCCATATGAAGATGCGTTATGTGCTGGTGGAAAAGTCTGGAGGAAAAGCAATGAAGGGCTGAAATATACGAGCAAAGGATCGAAAAATTTACCAGGGGGACGTTCGTTGCATCTTTTGGTGGGCATCTCACATTCAACAGGAGTGGTTCTTGCTGAAGAATATGAGAAGATGAACGGACCGTGGTTTGCCAAATTTGTGCAAGGAACTCTACAAAAGGTCTTAATGGATTGTGCAGTGCTAAAACGCAAGGAGAAATTACTGCTTGTTATGGATAACGACCCAAGCCAAAGAAGTATGGTAGCGAAAGATGCCTTGCAGGAAATTGGTGCTGAACTTGTAGACATACCAGCTAGATCACCAGACCTAAATCCCATAGAAAATATTTTTCATAATATTAAGCGTAGTCTTAGGGAGGTTGCATTGAAGCGAAAAATTATCAGGGAGGATTTTGAGTCATTTAAACAAAGGGTCTTGAGTACACTTCTCCAGTATGATGCATCTGTTATTGACCGCACTATAGAGACAATGACCCTTCGTCTACAGAGAATTGTAAAGTCTGGTGGATATAGAACTAAATACTGAATTCATTCAAATTACTTGCAATATTATATCTTACAGCTTGTTCATTAGTATTTAAACCACATGAATTATGCAGTATTACAGCGAATTTTCCCTTGTCTATGGTCTCCCAAGGTGTCCTCAACAAGGTGTCCTCAATGAATACCAGTCGCCCTTTGACTTAAACTCAATTCAGCCCAAAGTCGCATTGAATTGGATTCCGTCTCCAATGGTATATTCCAACGGTTTACCATCACGGTTTACCATTCTAGTTTTCCTTATAAAATACGAAGGAATTCTTCGATATTGCTGCAAGTTTGGAAAAAGTGGTACATGAACACAAATTACAGCTGTCTATATTTGTGAATAAATCTGCTCAAGATTTTCTGAGAAAAACGAGAAAAACTGCACGGTTTACCATTTTTTTGAAATCTGACTTTGATCCTATTCATGTTTATCTGCGTAAAATGGTAAACCGTGGCTATTTCCCAGATTTCACTAAGGTACGAGTAATAGACATGTATTTTCGCGTCATCTCATGAAGGTACATATCGATGTACCACTTTTAGCATTGTCTGTTCTTGGGTACCTACTACCAGTAAAGGATAGAAGGGAAAATAGAAATGGTAAACCGTGGCCAAATTGCACTTTCGCTACCATTACAATGACACCGTAGCTTGTCAACGCTACGGAGGAACAATAGTGTTTACAAAAGTGACGTGCCTATGTCCACTATTGCAACAACATCTATGCGACAC
The DNA here is from genome assembly GCA_964019165.1 of Mastigias papua. Lineage (NCBI taxonomy): Eukaryota > Metazoa > Cnidaria > Scyphozoa > Rhizostomeae > Mastigiidae > Mastigias > Mastigias papua. Next base: position 8,359,479 of record OZ025280.1, read on the forward strand.
AATGACCGCATGGGGAGGCATTTTCTGCTCCTGTTGCTAGAACTGCTAGTTGACATAGAAGAAGCCCCATCGTACCTGCATCATTTCAATCTCACAATCTTGTATAACAGAGGCTTTTACCAAAAAAAATGGGTGCTTTTGCAGGGGCAAAAAGTGGTGTGTCGCTCGAAGATTCGACGTCTTTGCTGTAGTTCGTTTCTGGTGCAGCGAAGTGCACGGAATGGCATTCCAGTAGCAGTGTTCTGTTTTTATAGCATACAACCTAATCTTCAATCCACACCAGAAAATTTGACATAGAATGTGATGTTCTGTTACAACATTTATAGTTTGTCTCTCACAGTGAAAATGCTACCTTTTCACGTACCCCACCATGGCTCCTGCCAAAACCAATAGAGATAACGATTTGGAAATATTTCCATTGAAATCAGGACCTTGGAAAACCCTATGATACATATATATTTTATTGTCATACTATTGCATGGGCAGTATCTGTCTCAGACAATCACTGCCAAAAGTCCTTGGAACACCCTTTGACCGCAGCATTTTATGTGACAATTATGAGATTCCGGTGAAGCACAACGGATTACGCCCCCCCTACCCCCCAGAACAATGTTGAATTGACGGTTGGGTTAGCTGACAGTTGTGTGAAAGCAATTTGACTTACTTACTGTGTATAAAACCTGTATAAATCAACATTGTTTTCAAGGGGAGAGGGGAACGCTCACCAGCCAGATCAAAAAATACAGTAAGTGTTCCAAGACTTTTGGCATTGATTGTAGGTCTAAAATTTGATTTGCCTGCCTTATCTCCTTCTGACAATTGGAGTAACTCGAGCAATCTTCTAAGTATCTGCAAACGTACTGGTTTCAATAGAGATATTGAATACTAGCATTAGAATTCCGGACATTAAATGAAAAGCAATCTTCATAAAATAACCAGCGATACTATCGTTATGGGAGTTCTTTTTTTAATTTAATCTAATACATTGTTTCTTGGATTATCCATTCATTAAATGCCTTAAAATTATTGGTCCTCTCGCCATCGTTGATACTAATTTCTTTAGAGAGAATGGGGTTTGAGGCAATATCAATATTTGCAACTAACTTTTTGCCAATGGAACAAAAGAACCCGTTCATTTTATTCGACATACTCTCTTTATCAAAAATCGTATGGTCAGAGTCTTTCAACCTGATAATATTCGTAGATTTGGATCTCTTACTAAGTAGATCATTAATGGTCTGTAAAGACTCCTTCATATTTCCCTTGTTGTTAAAGATTTTATCTGAGAAATATTGCTTCTGTAACGTTCTATTCAAGGCGCTTACACGATTTCTAAATTTTTCATAGGAATTCATCGAATTTTCTGATTTTTGTTTCATAGCAGGTCTTTTGAGTTGATCTCTGGCCCTAATCAGTTTCTATAGATCAGAGTATATCCAAGGACAGTGCTATTCTGAAATGTGAATATGGCTGAGAGGGGCGTGCTTTTTCAGTTACCAGGAAAAATATACTCGGAAATTGTTGAGCAAGCACATTTACATCACCTGAAGATCCTTGGAACATCTCTTAAGAGCCTCTTCAGAAAAGCTTTTCATACTTCATGTTTTTATGGGCTTATGGCTCTTGTTAAAGTAGCCATTTACCTTCCTAACAAAATACACCATATAGTGGTCACTAAGTGAAATCTCTAGAATCCCTGATTCAGAGACATTATTGGGGAATGTCGTGGCAATGTGATCTATCAGCGCTGCCGTTTCACAGGTAACCCTACCTGACTCCTCTATAAGTTGAGTATAGCTGAACAGATTATAAATTCAGCAAAGATGTTTTGCATTCATTTCACTTGAATGGTTAGCATCGTTAATGGCAGAGTCGCAGTTTGTATCACTAAGTAAAATAATCCCCCCGTCCCCTTGGTTCAAGTATGGGAGGATTGTCTCAAGATTGTTGAAACACTCACTTGGGGGACGGTACCAAGCTACTACTCTGCATGATTTGCTGTTGGGGAGGGGAGGGGGGTATATTTCTGCACAATGAGCTCATGATTACGAGAGGGTACATCTGTGCGACGAGTGTATTGGATTGGGTCCTTTATATATAGCGCAACCTCACTCCCATGGGCTGCTCTGTCTTTACATTCTTGCTGATACTCCAATATACTCGTACTCTCCAGTCCGAAATAGAAGGGGGGTGGCAATAAGCGGGGGGGGTTGGAAAAATGTCTTAAAGTAAGTAAGCGGGAGGGTTGCAATAAGCGGGGGGGGGGGTGGAAAAAGCTCCAAGGTGAATGCCTATGGGGTGGGCTGATATAAATGGATGTGGAGAGAAGACACCAACATATGCATTGGATAAAACACTTCAACTTTTTGGAAAAATTTATTACGTTTATTACATATTTCTAGCACGCTAAAAATGTGTCTATCATCGTCGTTCATAATATCATCATCATTGGCACAACTGTCGGCTGCGTTTTCAGTGCTTCTTGCAGCAATTACGCATTTCACGCTAGCATTTTTTCAGTGCAACAAACATTCACAACGGATTACTTTCGCCGGACAATTCTTGGTCTGGTTGGGAAAATTTCCTCTTGGCTCAAAATTAATAAGCGGGGGGGATGCAATAAGAATGTCCTGGTGTGCATTTTTTGAAAAAATAAATAGTCGGGGGGGGGACGTCTATTCCGGACTGGAGAGTAAGCTGTTTTGAATATGAATTATCCAGCTTTGTTTCATTCAAGGCAAGCACATGAATGCCATTTCATAATAAAGCATGAAATTTCGTCAAGATGGTGCTGGAGACTATTAATATTCAAGGCAGCAATGAAAACCTTTTGTATTCAATATGCTGATGAATGTGAGGCATATGGGAAAAAGTAAATTCTTTTGAAAGGGAAGGGTGTAGATCATCCTAACTTACATTCTCTTTAAGTTGTAAATATTGTGCCTGACCGTCAATTAAGTCATCAGTGTTAAAGACGTCGTACCATTGACATAAACGAACTTGCCTAGATAGATAAGTATAAGCCCAAGGCTACTATTTTGAAGCTGGCAATTTTGGCGCGAAACTATAGCGAAGGATTCTGACGACATTTCACAAGGCAATAAGAGGCTAGAGAGAGATGGCAGATTTTGTAAAACTATTAAGTACGTAGGAAAAGTTAGAACTTCCCATATGAAGAAAGGTTGCAGTTCGTGTTTTGAAAAAAAATTGGTTACTTATATATGAAAATTGGTTGCAGTCATTCCACTGCATGAACGATCTATAGGAATTTTGCATCCAATGGTGGTAGGCCTATCATGAAAAATAGAAGGACATGTCATCTTAAAGAAGGTAGATAGAAAATTGAGCTGAATAAATTGCCGTGAAACAAGACAGTTATGGTATTCTACTATTCATACCATCATCTCTAAGGTTTCGTGATTCAAAGGCACTTCATCGCTAGTTTCAGATTCGAAAGTTATGCGAAAGTACATTCATGAACAAAATTCAGACCTATTTTCTCCCTGAAAAACTGACAGTATCATCTTTAGTAGGCAAACAGACTTGTTGGACAATCAATAGAACATTAAAAAGACGTAATTCTGGTTATGAATGCCGTATTCGCCTTATGATACAGTGATGACTTGGCGAAGAATGGCCATGGTCATATTTTCTACGTTTTGTCTTGTAAGTTTCAAAAATAATTTGAAGTAATGCTCTAAGACTAAATTGGGTCAGAGGATATTAACAAATGGGATCTATGCGATTATAAAGTGGATACCAAAAAAGGCATATCGAATTCAGGTGCTGATATGACAGCTAATCTTAGCTATTTCGTAAATTAAACCTTCCAAGCCCTCAGCTGTGATGTACAAAGCCTAAATTTTAGGATTATGTATGAAAGCCTCAGTCTGTTTCGCAGTGTGCACATTAATAAATAAGTTATCGTCGTTTTAACAGTTAAAGGTGGTTGAGGAAGGGCTTCTTGTATATATATGGTAAACAATGGGCGCTGCTCCATATGTTGAATATCTTGGAACAAATTCACTTTCCCAGCTTAGGGTCCCGAGGTCAATGTAAAATGTACTTACGAGGCTACAGTCAAAAGCTCGTCTCTGTAAATGAACGTAAACTTTTTCAGGGCCAAAAGTTGTCAGTAGTGATTTTGTCATAGAAATTAGGCTTCAAAATGGCCTTAGAATGAAGTAGGTAAAAAATGGAAGCATCTTATTCGCTAATAATTTGATGTAAACTAACCCGCTGATAGGTCAAGAACAAAATGTAGTTGTGTTTTCAACATCTGACTTAAGAACATTTCATAAAATATTCCCATTCTCAAGGTTCTTTCTGGTCCATTGGTAATCGCACGCTGCAACCCCTATTCTGATTTATTTTTGAAATGCCGCAGAAATAGAGTTTGCATTCCATAACTTCTAGAACATTAAAACATAGAACAAAAAACGTAGTTACCAACTTACCAGTTAACTTGCCATGAGGTATATAACTTTTGATTGAGGTTTTTGTTCTCTTGCTCATCTTGCCTTGGGTTACTTTACAGAAAAACCTTCGATCAGTACGAGCTGGATTATTTGATGCTAAGAAAGCGGCGATTAGTAAGTATTTTGATAGAAATGGAAGTTCCAATGCCACTCTCGCTTTATCTGCAAAAGAACAAGTTGAACTATTGTTAGAATAGGAATGCTTTCAGTAAAAGAGTACTGTGCACATAATCTGAAAGAGCTGATGCCGACAATAATAGATATTGAATAAATAATCATTTATATTACAATGTATAAAACATCCCAATCAAGGTAAAACACAGAAAAACTAGCGCCCTCGAATGCCTTGCGGAGGTCTGTAGCATAAGATACACGTCGAGCAGTAGGCCAGTTGCTGGCAATCTGGGCAACCAACAGCAAATATGTACCTATTGTGTACATTCGAGAGACTAGGGCGGTAAAGGGGGGTCATGGCTATTCTGCCTTCCAAAGCTGAAGGCACAGGAACTCTCTAATATACAGAATCTTATATGTAGCCACATATTACCTCTATAATCATTGGTGAGGTCTCAAGGGCTCTAGAAGATTAGTACATTTCACAGGTAGAAGCGTAGAACCAAAGTCTCTACCCTGGTACTGGTGTCCCTATCCCAGCTACACCTCACGCGTCATACAAAGCCTCCGGGTGCAGAAGACCATCCGAGTGTGGTGAAGAACCACATCCTACACGAGATGAGACTGTTTTACACTTAACACGGCCGATCTAGAGGAGTAAACCTCGACTTAAAATCCCACTATTGGCAACAAGATAGCGGAGGATGTCTCTGGCAGAGGAACGTTTTAGTCAATGGCAGAGCATTGCTATCTGTATTTGGAAGAATTTGTCAAAATCAACGGATAGCGGTGACTTAGCAACCACTGCAGGAAATGTAGTTTTAAGGGGGCGGCTTTTCCCAACAGCCTCTAAGAAATAACATGGAAATGTTAAACAGAAATAGTAAAAACCTTGGCAAAAGGGGTGGCAATGCCGAACAGCTCATCAGTCCGGCCCGGTGGATGGATTGTGCCCCAGCAGGTAGACATGCAGTATCACCCAGTGACTGCTCGAAAATATCTACATGGAATGTGAGGTGCTTAAATCATGCTGGCAAAACATGCAAAAGTTGCTAAAGAAACGGTAAGAATGAATAAAGGTGTACTGGGAGTATCAGAGACATTCTGGAATGATACAAAAGATTCTAGATATCATTTATCCAATGAGGAAGATTCTAGGCTCATCTTTGAAAGAGCGAATGAACACAGGAAAAGCGTTTCTTTTGTAATGAGAGGCATTGCCAAGGATAGCCTTACAAATTACAGTTTGAAATCTGAAAGAATAATAATAGTTTGATTATCACCAAAACCCAAAAACCTTCTCATTTGTCAAATCTACTCACCAACTGCAAAAGATTCAGATGAAGAGTTTGAAACATTTTATGAAGAAGTAGAACATGCAATAAATGAAACAAAAAGTGGAATGACATAGTTAAAGTAATGGGGGATGCCAAGATCGGACAAGGAAAACAAGGTGAAATGGTATGACTGTGCGGACTAGGAGAAAGGAATGAGAGAGGGGAAAGTTTAGCAGAGCTCTGCATGAGCAAAAATTTAAAGGTTTGCAATACGTGGTTCGAAAAGAGAGAAAATTCAAAACACAATTGGTCAGCCTCAGATGGAAAAACGACAAATCAAATAGACTACATAAACAAAAGATATCGTAATAGTGTAAAAACGAACGCTAAGGCCCGGTCAGGCGCGGATTGTGGGTCAGATCATAATCCAGTTGTTAAAAATACCACAACAACACAACAACACTTAAAAGAGTAAACAAGAACAAATTTTCAAGAAAAAAGTGGAATGTTTCCAAGCCTGACAGTGAAACAATCAAAGAGAAATACAAGATAGAAAGTGAGAGATTAATTAATGCAAACGATCATGGGAAAAACGTTGATGAATTCTGGAACAAGCTTAAGGAGTGTCTTAGTAAAGCAGCTGATATAGTTTGCGGCAAAAGAAAACATACAACGAAACAAAGCTGGGTCACTGCAGAAATATAGGACAAACTGGAAGAATGGAAGTGAGATGAAGAAAAATACAGGAGTTTATCCAAAACTACAAAGAAAATGAGTAGAAAAGCCAAAGATGACTACTATAATAAAATTTGCAATGAGATTGAATCACTCGATAAAACATATAGCCCAAAAATGACCAAAAAGTCACACAACTTAGACCTAGACAGTTGCAGTCAGAAGAGAGTGTGAAGAATAACGATGGAAAAGTGCTTTTTGATGAAAAAGTTATCTTAGAAAGGTGGGTAGAATACATTGGAGAGTTATATTCAGATGAGAGATCGGGCAAAAGTACAGATACGAATAGCATATATGATACTGTATACATCTCAGAAATGGAAGTAAGGGAAACCATCATTAAGCTACCAAGGGAAACCCCACGGGAATAGACGAAATCCCAGCAGAATCTTTGCAGAATATGGGTAACAATGGAATGAAAATGATGACATGGATTATCAATAAATACCATAATACACGCATCCAACCAGAAGATTTTCTTAAATCAATATTTATATAGCTTCCCAAAGTAAAAAACACAAAAGAGTGCGTAGAACATACAACAATAAGCATAATATAAAACGCAGCTAGGATATTGCTACACATTTTAAAGAGACGAATAACACCACTAGCTGAGACAGAATAAGTGAGAATCAATTAGGCTTCAGGGAGGGTCGAGGAACCAGAGGTGCAATATGTCAAATAAGGCTTTTAGCAGGTCTGCAAAAATAGGAAAATATTTGCATACTTCATATATTATCAAAAGACATTTGACATAGTGAAACATAATGAATAAATTCAGGTTCTGACAAAATATGATTTGCCTTCAGAGGAAATAAGAATAATATTAAAATCGGTCTAAAACTGTTCAAATTAGGGGAAGGTCAGAGGATCCTCGAAGTTCTAAAATTGAGGTGTCAGACAACGCTGTGTTTTGTCTCCAGTGTTTTTTAATATGCATAGCGAAGAACCGATAAATGAAGCTCTACTAGACGAAGCTAGTTTAGAAGTAAATAGAGTGATTATAAAAAACATACGATTTGCGCATGACAGACATTGACGAGGTAAATGAAAGCTGCACAGCTTTATGGGATGGAGTTGAATGCGATAAAGATAAAGGCTATGGCAATGGAAAAACAAGCAGGAACGGAAATAACAATTAAGTCAAATAGGGTAGCATTATAACAAGTAAATAAATATAAATATCTTGACACACTTATTACCTAAGATACGAAATGCATACAGGAAATAAAGAGGAGAATAGGAATAGCAACGAAATCATTCTGGGAGTTGAAAGAACTTGTGAAAAGCAATGTAAATAAGAAAAAAAAGAAAAGGCTACTAAATAGATATATATTTTCACTGCTAACATACGGCTGTGAAGCAAGGACAATAGGTAGAGAGGCAGCAAGAAGGGAAAATGCATTTGAAACATGGTACTATCGCAGAATACTCAAAACTAGGTGGATAAACAGAATTATGAACAAAGAAGTATTTGACCGAATAAAAGAGAAGCCAACCCTATTAAAGCTGATCGCTAAAAGTAAATCGTCAGATTTTGGCCATATTGTAAGGAGCCCTACTCGAAATATATTTGCCAACATCATGGAAGGATTTATAGATGGCAAAAAATCAAAGGGATGACCTCGGAGAATGTGAATCGATGGCATCAAGGAATGGACCAACACTAATGAATATGGACAGTTGAAAAAGAAGGCACAGTGTACAGAACAATGGAGATCCATGACAGGCAACCTTCGAACACTCGAGGATGCTACATAAATAGAATAGAACCATTAGTGAATTGCACAACAATCATCAAGGGGTGTTTATGATAGGTCTTGTTATTACCAGCACGATAAAGTACCAGTGGCAAGGTTGAGAGTTCACATACATTTTCCGATAATTACGGGAACCATTCAATGAATTCAAAGATAGGTGTGCAGTTGCTACTTAAAAATTGTTGATATATTTCTGTTTAGCCATATAGAAACTGAAACCTAATTAATATAAACTTGGTGATGCTACCTGGTCTATGAACATTTTCATTTTGTGTATCATCTCCTTTGGTTGTTGCCACTTCTCTCAAATAAACATTCGACAGACACTTCTTCAATTTTGGCTCTATATTTCTCCATAGTCTTCGCACATCTATATTATCGCTCATCTCAAGGGGCTCATAATATGCGTGGAAGTTACCAATTGCCTGAAAATTCACAAAACAGAATATGAGACCAAAGGAGATTTAACAAATTCAATAGAAATAATAATGAAAAGTTAAGGAGAAACTACTACCTAACTCTGGTGTAATTGCATGGTTTAGCAACACATCCAAAGCGCCCCAGATTCTTGAATATGAGGCTGACATTAATATATCTTTACAAGATTTAAGATACCATAATAGGCAGATGTCAGAATAGGGACAAATACTGTAAAGATGAATTTGCGCAAATATTGAAAGATATCAAATGAAAGGACATATATTACAAACAGTTGAGGGCGGTGAAACATAAAAATTCGGTGAATAGATACTCGAGCCATTTAAATACGATCCATTCATGAAAAAAGGAACTGTTTATCATAACAAGGGCCAAAATTTTATATACTTAAGTAAATCAAGCGAAGATTCTTTTGACTATTCGTTGTTAAATAGATAACTTCATTTGAGACCAAGTTCAAAATTATATTGAATATAATATGGAAAGGAAGGTCCACACCAGCAGCAATACTGACTATTTCTAGCCCACTTCAACAAATAGAGATGTGTGTATGTAGGTATGTATGTATGTATGACGCATGTATGTAATGTTAATGTGGTGTTCATACCAAATGTCGTAGTTCATTAAGATCTCTGCATGCCAAATAAAACACACTAACAAGTAGCTGACAATATGTTGAATAGACAGTTTTATCAACGTTAGTTGGACAATCAAGTGATAAAATCTTCACTAGCTCCGATTGGCTGTATTCACTGAAATGGATCACATTTCGAAGGACGCATGAAGTTCCAGACAAAAATCTTTCAGCCGCGAGTTCTGTCACAAATACTACACATATGTTCAGCTTTGTTAATTCTGCAAGCCTCATAAAGCCAGGTAGTAAGTTGCTATCCATATATCTAAGTCTTTCGGCTTTCTTGAAAATCAAACAAAACATGTCATTGTTGCTATTTATTTCATCCAACAGCAATTTGAAGTATCGAATGAAATCATTCAAATTGTCACATCTTCTTGAATGCTGCACTTCTAATTCATCATCCTGTCCCTTCTCTAAACATTCAAGAACAGTTTCAAATATCAGCTTCGCAGAGTGACATTCAATACAATTAATAACGATGTGTTTTATCTAGAAGTTAATATACACAATTAGAACGATAAAAGAAAGTAAACTTCAGCTTTACTATTAAAAACAACAGCAGAACATGTCATGCATACAGATTTTAGAAAATTACATGGTAGGATAAAAATTCAGCTTTAAATAGAAACCAACTGCCGAATTCCCATAATAGTTCGATGCTTACAAAAGACAAAGGGCTAGGAATAATAGCCTTAGGAAACAAAGAAGAATGGACCAATCGAAGAAGAAAACGCACACAAAAAGGACAACAAATAATCTATGAAAATACTCTAGAAACTGACAAAGGACTTAAATCATGATACACATTTTGATTCATTGCAACCCATACAATATTTCCAGCTTACTTTCTTCTAGAAAACGAGCTCAAATTTTCCAAGGATTTAATAATTTCTGCGCAACCTCGCCTTAAAACTCTCAATTAGCTTTGTAACTTCACTGATTTATGCTCTTTTTTTGACAATACTGTGTATATATTTCTAAAACTTTGCAAATCTTGAGAGGGGGAATCTGTGGGAAATTTGCCAACTATTGCAAAAAGACTTGCCTTATACATATTTTAGTTCCTAGTAATATCCTGCTACACGCATTTTATGAACAAGTTTTTCTTCACCCAGTACAGAAACGTTTTTAGCACTTTAATGATTTCAGTACCGAAGCAAAAATGTTCCAGTATATGTAACACTGCAGTGTTGCATAGACACATATAGGCACTATACAAATATAACACTGCAATGCATAGACAAGCACAAGGAATCTAAACAAATCAGGGTTCTTCTCAACGTGCAGTTCTACATAAAATGTGCAGCTCTAAAACCTCTGTGGGTAGTTATAGAGATATATCAATGCATAGCTATACGGACTGTATTGCATATCTGTTACGAGAGAGATTATTTAAAGTAGAGTGTTGTATATACATTGTCATTTCCAACAAGTATGGCAACAAAACATGCATACTCTCATTGCTTACTCGTTGGGTGCATGCATGCCTTTGCTTTTATGAATCAAGGCCTATTCCTCAATATAATAGCCACGAGAAAAATGGGCATTTCTAAATTTTTCTTAGTCTTGCATGAACATTGGAATTGACAAAGAATATGAGTTATTGACTTTCCTAGGTTTCAGAAATTCAGCATTCAACTTTCCGGAAAACTGTTTGAGACGTTCAGTACTACTTCCCTATTCTTTCTCATAAAAAAGTATGACAAACTGTTGAATAATTTTCTTCGGAGGGAGGCAGTTGCTTGGTGGCAGATTAGTGTTTCCATCTGTAATATAAGAAACAGCAAGATCTATACACTCCCTAAGGGGTATTTTAGTGAACAAACTCTTCACATCAAAAGAAACCATATACTTATTAGATATATCAATAGTGTTGAATTCTTGTACACAAGAAAAAGAATCAGAAATAGTATGTGTTGGGTATGTGCGGCTGAAGAAGATTGCAAAGATATTTGGCCAATTGATAGTTGTAAGTGCGAATGGAGGAAACAATAGGTCTAAACGGTGGTACTACATTAGGAGATTTAATTTTATGCATTTTGGGTAGATCATATATGCGTGCTGGCTGCGACCCTGTAGGATAAATTTGGCTGTAGATATCATTATCAACCTTGCCATTCTTTTTAAGATTACGCGGATAACGTTGCAATTTACCCTCTCTACAAATAGTGGGGTCATTAGTTAGTTCTTTAAATTTATTAGAATTATCGTTCTTTAATTGTGCGGGATGTGATTCCGTTTATGTTGGCGAGGCAAGCCGACATTTGTCCACTCGAGTGCGTGAGCATTTATATACTGACAAAACTCCAACATCTTTAAACATCTTAGGAGTTCTGATAAATGTAGGGAATCTTGCAGTGACAATTGTTTCACGGTTATAGATACAGCAAGAACCTATCGTCAACTTAAAATCAAAGAGGCTTTACACATTTCATGGGAGAAGCCCATTTTAAATAAACAGGTTCAGCACTTTGATATCTCATTAAGTTTCTAACTCCCCCTTCGTGTTTTTTCTTCATAACGGTTTTTCGTTCTTTTATCGAATGTATATACATGTATGTATATATAATGAATGTATGAATGTATGTACTTATATGTGTTCTAATGATTTCAATTCAGATTTAGCAACTGAAGATGGATGATGAATCCGAAACATATCTTGCAAAATTAGAAACATAGTTGTTTTTCTTTGAATTATATCTGACTTTATATATATATATCACTATTTTAAGTAAATTTTACATATCTGTTAAAGTATGTTTTTCAGAATCATAGGCAATAACAGAGGCGCAACTACGCAGGTCCTGGGGGTCGAGACTCCTCCCAACTACGATCATTGATCAGGGGGGAGGGGAATGAATGTTTAGTGTAGAATAGGATAACTATATTTAAGTGTCCCAAGGTTTTTGGCAGCTAGTGAATACTCACTTCATATAGTAACTTCTTGCTAGTCTTCGTCATGATTGCTCAAACACTATTAGCAAGAACCTCAGTAAACAACCAGTGCAATAGACACAGATATATTTTGAAAGATACTAATCAACATCCTCAACATACTCACTACCATAACTAGTATCATCATCAATCATTATCATCATCTTTAGCATTATCAAAAGCATCATGTTATCATCATTAAAATCATCATTGTCATTGATATCGTCATCAGGTGTCAATCACATGGCACGTAAGCACTAGGGGGGGGATTCAAAGAAAAGTGCATCTTTGTGTACAAGGGGGAGGGAGGATCCTGACAACATGTAAGTACACAATGTTACATTTATGCACTACAAAATATAACTTTTCTTTACTTATCAAAGGCAATTTGGTAGTTTCTTGCATTCAACAGTAGCAATTCAATTCAATATTGCCATTGATTCTAAGACTAATGCTCAGTTATCAAGAGTACCAGATATTGAGGGTGTTGATCCCCTAGAACATGTCACACATAAGAAACTGTAACTTGCAACTTCAAAGTAGTGATTGCTAACTAAAGTCCAACCTGCAGGACAGAAAAATACAGTGTGGCCATCAGGGGGCATAACTTACAGGGTGTAAAACAGACCTTTCACAAAGTCAAAAGAAGTGAAAACAATGACAACATTCCACACAGCCTCATATAATGTAATGATGAAGTTAAAGAAACGAAAGCTGCAGAAATGAAAGAGAGTAAGAATGAAAGAGAACCAGACAAATAATCAGAATGATACAATCATAATGCACATTAGGTGAACAAGATCCACAGAGGAAACTTCCAGCCAATATGAATGTGATTGAGAAAGGCATAGGCCTTCAAAAGCACAGTTCTCAGAGGCATTTCGAGTAGGGCACAAGAGGTCATGCCCACAAAAATTTTTCTAACCTATGTGTTGGCCCTTTACTTTTTGAAGGAGATGCCTTATTGGTTGCTCTTCCAGGCCACAAGATGGCAGGTATATCTCATCTTGTGTTCAAGAATAAAGTTCACTGCTGCAACCTCAAGTACAGGCATCAGTATGGTCAACCTAATTTCTCATCTTTTGATCTTGTGGGCCATGCCACCTGGTTATTCATTTTTGCCCCCTCCCACATTTACTCCAACCCCCATTCATTAATGCTGAGGATTTTATCCAGGTCTGAATTTATCAGTGAAAATGTCCTTATTCCCAGAAAATGTTTCTTAACTTAGAAATCAACCAGACAATTATTTACTAATTGCCTGCAATATTAATATGGTCTTCTTTACATTGCTCTTTACTGACACTTCATGATTAGTCAGTCCTTCTATATTTTTACTTGAAATATCTATTTCTTCTATCTTCCAACCCCAATTGTTCCAATTATTACTTTTGAGAACAGTTTCCAACTCTCCCCCCTAATCCTACAAGGTTTTTGGAGCTTTGGAAACTCTACAGTTTTTGTAATGTTGTAAATATCAGTGATTGTTCTGCTCACCAATATAACCTATAATATTCATAATGTGAGGCTGATTTCACTATATTGAGGATGAGGCTGGACCAGCCAGTCATCTGAATGAGAGAGTTAAAATCTTTGGTTAGTTTTGATTGTCGTCTATGATGGAGGTTTGGTATGCAAAATTGGCAGCTAGATGAGGCTGGACATTTTTCTGAATCTGATCTGAACTATGAATAAGCCTAGTTCCTAAAAAAGTCTAGATCTGTTTCATGTTGTGGTGGCTGCAAATCAAAAGTGTGAGTCTATAAGTAAGAAAGCATGGATTTGTAAATAGCACATATCTATTAATAAAAAGTAGTTCATCAAACCTCAACTTAACATATGCCCAAAAGATTTATAAATAAGGTTCTATTAGTGGATAGTCTGTTGGTTTGGTACTGCAAAATGTCACTATTGCACAAAAGAGTGGGAATATTCTCTAGCTTCTCCATGAACAAGCATTTCAATATAATAAAGAATGTTCTCATTTTGTGTACAATTAGTAACTTTTATTTATTTATAAATAGCAGTAAGATTGATGATTTTACTTTGTAGATAACGTACCATTTCTAGTTACTTTCATACCCTATGTGTAATTCAAACCCACACATACTTTTGCATATAAAAGTAAAGATCTGTAAAGATTTCTTACTATAGTCTTTGTACAAGCATGGCTCAAATCTTTCATCTTTCATACAACAGGAAAGTGCTCTACTTAGTCTTGTACATAACAATGTGCCAATAAGATTCTACCTAGTTCTTTAATTTTCTATGAATTATCATATTACAGCCCACATTCTAACCACTTGGCACCCATTGGTATTATCACAGAATATATTATAACTCTCATTTTAAGCACCTGACACATCCTATCACAATGGAATAGTTTTTGTTGTAGGACCCCTAGGAAGTAATCACTTGCCTTTATATCTTCTGCACCATGTAATATGCTTAATTAAAATATGTTTTACAAATTGAAATCAATTGCTTTTTTTCTAAAGTTTATTTCTGAATTATTCCTTACCGCTCACAGTAGAGTGTTTCTAATTAAGGTATACATCTAAATTAGGAGTTGAATTCAGGCTCTTTCATCACATAGGTGGACTTTGTGGGAGGCAGAAAAAAGCTTAGTCCATATGGTAGCTCAAGTATTCAGCAGATGCACAGGAAGGAATATACATCAACCTCAACATTAATGATATATTATGAAATTATATAAAGAGCAAAGTAAAGCAAATAGAATATATCTATTTGGTAGGTAAAAGATTATTATTTATGGGTTAAGTATCTTTCTGTCATCCACAAAATCCACAGGTGTATTGTAAAATGGTCTTAATATCCATCTCCCAACTCTAACATAAGCCACATTTAGATATACAATTTCTATAAATTGTAAGTTATTATCCTCACACATAGGCCTGGTAAGAGCTTTTGTGGGGGTGAGGTATTAGTTCTCTTGCCAACACACTAAATATCTGATCAAAATATCCAATTAAAAAATGACACATTGGCCCAAATGTTTAACAGATTTACGAATGTAAACAGTAGAGTACGGCCAATCCGGCCTAATAACAGCTCTGCAATGAATTGAGCTGTTGTGATGATCATATATAATTCCAAATGTATTCCAAAAGGATTGAATATATTTTATTCGGGGCGTATTATATTTGATGAAACATTGGTGAACTATGATTGCTGGTATGATTGCTGCCATACAACAACAGCAGAGTACAAAAAATGCTCAAAGAAGCCATAATACTATTCAAAATTATTAAAAATTGTTCATACCTTTAACAGATTCAACATGGTCTTTAATACGTGATTTTTCCCAGTTCCTGTATGACCATATACAAAAATACATGGGCATGACAGTTCATCATTTTCTCCAAATAAAGCAAACAATTGTTCTATTTGATAGCTTCTACAGGGGCAAAACAACTCTACCTTCTCCATGACTCCATTGCCAACAGAAGTTACGCCACTTTCTTTATCCATTCTGCTGACCACTTCTGTACACCACGTTTCCACCAGGTAGGCCTTGTAACAGGGGTACCTTGAAATACATTACCTCTTTACAGCAAAAGACCAATGCAAGCTTAGCAAAGGCAAGGGTTATCAATGATTCACTTCAATCGGATGGTAGCGGATAGCATCCCCTCATGGATAAGAGGCTGGGGTACGACCTATGCCTTATACCAGGGGTCTCCAAACTACAGCCCGCGGGCCAGATGCGACCCGTTGGGCCCCTCAATCCGGCCCGCGGAGACACTTAAGAAAAAAAATAATAATATTATTTGACCAGCGGTATACCGTTCGTCGGCCTCAACATGCTGGATGAAAGTTCATGTGGCCCTCTGGCTATAAGGTTTGGAGACCCCTGCCTTATACTGATTTCTTCAGTGTTTATACTTCATAGATCATATGTACAACAATTCCAACAATTCCTCTTTTAGGTCGCCTCTCGATTTAGTTTCCTCTTCTTTTACGGGGACCGCGAAGCGTATTCGTGATTGGCAAGGCTACTGAAACTCGCGAACTTCAAGCTGACGAGCGCTGAAAGCCCAAGAATTTCCAGGGGGCTATGGGGCATGCTCCCTCGGGAAATATTTAAAAGTTAGATCTCCTGAACTCGCCGGAAACGCGTTTATTTATACTTATTCTAAGGGATTTTTTGACTTTTTTTGCATAGAAACGAACGCTAAAGCATTACTGAGGAATTGCTCTAACATTCAAACATGAAGAGAATAGAAGTCTAACACTAAGCCAGTCCCAACATTTCCATTTCCACAGTTTTAAACCTGCGTTCTCAAAGCTATACTTTATTGTCAGTTTTCAATTACTAACTTGACCCATTTCAGTCCATCACTTGTACTAATCACTGACCATCTGCCAGTTCACTAGTTGATTATACAGATCGAGGTCAGCTTCAGTGATGGTAAAGCCAAAGTTACGTTAGTGGTTGTATCGGTAGATCGAAACATTCTAAATAGCAAAAGTAATTAGGGCCAGAATTTCAAAATACACCAGTCGATTGCACTCCCCTAAATTTAAATAGTGCCGAGAAGAAGTTACTTTGATAAAAATTATAGATTTCATCTTCTGTTATTGATCATGTTCATTAGCTCTTCACATAAAAAAATCAAACTCAAACTCAAACTTCTGTGAGCTAAAAATAAAAGCTTCCAGGATCGCTGAAAGAAGACAGAGATAGTCAAAAATTCCCTTGAAATATATTCACATACTTCCAGTCTCGATGGATCTGAAGACGGAGATTAAGTGATAGCAATTAAATATGCTTTATAGAATGGACATACAAGTGCCTTTCACCCAAGCTACAGGCCGTTCGTGTTCAGAGAAACAGATTAACCCTTTTTTGAGTGCAACAGTCCAGAAGAAGACATGAATTCGGAAAATACCTTAAACTCGACAACTACTAAAGATCATGATGTAGAGTCTAGAACTTAAAGTGCAGAAGCTAATATGTAAAAGCTAAAATATGGAAACTCCGGTGAAGAAGCTAGTACATATAAGCTAGAAGTCTAACATATAAATATTTTATAGAAGTATGTTTACTACCGAAAATTGTTCATATTCTACAATTGAAAAAGTGCCTTCTCAAATGAAAAAGTGCCTTCTCAGCTAAGCCTTCTCTTTGCTATACGCCCCTTCTAAAGTGAAGTACTTGACAAGCCACATAATCAAGGGTATATAATGCTGGAGGTGTAGGGTACTGTTACACGTACACCTTTACAAGTTGGCAGGTGAATCTAAGTTCAGTATTGTTCATCAATAAGGGACAATTTGAGTAGACATGAAATACTCAGTAGAGTATATGATTTGCCTGTCTTAACAAGGAGAGACGATAACAACTTTCTTGGAGACCAAACATGTGGCCTCACAATAAAGGCCTGTGAATAGTCTTCTGTGAACAATTCTGAGCATATTTGCAATCTTAACTCTTGAGCTTCAAACATCTGATTGATTAACCTATTTGAGTCATACTTTATCTTCCATTATAGATCAGGTTGCAACAACATCTCCAATTTACATCACTAAACTTGAGTAAAGAGTTCATTATGAATATCAAGCGTTTTTGACAATATTGACCGTGACTTCCTCTGTAGCAAATACGTTATCTCATAACTATCAATCAATGTCTGTTAGATGTTCTTGCACTACAAAATGCAAAGTTGTCAATTCCAAGGAAAAATTTTATGTCAAACTTGCTAAATCCTCCTGGTTGTGGTGTCCCTGTGAATCAATTCCCCACCAGTGAATATTTGCACAAAAGATTTACTGCCTATATAACAGAAATCAGTACTGCGAAGTCCGTGAGGCTGATTCTACTACTGAGAAAGTGGGGGAAGGTGTACCTAAGGGATTGCATCTGAGACCACTTCTCTTTTTGATCTACATCAATGATCTCCCAAGTGCTGTCATGTGCTCATCTCTGTCCATATATGCTGGCAATACCAGCTCATAGTTAAAATCCAAATAATAGTTCTCTGCTGTAGCGCCCCCCCCCCCGAAAGGCCCCTATCGACACCTCATTGGTGCTCATGTTGATACCCACATTTTTTATAAGAATACCTAATTTTTCGCTGAGCCTCCATATTCTTAACTTCTTTTATTTTGAGCCCTAAGAATACTCTCCAATCATTCTTTAATTTTAGTGATTTTGAGCATTAATACTCGCATAGACTTTATTCTTATTATGAAAAGCGTGTAACAACCGACAATCACCAACGAGTTGCTGAGCCGCATTAAATTATGCTTAAATTTCAGAGAATTTGAGCCTTGATATTCTGATAGACTGTATTCTTATAAAGAAGTGTGTATTGTGAATACAATGCATGGACGGTTCTTGGGTATACAAAGAGCCCTGATAGAAACACAAAAAGCATTAGCCGAAGATTAATTCCAAATGATGAAAATACGAAGTCAAGTTCTTTTTATTCTGAAGGTAAGAAAACGGATAAAGTCACGCTAGAGTAAACACACCAAACTGGATCCAAGGTCTTGGTTTGTCCTTCTCTATCATCACGGGAAGCCAAAATGAAGACATGAGCTGCTTCACTTTCAGATCTGGAATTTTTGACAAAAGACCGCGAGCTTCGTATGTATTTCCCTTGGTTTCTATTCACAGAATAGACACATCGGTATATAGTTCTTTTTCAAAAACTACTGCTCTGATCTGACAGAGATTTTCAACATGCCCATTGTTATGTATTTTTCTAAAACGTTGAAGGCCAACCGAGCAATATTGTCTTTGAACAATACAGACAGTAGAATGTATGTGAATAATCAATTAGAAAAACGTAAGGTATACCAAATATGTATTACATGGAATGTTTATCGTATTTGATAAATAAACACCATTTTAGAATGGGATAGACATCGCCAAGTATTGTAATCTAGTGATCAACATATCTGAATGGATGTGTATAAGCCATAGAAGCGTATTATACGGTGATTACAGAATCATTTCTGGTAAGCAAAAATTGTTATTCAATATAAATTGCTCTAAATACTTGGTAACAATGCACCACGTTGAAATCATGACGATTTTAGCAACAAACTGTGCGTAGGCGGATTTCTTGGAGAGTAAGATCTGCTTTTACCTACTATAACATAAAAATTGTGTGCTTTATTACCAAATGATGCTATTTATAATGCAGAGAAGTTACTTGTCGATCTTAAAGCGCTCTGTGTGAATGGCCTCACCAAACTTCAGGATGAAGGATGATCGTGGGCTATTTGTGAGCACTTGTAATTTGACTTATGATATGTTTTCAAACGAGTCGGCTTGAAATACCAGCCTTAAGCCTGCATACATTACAGACGTACTTTAATTCAGGTTTACCAATTAAGTGCCTTTTCACTCAATCATTAAGCTCCTGCTGATGAGCAATGGAATAGATAAGTTAATTCGCGTCCTAGGCCCTGGGAGCTCTTTCTTACAGATAGAACGCATGCTACAAAGCGTAAACAGAAATGAAGACAGATTACCTGTTTAAAAGTAATATCTTCCTTTTTGCAGTACCAATAGACTATTCTGCAGCTGATGTCTTCACATTATTTTCATAAAGAGCCTAGATCAAAGGTTAGTTTAAAGGTTTCCTTATATTTAGACTTCTTTTGACCATATGATAGCACCCAGTGACTGATATTACTAACCGCTCAATTTTAACTGCAGATTTAGTACAAAGGACATCGGATGTGTTAAATTTTAAGGCAGCATACTATCTACATAAGTTTCAACGAATGCCCTTCTACAAAAAAACTTCGTACCACGATTAAGCACAACTCAGGCAAATCAGGTATCCTCCTCCGCCGTGTGATAGTAAAAGTATTGAAAACCGAAATTTTCCATATGGATTTTGTCTAAGTACAAGCTCCTAAACTTCTTTGCTTTCTATATTAAAGCTTAACAGGGTAAATAATACATTCAATAAAGTTATTTACAATTTGGCCTGCGCAAACGAAAACATAACTGACCTAATCTACATGTAAAAGTTACTTAAAATGCCAATATACTAGAAAAGCAAGAAAAGAAAAATTAAAATATATAAAAAGATGTAAAAAGAAAGGGACTCGTAAGTTGAACTTTTCAGCCAAAAATTGATTTAGAATATCAGCCTCTTTGATCTTTCAAAAGCGTTTTTAATTTAGTTTTGAAAGTAAGCAGCGAAGAAGCAGATTTCATCTCATAGCTTAACTGATTCCTTGGAGCAACTCCTCGATAGGGAAAGCTGCGCTGCCTTTGTGAAATTTTACACAGTGGAATTCTGGGGTCTGTCCTGGTGTCCTGGTGTTGCGTAAGGTTCTATTGCAAGATTCACACCTGCTGTGAAACACTGATTACATGTAGTGAGGTGCAGATCCCTTCAAAGCTTTATAAACTGTACAAACCATCTCGAAGTCAATCATTTCTTTGACTGTTAACCATCCAAGTTGTGATATTAATGGCAACGATGTTTGATCATTGGGACTGTTTGAGACAACACGAGCAGTCTGATTTTGCAGCTTTTGCAATTATTTTGTAATGGAATCACCAGCACATCCCCAAACAGAGCAGCACATCCCCAAACTATGCTGTAATACATGCTTTGGATAGAATTCAGTGGAAGATATCTCTTAGTATACATAAGTATTCCTATTCCTTGTGAGATCTTAACGATAGCTTCGTTAATTTGTTCTTTTCAATTTAATGTCGGATCAATTTTTATCTCAAGATATTTGACTTTTTCTGTAGACTCAATCTTTTAGCATTTATTTTTAAGAGGGCAAAATTTGTTGAGTTGTCGCAATCTAATCTTCCAAGGTTAAGTTCAGTACCAAAGATCATACTATATGTTTTTACAATATTATGAGTCAGCTTATTTCCCTGAGGCCACAAACTAAGATTTTGAAGATCTGAGTTGATAGCATTGGTTCGATCGGAAGTAGATCTCGAGAAATAGGAAATACTTGTGTCACGTGCATACATTTTGACCCTGGTTCTTTGCAAAGCAAGCGGAAAATCACAAACCTATTAACCTAGAATGTTCAAAACCTGGATATTTTGGGTTTTCCCATAAGAAAACCAGGGATATTTGGCTAAAA
This sequence comes from Mastigias papua, assembly GCA_964019165.1. Taxonomy (NCBI): domain Eukaryota; kingdom Metazoa; phylum Cnidaria; class Scyphozoa; order Rhizostomeae; family Mastigiidae; genus Mastigias; species Mastigias papua. The sequence continues at coordinate 8,380,954 of OZ025280.1, forward strand.
ACCAGGAGAAAACCAAAATTCGCTAAAAGTATAAATGTTATTGAAAAAGTTGTGTTCAGCAAATAGATAGAATGAGAAACAATCATAAACAAAAACAAAAAAGAAACAAAAACAATCATAAACAGTAGAATGAGAAATACTTTCATACCGATTCTAAGCGTCAGAACATTCGTTGAAAGGTCTTTCGCACATCCACAAAGTCGGATAAAAACCAGAAAATTATAAGAAAATATCCGATAAGATGATTTGATTTTGCAAAACTCCACCGGGAGAAAATGTATAACAGCCGGTAGACCGGGAGAAGGCAGTCAAAACCGTGAGTCTCCCACATCAAAAATAGGAGTGGGCCAAGGCAGGGACCCTGAGGCACTCCACATTCAGTATCTTATATTTCAGAAGTTTTGCCATTTACCTTACAGCATTGCTTACTCTTATCTAGACATGCTATAAGCCAATCAAGCTCCATGCTTTCAACTTCTAATAAGCATAGCTTAGTCATGAGAATATCGGGGTCAACAGTATCAAAGGCTTTCTTTAAGTCCAGGAAAATGACTCCAAAGAACTGTCCCTTGTCGAAATTTAGATACAAGTCATTGGTACAATTAAGTAAGCATGTCATTACTGAGTGAAATTGCATAAAATCCGACTGGTCTGAGTAGAAAAATTCATTCTCAGTGAATGTATGTATATATCAGATCTATTTGATTATTTGAAAAATAGTCTTGAAACTATAAGATGCACAGAAATAGGTCTATTCGATCTGTCTTCAGTGGAGCCATCTTTATAAATAGAGGGGATCCTCACAATTTTCTAACTTCCTGGAAATCGACCTTGTGAGATGTTATAGAAACCTCTAAAGCGCTGTCAAAAGTAAAACATCTTCATTTCTTCTTGAAACTCACATTTTAAAGATGGGCTCATCATCTTAAATCACTTCAAGTAAATATCTTTATATAGTAGCCTGTCAAATGTTTTGGTATTCCATTGTGGTGTGGTTATGAACTATCAATATAACTACAAGATTTATTGCAAATCGCGCTTATTCATACTTTACTTGAATCTTTTGTTAAATTATGCTATGTCTTATCGAAGTTTCACCGGACAATTGGTCTTGTCTACAGATTGAATTGCAGGATTTTGGTGTGCTTTACGATACATAGCACAAGTATTAGTCATGTAAGCATATGTGTGGAAGTTTTCGTTTTCATAGGAGCCCAAAGAAAACCCTTTTTAAAGCCGGTCCCCTTAATGTGGGAAGTAAATGATTTTACAAGCCACTTTTCATGAGGGATCCATTGTTTGCAATATATGATTTTTGTTTCACCCCATATCAGTGGTGGTTTTAGGGGGACCAGGGGGGCCATCGCCCCAGGCCCCGCGCTTTTGGTAATTCAGAAGGGGCCCCGCATCTAAGAAAAAATTGAAAAGATATCTCAGGAAAACATGCAAATGCACTCGGTGTGTTTTATTTATGTGTGGCTTTCTTTAAAAATCAAAGTATTTAAACCACATTCGAGAACTGACATTTTCAGGGCCCCGCAGATGATTTCGGCCCCGGGCCCCGCGATCCCTAAAACCGCCAATGTCCCATATATATGTTTTATGTTATAGAGCAAGGGTGTCAACTGTTTTATATTGATGACCAAAGACAGACAAATAAAAAAGGAATATATTGAAGCATTACATGTAAGGTCCAGATTACATGTAACATATTGAAAGGGCTACACTACATGTAATATATTGAAGCCTGAATACAAAATGTGTTGCTAACTTTGAAATATATTAAGTTTATAATTTCAAATGTATATATCCTTCGATCCGAAGAAAATCGTCCCCAATGGAGCAATGACGTAGTGCTTTAGGCATACCTAATTTTAGTATGCAATGAAAACCATTTTGTGTAGCGCAATAGAGTGGTTTTTACAGTGATAAAGTGGTTTTTAAGTGATAATTTTGCAGTGATAAAGCGATTTTTGAAGCGATAAAGCGGTGTTTGCAGTGATAAAGTAGTTTTTCAGCAATAAATTAGTTTTTCTTTGTACAGTGATAGTAAAAGTGTGTAATGGTAACACTACATAATTCCTCAAAAGCATAGTCTTATTGCCTTTTTAGCAAATGTCACTTTGATTGAGACATCAATAGCCATGATATGAATAACAATCACTAACCAATGTTGTTTCTACTTAATTTGTGAGAAAGAGCATCATTCACTTTACAAGAGTTAATAAAGGATACGGCAGAAATAATTTCTTACAGGCTTCACCCAATACCTCCTCATTTTCAGCAAAATGTCCAATAGTAATTGTTCCTAATAACTAGGTATGACTTTAGACTACATGTTAGCTAACAGTTAGAAGAAATTTTAGAGGTTGTAATGCAATGAAATTCAGAATCATTGTGGGTTTTGGGACACTCTTTATTCAAGCATAAGATGAATCATCTTTGTTTAGGAGCGTATGTGGAACCAATATAGTTTGTTAATCTTGTTAGTGATGCTTCTGATCTGATGAAATTTGTCATTATCTACACCCTGATAGAAGATAAGGACGGAGAGAAGCTGTTACTGATGTTGTGAAAATTAATTCTTCGTTTTGAACATGGTACCTACACGGGGGGGCAGTTGTCCCCATTACTTTGTTTTTAGGAAGGGCAGGAGGGTAATCAGGGGCAAACAGTGCACTTACAACAGAACTTTAGCAGATGACCAATGCATTGTCCTTTCTGGCTATGCTAGTTTCTATTAGCTTTCGCTGATTGAAAAGATCCCAGGACACTTATCTGAAAATAGGCCGATGTGGATTCATTGTCAAGTTCATGTCATTTCAATTTAAATTAACTTTTTAAGGTTGCTTTTCAGCAGAGCTTATCTGATCAGATCTGATCAGCTACAGTACATACATAGATGGAGAAAAAGAAAATCGGCTTATTTTCAAATGGAATGGTTAAAATCGAAATGAAATAAACATGTGAATAAAAACCTACGTTTATCTCTGAACTGCCGCACCAAGCCTGTATTTAACTAAAGTGCTGATAGAACATAAAAGTTGTTTCAATAATAGATAGAAAACTTCGTATATAATTTTTTAATAAACCCCTTTATATGACTATATTATTTACTACCCACTTTTGAGCAGGATTTGGTATGGAATCTTCCCTGTTGGAGAGAATCTGAAAGATAAAATCTACCGGGGAAAATACGAATACAAGCAATATTTTACATACCCCCATCACTAAGGCATTTAGTAAAGAACTTCCACGATGTGCCCTTAGTGGAAAATTTACCACCTGATTTAGGCAGGTGCAGGTCCCCTCTGGCATTGAATAAGTTTTAATTGTTTCAGAGGTTGCTGCAGCCCAATAAAACTTGGTTTGCAAGCTGTACTTTGGACGCCCTAATATAGAGTAATGAAATCCTATAAACAACAGCTGCTGAATTTGTCATTACTAGTATATCAGTGCTGGTTCCACTAGTATGTATTTGGGAGGTGAAGGGGGGGCTGATGTCTTCGTATAATGACACAGGAAGACTCACCTTGTTTGGGTCCCATAAAGATAAATTATTTGCAGTTGATATTAGGTAGCATGAACAATAAACAATTGCTGTTAACGATGATAAACAGTAAGCAACTGCTGTTAAATATAGTTAAACAAAGACAGGCAGCATATTTTGCACATGTAATTCGAAGAGATGGACTACAAAGATTCCTGGCTGAAGGAAAGCTAAATGGGAAAAGAGGGAAAGGGAGAACTAGGACCTTGTGGGTGGATAATATAAAAGAATGGACACATGTTATGTAGATTGTGTAAGGAAAGCGGATATCAGATGAAGCTGGAGATCCATGATAGCCAACCTGCTGGGGGCAGATGACACACAATGATGATGATGATCATTAGGTAGTTACAAACTAATTCCCTCTAATTCTCTAACGTGGGAGAATAATCTTAATTGTTGTCCTCTAGATTTGGCTAAAAGAGCATCCCCTAATTAGACTTGTAAAAATTATAATGCTCAATGATACTTCTTTGAAAGATCTAAAGCTCTCCAGCCCCCAAAATTGTACCGTGTCTGTGCTTGGGCTACTAACAGTGCATCAACTGTTTTTCCACTCCTGCCAATGACCCCGGCTTTTAATGGGTTTCTTATAAAGCTTTGGAGGACATTAAATACATTTTGGAGTAAGTGAGTCGAATCACTTTTAACTATAACTTCAGAATAGCTTCTGTAGGGGATTTTTCTTTGATTTATCTGTGGCCAGAGAGAATTTGCAAATGTTCTAAAAGTCTCAAAATATTTTAATGTCCTGTTGGAAAATTTTATCAGTCGATCTGAATTCAACTCAGCGATTCCACCCATGCACTACGTGCACGAACCCTAGAATACTTATGATAGCTAGCAAAAAGTAGCGATGCAAAAGCTTTATATTAGGGGATTATGGGAGATTTTCCTTGAAGACTGAATCCCCTTGAAACGTTTCAGAGTATCTTAGTCTATGTGCCCCGTATCTCAACACTTATGCTTATAAGCCCTGCAAATCGTCTTATTATGAAATGGGATAAAGTTTTGATATGGTAACATGCTTTAGCAGTAGTATACATAGTTTATTGTAACGGTTTACAGCTGCAATCTTAGTGATAAGTAAGGAATCTTGCAATTTCTTGTTGCTCAATAGGACTATTAATTAAATACTTAACTATTACATTCAGGTATGTTTTGAACATAACTGTGATCATAACCAAATAGGTACGTTTGACTGAGCTCTTTGATGGAATTTGTTGAAAGCTCTCTGGCATACTAGAAGGAAGTGACCACAGCTTTTGTATTTCAGCCAAGTGATAAGCAAAGTCATAGTTTTGAATTCATTTTGCTTTATGCATGTTTGACAAAGTATTTTGCAGTTAATCTTTATGATATAAAATTTAAATATTTGAATTTTCCATCATATTAGAAACAAAAGCCTAAATTCCTAATTTCATTGTTTGACTATACTGCTTTAGTTACGCAAAACTTAAAAAACGTTGTTTGACTACTTCGAAATCTCGAGTTATTTATCTAAATTGAAAGATATAAATGCTTAGAAGTAAAGTGTTTTGCAAACAAGGATTAAACTATTTTGCTACCTTATTGGCCTTTTTACGTCGGCCCTAATTTAACGCCTGTCCTTTTAACGCCAGGGAAGAAATTTGAGCTATCGCAACATTTAGCCGCATTTTACGCCATTCAAAACACTATGAAATTCAGAAAATGATAGGGCACTTAATTACACAATTCTAGCAGATTTCATTGTGTTAAAATTTCTATTCATCGATTTTAAGAACTGTCTAGAACTGTTAAGAAATAGCCATCATTGTTTATAAGTTATCTTTTCAGCAAGATTGTCATAATCTTCAAAATCAACTTCGCTTTCTTACCCAAATTTCTCTAATCTTAATTTTGTTTTCATTTTCCACTATAATTTTTCATTTATCCCTTCAGGTTTCTCTCTTTCCACTTTTCATACTGTTTTCGTACAGAATGGATAACTTTTGCCATAATAATATTTCGGGACATACGAAATAAACGACGGTAGCTGTACCTATCAGGATGTACCATAAGGGAAATATTTAGTCCCTAAACACAATTGTACGTTCCTTATTTCTGAAATAACTCCGCTTCTGTACATGCTCCCCATTCGCTAGCACTAGCTGCAGGGACAAATAGTAGGCGTAGGCCTTGAATTATCCATCCTTTACCAATAGGCCTTTAAAATTTGCCAGTACTTCCAAAAAATGGACCAAAAATACAACGGCGCTTTTCGGTCGCAGATTTTAAAAAATCGTCCCTTTCCACTGGCCTCTTTTTACGCTGGCTCTTTTAATATCGCTTCAGAAACATTAACGCCATTGTAGGCCGGCCTGCAAAGGGGCCAATAAGATATTTTACATGTTTTACTTATCTTTGGACTTGTAAAATTGAAAATAAATGTCTTTCTTTCAGAAAGCACAATGACCAATCGCCAAGTTAAGCTAAACATCAATGGAATTAACTACAAGATAACCGGAATTGATAAAACCATATCATACAAAGATATCCTGTGCACAATAGCAAAGCAAAATGAAATTTTATGTTCAAAAGAGGGTGATATGAAAAGCAAAGCAAAGCAAAAACAGAAACAAATTGTTGGAAAGAAAGAAACACCCCTGAAATCAAAAAGGATCTCTAACCTCAAAGAAAAGGAATTATCTGAAATAGAAAAATCAAGACAGATAAAAATAATATATATCGGACAAGATGTAGGTAGTGAGCGATTACTAAGGAAGAGAATAATAAATAGAGATGATCCTCATAATGGTGAAGCCACGAAGAGAGCACAGGATGATTCTGATATCGAAGTTTATCATAAGTCGAGAAGAAGGATGAAAAACATCCTGAAAAGAAAATGGAGAGACGAATCAGATCAAAAAGTTTATGAAAAGCAAGTATTGACTGGTGCCAGTTTGCCAAAGACAAAGGCAACCCAGCGAAGGAATCAAAGTCAAAATAGATTTATGAATGAATGGGATAAAATTTCAATATATTACTTAGATGAAGGACTAGACAAGCAAAAACAGCACAAGCTCAGCCCAAGGAAATCAAATTGTGGTTCCCCTATGGACAGTTTAATATCAAAAGCTTCATCTGCATCCAGCAGCATCAAAAAGAGGCCACCATTGAACTCTATTACCACTGAGTCCAATTTTGGAGACGATAAAGATAGCGGTATCCCTTCATGGGAGTCAGAAGAAATATCATCAAAGGATGATAACAGAACAGATGAAAAAGTTTACCAAGGTATGGCTGAGCCTATTGCCTGCTATAATAATGAGGAATCTAACCAGGAAAATATATCCCTAGGTCTGCGCATAGATGAAAGTAAAGACTATATTCTAAGAGAGATCAGTGGGGAAAAAATCGGAGAAATTGATACAACAGTAGTTACTGATTGTGAAAGGCATATTGAAAATACAGAAGACCAGAAATGGGAAAGAGACCTTTGCTATATTAGCAAGCAGCTTTTTGAAGAAAGTTGTAATGAAGAAACTGATAATAAAGACAAAAACTGGACAGTCACTCCTGAAAAGGAATTAGAGGATGATGCAGCAGTAGCATCTGATTTTGAAATAATAATAACTGAACATACAGAGTCATCTGTCTCACGTAATGTAAGAGGCGGAGAAAATGAGACACTTAATTCAGTTGAAAGCAGACATGTCTCTCAGGCACAAAAAATGAATGTAGCGTATGATATAAACTCCAATGAAGTGCATAGTGCTGTGACAACTTTTAAAAAAGAAGCAAAATTTAATCAAGAAAATCGTGGGTCATTTATATTAATTGAATTTGATGATAGCCAACTATCTTGCATGGATGGAGATCATACAGAAACAGTTATGCCAAAGTCCTTTATGGGAGATGACTTTGTGGGAGATGGCTATCTTCGTGAAATCATGACTGGAGTTCCACAAATGAAGGCAGAACTACGAGCATTACAAGCCAGTCAACAATCTTCAACTAGATTGGATAACAAAGGCTGGCCTGATTTTGAGAACAAGAGAGTGAAGGGAGAGAAATCAGCAGGTGGAACAGATGATAAATTCCCTGTATTGAAAGGAAATTGTGCAGGAAAGCCCATTAATGAAACAGATAAAGATCTAGAACGATGCCAGAGGGGGGTAGAAAAAGAGCAGTACTTGCGTGAGGAAACGGTATGCAGCACCTGTAATTGCTCAACTAGTTCAGAACCAGACGTACATCGTTTCAGTGAACAAGACAGGTTACGTATGATGAAAACAACCTCACAGAGCAAAGTATCGAGACATGTCAGAATAAGGGAAGATTTTGATAGCAACATTGCTAATAAAAATTGCGAAACAAAAGATGATGTGATCATTGGAGAGAATCAAAATTGTTTCAGTGAGAAGCTGATCGAAAAGAAACAACAAGAAGAAAAGGAGAGTGGGAAGGAGGAGATTCCCATAAAATTGAAACAGAATGAGAAATTTCAAAAGAAAGAATCAGAAATTGGAGAAATGATTCACTGTGATGTAGAAGAGATAAACTTGCCTTGTTTGGTAGATGAAACGGAAAGTACAAATAAAGGTGTTGAATGCTATTATGATAAGTTCATTGAAGATGCTTACCGTAAAGCAATGAATTTTACTCAAAAAGATGACAAACTCATCATAAAACTAGTCAGCAAGTTTGCAAAGCAGATTGAAGCCCATTTGAAGACGAAATTCTATGATACAAAAGGGATTGCATTATCAAGAGGTGGCCCTTTGTTGTTAGGACATGACAGAAAGGACACAGAAAGCTTAATCACGATGAAGTCGAATAGCACAAGAAGGGAACTGTGGACAAGATATACGAATGTTTGCAGAAATATCTACAGGCTGTTAGAGAAATTACTCTTTTTTGACCTTAAGGTTGAGCAAATGAAATTTGAATTAGAAGAAGTAAAGGAACTGGAGAGTCTTTATAATGATGAAGCTTGGAATGATGATGGAGACGATATTGTAAAGGAGATTATTGAATTCCGAGATTTTCTAAAGAAAGTCACAATAATTTCAAGAAAAAATCGATCTGAACTAAGAGCAACTCAAGCTCAGATTGAAAAACTTGACCTAATTATTTATGCTAAGAGGTCATTGCTAAAGTCAAATGAAGAATCTCTTTCACTGAATAGATGCAAAAATATACCAAGGAAACTGTTAAGGAATACAAGGATGAAAAACAGAAGATGAAATGCACGAGTTTTTCAGGTTTATTGGTTTAAAACAAGTAGAAATTAATTTCATTTGACATACAGTAAATTTCTTTCATAGAAGCCACATAATTCAAAAGCATACTAAACCATTAGATACAATAAGATGCTTATGACATATATCGTAAAATAAGGTTTCGAATGAAGCTCCTCACCACATTTGGCTTTCTCTTAAAAGCGGCGTAAAGACTTTCTTCCTAAATGCACTAGAAATATAATTGTTGCTACCCTGTTGTTTGCTAATGAAGGATTGAATAGACCATGATATATAGAAAATTATAACTTATGCATTCATAGTGTATATTGCAATAGGAACTCTAGTCCATTGAAGCAGTCTGGCAGTAATGAACAATATAGAACAACAATTATCATGTTTGAATGTATTTTGTCTACAACATAGTGCCATTATAAATGCATTTTGAAATACATACATATATATATTCTCTATATACATCCTTAAGTTAAAAATGTACTATATACACCAATGTATATCATTATTAGTGCCTAAATGAATTCATTTTTCTGAATACTATTAAATGCATTTCATAATGTATTACAGTTTGTACTCTACATTTCCTACGTACTGTATGAAAGGTGCAGTAAAAAGATTTAGTAAGTCAAGAGTGGCCTACCACAGTTTGGAATACATTTGTTTCGTGTCCCAGGAGAAATCGAAGCGAGGTGGTGTCGCAGGATAACGCGGACTCTTGGTCATGATAGTTTTGTGTTACCATGGTTTCGATTCTTCCAGGGGCACGAAAGATATTTGTCCCAAATTATGGCAACCCATTCTTAACTAAGTATATACTAGATCTCAGCCTTCGCAGAGAGATGGTTATACACTTACGATTGAAAAAGTATTGCACCAACATGCAAAGACTGGCGGCTAACAGTGAACGAGGGGCTATGATTTTGACTGTTCAAGGCACTCGCTCACCTTATTTAAGGTGAAAAAATTTTCAAATTTCCTCAGCTTTGAAGTGAAGCTAACTTTATAGTACCACTTACAACTATGGTAAAAGGAGTGCCATTAAATATTTGGATATTTATTAGTCCAAGGTGGCATAACAGAATGCTGTAGAAACATTTATTTGCTGAATAAATAGTGTGATATTTCAGTACTTTTAAAGCCAGAAATTAGGAGGCCTCATGACAGTAGGAATCTATTTGCAGGGCTGATTCTCTCCGTTGAGAACAATACTATTCAATATTATTATTATTATTATAGATCATGTGACAGTTTCAGGTGAGTGATATGTTGCAGTGCCAATGGGTACGTCATTTTCGTAAGCTACCAATTTCGAGTTTTCTGCAAGAATATAAGTTATAGGTCTCTTACTAAAGCTCATTATCAAACTACTCATAAATACCGATAAGGCTTTTTAGATAATCCTTTCTTCATGTCATAAATCTCCAACTTATTTCAATCGACATGTAGATTCTCCGAAATCAACTGACATGAAACAGCTTCATGAGCTACAAATTTTTCGCTCTAAATGGCAAGAGTCAATTTACTAAACCTTCACTACCAATCCTAGACATAAAATATTTTGAAGAAGAAATGCCGGAATATCACGTCTCCGCATTCAAAGTGCTTTATTCTACTGTGATTTGCTACGCTTTCTGTAAACAGTCATTGCTGAAACTTCTGATAACACTCCTTCAAAAATATTGTGAACTTTCCGAAGGAAAGCACAAATATAGGTTCACAGTTTGTTCTACTTCCAAACTTGTAAAACTGACGAATCTATTCCCGCCTAAAGTAACGTAAAAGAAGTCCATACAGCGCGACACTTCTGTTATTTAAATTTTGTGGAAAAGGCCCTTGGCCGCTGCACTGATAGCAGCTATTTTATTCAGGATAGTGCAATACTTTTCGAACATAAGTCTCTATTTTCGTAATCACTAAGCTGATTACCATCTCTGTAGTGGAAATGTCATAGTTAGTAAGTCAATTTACACACACATGCACACACACACACCTACACACACACACACAGACACACACACACACACACACACACACACACACACACACACACACACACACACACACACACACACACACACACATATATATATATATATATATATATATATATATATATATATATATATATATATATATATATATATATATATATATATATATATATATATATATATATATATATATATATAAATATATATATATATACGGTCACCTTCTACATAAGACATCTCCACTATAGGATTGGTAACAAGTTTACTGGTTACAAAATATATTTAAAGAGCAAATTATGCAACAAGGAACAAGTAGATTTTCTCCACAATATACTAGTCTCATAGAAGTCAATGTTATCTTGAGAATATGAAATTTAGGAGCGTTTTCTTTCTCAAAGAGGGAGAAGTAGAGATAGAGGGCTATCAAAGACTAAATAATTCCAACTGGCTGGCTTTTCTCTCATACCAGGCTGATGGCATCATCACCATTATCATAAACATAGATATCATCAATTTCATTTTCAATAGTAGATGTAACCTCTTTCGCATACAGCCTTTTCTCTCTTGAAACATTTAGATGTCTTGGAACAGATTTAAATCGCTGCCTTATTAATCTCCTTTCTAATGACTGCAGTTTTATTTGCTTCTCTTTCGTTTTTGCATCTAGGTATAACAATTCTTCCATGATTTCGCCTTGAGCTTCTCTCTGATACTGACTCAGTTTTGTTATTGCTTTCAAGAATTCTTCAGTCTCTTTCAATTCCGTTATCATCTTCATTTCTTCAATCTCCAAATCAATATCTTCAATTTCATCAAAATTTTCTGACAATATGTCTAATTGAAATTCTAATTGAGAAATTAAAAGTTCACAATGGAGAATATTTTCATCTGTTTTTGATATCTTATCAATTGTGTATTTCACTTGTTCAAACAGAGTAGTTTCCGCTTCAATCATTTTACTACTGTTAGAACCATCCATTGCTAGGTCTGGTCTGCTATCCTTGATTATTTCACCCTCTTCAACACCACTTTCCTTACTTACGTTACTTTCTGTTGCTAGAAGTTCTCTCTCTATGCTCAGATTTTCAAGTTCCTTAAATTCACAGATTTGATTGTCATCAGTGACTCGATTTAAGCGCTCAATGGGTAAATTACTATTCATTTCTCTCTCATTTGAACTGCTCCAATCAAATTCATATTCATTTTGTGATTCCTTGGTCCTCCCTTCGTCACAACTTTGCTCAAGACTTATCCTATCATCTCGAGATAAAGTATCTAGGGATGACTCATAGTCTAAAGATGGCAATCCACTGTCAGTCTCTGTTTCAGCGTATTCATTACCCTCCGTGCATTCACTACCTTTTGCACAATGCTGCTCTTCGCCTTGCTTGAAATGGCAGAGAGCAGAATCACTCTCTTTACCTTCGTCAGATTTTTCAGAAGAAGGCAAATGAGCCATTTGATTTGAAGCGTAATTGTTTGCTTCGAATTCATCTATAAAATAAGCTATTGAGTTTCTTTTGAGATCTGCTAGCCAATTTTTCAATTTATTTTGCTGCAATTGAGTCTTTAATCTCTTTGAATTCAAATCAGAGTGCTTTTTACTTTTGGTCATTAATTCAACATCGCTCTTTTGAGATTTATCATTATTCGGCTTCCCAGCGTCCATTCCGCCTTCAGCATAACTTTCTAACATTTTTCTATTCTTCATTTTATACACACAATGAATATATGAATATTCCTTTTTACCAAGCAGTTGTGCATGATCCAGTCTTACAAGTTTATTTGTGTCAAATGCACCAAATGACTTAGGTCTTTCGCGAAGATGAGATTTTCCTAACTTTCTATCTTTCTCACTTAATGATTGACTGCGCCATATCAGTGGCCTTTTACGGCATTTAAGATTCTCTACCTCCTCACCAGTAGCCACAGGCTCTTTACACTGGCTAAGCCTTTGTTTTTCATCATTGGACAAAGTTACACCATCTGAGCAGACATCGCCATAGGACAGCTTCTTCGTCACGTGTTTAGAACTTCCTTTTCTTTTGCCGGAAACTCTGGACTTTCCCTGATGTCTTGTTACTGGTTGTTTAGTTTTGTTCGTGTTTTTAACCTTGATTAAGCTGACAGAATCATTTAGCTTAGACAATGCTGATTGTAGTTCTGGCAATTTGTTCTTGCTTCTATATTTTGTTAGAATGCAAAGTATCTCTTTCTTTGACGATTCTTTATCAACTCCTTTAATAACATATTTCGAATCATCGATCGAAACTTTCAAGGCAAAAGTTGCCATGTTCCTTTGTCCCTATATTTAACAAAAATAGAATGAAATTAGTTACTGTCGGACTGAATACATGCTGTAACCTTGAATCAAGGAAGTGATGGCTTATGAAGACTTATGAGAAAGGCAACATGCCTGATATCTAAGCTGAATCACTTCTAGACATATCAAATGATCTAATCAATGTATTTCAGGCGCCAGAGTTGTTTCTCTTTAGCATACGTGTTGGTATTTTGCACAAAAAATTCATCTGCTACCTTAGTTATCATCTCTTCGTTATCTGCTCTATCTCCACTCCTCTTGATTTTGTGATACTGGCAAGATATTTTTCGCTTCCAAAATGTTAAAAACAACGTTTACTCTATTAAAAAGAGAAATTTACGTAAAAATAGAGGGAATAACAAGCAGAAATACCGTTTGAAGATAATATCTGTGTCTTCGCTGTTGTACAATTCCAATTTATTACTAGAAATAGCCAGCCACCAACCCAGTGGATTCTCTTTTCAGACATGTACATGAGGTAACATAGTGGTTTACAAAGCGTAACCTCAACCTGAAATTGATAAAGCAGTTTTAACGGAAACTTCAGTTTGGAAAAATGCACCTGCTTCAGAACACCTATGATAATATGCAATGAAGCCTGGTTGTCTTTGTTTTGAAATACATGGGGCTTTCAAATTTCACGGCTATAGGGATGTTGATCTAAATTACTGAAGTCTTCGATAAATTTTCTCAAACATATATATATATATATATATATATATATATATATATATATATATATATATATATATATATATATATATATATATATATATATATATATATATATATATAGATTCTCATAATAAAAACAACTGTTTAACGTTTCGCGTATAGCTTCATCAGAAAAATCTTAAATTCTCAGCATTGATTTCAATATTACATTAAACCTTTCATAAAGTCAATTTGATATATGATGATAAACTGTTGTTCTTTGTTTCTTCTTCCCGAATAATTGACTTTTTGGTTTAACCAGGCGTGACTCAAAGTTTCCTCCTTGATCACTGAATAAAGCCGATGGCATGCCATTTATAGCAATTTTCTGCTCAAGAGCTCAAACTATTTCTACTGCAACATTCATGGATGCATTCCTGTTGCAAATAATGGGTACCTGGTGAAAACACTGGGGAAGTTAAAGGCGGTGAGGAAAGGAACTGGCTATCCTTTCTCACTACGCCGATGGCTCAGGATAAGTGTCCTCTCTAACAGACACTCCCCAACGCACGGAATCCTATAAGTCCTTTTTAGGAAAATAACACAATATGGAGCAGAACCTAATCAAAGCTAACGCATAAAAAGTCGAAAAAATGCACAGAACAAATTGGATGATTGAGAGCTCTGGGTTAGTCCAAGGCTTATTTCTCTGGAAAAGATGAAGTAGCTTGTTCTTATTGAGATGGTCATAGCTTTTATATTGAACTTTCTTTTGATAATAATAGTATTAATAGCTAATACAAAATAACACAAGATTTTTCTGATGAAGCTATACGCGAAACGTTAAACAGTTGTTTTTATTATGAGAATCTATACCAATTTTAAAAACTTTTAGTGGAAAGGCTATTGAATTATATATATATATATATATATATATATATATATATATATATATATATATATATATATATATATATATATATATATATATATATATATATATATATATATATATATATATATATATATATATATATATATATATATATATATATATATATATATATATATATATATATATATATATATATATATATATATATATATATATATATATTTATATATAGCAAGAAATGGTAGCCTTTAGAAAATACGAGTTAAACTTCAACAGAGACATTAATTGGGTGTTAGCATTCTAAAAGGAAATGTGGATCCATATTCATTTGGAATAATAGCTTCATATCCCTAAGGAATTGAAATGATTTATGAACAATCTACTTGCATATTAAGACTAGCCGCAAATAATTGATTGGCCGCAAAACACTTTTTATTTTCAACCACTGCTCTTTCAATCTTCCATTAGTTCAAACAACAATTAAGTGCAATATAAGTCCTGCATTTAACCAGTCAATAGATACTTATATTATTTCATATTTCTCCTAGCAAACGTTCTGGCCTAAAGAAGCAATCATTACATTGTTTCCTGGTACATGAAAACTAAAAACGCAAATGGGAAGCAATAGAAGAAATTTTTGTTGAAAGACGGATGAACCTTTTTAGAGTTGCATCCATCAAGCAAAACCGCCATTCTAAACACTATAACAAGAGGTCTTAAGGTAACAATCACATGATCAAATCGCAGTCACCAAGTCTGGTAAGGAGCGAATTTGACCTGTTCATTACATGAATAGTACAGATTTAAACTAATAATCTTAACCTGATGGATTAGATATAAAAATGTAGCATTATTCTTTGTCATTGCTTCGGCTGGTGGAAAAAAGATGCTAGTTAATCCGCTATCATCAAATGAGATTATTCTTAAAAAATATACCATTTAGATATAATCCATCAAGTTCTCTCACCGTCTCCAATTCATCTATTTGCTGTTATTGATAGTTAAGGAATTTTTCTAAGGCAGCCTTGATGCGAATTTCAAAAGGAAGCCGATGTTGGACACTCACCACAATACCTAGGGAAAATGTACAGAGACTTATATTTTGCATATGTCACTAAGTGATAGTAATATTTGGATTCATTCATACCCATTACCTCATCTGTCAACAAAAAGCTATTAATACTATTATTATCAAAAGAAAGTTCAATATAAAAGCTATGACCATCTCAATAAGAACAAGCTACTTCATCTTTTCCAGAGAAATAAGCCTTGGACTAACCCAGAGCTCTCAATCATCCAATTTGTTCTGTGCATTTTTTCGACTTTTTATGCGTTAGCTTTGATTAGGTTCTGCTCCATATTGTGTTATTTTCCTAAAAAGGACTTATAGGATTCCGTGCGTTGGGGAGTGTCTGTTAGAGAGGACACTTATCCTGAGCCATCGGCGTAGTGAGAAAGGATAGCCAGTTCCTTTCCTCACCGCCTTTAACTTCCCCAGTGATTTCACCAGGTACCCATTACTTGCAACAGGAATGCATCCATGAATGTTGCAGTAGAAATAGTTTGAGCTCTTGAGCAGAAAATTGCTATACATGGCATGCCATCGGCTTTATTCAGTGATCAAGGAGGAAACTTTGAATCACGCCTGGTTAAACCAAAAAGTCAATTATTCGGGAAGAAGAAACAAAGAACAACAGTTTATCATCATATATCAAATTGACTTTATGAAAGGTTTAATGTAATATTGAAATCAATGCTGAGAATTTAAGTCAAAAGTAATATAGATGACTGAGACAAATAGGCACCACATGCTCTCTATAAAGCTCTTCAGCAGGCAATCTTCAGTAGGAGCAAAATAATTAGAATTTTTCCAAGGAAGAAATACTAGGCTACCATTAAGTCTAGAGAAAAAGAAATCATTACAAAGCCAACACTTGGCTAAGAAAAGCACTTAGAAGATAAAAGAAGAGACAGAAGGCAAATGAAAAGGCAGTTAAAACAGAAGAAATAACATGAAGCTAGGACTCTTGCGAATCAAGCAATTTTATGTTAGAAATACAGTATTTTCAAATATCGTTCCAGAGGTCGACAAGAAATTTACCTATGATGGTAATAGCAGCTTCGCTTTAGGATATATAATACGGTAAGACAGTGCATCTTAACCTCTTACAACCTCGTTGAGGAGCTATGAAAAGACAATGCAGACCAAATGAACTATGATTCAAAAATCGAAAAAGCGACATCTTAACTATGTTGACTATTAAATGTGATTGGACAAAGAAGTTTTGGATGTGAAAAAATGAACCTTTGATATGCGAAATAATCGAAGGCCATCTAAGAGTATTTGAGTGCCTATACCAAACTGCTAATTTGAGAATATCTTCGAAGAAAACTTGTTATAGACAGCAGAAACATTGTGTATACTGGCATAAAGAAGACTATGACCATAGAAGAACAAAATATTTTATTACACTAGTAGGTTGAATTGTTTTATAGAGTTGTTCTATTTCTTTCGTCCACTCGTCTCCAATTTCCACTTCTCTCATCCAGTTTTTGCCAGTTCTCTCTTCAATTTCACACAGTCATCTTTCCATTGGCCTTCCTTCAGCATTCCATTGGGATCCATTTCGTTGTTATTTTGGTTTATCTATTACCCTTTTATCTTACAATATGCCTAGCCTATTTGCCCTTCATCTTTGTAATTGTTCTAATGACATTTTTGACTTTTGCTCCTTCACAATGACTTCACTTCTAACAGAGTCTTTGATTATAATACTTACTAGTAACGTTTCAGTATTCCGGAGTAAGTGGGCTTTTAAATGTCAGAGCGGTTTGTTTATATATTTGTTTTTCTCTAGCAGTTGATTAGTGTCCATTTGGCATTAGATAATGTTGATAATGTTTGTGTCATCCAGTTGTAAGCTATCAAGATATATTAAGGATTATAATTGCAGTAGGTAATTTTGAAAATGAAATGAAATATAATAGATGACATCAACCGATAAGGACTGAAGAGTCGAACATGTTTTAGCTAAGTCGTTATAACCTTGAAGTGTGTTGAAATAGTACAGTATAACATTTAGTGTCGTATGTATTTTAAATATGTGTATATGTTCTTTCACCATACATTGAATGAAGTATCCGTTATTCAATTTGCTATGTCGTTGTATTTTTGGATTTTTAATAGTATATTCAGGACCTAAAATTCGAAAAGTTGTTATTTTGCTGCCTGCTTCCTTAGTGTTCTACCGCATAAAATCCCTTGTAAATTGATATCCCATATCTTTGGGGCACAGGGAAGTGAATCCTTATGCAGCTCATGCTTGCAACTTTGCAGCAACCATGGAGGAAACTGTGGTTAAACTGTAAATGCAATACTTTTTAGCTTATTGATGCACAGTTTTAGAATAAACAGACCATCCAGGGCTATATTTTGCAGCAATTGTAGACAAGGTTCCCAGGAAATTGTTTAATATGACTCTTAATGTTTTTCTCTTCCATAACTAGTGCCCTATGCACACAACATAACTATCAATTGATCGGTTCATTAGGAGAGCATTTCAAAGGTATACTTACTGCCATGGGTTTTATTACAATGAGACCAATATCAGTAACAGAACCAGTGATCAAAACTCAGATTCTCAAAACAATCCTTGAGATGTTCATGTCGTGACTTGTGGTGGTTTGGAAAATTTCCCATTACAAAGCATTGCAATTAAAACCCGCCAGTATCTCACAAACATAAAAAGTGCAGCAATTTTTCAAAATTAACATGATATTTACATTCCCAACATAATTCGTCAGTGATCTATGACGCAAAGCAAATAACAAATGCATACCATGTATGGGATTTAGGCCGCGGATTACGTTCCTCAATAAACTTGCCTCTTGATAATGAGGTTTCTTTTGATTTAATTTTGAAAGTAAGCATTAATTTGAATGGGCCGTCAACCAGATGATATCTGACTACAATGTTATCAAAATGGCTTAAATGTGATATGGGCGTTAGATAACACAAGTAGAGATAATCAAATGAGATGAATAATATTGCATACAATTCACAACAGCTCATCAACAATCAGTAAAGAAGCTTTTTTAATCCTATTTTCGCACGAGCTCATTTGGTAGCTGCTGATAAAAACACACAGCAACAAATTTATTGGAATCGTGTGCTTCATCAATCGTTGATATGGTTGAAAAAACCATAGCACAAGAACTCCTGACGGTTATTGGGTATATCAAAACAGTTTTGATAGACAGTTCAAATACACCGTCAGTAATCCAGGAGTGGCGTTAGAAGAGGGCTAGAAGTCGAGGTGGTGGAAGTGTGAAATTTCATTGGGGATGTCCGCACTGACCCCAGGAAAATTTTTAAAATCAAACACCTTTGATTTTAGTGATAGCCTATCTTAGATATAGAGACTCATTTTAAATAGAAAATGAATTCAAAGACATGCGTGTGAGAAACTTCAGTAGCATTTATGACACCGCAAGACGTATCAAATGTGTCACAGTCACAAGAAAATTACGTAGTTAAGTGACGTAGGAGAGCCCACCATGGTTGGATCCAAACCGGGAGAAAATTTTAAAATTTTACACTCTAAATTGGTTGGAAGGACATTTTGCAGACTGAAATTTGACTGAATAGTAATGTACTCAGGCACAAGTCCAGGAAAATCTACAGTTAAAGTCAAGTAGGCTGAAAATACTATTTCATTTTAGATATGTTAAAACCCCCAGCCCCTTTGAGATATAGTGTTTGGGATTAGTACTACTCAAAATAAGCAGAAAATTAACGTTAAGAGGCGGCTAGGGATTGGAGTTCTCACTATCAAAAAGCGGCTGGGGGCGGTTCTACCACACCCCTATTGCATCCCTAAATGGAAGGGGCTATACCCCCTGTCGGAGCAAACTATCTCGCCGCCAGTTGACCATGACTAGTCTCGTCTGAGGTTATTACAGCAGCTTTAACAGTCCGTGTAACAGATCAGTTAGCAGCAGAGTATAATATTATTTTATGTTTATAAAAATCTATATGGCAAGGGCAGGAGACAGCTCCAAACTACAGTATCACGAGTCACAATCGGAGCTGGCTATCGAGTGGCTTTAGAATTTTCTACAACAGGTCAGGACTAAGACCCCAGATCTTGTTCTTCATTACATTCCATTACATAACGGTTGAGTTTGAGCAGCAATTAGTGTGCCGTCCCAAATATTACGTTTTCAATTTGAATTTCAGTTATCATAACCCATGGTCTGATTTAACCCCACTTGGATTAGAAAGCGGCCTAGTCAGAACTATGTGGGAAGGATCTGGACGAAAGATATTGCTTTCACTCACCCTCGAAGTCCACTGTTTTTGATAGGCCTCAAGTAAAGCCGTCAACAGATTTCTTCTCGTTTGCATCCCGTGACCAAACGTTTGAGCAAAAATCCAAGACGTACACAGGGCTATGGCCCAATATACTCTTCATAATTTCATTATATGATTTATTCCTACGTTTTCTTCAGGTTTCGGGCCAGTAACTTCAACTCCAAAACAACGACTCTAATGCAATCTTCTGTGCTTCAGTTCGACATTCATTTGATCGCGTAAGGGTACGCTGCAGCATAGTTTCTTAAAGGAAAATTTAGAACTGCACGTGTTTCTTGTGGCCCCCTAAATTTAGGAATAGCCTGTGGTTGATATATGCATCAACAACATGCACCTGACGAGTAAGCATTGAAAATTTGTATGTTTTGTTGCCATACTTGTTGGAAATAACAATTTATATACAAATCCCTACTTTACCTAATACCTCTCTTAATAGATATACAATGTGTAATTTGCACAGATCTCTCTCTCGCTCTCTAGAGCTGCATACAGCGTTTATAGAACTGCACATTTTGCGTAGAACTGCACGTTAGAAAAACCTTCTGCTGTAGTATCTGCACTATTGCATAAGCCTCGTATACGATATCAGAAATGTACACATTGAGGCTTAAAGAGCGCATTTCACGCGACCTTTCGATATGAAAACTTTCATTTTCGAGTAAAAGTAAATGGTCCCCGCAAAGTTGCCACTCTTTAATAGCTTATTAGTTTTCAATAACATGTTTTTTGGGTTCTTATTAATTATAATCTGTCCAGACATTCAGCCAGGTTTGTACACAATATATTAAATGAACATTGAGTTTCTAAATCGCACTTTTACTGATCTTAACTGAAGCTTGCCGGGTCGTTTCACTATTTTGTTTTCGTAACAACAATGCCCCACTGCGCACCTACCAAGTCGATAGTTAGCAAATTTCCTTTCCCCTACACCCACTGTTTCGTATGAATCCCTTCCGCCATCCCTGTAGTATCAGTACCATGGACTTTTATGGAAAATCTATTCTGGATCAATATATAACTACTCGTGGCTGATGTGTATCAGCCGCTCAAACCACTGTACATTGCGAATGTTGTAAATTACTGACTCCAAGGAACAAAATGTATATTACTCATAAAGCTTCCTTTGTCAAGAAAAAATTATTTGAGCATACCGTAAATGCTTGAATTAGCCCCCTAGGGGCTTATATATTTTGATGCTTTATAGGGTGGGGCTTATTCGAGGGAGTAGCTTATTCGAGTGAGTGGCTTACTCGAGGGAGTGGCTTATCCGAGGGTGGGGGCAATTCGAGGATTTATGGTAGTTTAATTGTATGAGTATCAATCATTTAGAGCTGGCCTCGTTTAAGATTTCTCTCCGAAAGTTGCCATACTGCTCACTGTATATTGCCCTTCCACCTACTCTATAAATAATCATTCCAAATATTTCCTTGAATGTCTTTGCAAGTTCGCGCCAAAAGTGATATAAAATGGTTTTAAATATTAATTCTTCTATACTTCACTTAATAGCGTTCCCATTTATAAAATATCATAACTTGACTTTGGTGAACAACCTTCCTTTCACCCCCAAGTCAAAGACTAGCTGCAATGACTTAGTATGCCTTGATGGTATTAACTATGTTATAGGAAGGATAACACAAGATAATGCCAATGATCTGATGCGCGTAGGAAGCATTAGTCTTTAGTAAACCAACGATAATCCTACAAGAGGCATCATAAGAACCAAGCAAACATTATTTTGCCATAAATACACTTTAAATTTATTTATTACTTTATTTGATCAACAGTTAGCTCTCAGTGCTTCAAATACCAACAAAATACCTGTGTCTGAGTTGGACCAACCGATATTGTCTGTTTTGTGTGCTTTATTGTTTGTATTACTGCATCCCAAAACATCAAAATTTCAATTGGATTTTTAACTTTTCATCATTGCACAAAATAGTGTAAATTGCAGATTTTAAGGTACATAAAAAGTTGCAAAAACAAGATGTGATCAGGGGGGTCTGTAATGGTTTCAATTATGAAACAAAACCCGCTCTCATCTTCATATTTGACTTCTTTCATAGGAGAGCCATTCTATTGCTAATTTTTGGGAAGTAACAATAGCATTGACGGCCGCTTTGACAACAGGTCAGGAGTGTCACTGAATAAGGGACTCATGGCTATAAGGTCTCAAGAAAGCGTGCCTCCGGTGGCTTTGATGTGTTGCTTTGATTTTGTGCCATTTGTCCCTAGGATCCAAAAATCCTCTGCGTAGCTGGTGACATGACAAGTCTTACTATCAAAAAGAAACCAGGATCTGGGCTGTGATATAGATAGATTTTTGTCGTGGCAATAAATCGCGCAGTATTCTAAAAGTGTATGGGAATAGGTGGGATGGGGTGGGGCGGGGTGGGGCTGGGCTGAATGACAAACAAAACTAGACAGAATGGGGTCCAGAAATATGCCTCAAGGACTCTATTGAAATAATACCCAAGGGATGATTCTGCGTTGACAAATCTGCAGGTGGTCTAAGCAAGAGGACACCTAGTCTATGTACGGACTCAATTTGGTTTGATGAAATGACAGTTAGTTTCAAAGTTGATTTCAACCATTTCATGAAGAATATTGAACTTTATATTTGCAAGCTCGATAAAAACAAGTAGGCATAGCATATTTATCATATTTAGCATGTCTGCAAATCTGTGGCTCAGCAGACCTCTGAAGTTGTTAATGATAGTGGCCCTCTTATTTTATTGGAGTAGTATTTCTGTGAGGCACCACCGGCTGGAAAATGCATTTCCTGGGGCAAAGTTCTAGCAAACATCTTCGAATTACAGAGTTATTAGCTGGAGAAAATCAAAACATATAAATGCTACTAAAGTTTGCCTTCACAAAAGTTTGAATGAAATCATTTTCTGTACTTCACATAGACTCTAAAAATTATCAATATACGAGCCAAATACAAAATGTTATGTAGAAAAGGCTAGGGAAGTAAATAGCATACTTTCTTTGGGGAGTATAAGAGACTTTTGCCTGCGAAACAGGATAGTGTCCTGCAAAATATGAGATCTTTAACAAACATATTTGAAGTAACAGAAATGCGGCAGTGGTAAAGAATTTAATTGCCCAGCGAATTTTGCAGCTTCGTGGTTTGGGGTGTCACCCCCCCCCCCTAAATCTCTCATGGTATTATCGCTCCCTGAACAAAGCATATAAGTGCCATGGATTCCATCTTAGGTGTATTTGGGTCAATGGAGCTCATTGATAGAAATTACATAGTAAACTTTTCATGAAAAATTGAAATTGAGCTCTAGTTTTGGTTCATGATTGAATAATGTCGAAGAAGGTCAACTTCTCCGGCTGCAGATGCTGAGCTAGTAAAGTTAAATAACGAAGAAGGTAAATGCATATGCCCTCCAAAAGATTAATGTATGAGGTGAAGTAAAATCTATAAATTAATTATGCCATCAGCAGGTCCTAAATGAAAATGCCCTACTGCTTTTTTGCATACCCAGCAGCTATTCATAACCAGGCTTTCATTAAGCCTCGTTTTCGGCCTAGGTTACACGCTGCGGGCTAATAATACGCTCAAAGTGAGACATTAGGATCTTCTGTCGGAGTTCTCGTTATACAATCTCTTTGTGAATGCGGCCTTTTCAACATGATTTCCACATCCTCATGAAATGTGGTGAATGCTAGATATTCTAGGCAACCTTAGATAAAGCTCTAATGGAAAATCGGTTATGAACAATGATTCGCCTAAGGAATTTTGTTTATCTCCTTCACGATAATTCAACTTTAGTTTTATTACCTATTTTTATTATCTATGGTAACTTTGCTTGATTTAATCAATTGAATTTACAGTTCTGGATCAAAATAATTATAAAAGTAGATCAAAATAATTATAACAGTAGATAGTGACTGGAATATATGTTGAAATAAATGATATTGCTGATGACCATTGCTTTGAAAATAGTGCTTAATGTTACAAATAATTTGATAACAATCGCATTTCAATGCTGTGATAGGCCGTTTGGTGTTGATGGTATTTTTGCATGCATTGATACGAAGTGGTCAAAAATATTCATTAAACTTATTTCATGCCGTAATTTGTCTGTAGTTTATCATCCTCTGTATTGCAAAACTGTAGCTCGTCACCCTGTATATATTGTTCTACCGCAACCACGCGCAGTCAACAAGCCAAAAATAATACGTATATAGATTGAAAAAGCAACAATATCCTAGTTGTTTCATGCTGTAGTTGATAGTATCTTATTTAATAATATATTTGTCACATATACCAAAAGCCCTTTAGAATCTGCCGTGTAAGCTAACTATACAGTGCGAGTTTTAATTTGGCTCAATAAAGGTTAATGGAGGATCAGTATGAAACATTTTTCTCTAGTAAGCCAGGCACTGTAAAAGTTATCAAGAGAATATCCTTTAGTTTGTAAATTATTGCAATAAACCAAGTAAAAGAAGGCCAGATTTATTGTTGATTTTAAATTCAGTTTGAAATTGATGTCATCTCGACCCAAGAAATGGACAAAAGAATTTACTTTACATCGTTCAAATCTTTGTATCCGAAAGCTATACTGCATAGATAAGATGAGCGATTTTCTAAAGTAAGATAACGATATTGTCTATAAACATAAGAAACATAGAACAATTTTATTCGCAAGTGAGGCCTTTAATACTTTTCTAATAACTTACTGACAACATTTGGTCATAACAAATGAGTGCCATGGTCACAATACAGGTTTATAGAAAATAGTCCATATAATGAAATATAATAATTTCTTCTCATGTAATGGTAGAAACGCCATAAAACTGATCGAATATCAAACTATTAGCTTTAACTGAGAAGTTCACGCACCAGAAGCAGCTTAGATCTCGTTAAATGTGTCTGTAGAACAGGCTTGTTATACTGACTTAAGTTGGATAAATCAAATTTAGACAATAATTTCAAAACAAACATATATTGCACTGTCCTCATACCTGGGAATGTACTATATTGGGTATCGATCATCAACTGATGGCGAACTCCGCAACCAAACTCCTGGACAATTATGGACTTATCCAATTGCGAAACCATTCGTTACATGTGAGTACGATCAAAATACAAAAAGAACTTATAAATGGATTTTGTAACTTTATCTCCACTGGTAGCATGTCCACCTTGGCTTGAAACCTTACCAAGTATGAAAGCTCTGCTTTGAAGAGCGACCGAACAATGTCGGAAGCATAAAATCCTGAATGATAAGCAAACAGAAATAACATACAATGAAAAGAGCCTCACTGTTGACTGCTTGGCCGTGGATGAAAGTGCATTGCATGGAAATGACCGTGAAAACTACAGATATTGGATTCAGCGGGTATTCGAATTGAATATTCCATAGATTTCAATATGGGTGATTCTATGTAGTTTGCATTCCGTGGTTTGCGATTTAATAGTAGGATGAAAGAAATTTGATTCACTGTGAATAAAAAACTGCAGAAGTGAGTGAAAATATTAGAACGGTAGACGTTCAAAGTCCACCTGGGCTATAGCAGCCGCAAAAAGTAGAAGATTTTGTGAAGATTGGAACGAGGGAGGAGGCTGGAAAGTAAAATGAAAAAGCATACGCTGGCATGAAAATTGGCATGATTCATCACATGATTTATGGGAAACTCGGCATGATAAGGTTCAAAACAACCACACAGCAAACGAATGCTAGAGTAAACAAGTTTAATGAACTATGACTAACAACATTCCCTGAAAAGATTGCAGAGTAATTCATTGACGTTAGAAAAACAATTCTAATATAAGCAAGAAAAACACGTAGAGAGGAAGGAAAATAAGGTTCTATATTAAAGAATATTTAAACAAAGAGCAATGATTTAAATGAAACTGTGTTTTGCAGTCAAGAGGTGTACAGCATCGATATAATTTGATGAAGCATGGCAGAGTAAGACGATTATTAATAATCTCTTAACATTGATATGATGGAAGAAGCTGTTTCTGGAAGCAATACAAATCCTGCCGCTATCCTAACGATTGCATCGCTATTTACTTATTCCTTAGAAGTCGGCTTAACCTTAGCTATGAATATTACATAGCCTTTTGATAGACTATTTGCACACTTGAAAGCGGTTTTATTTTTTCGTTTCTATCATGAATTTGCTTATTATTGTCTATTTCATCCAAAACAATACGGACACCAAGAAAATTAGGTTTTTATTCTAAGACTACAGCGGCATGACTTTTCTAGCATGGTCACAACATCTTTCATCAGTTTTATTTCCAGTTGATAACTTGTAGATAAGAATTGAACTGTAAACTTCCAATTTGACTAATCATAATCGTACACCCAATCTGTGATATTTATCTTAAAAGAAAAAAGCTTTTTTAAAGACAAATACTAGTTGGCTAAAGCAAAACTTTCCAAAAATGTACTAGCTGGTTAAGGTACTTTTTTGTTTTCGAAAGAATTCATGAAAGTAAAATCCACGAAAGTTTTCCTTACTATCCATTTTACTATTCAAGCTGAGTTATAAAGGCATTGCTTTCCCATGCTCAAAAAGCTTATTTGTATAATACTAATCTTGCATACTGTACTCAATCATAGTAATTTTATCATCTTCCATCTTTGGATTCCGAATAGGTGGAATACAACCAATAAATGGTTGATATATTCTGCTACATCGCACCACAAGATTACTGCCTCCATTCCAGATTACATCATAATATGTTCTTATCATTTCATCATTGCTAGCCAATCGAATGAGTTGATCTGTTTTTAAATTAATTATTAATGTGACTTGAACGAGAAATGCACCGGCTGAAAGTTGATGGTTAAAAGTTGCAGGTCAAGTGAAATTACTTATGCTGAAATCTGTTAGCAATCTCTCATGTGTATTATGCGAATTGTGATTAAGGAATATCATTACTGCAGCTGCAAGAACTGTTTTCAAGTATTTGTGAAAAATGCTCATCATTGATTGAAAGGCAGCTATAGAGATATTTAGGACCATTCGAAGTACTTTCAGACGTCGAGAAAGAATTGGATAAAATTTGACAGAAATTTTTAGCGACTACGACTGCTACCCGGAGGTATTCCAATCTGATTCAGAACACTACAAAGTGGCATTGTTTACAGTAAGAAAGGTGCAACTTAAAGTCTTTAATGATGGACTAATATAGAAGAAAGTTATACATTCAAGCTGAGCTTAACGTTTGGTCAGCTCAAATGTCTTGGGGGAGACAGGCGCCTGAAGATTACCAAAGTTAAGATAACAGTTGAAGTTGAGCCAGAGAAAATGAACTTTGAGGTGTCAAAGGAGGACTGGAAGAGGGAGTTACGAAGCAAATCGCCAATTTACGCTGCATATGATGAAAATAGAAATATATGTGATATGACACAAAAGGTAGAAGAAAATGACACAGATACAGATAGTGGTTTACAATCTATCGATGGAGATAGTGCTAGGGATAAAGTTCTTTACAATAGCTTGCTTGAACATGACATACCTTTAATGAGGCAAGATAGTGGACTTAGTTCAGAAAATTCTGATATATCGTCGCCATTTTCAAGATTAAATACGGAGCAGCAGGTGCGTGAAGACACCATAGCAACAAAAAACAAAACGTTGTCAAGGGCAAAGAGTACCACACAGGTTACATTGAATAGAATACCTGCATTTCATTCAGAGCTGCATGATCGTAGAGAAACGAATTCAAGAGAGTCAATCAATGCAAAACACAGGATAATTGTAGAGAATAATGTTACTTATAATTCGAAAAAGAAACTGGTAGATGAGGATAATAAATTTAGTAGGAAGGCAGAAGTTAATCTTGTAAATAGAAGAAAACCTGCCAATGGAGCAAAGGTGGTTCGAGTTCATGAGGAAAGAAATGAAGGCAAAGTGAATAGGAATGTTGAACTTAGAAATTACTCATCCTCATTATCAGATCATGAAAATTATGATCAGCAATATGAAAATATCAAGGAAGATAGAAATAATAATAATAGAGAGATTAAAAGAGACGTCAATATATCTAATAGCAAATGGAGTGTAAAAAGAGAAAAGCACAAGCAAAATGCAAGACAAGAGTCACAAAATCGCATTTTGAGAGATGAACTATTTCAATCATATAAAGAGACAGCAGATAAGATAACGGAGACAGTAGATCAACTTTTGTACAAGGATCTAATGTGTGCTTACCTTACCGAAGAAATTTTAAACTTTTCAAAAAACAATTTTTCGGTTGATGAGGAGATGCTAGACTTAGAAGAGAAGTTTTTGGAAAATCAAATATTTAATTCGATAAGTTTGCTTCAAACACTAGAAACTATAACAGATCATCAACAAGTAGAGTTAAAAATAACATTGAATGAGGAGAAGAGAGTTGACATTGAAATAAGCGAAAAAGTATTGAAATTACAACATATGGAACGTGCATTCAGAAGTTTGAAGTTCAAACATGCACCGAAACATTTAAAGCGATACTGCAGTGTGGAATCATTGCTAAGTGATATCGATCAAAACGATCATGAAAAGAAAAGGCCATGCGATACAATTTGGGATGAAAAAGAGGATTTTACTGAAGAAATAAGTCTTGTCTAGAACAGACATAAATAACACCATATTCCAAATTCATAGAAATAACCATTGATGTTTAAACTAAAGATTGAATAGATATGATAATGCGTGTAATCATCAATATGAACGTAATGAATGGTTTAATGAAAACAGTAAATTAATTTCTATCAGTTGATGCAGATAAATTACTGATAGCTTAAAGCAGATGTAAAAGTAGAAAGCCTTAAGGAAACTTTTCTTAAACAAGTAATATTCACAGTTGTAATGAAGCAAAAGTCTTGTAAATATCCTAACTAATGTGAATTTATTGATAGTGTAGATAATTTTTCATTTAATGAAATAATTATACTTATATGTGCTTGTACATGTTGATGAAATCTGTTGTTAAGTAGAGCAGACTGCATTCATAAAGCACAATTGAATATTCGTAAGTTATTATTTACTTTTTCTAAGACTGAAATGATAATAATGCTAATTTTCACTTATAAATTAATTTTTCTAAAAACAAAATTTGACATACTCATTTATGAAAGAAAGGTTTTAAACAACGTCACATTCGTCATCTAGCTGCATTGAAGCAATGCAAGCAAATAAAACAGACCATTCAGCATGCAGTTGAATTCTGATATGAATTTCAATCGCTTTGAAATAGTTTAATCCAAAGCCATTAGAAGAGAGCTGATTTTGCATTCTAAGAGCATGCTAAGCAAACCCTCTTAATAATCCTGTGGTTAAGAAAATCTTCATATAGACTGCTGTAGTGAAACAAACCTGAACAATTATGGTTGAAACTTTAACATTTCTAGCAAGAATCTCCTCCACGTTGTAACAATTGAATAACATCTTGAGGAATCATTGAGAATCCTTGCTGAATCAATTCTGAGGGTATACTTTCCAATTTTGTTGGTAAGATGGATGAAAAGGGACTCTGCTAGATCTCGAAGACACCGATTCTACGATTTAGCTCTCTGCAACTGTGGATCCCTGATTCTGTAATTTCCCCATCTAAGTCAATAATTTTTGCAAGTAACTTGAATTCCACAATGAAGAAGGTTGTCCATAAATTGAATCGCTAAGTTCTCAATAAAAACAGTTGTCTTCATCTTTGTTCATTTTCAAGTTGTTTAAAACTACTGGTATTTGACTATTGTGGATTTTCAACTTGGATTTTTAAACTGGGCTTTATTTGGCTTTTTATGACCGCGATTTGGCTTGCAAAATCACGTGTACATCCGACAATCTTGAGTAAGGTTGGTCATAAGATAGACCGCAGATTTTGCATAGGGCCCCATTACACAACCAAGGAAAGATTTGCCATATTCAATAGCATTGATGTCAGAACAGGGGGTAAGGTTTAGCTGAAACACTTGAATAGTCGTACCAATTACTGCCCTTCAAATATTTAAAATGTGTCCACTGCTCTCCCAAGTACTGACCAGCAAAATCAAATACTTTGCCCAGTTTTTTGTTCCCTCTGAAAAACGCTCTCAAGAAGAGAGTGGTACTCCATGCGGTTGTTCAAGCATCATGTACAAATGAAATGTGTGTTTATCACAGTGAACGTGGGGGTACAAGAGTTGCCCATTTTCAATCAATTGTTTATAGGGCTTGGTCACAATTTTTTTCCCATCTTTACGGCCTTTTTAGGGGATGTCCCCACTGGCAAAAGTCCTGAGAAACTACATAATGCAAATTATGTGTATATCACCAAAAGTATCATCAATGCAGCATATAACAGAAATCAAATAATGCTTTAAACTCAAAAGGTCAATTTTGCATAGACCAGAAAAAGATTAAACTTTTTCCAGATGCCAACCAATTCCTTATAATACGTCATCTCTCAATTAAGAAAGTTGAAACTAGTCAAACCTTTCGGACCTGGTATATTGTTGACATCTCTAAAAAGTAGGAAATGATTTACTAATTTGTAGTAATAGAATTGCTAAACTAAAATGAGTTTGTCTCAAGATCCTACTCGAAAGCGAAATATTGGGTGTTGACCTAGTAGTTTGAAGTTTCATAGGACATTTTATAGCCAAATCAATGAACATTTGATGCATGTGACTTTCTGTTGAACTAAGACACAAAGTATGCATGGTAATAACTATGAGAAACATTATGAGTTTTTATAAGGAATGACTTTGAATCTTCACTTTAAATTTAATGATGTAATCCTCAAACGATTGGTCTCCCAGGTAGTTATGGGATTCCATTGGATTTGCATTGTTAAAATGGAATTCTTGAGTAGGGTCCGCAGTATATACGTAATATGTAAAAAGTTAAATTACATTTGTGATGTAGCAGAGTATTTTTTGGCATTTTATGTAAAATTCGATGCTTTTTATTCAGTATCATGTAAACTGAAAATTTTGCTTGAACTAAGGTATTACAAAAAAGTTACTAAGCCTTTTTCCGCGTATTTTCGTATTTCCGTTGAAAGCAGTACAAAGGCTATGTGTATCTGACTAGCTACACATGACTAGCTATGATACCTTTTTCCTGATTATCTTGATGAGAGAATTAGCTACTGGCCTATGTGACGATTTCACGACACCAATGTTTCAATCAGCGAGCAAATTCGGGCAGATATTCGGTGAAAATAGTATATTCAAGGGTGAAACCTGATTATCTCCAATAAGAGGGGTGTTAAGTATAGACGTCAGAAGAAAGGGTGTGGTCTGCTTGATGTAAAAGTGTAAATTGTTGTACTAAAAGTTCCTTAACAGTTCCTTAATTTTCAATGCACAAGTAGTGCCATAAAATGGTATAGACACATGTAAAACATAAAAATACTGAATTCTGCCTTTAATTTTGGCTGTAACGTAAGATCAATGAAAAGTGAAAGATTTAACAAAAGCACAGCAAACAATCTATGTGGCTTAGTGTTATAACAGTTTTTAAAATTGAAAGCTCCTTTTAAGGAATTCTCCTTTATTAGTATAAGTTCTTTAAATATTTTGGCATTCTACATGTAGGTTACTTATAAGGTGGCTCCGTATAATAAAAATATAATAATAATAATAATAATAATAATAGCGTGCATGTATGATAGATTAGTTGTATTGGATTGATTGTGTTTACTGCCAATTATACAACTTAAGAGTAATTATGAATAGCTCGTTACGTAACGCGTCAATGGGGAGGAGGGAGGGTACCTTAATTTGTTATACTATTTTTTAATAAATATGCAGGACTATGCCACGGGCCGTTGGGTTGCGAGAAGGGAACAGATGGTTTCAAAATCAATAAATGTGGCGTTATGTGACTGGTGAATGGCCCTGTAGGTACCGTTTCATCCAATTTACGTCCAAAGAAAGCACGAAGTATTCAGTACAGTCGAAAAAACCTATATAAATTTTTTCATTCATTTTCTAATTGCATTGAATTGATGTGTTACCTAAAATGTTTGGGACAAAATAGGACGAAAAAGGAAGTTTTACAACTTCTCACGACGTTCAGTATCAGTGCGCTTCTGTTGGGATAAATCAGAACTTGAATAGGCATTTTATAAGCTGGGAATTGCGATAAATGAGAGAAAGCATTACATCTTTAAATACAGAACAGACGAACTTTTCAAGGATGAATATCAAACAAATGGGGCATCAGGAAAACTATGGAAATTTGCAAAGAAGACCATCAAACAAAACTGTGGGTAAATGGGGCTGTGTGCAAATACATGATTGTTTCAATGTGAATATTGACATCGGTCAATGTAGTGTAGCCCAGGTTTAGTTCACTTAAGTCAGAGCTTGACATACAGACACGAAGCTCATAAATTATCAATTGAAAACACCTTTGAAGTTCAACTGAAACACCTGGAATTTTTAAATAAATATATGCGACATTTGGTCCGTACCTCCACTTCTCTACAAAGCCAATTTATTGCTTTTCTTAAATTGGAGAAAAAATGCCTAGGAATAGGTGAACATGATTTTAACAGCTTCAAAGCATTTAATTGCTTCATTCGAAACTAATTTTGAAAATGGGTGTCAGATAATTTGAAAATAAGCTGCTGATAATAAGAATTTTCGTTACCAAAAGTAAAGTGTATGTCGTTTTATGGACTTCTCAAAGAGGCTTGGCACAATAATCCTATTCTTCAATACGTCCCTATTCTCTTGACGGCTGTTAACCCTCCTGTTTTTCTAAATCTGTATATGTTCCTGAGAACATTGGATGTTGTTGAGGATCAGGAATATGTCATATCTATTTCATGCTTAATTGGTATGATCCGAACTTCTCGTGTTTCCCACCTGATAAAATGGCGAATCATAATGGCGAATCATGCCTCTGCCCGTTATGTGCTGCTCCAAATCAGAGGACCAACCATATTTGAATACTCTTTTTATTTCACACATCTAAGGCTAGTGATATGGGACTACCACAGAATCTTTGAAAGAAGTACGATATGTAGCTAAGAAATCTAGGTATTTTTCCCCTCGGTTAACATCAATGTTAACAAAAAGCTTACTTCGGGTTAAGATGATCAGTATCTACCTCGACGTTTGGAAAAAGGGCATAATTCTGGGGTAACTCCCATTTTGCTTTAAGAAGAATCATTTCTAATGCTCGACATCATTGAATTGAGTGAGGTCCAACAAGAGAGCATCTTCCCTGCCATGAGCCAAAATACATCTAATGTACCTCTTGCAATCAAAGTGAAATGATACATGACAAACTTTTCTTTAGAGCTGATGGGAGAACTCGTAAAGCTTTGCATCATCGGTGATGAGTATACCAACTGTCATTAAAACTAATTGCTCTAGTTACTAGAGATTATTGTTGATTTTTCGTGAAAATATTAAATTATCTTATTTATTTTGCTATTCGAATCTTTCCATGGAATTATATCAGTCACCTAAGTGATTTCTTAAAAATTTTCTATTGGTGAGGATTTTCGTCAACCTGTAAAGGAGCATCGATAGTATATTTGCTGACTTTTGTCAAATACATTTGGCCACTATACATACTTGAGTTCCCAGGGGCATTTGCTCCCCCTCCCCTAAATTCTGCCGCTAATTTCGGTCCACTGTCCTCTAGCGTTCCACCTTGCGAATTGCCTCTTAAAATCTACTGAAGCACGCTTATTTCTACAAAAAATTATAAAATCTTTGAACAAGAGGCTTTTTATTGAATTTCAAGTCAAAGTCTTCTTTTATTTAGCTTTTTTAGTCCTTAAATTCAAATTGGACTTCATTTCATAGCAACTTTAATAATAGCTGATTGATGTAACTTGTTTAAATTTAAAATCTGTCTTGTAAAGTATGCCAGTGAAACATAGTATATTTACATAATCTATATTTCGCTGTTATAGATTATTCGCATGCAAGTCTTTTGTTTGAAATTTATAGCAGCCTTAACCTGACATTTAATGTTTGATAGACTTCTGCTAAATATTTGCCGTTTACCCTTTTATCGTACAGCATTTGTGTAAAGCTAATATGATTGCAGTTTTTGTCCGTAAAGCCTTGGGGTGTAATTAGAGTCTCATGGCATGGTATCGTCTTAGTTGTATTGTAATGTAATGGTATGTATTGTAATCAGTAATATGTATTGCAGCATAAATATTTACATAATTATTTGAATAACAGAGGTTTTATACGAAGGATAACTTAAAACAAGAAAAAACAAGCTAACAAGCAAACAAACAAACCACTTTTAAATTAAAATAGGTCAAGGCTCTCCCAAGCATTATTTCTAGAAAGAAGTTGTAGTAGTGGGTACAATTCGAATTGTGGATAACTTTGAAGAAAGAAAGCATCTGTACTATTATTCAATAGAGAGGGACTGACACATGTCAAGAAGAGGAAGGCATGAATTCGCAAAGATCTCTAGAGAGCTCATGGAGAGATTAACAAAGGTGAAAGGTTTGTACTGGCTTCTCCTGTCTGAAACTGAATGAGGATATTCAAACTTTCCCTTTCTGCATTGCTGCTAAGATCTGTTTCAAATTCTATGGCGATTCTAAAGCAAGCAGTAGGGAGGTGAAGTGAGGCCTGGAATATTTTCATGGAGAGAAAATCCCTCTACCATCTTTAAGGTGATGGCTAGAACTCTAAGAACGGACTTGTGACGTCATATGTACTGCCTTTCTTCAAGATAAACTTTACTGCTTGTCACAACATAGAGCAAAGTTTCAGGTAACAGACAGCATTTTCAACCAGATCATTGACTTGGAGTCCACAAGCCAAGCTTAAAGTAAAGTCTAAAAACTTGGTTGATAGATTGCTCTGTGGTGAAGACCGAATTCAATTGAGTTTTTTGAGCAACAGATCAATTAAGAAAGAGAACAAAGCACCTCAAGTGTACCAAGCAGTTTATATTGTCCGACTTCTAATTATCAATTTAGATTAGTGTACGTGTACATATATGTATATTGTAAGCTAGACATAGAATCGATAGAAAATAAGTTCACACACATGCACCTACAAACACACACACACACACACACACACACACACACACACACACACACACACACACACACACACACACACACACACACACACACACACACACACACACACACACACACACACACACGAATGCCCTGTTCGTACTGCAGAACTTCACTATAGCTCGAAAAAGCCGCTGGCTATGTGTGTCGATTCACCTTTCGATCGTCATTTAACGCTTCATACTCTGACCAGTGTCGGAAGAAAGAAGTTCGTCAACCAGCCTAAAAATGTTCCTGCACATTCGAGCTATGATGAAGACCTCTTAGTAATTTGAAAATTATTATGCATGATAGTTCTCAAAGGTATGTAACAGTGAAACGTTAGGGGTATACTTAATTTTGTGACAAGTGGTTGAGGAAAATTTAGGAGTACAGGGTGTATTCATATTCATATGTATTCTGGACTTCTATGTGTTTGGTTTTGTGTGCGTGTCAAGCTACCTCATATACGTAAAGCAAAGATATTCGTGCAACATTAGGGGTCATTCACCCTTTACGTACTGTCAATTTTGCTTTTTTTAAGACCCCTTCTCTCCTTTAATGCACTGTAACACAGGCCTTCACCCCCTCCTACCGTTACGTAGCAAAGCAAGTTACCCCCTCCCCATAATTATTTTGTTGTTTCCTATGTCAGTCATCTGAACTTATGAAATCCACTTTCAGTCTGTTGTGGGACGACGAGAGAAACATTAGGTATAGGGAGCCCGAACGAAAGGATTTGTGTACACTTCCTAAGTTATAAGATGCACCAGCACAGACTGTGAAGCCTTAAGCTGTTTGCACTTTATTGATGTTGCACTACCTGCACCTTGAATTTGTTTAAGTATATGATACAGCTTTTTAACTGATATATTAGACAATGCCCAGTCTAGCATTTTCGGCTTCTCAATATGGAATTGATAAGCTTGATTTTCAAGATGGAGATTCTTAGAATGCTAAACATTATTTACACTCATTATACAATGGCTTTAACCTGTCCATAACAGGGGTATTGCATATAATTACTGCCAGACCAAGCACTTCATAATCATCAACATCAACTCTGTCATATCAAAGCAATTCTGGTTTGTTGCTGAAAATTACTCAGCTGAAAACTCTCTGGCAT
Source organism: Mastigias papua (assembly GCA_964019165.1). Taxonomy (NCBI): domain Eukaryota; kingdom Metazoa; phylum Cnidaria; class Scyphozoa; order Rhizostomeae; family Mastigiidae; genus Mastigias; species Mastigias papua. The sequence goes on from OZ025280.1 coordinate 8,417,087, forward strand.
TCCGTAACAATGCAGTCTGAACTCCAACTGCCCCTTTACTGTTTCCCGCTCCATAAAAAGTCAATTCACCCGCTCCCCCCTAGAGGCGTTATGTAACCGGTAAATGATCCCTTACTACAAGTTGATCAACAAGTGCGAATTGAAGATTAATAGTGACTGCAAGGCTGATAAGTATCGCCTCCTTATTACAAGTCTACATGCTAAGTATTCTAGGGTTAAGATTATCAAGCTCTCAATGAGTGCGCTCGGTATATTTAGAAGTTCCTCAGATTCCTTTCTATCAATGCTTAATGATCTGCATTTCGCTAGTTCTCATCAACAGCAGATCACGTGTTCACTCACTTTTATATGCTGACGGCCATGTTTTAATAGCAAAGGATAACAAGGACCTTCAGTCACAACTGGATGCTTTAAATACATTTGCATTCAAAAATATGGGGTTTTGAAGAATGGCCTAAGCTGGAAACACATCACCTTAAAGCCTGTAAATATGCTTTGGGTGTTCGATCGAGCACAACTACAGATGCTGTATATGCAGAACTTGGAAAAGTAAGTCTCCAATGCCAAAGAAACAGAAATATTTCAACTGTTTTCACTCAGTTACCCTCTTTAGATATACAACGTTATGCTAGCAAAGCTTTCTTTATGCTTGCAAAGGATGCAGATTATGGTCATTATAGCTGGGTATCTCATCCTCGTGACCTTAGGGTACGCTATAACATACAGCAGTCAGATACACGTTCAGTCATTAAAACTAAGGTCACTAAGCACTTTCAGTCAGAAGTATTGAATAGATTAAATGAACATATTACAGAAAATAGAGAGCTTAATGTATATACCGAATTTATAAATTGTGTGTGTGTGTGTGTGTGTGTGTGTGTGTGTGTGTGTGTGTGTGTGTGTGTGTGTGTGTGTGTGTGTGTGTGTGTGTGTGTGTGTGTGTGTGTGTGTTTACAATTTATAAATTTGAATCCTATCTTGCCTACATACAAGACTTTACTGTTAGATGCACAATAGCAAGACTTAGGGTCAGTGCTCATAACCTCCAAATCGAAACAGGTCGATTTAGCAAAATAAAAACACATAGAGACAAACGATTTTGTCCCTACTACAAAACTCTGAATATTTTCACAGTTGAAGATGAAATCAACTTTGTCTTAGCTTGCCCCCTTTTGATGAAGAACGTCAAGGGTTTTTAGAAAAAATCTATAGAACATTCCCAACACCTTCCTCATTCATTGACTTCAATATGTACATATGGCTAATGAGCCAAGAGTATTACAATATAAGAAAACGTTTGGCAATCTTCTGCATAATATCTTTGGATAAAAGATCAATCTTCTTAAGCAATCATAGCAGAACATAATTAACTTACAAATTTATACCTTCTAATTTCATTTAGTTTTGCTTCTATTATAATTATTGCTGTTGTTACTGTTGTGTAGTTTTAGACATATAGTATATTATACAATTTGCTGTTTAATTGTATGCAGTTAAGGGCCATCTCGGCCTAGATGCTTGGATTTCAAAACAGCATCAAATATTGCAATAAGATGCAGCTGCTATATTTTCTGCAGATATAACAGATCTGATTATGGGAACCACGACGAACTACAATAGACTTGAAAGATGTGAACAATCCAGTGTATCATTTAGGTTTCATTTGTATTTGATCGTTAATGACGTCATGCCAAGATGCATCCGAGTAAGACGAATCCGAGCAGAGTAAAGCAAGTTCAAGTAAGAAAAATTTAGTTAGACAAAAACTTTTCCAGACTACCAATTCCATCTTCAGCTAATTAAAGAAAGCGAGGAGGAGATAAATCACCATATTAGTACAATGGGAATGGAAAATACCTAAATGAGGAAATATGGAAATGGATCAAAATGATGCATACATAACTAAACTTGATTTACTTGAATTCGTCTTACTGACATTTATTTTACTAGGATGCGTCTTAACATGAATTGTTGTGATTAAAGATCAATTATAAATGAAATCTAATTGATACACTGGGTTGTTCACTGCTTCCAAGTCTAATATAGTTCGTCGTGGTTCTTATAAGCAAAATAATAATCAAGCTGCACTTTCTTACGAATGTGACACAGCAAATCGTGGTTAGGCCGGGAGCTAATGAACTTTTAACGGCTGTTTATTTTCCTTTTTTTGACAATTTAGCTGCTTTTCTTTTTTTGTCTTTGTTCATGGTGCTATTAGATTTTAGATTGCTATCAGAGGATTCACTACAGGAGGCGAGCCAATTGTACACTACCTTAGAGTAGTGATGTGCACAATTGTAACTTTAATAGTCTTTCACATCATGAAGTTTCATAAAAGAAGCTTATAGTTTACTACTATACTAAACATTGTGCTTTATGTGTAATACGAAGTGTCAGCATGCTGTACAACAATTTAATACATTATATTTTGATATCTGTTATTTTATTCTATGTTAACATATGTGCTTTATTACACTACTTTTTGCTTTATGATATAATTAATATACTATAAGACGTGAGTAGAGGTTGATGGGCTTTTTTAAGGTCGGTGGTGGAGCCTCTTGCAATAATGCTACGTAGCAACATGAGGACATGTCACAAGCTGGTACATGAGGGTTGGGGTAGGGGATCAAAAGGTTAATTTTATCGGTTAAGTACCTTTTGATGGCCCTAAAGATTCCATAGGTCTTTAAACAAGGATAGCAATGAAGCAGGTACCACTTGAAATCATAGCGGTCCCTAATGGAGCTGTTTCTTGCACATGCTCGACACAGAATTCTGCATCCCTGCTTCCATTACATTCTTCTCAAATCGAGTTGTTATCGCTACTGCTCCTAGGACATTTTGGGCTGCAGTCACTCCCTATGTATACATCTGAACTTATCAATGTATTCAAGATTTTCTTGCATAGTCTGACATCATATAGTATAGCAATATCAATAATTGTAACATCTTACTTTTTTCCAATAAATCTATGTCCGTTGCAGCCAATCACAGTGACCTTTGTGGGATTCATGATAACATTCAATGTGTGTTAAATTTTGCTGAAATTATCTTGATGGTCGTGTGCAAACAGATGCAGCTCGAAGCTTAGTATATGTTTATTCAAGGCTTGCCATGTCTCTTGCTAAAAGTATGGTTTTTCCTTTGGATTGAGGGTGATTTTGATGGTGAGGAGAACGATACAGATATTGGACCTAGCATAAAAATTGCGAAAAGAAGGTAGCCCTGCTTCTTACGTGCTTTAAAGATACTCCACAGCTATGGCCATCACAGCACAGCTCTCTCAAAAGTTCATTTCTCATGCAATTGCTTGCTAACGCTGTCAATTAGGAGGTCTTTTCAAAACTCAAAATAAAGATCTTCGACTCGCTGAGCAGGGACACTTCTAGGAGTGGGTTATGAGGGGCATAGCTCCAAAACAACTTTATTGGCTCTTTCACTCTCTTTTGCATTTGACTCGTAAGCCAACTTTTCATAATTTATGTGAACTACCGAAAATGACATCTTTCAAACTAGTCTGTATACATTGTCATTCTGTTCTTAGAAGCTAAACTAATAGAAAATGATGATGATGATGATGATGATGATGATGATGATGATGATGATGATGATGATGATGATGATGATGATGATGATGATGAAGATGGTGATGATGATGATGATGAAGATGGTGATGATGATGATGATGGCTAGCCCATGGTTGGAGACCTCCTCGTGGTGGCAAGCGGGCACAGAGAGACTCTGCCCTTAAGTTGATAGTGATTCATTTCACGAAGATTCAGAATTGGGGCAGATGTTGACGACCTGTGGCAAACTGTCCAACCAGGCCCCTTCAGTGAAAATCAGGCACAGCAGCTTCAAGCTGCAGCTCTGATAAGTAACTGTTGAGGTAACAGAGTGGATTGAGTGTAGCCGACTCAATCACCTCTTCTAAACAATTTGAAGGCGACACTGACCTCAGGATCAGCCTAGGCCCCGTAAGGGGCGTACAAGAACAGGAGGGGATGATGATGATGATGATGATGATGATGATGATGATGATGATGATGATGATGATGATGATGATGATGATGATGATGATGATGATGATGATGATGATGATGATGATGATGATGATGATGATGATGATGATGATGATGATGATGATGATGATGATGATGATGATGATGATGATGATGATGGTGATGATGATGATGATGGTGGTGATGATGATGATGGTGATGATGATGATGATGATTAGTTCCATTTGCAAACAGCCTAGCAGCAACCTATGAGATTGCATACTTTTGTGAGTATATTTGCTAACATTGGGGTCATGCATTGGTATAACTTAACTGACTGAGATTGACTGATTTAATTGACTCAGATCGTTCCCAATGCTCCAATAATTATAAGAATTACTTTAGCCCCTATACAGTTCTATATTTTATTCAACTCCCACCAGAGATGGTACTAACAGGGGAGCTTGTGGGGGCTGTAGCCTCACTAAAATTTTACTAAGCTCCCCCATCGGCACTTAACTTTTTGACGATTCCCATGTACTGTTAGCACTTTCATAACTTGCCCGTCATTTGATTCTTTTCATTAAAATTCATATAGGGTGGACTGCCCTTCAGTCGGAGCTGATTTAAAAGGTATGCCATACTCCATATTCCTTTAAGTCGGAGCTGATACATCCATATTCCTTAAAATTTCCTTGCTCTTGCTGTTGGCACTGTAGTAGAATTGCCTCTCAGCATTTCTTCCCTTGTGCCATCCTTGACTCTCACTTCAGATCTTGAGAACGGTCTACTTATTCATGTTACTGCTCAATTACTTGCGTGCCAAATGGTCCTTTATCAAAAAGAACTATTTCTGATCTTCAGTGTTTAAGATCTTAGCCAGTTTGAATATTTATGTACCACTTTCAAATTCTCATTTTCCATTCCTACCTCTGGTGTATTGTCATATCACTTTTTGCTGTGCTCATGGCTGTAACTCTTGCACGTCTGCCAGTGCAATACCTTCAGTATTTGATCATGCCTCCAACACACTAGTATTGTCTGTGGGCTTAAATTTTACATAGTATGAAACTGGATAACCAAGTGTTTCTTCCCATTCTCCCCAAATTCTGCAAATGGGAGAGATATTTTCCTTAGCAATGTGATGTTTAGTTGGCCTCGTTCTATTGCCAGTTCTTGTGCTACTCTCTTTTTTTGTAAGAACCAGTAAAATTGAGACTCAGGTTGGCTGTTCTTAATTTTTCCAAACTTTTAAGGCTGAGTTGTTCTTAATTTATTCTTAAATTATTGGAGAGTAGGCAATATAGACATTAGAAAATATATAAGACAATGTTACATGTTTATGAAACAGGTATTAGTTTTAATAACTTTAGCAGAAGACGCAAGATATACGGTCTTACAGATCTATAATCCTTGCCAAAAGTCATGGTATACTTAAGGTTTTTAACAGACTTATAATCAGAGTTTTTCAAGAACTTTAACCAGGAAAAAATGTAGAGCTTAATAAGTTTTATATCAATTTCATCAGCCTCAGCTTGTTCTTAATTTGTTCTTAATTTCCCATCAATTTTGAGGTTCGTGTTCTTTTAAAATTGTTTTTTTAAGAAAAGAGCGTAATAGGGTACCTTCGCTGGCCTTCTTTAGGTCTCAAAACTTCAATCCATAGAGACTCGACAGTAAATACTTAAAAAGGACAGATAACTTAAAAGAAGAAAACACCACCAGGGACCCCTGAGCTTATTTTTGAGTTGGGGGCTGGGGACGAGTTGCAAGTCCGAATTGGAGTATTGTTGTGAGATAAATGGTCCCGAAATTCTGGATTTGCGTCAATAGTTGTTTTGCAGCAAACTGTTACGTAGGAACTTGAGTGCAGCCTGCAGATCCCGCTGCAGATTATCAACTTATACTTGGAGCATTGTCAGAACTATATCAAATTTGAACGTGAATAAAGATGCTCCTCAGCTGGCCGTTGTATAGCGCAAATAACTTCTTATTGTCCTTCTCTTTTTATGGAATTGTATTTTCTTTATATGGTAAAAGCGTTTGGTACTATTTCTCTAGCTTGATGCCTTAGTATGTATGGTTTATCTAGTTTTAGTTAGTTGAGAATATAGATGAGCAGTGAATGACGAAGCTGTGATGCCATGCATCAAGTCGATATAGTCGAAGATATGATTCAAGACGAACTTAAACAACAAAGGATTTTACTCAACTAGCTAATTCGTTATCTAGACATTATATACTAGTTTATTAATCACAGTTGGAATGTTTGCTGATGTTTTGCTGAATGAATTTGTGGAAAAGGCTCAAGCGAGTGTTAATCAAAGTCGCAAGTTATTCTTCCAGCTCTCTTACTTTTTGCACTACGTAACTAACTCACTTATTTGTTAAGCTGACCGCACACTTAAACAGTATGCGGCAATGGTTGTAGGGGGAGAAAGTGAGAGGTCTCGGACGGAGTTCCTGAAAACTCTTAGAAACCACGACCTATAATTCAGTAGGAAACGCCCTTTTTGCATATAGATATACATCCTGTTTAGGTAGAAAACAGTAGATGAAATCATAGAAACATTTGTGAGAAAATTGAATAGACCTCTAAGCTACTCTATAGAGATTGTTGCCCAATCAGGTAAACTGACAGAGACACACATTTTCAGAGCAATGAGATCATATTAAGCCCTAGGTGACCAAGAACACAGACCCTTCCCTTACTTCACATGTTTATGAAACTTTGGACCAGCCTATAATACCACTTTTTGATAGAACCTTAGAATATCTACCTCGAATAGGCCCTGGTGACTCCGCCACTGGTCCCTTTTGAAGGTGAATGAACTTAAGCACTTAAGAAGGAAAACTACTTTCTATTTGGATCAGATGCCTCAATTTTAACACCTACATTAGCAGAAAAATGGGGGAACTGCAGCCCCCATCCCCCCGACACCGGCGTGCCTGATAACTATACAAAAATAGCATGCAGGATTCTCCATTCAAAAGTAAATGCACACGGTTGCTAAGTCTCAAGGTTTGGCCGTGAGACTCACGCAAGTTCAACTCTCTTCAGTCTAACGGCGGGAGTTACTTATCGCATGGATTTCTTCCTGGGTCTCACTGTTCCTCCAGTTCAGATCAAACTCCTCAGTGATTGTTGAACACATTCTATTCCAGTGCATTGTTTATGACAATCACTTGACCTGATAAATTGGATTGATTTCTTTTGTAGAAACAAAGCTAACTGATCTGGCGTGGAACATTTCTTACTTAATTTCAGAAACAGTTTTCAATTTGATGATCAGGAAAAAGACCGTTTGTATGAGGAATTCACTGATTACAAAACCGTTGCCATATATGGGATCTCCCTGGTTACGCCTTAAAGGACACTGTTACTCAACGATGAACATTGCTGATGAATATCGCATGGATGTAATATGGTACCACCTTTTCCAGATGAAAAGCTCTGTTCGTAATAACTATAGATTTCGATTGTTGCTCGATGTGGCTCGATTGGTGATGGTTGCACCCCAATCCAACGTTGGAATTGAACGTGTACATGCTCTTATCAGCAAAAATGAAAGTGACGGCAGTGACAGAAATATACGTTGGGCATAGAAGGGACATTGTCTTCAATCCTTGTTGTTAACTTGGACCAACTAGAAGCTTTCTCCAAGTGCTATGAGTTTGCACCTGACTTGTGCGTGCTGTGTGCATTGCTAAAAGTACATAGTAAACTAGATAGGAGTTACATGCAAGTAGCAGTATCGGTTTTGACATCATGCGCTCAAACGAGTAGGAGGTAGCAAGGGGAGCGTGGCAAGGAGTGTTCCTAAAGACATCACCCCATTGCCGGTAACTTATACTCAAGCCGATTCAGATCTGATAATACATTACAGACTGAAAAGATCCCAAGAAATTTATAAGACACACATTCACCGCCGTCAAAAATATAAAGTGTTTGGGTCCTCCAGAACGTTTTACTTGGGCTCTTTCGTATCTAAATGTTCTCCAAATCTAGAGAAAGTACCAAATAATGATGAATAGAAGCAATAAGTATCCTGTGAGCTGGTATCATGGGTTTGTTAAATATCCTTTCACATTAATAAATGCAACTGCTTGTCCTTTAGAAGCTCTTGAGGGTCCGTACTCTTTAGAGCCTCAAACCTAAGTCGGATACGCCGTCATTTCTCCGAAGAAATTGACCAAATGCAATGGACTTCTGCTCAACAAGGGGATGCAGCCCATTAATGTCCGAAATTGCAAACGGGTTAATTTCAGATGCTTAACTGTAAGACAAAATTTCGGACAAAAATTTGACAATTGGGACAAGTTCGGACAAAAATGTCGAAAGAATTCTACATGAAACCAATAAATTTTGGACAATATCCTGAGTTAAACATCATAGGTCTGGGTTACATTCTATTCATCAACATTTGAAGCAAGACCCAAGGCAATATCAAGGAATGGGTCCTTGGCCTCAATGCTTGAAGTAAGTATGTGATTAATTCCATACTCATCAAGCCCTGTATATCAGATTGGGTTGCCCAATGATTCCTTGTCAAACATGCATTGAATCCAGGTAGGAACTTCTATTTCTTGTGGAAGACAACAAATTGTGTTTTCCTAATATATCAGTTGTATTGGAAGAAATATGCTCAGTTTCAACATGGAAGATATTGCATTTTTTCTTATCCATACAAATGAAAGGAACATTCTGCCCTGAGTTGGTTCAGGGTGTGATTTGGAGAGAAAAATTATATGGTATTCTCAATTGCATTCTCACAATCGAAGTATTGATTCAACTTTGTAGATTAATGCTGGAGTATTAACGGGGCGTGAGTATTGGACGAGGGAATAGTATCTCAAAAAGCAGTGATATTCTCTAACAAATCTTACAAATATTAAAGAGACAACTTTCTTCAAACATGGGGTATCTTAGGACAGCAATTTCAAAAAATATCAATTGCAGCTTGGTCCACAGTTTCATTCTGGAGTTTCCATTAATACTGTGCATCCTTGAATTGGCCCTTTCATGTCACCATGCATGTTCATTGCACTTCCTATAGACTCAAAATAACTAGTTTCTTTGCCCAAATAACTTGCAATACTCTAAAAGCTAAGTCTAATACCTAGATGATCAAAATATACAACAACACATAACCATTTAAGAAACTGTCTATACATAGTCAAGTTATATCAAATATTAACATATTCACAAAAGTCAATATCTACTAAAATTTATTTACAAAAAATGCTTAGGGTAATTTCAAATGTTCTTATTCATGGGTCTAGCCTCAGCAGCCAAAAAAGGATATATGATTTCCACACAACATTTAACCATCCATGTCCACAATCCCAAATAATTTGGAAGTTCATATTCATAACAGTTACTAAGTCAACCAAATACTGAAAGTTCGATGGCTCTATGCAGCTGCAGTTTGATTTCCTCCACTGAATCCAGCTGTCTCACCACTTGGTGGCACATCATTTGTAAAGGTAGTTGATTCAACACTTCCTCTGAAGATAGGTACACTTTGTGTAGAGGTCTCGCCTAAGGGTAAACAAAAAGACATCAGAATGAAGGACAAGTGCAGCTGTAACACCACAAGAGTATCTGGAAACAATGAGGATCAATCATAAAGATAAAGAATCACAAAAACATGAAATAATGGCACAAATATGAACATTTTAGTCAATGTTTCATAACTACAGATACAAAAGACAAAAAGCAGGACAAATAATAATGGCAGAAAATTGTGGCAAAAATATACTAAACACAGTTTGAGATCTCAGCTTAGCATTCACTAGATGATCTAGCTGAAGCAAATGTTATAATTCTACATCTCTAAATTATAAAACTTCATTATTGCAACTTCAACTTAGAAAGATCAGGTTTATCAGTCCCTAAAGTTCAATTTAAGAGCTTTGAAACTTTAGTTGGTAATACCACTTACTAATATAGCAACTTGTAATTACATAGAGGGCAAACTAACAACTCAATAAATAATAATATACCATATTTATACAGGATAACCTTTTCAGTAGAGATTTACTGCTATCACTAAGGGTTCTTCTAAATTAAAGTATATAAAGCAAAATGCTAAGAGTTACAAATGTAAAGGTTAAAAACAGTAAGCATTTACTAACAGTCTCAAAATTTGAAGTTCCTTGATATAGGTATGTCTAAATTCAAGCTACCACTTAAATTCAAATGTGATGTCATTTACTGCAAGCACTGAACCATGCACAAATTAGATAAAGCAAAGAAAAATTAGACAGGAACAAACTTAATGTAAAAGATCATTATCACCCGCTTCCATAGTTCTGCTGGGCCTTCCTTATCATAAAGCTACTTTCTGCAATGAGCCATCACATAGAAGACAGCAACATCAAACTGACAGCTGTCTTACATTTCTATTGCAATGTCACAAAACATATCAGACAGTATATTCAAGGTTTCCAATATATCAAGTATCCATGGGTTTAGAGTAAAGTTTGATAACAGTTCTGATATTAGTTTCCACAGCAATATTCATTACAATCAAAGTTTATATATATATATATATATATATATATATATATATATATATATATATATATATATATATATATATATATATATATATATATATATATATATATATATATATATATATATATATATATATATATATATATATAATATATATATATATATATATATATATATATATATATATATATATATAGATATATATATATATATAAATATATATATATATATATATATATATATATATATATATATATATATATATATATATATATATATATATGTATGTATGTATGTATGTATGTATGTATGTATGTATGTATGTATGTATGTATGTATGTATGTATGTTTGTGTATGCATATGAAATCTCACACTTAGTAAGTATGCACCAATTACCTTGATCTTGAGATAGCAGATCAATATCATACGACAGCACACTCATTTGTAGTTCGTCTCTCAAAGCATTATGATCCAGCAACGTTGTCGGCTCAATTATGTCTTGCCATAATTGACCTTCGGTACTTCTGAACAGATCACTAAAGGGAAACAGCAAGCATTTCCAAATTGAAATAAATACCATTAAGGTTCAACTTCTAAGGTATGGTGAAGTAGCGAAGTCAACTAAGATATAAAGTACTAGCACAATAACTAAGAAACGCAAAACCAAGTTTTATATGAATGTAAAAATTCGAGATCCCAAAGCAACAACTAACAAAGTCGACATGTCGAAACTAAAGAACAATTAACCAAAACAGTCCTAACCTGTTAGTGATGTACTCGCTTGAAATCAACACTCTCTTCCCATTACCTGTCTCTCCAAATCCCGTTTGTTCGTCCCAGAAATAGGCATTAAATACACCTAAGGAAAACAATAGTATTGAATGAAGTAATCCTTTAATGTTCGCCATTATAATACATATCATCATTGATTTTGCTAAAGCAGGTTGGCTGCAATACGTCGGATCGGCGCCCAGATGTGAGCCAGCATATTGTCTGGTAAATATTCCTGTAAATGAAACTGCAAATACAAAGCAAGAAATCTTATCATAAAACACACAATCTAAGTAGAGAAAGGATGCTGACGTTATGGAGTGTATTACCTTCAAACGTATCTTGCTTCTGAACTTGGCGTTGACAGGCAGCATTGCATGTTTGTAAACATGTTCGAAGAGGAAGGCGCGCGGCAACTCTTACCAAAGACATCTTTAATGTACGCCTGAAAAAGCCAATAGTCTAAAGTACGCACAATATGAAGGCGATTCAGTCTAAATCGCTGGCCGTTTCAAGAAAACCAAACAACTAACTCTCCCCTAACAGTAAATGGCTACCACTTACGAAGGAGAAAGGTACGCGATGGCTCAAAAAGGTCTAGCGATGACAATAGGTAGTCTACGCATAAATTATACCGTTTAATTTGATTCGCTCTCTTGGACAGAGGCTGAATAGTATACCGGAAAAGATGACTCAGTTTTATGACAAAACCGGGCTCTCATGAACCCGATTATATAAACATATGCAGGCAAAACTCGGTCATTTGTCGTCTCTCCTATATACCGTATCCGTTAATTGTAAATCAGCATTTATTCTTGATTACTAGCATACCTCGATTTAACCAGTAAACGTTAGATATGACAATCTCAGGGATCTGTCGTAAAGGCCTATAATAACAGTACAACGTCTCAAGTCTTCGAAACAATTTGAACTTGAACAATTTGATGACAAATTGGTAACATTAAGATATTAAGATACGGAACTGTGTACAATAAAGTCGTAAGCGTTCCTAAACACGCATTATGGAATAAATTCATACAACAACTGATGGAACATTTACAACGGAAAAATAAACACACCTGGAATAGTTCTTACAGTAACATACAATGAACGCACATGATCAAAGATACACAATCAAGATTATATAATAGCAGCTAGAACAGCTATGGGAATCTCTGGTAAAGCAGCAGTTCAGAGCTTTCAATAACATAACACTCTTCAGGTAAAAAGACCACAGCCATACAGGAAAGATTCCAATATGAAAGTGTACGTTGTGTATAACGTAAAAAAGAACAAAGAGAAACGAGTACGGTTCAACGAAAAACATCTGAGATAAAACTGAAATATCTCAAAATCACTACAAGGCTATGATTACGTCGAACAGTTTCATCTTTAGAGGAAATGTCATGTGATAGTCCACACGTCTGTACTTAACTTTATAAGTATAGCAACTTACCACCTTACTAATGGCTCCTGTCTTTTTCTCACACGGCCTGCTTTCAAGGCAAATCAATTTAAACTAACTGCCTCGCGATCATGCAAGCAACTACTATTCATATGATCATAACAAAGTGCTCACATGATGTCTATCTTCGCAACGTGCTTTGTTTACTGCAACCCAGAAAGACTGTGCATTTAACCACGTGAGCATGATGGCTTTCATTAATGTACATCATTACTATCGTTACACTACAGGGTTTCATTATCACATTTTTCTAAGAACTTTTTTCCAGCACATTCTCAACTATGGTCTGAAAAGTTTACCATCCGAAGTTTTAAGCGTCCGAAATTTATACCGTCCGAAAATGTTATCGCAACTATATTACTGTATACCAGATGCTGTAAATCCTCGAATAAGCCCCCCGGGGCTTATTTATTTAAATGAATTTTTGGGTGGGGGCTTATTCGAGGGGGGCTTATTTCAAAGTCTGGCAATTTCCTCAAAGGTTGACATAAACAACAACATAATTTTCTCAATTAACTAAATTTTGAGCTTCTAGTTACAGAAGCTGATATCGTTAAAAGAGTTCCAAAGTGTTGTTTGAAGACTTAATAAACATTATAAAGTTTCTATTATCACGAAAGTCGCGTTTCTCTTTGATTTTTTGCCTCTATTCAAAGGAAGTAACACTGTACAGCTATTGTACTGTGAAGACTTCTCGGTACAGCTATTGTACTGTGAAGACTTCTCGAAGCATGATATTATTCTACAACTATGCTTCCCTCGAATAAGCGCCCATGGGGGCTTATTCGGAGGTGGGGGCTTATTCGAGGATTTACGGTATGCACAAATGGACGCTTCTTTTTATAAGGAACTGATTTATAAGGAACCTACTTGTAAAAGGCCGCAATAATTAAAGAACTTATACACTTATACTACTAAAGACGAAATCCCTAAGGAACTTTTCGATTTGAAAGATTTTTATAACTGCAAGCATCAGGAACTAAAAAGGCCGGTTCCTTTCAAGTGCTGCATCCAACACCAAGCTAGCTGAATATCGAGTTCTGTATGAAGATCCAAGCGAAGATTATATTACATTTGATGACATTAATGGAATAGACATGATATTCATTGATTAACATTTCACTTTTAAATTTGTAAAACTTTGTTCCTACCTTCTTTGTATTTTTGCTCCTCAGCTCCTGTTTCTGTACTATTTTTATGGCACTTGATGTGCAATGAAAATTATGGAACTATTAAGGAACTTTTGGTACTACAATTTGCTGATTTGAGGTCTACAAATAAGGAACTTTTAGAACAAGGCCTTGAAGTAGGTTCCTTATAAAAAAACATCGTGTAATGCATGTGAATAAAGAATACTTTTCTTACAACTAGAAGGAAGTGAAATTATCATTTATTTATAAATTCACAACTTTTCGTAGCAGCATCCGCCATTATTTATGTCACGGTGACTTCGGCTTGGGATTACCATAAATTCTCTTTTAAGCCCCCCGGGAGCTGATTGATTTCAAGCGCTCTAGAGGGAGGGCTTATTAGAGAAGGGGGACTTGTAAGAGAGGAGGGCTAAATAAATTTTTTTAAAATTTTTTATAGTATACTGGATATTTGCTGTTTGAAAATATAGAACAATATTCAAATTCATTACTTTATATATCATAAGTTCCCAGCAGAACAAACTAAATTGAAAGATTATGTGGTAACCGTTGATATAGAACATTTTTATCTGCAGAAAGTCAATGAATGACTTTGATTCTTTAAAAGTTGGGAACTATCGTTCACTGAGCGTGATCACGCTTAACGTACTTACTGCTATGAAACTTAGTTACGCTTGGTACTATTCAATATTTCATAAGGGGGCTTAATAAATTGCTTAGTCCAGAAAGGGGGCTCATTGGAGAGGGGGGCTTAATTGAGAGGGGGGCTAAAAAGAGAATTTACGATATATACATTAACATCAAAAACTTTCGGAAAAAACCATGTCCGAAGTATAAATGATCCAACATTTATTGGATCGATTGGCCACCCCATAGAAGTTGTTGTCCAAAATTTCAACAGGTACCTACTCAAGGTAGGTTTTAAGGTTTCAACGATATCATATTTCCTCGAAAAAGCACCCGGGGCGCTCATTTAAAAGTCAGCCTTCGAGGGGAGGCACTCATTCGAGGGGGAGCTCATTTGAGGGGGGCGCTTATTTACAAATCTGCTTCTTTGGGGCGCTCATTTGATTTTGTAGATATATAGACACAATCTTTCCCAATAGGTGTGGGTAGGAACATAAAGAAAACATATGAAGAAATAGGAAATACAAGGAAAAGGGAATCAGTCAGAAAACCATCTGATATGAAAAGCTTGCAAAGCAGTATTAAGGGAAGGGTTTATACAAGAAAAATATCAATTTTTTCCTCTTCATTGATATATATTAGCTTGGCTTCTGGTGTAGCATCAGCAATATCCTGTTTTGAAACCAGCCTTGCAAATGGATTCAAGTCTGGTTCATTGAAAATTGATAACTGTTCCTTGAATACATCCAGACCGGCATGGCCCTCTTTCAGGCAATGGATCAAGCAGTCTTCACATGTTTGATTTGAGAGTGGTATGGTTTGTCTTGTTTTCACTCTCTTCGTTATTGTTGGCAAATCGTTACTAAAGGGGGCACTCATTCGAGAGGGGCGCTCATTCGAGGGAAGGTGCTCTTTCGAGGAAATAGTAGCGTTGAGATATGTCTATGACCTCTTTTCTGTACTTTTTCTTTCTAGCTTAATTATAGGTATGGCCTAAATACCGTTCTCAATTCATCGAGGAGCAAGCTTGGAGAACCCTTTAAGTTTTTCAACTCATTATGTGAGCAGGAAACTCTCATTCTATGAGTTAACGTTTTTTCAGTCTGTAGCAAACTTATTGATTGTAGTAGTGAAGTGTTCATATCAAATTTGGACTTATGAATTTAATGTTTTAGAGGAACATATTTTTGCTAGAAGGAAAGCCTTTCGACTTTTGTTTATCAAAGTGCGGACTTACAGCAAAAAAAGAGTTTAGGAAAAAGAAAGCACTAGACTGTGAAGAATTCCTGTTGAACTGTCTCGCGTGTTAGACTTGACTGTGCCAGAAAAGAAAAATATAATAAGAAATAGGAAGGAAGGAAGGAAGGAAGGAAGGAAGGAAGGAAGTTATCAATCTACAAATACTCATATGAGGTAGCCCAGCGGAAACTAGATTATGATGAATCCAAGGCAGACCTCATCTACTATGACCAAGAGAAAAAAGAAGTCATAAGAAGAAAGTATCAAGCTCGGAGCAGATATATTAGGTGATGAGTGTTACTGATATGTAAATACATATTTAATATGTGATAATTCCAATCTTTTTTCACTTGTTTTACTACATCATTATTTTCCAACTTTATATGGCTGAATAAGTAAATTGATCTCCCAATCATCTTTATGTACACCATTAATACTGAGTAGCTGAAATTGATTTTGTTGAAGACCTTCATAACTCTATGATAATAGTTCAATAGTTTTCATAGTTGCTCCTCTGTATTTTGTAGCCCATACAGCATAAGGATTATTAGCAATTATTTCCAAATAAGATCTTGTCTTCCCATCGGTATAAACATCCATCATGCATAATTTATCATCCTCTATGCATATATTTTCGCTTAGATACGTCATCATCTTGAGAAACTCATCTCTCTGGACTTCATATTTCTGCTTGTCAGAAATTAACAGGACAATATCCAGTTCTTTATTGCAAGTAAAGTCAAGGTTAGGTATGATGCCTCCATCATACTATTCTCTATCATTAATCATCTTGTTAACTCGATAGTGAAATTCTCAAAACTAATTTTTCTTGACAAGATGTCTCACCAATTTGTAACTTATGATAAAGTAGGTTTTTATTTCCAGTAGTATTTTTTGCAATAAGAAAAATTTTATTTATCAGGCATTCTTCGTCACTAGAACTTTCTGTTTCATCATTATATATAGATTTAAAATTCCAATAATATTTCTTTTTGAATATGTGAAATAAAATTTTCCACTACCACATCTTATTGGATCATCATCACGCTCAACCCATTGCTGATTGCCACAAATTGGACAATCAATTAACTTGTAACACATCTTGAATAAACACTTATGAAATTCCTCTTTCAGATTTGCTTGTTGCTAGCTATTTTGTTAAATATGACACGAAGTAAAGAACCACTCCAATTTATAGAACATCGGTAATTTATTTTTACACAAACAGGAATCAATGCAACATGGAGAGATGCAAATGTCACCAGTCTTTTAAACTAGACGAAGGAATTAAAATACATGAATAGATACAAGCAAACTCTATCAGTCTTTTTCAACAAAAAAAGTTTTAACTAAAGATTAAGTTCATTAGTCATGCTTTGAATTTTCTTTAAATACTGTCTGCTTCTTTTGAACCACTTTCTGCATTCCTTGTATGTTTCCGGCACGACTTCATCTTTACATAGTTTCTTCAAGATGGAACTCTCATCTACCTGTAATTTTCTCTTCAGATAATTTGGGAAACTGTAGGCAGCTTGTTCTAACTTCTTGATATTTGAAATTATTTCTCTCGATAACTTTTCTGACAGTGTGATTCCGTTTCTTGTTGGCCTTACAACACCATCATCCATCTTAAATAACTTGCGGAAATCCAGCAATAGAATCCAATCTGTTTGTCCCTCATTACATACAGCCAAAATACTAAATGAATAATATTCTTTCGCTTCAATCCATCTTCTTTAACACTGAACAATGAGATGAATTTCTTTGATTTTGAACCATAATATCTCTTCACAGTGGCTGTGTTTTTGCCTTCTTCTACAAGTTCAACATATTCAGAGATGATTACATCATCAGGCACATTATTAGGGTTGATGTATACTTTTCCACGCCATCAATATTGTCAGTCTTTAAATATATGTGTGTCCAATATATTTAAGTAGTTCTACACACATTTCTTAGGTAATTTCCAAGTATTCGAGTTAATTGTCATTCGAGCCATGCCTTTACTTTCGTTGTATATGGTGAGACATTCAGTCTCTGTTGTTGCAACAGCATAATTATTATTTATTTATTACAATAATTTTTTTCCATAAATTATTTTTCATAATAAATTCTTTTTACCATAAATTATTTCTTACCGCGTAAACTATTTTTTATCATAAACTTTTTTTACAGGTGGGGTGGTGTCGAAATCCCAACTATATTTCTTACTTATAGATCAGCCCTGCTTGAATAGGGTTTTCCATTTCTGTGTATTCAACGCACAATGATTCTTCACTAGAGGCTTACGTTTATGAAGATAATTATAGGGTGTGGTTGCGATTACTCCTTTTCCCCTCAATTTACTCCTTCTTTTTGTTCATACACAACAAGCATTAATGAACCTATTTTGCATGTATGGTACGCCTTGCACACTGAATATCTCTTCCTCTTCATCCATACACTGTACTCTCGTGTGCTTGATAAACGGGGAGGGACGCTCATTAATTTTTCAGATTTTTTCCCACCCCTGGATCTTATTAAGACCCCCGCTTATTAACTTTTGTAAGTTGAGGTGTCTATGGTCCATG
Organism: Mastigias papua; assembly: GCA_964019165.1. Lineage (NCBI taxonomy): Eukaryota > Metazoa > Cnidaria > Scyphozoa > Rhizostomeae > Mastigiidae > Mastigias > Mastigias papua. The sequence continues at coordinate 8,435,438 of OZ025280.1, forward strand.
TGGGGAATTGGCCCTCCTTATTCCCGTGACACTGAAAGATTCACGAATGAGTGGAACTTTATCCAATCAGGCCGATAGCCGTCCTAGTATTTCCCAAGTGTTGGTACTTCCGCAGATATGACAAGAAATTCACGCGATGTTTAGAAGTTTATGTTTGTAAGTCCACCATCATATTCTCTCTACAGCGATGTTGTTCTACCCTTAACTACAGTTTCTACTCCCTTTTTATAGTTTAATATAAGAAAATTCTAGAGATGGTATCATGATGATATAGCATTACGTAATGTTATGTTGATTATATGACGATAAAGCACTATGTAATGTCCTAGATTCAACCAGCTAGAAAGCTCTAGATTTCCAACACCCTCCCCCTATTAAAATGCGACTGCAGTTTAATATCTGTCCTCTTCATCTTCATAGAATCGTATACCAGTCATTCTGCTCTTTGCATCATCCTTGGCTCCTCTTCTCTTTGGCACAAATTCATTTGCTCTTGGATTTATTTCTCTCCTCTCATCATTATTGTTGGTCTCTTTGACTTCTCCCCCAATCTCTAGGTCCTGAACTAGCTGTGTCGGTCTTTCAACAACATATCCGTTCCCTGTGCGTATTTTGTATCCTCTGATGTGTCCATCCTTTCCTACAATTTCGTTTTCAATCCTCCCAAGTCTCCATTTTCCTTTGCTTTTTACCGAGTCCTTGATCAACACTACCCTTCCATTCTTTAATGTGGTGCCTCCTGAGCTTACAAGTGATTGCCTCCTCTCCGCCAGTGCCTTCAGATACTCATTCACCCAGCGTTTACGTAATTGTTCCTTACATTTCTTGATATACTGGAGTCTTTTAGTCGCGTCCACTGCTTCATCACTTTCCTCTAGGAGAGTAGACCTTTCACCTCTTATGAGAATATTTGGGGTAATAGCTGGTTTCTCAAATTCCTCTCTAATGTACGTTAGTAGTCGATTGTTCATGAACAGCTCAATGCTTAAAAGAGTGTCCTCCAGCTCTTGGAATGATAGCATGGCGTTTCCTATCACCTTTGATAATGCGGATTTCATCACTCCAATCAAGCGTTCGAAGAAACCTCCCCACCATGGAGCCCGGGAGAGGTTGAACTTCCATTTGATTGACTCCTTAGCGAGAAAATCATTGGCATCTTCACTGTTCTGCAAACTCTCTAACCATGATCTTGCAGCTTTGAACGTTTTTGCGATGTCTGTAACAATCGTATGAGGCCTTCCTCTTCTAGCGATAAACCACTCTAGCGCTCCCTTGAATTCTTCCACAGTCATGCTCCTGCATAATGTCAAATGAACAGCTCGTGTGGTTGCACATGTAAATAGAAGTACATACGCCTTCTGGATATTCTTCCTGCTTGCCTTGTAGTAAAGTGGTCCTGCAAAGTCAATGCCAATTGTATGAAAAGGTTCTGACAACTCCGTCCTGAATTTAGGTAGGATTGAAAAGCCCTTCAGATGTTTGACCTTTGCTCGCAGCTTCTTGCACTTGTTGCACCTGTATCGCACACTCTTCACCAATCGACGCAGTTGAGGTACCCAAAGCTTCTCTCTGACTTGACCCATTGTAGATTGCACTCCCCCATGCAGCGTAAGCTCATGAAAATGCTCCACAATTTTCGTTGCTAAAGGACTCATTTTTGGTATGAAAATTGGATAGTACCCTTCTATTCTACCATAGCATCTCCATATTCCCATGCCGTCCTTTCCAAGTTCTGTTTCTCCATTGTTCAGATCATGACTCTCTTGAGCGTACTCCACCCAGTATGTTTCTGCTGCACATAACTCCTCTGTTTTCGAAGGGCCATTTAGCTTCTCTTTGGTTTTGCAATTGTTTGCAAACCTTTTGATGTATGCTGTAATTCGAAGTAGTTTCCAATAGGCATACTTTCCTAGTAATGCATTTGCCCATTCAACTCTGTTCGAACTGTCACTTTGGTTCAACTGTTGCTCCATCAGAATGTGCTCTTTTCTTCGTGGGACACCTTCTGCAGCTGCTGAATCCGTCTCTATAATCTCTGGTTCTGCAGGCCAGCTACTTCTTTTTGCCAGCCATTGCGGTCCCTTGAACCATAATTCACCGAGCTTTGCAGGTGGCAGTCCTCTGGTTCCCATATCACTTGGATTTTGATCAGTTGGTATGTAGTGCCATCTCCATTCACCAAGTTCCCTAATTGCTTTGACTCTGTTTCTGACATATTTTGACCATGTTCCCTTGCTTGCTAACCAGTACAAAACTGTCATACTGTCAGACCATAGATCAATTCTGCTCGGAGGACAAATGCAGAAAACGATTGGTCAAAATATAAACGACAACGAAATAGTGTAACGTCACTTGTGAAAAAAGTGAAAAACAATCATTTTCGAGACCTTCTGAGAGAAAATGCAAGGAAGCCACACAAATTTTGGTCCATACTTAAGAAAGCCTTTCCAACTAAAGAAGTGTCAAATCAGTCTGATGTAGCATTCAATATCGAAGGTAAACAGACAACGGATAATATTGCAATCGCAAATACGTTCTGTCAATACTTTTCCTGTGTTGCAAGGAAACTGAAATGCAGCAGCAACGTCATCAAGGAATATGTTTGGGGAAAACCTGCTGTCATTGAAAACTTCGTCAATGGAGGTGTCAATTTCAATTTTAAGCATGTCAATGAGAAGGAAATATATAATGAGTTGAAAAATCTGAAGAGAAAAAAGGCACAAGGCTTGGACGATATCCCCCCTGGGCTACTAAAAGATGCCGCAAGTTTGATAGCAAAGCCATTAACTTATGTTATAAACATGTCACTGACCGAAGGGGTAGTACCGAAAGACTGGAAAGCTGCGAAAGTTACACCATTACATAAATCTGGTCCTAGTGCTGAAATTGAAAACTATAGACCAATCTCTGTTCTACCTGCACTTTCAAAAATTCTGGAACGTATCGTTCACAGGCAGCTGTTACGTTATCTTGAAAGTAATCGCTTGCTTGTCAACTATCAATTTGGTTTTCGCCAAAAAATGTCAACTGAATTAGCGGTAACATTCCTAACCGACTACATCAGAAAGCAAGCGGACAGTGGCAACTTAACTGGAGCTATCTACATCGATTTTTCTAAAGCCTTTGATACAATCAGTCATTCCGTGCTTTTAAATAAACTCCCAAGATATGGTATAACGGACGGAGAGCTAGTCTGGTTTACAGATTACCTCTTTTTGCGAGAGCAGTCTGTCGAAATAAATGGGACTATTTCAGATGCTTTTCCAGTCTACACAGGAGTTCCCCAAGGCTCAATATTGGGCCCCTTACTATTCCTTCTTCATATCAACGATATAGATGGATGCCTAAAACACTCCTCGATTATCACTTATGCAGATGACACTGTCCTCTTCACATAATCTAAGTCTGTAGATGATATAGAAAGAGGGCTGAACAAAGACATAAACAGTGTTCACAAATGGCTCAAGGAAAACGAACTCATTTTAAATCTAAAGAAGGGAAAAACGGAATCAATGTTGTTTGGGACTGGAAAAAGGTTAAGCTTGCTTGGAGGGAAACAGCTTAAAGTTTATGTAGATGGAAAACTTATAAACTCAACGAAAAGTTATAAATATCTTGGAGTGCATTTAGATCCCACGTTGTCACTTGCCGAACACTTTGATAAAACCTGTAAAAAAGCTGCAAGCAGAGTGAACATAATGAGAAAAATAAGAAGTAGTTTGACGTCTGATGCAGCAGAAGCATTATACAGAACGATGGTATTGCCGATTTTTACATACTGCGATAGTTTATCACTTGGATTACCTGATTCTAGTTTGAGAAAGATCCAAAGTATTGAGAGAAGGGGAAAGAACATCATTGTATCAGCACTTGGAAACAATATTGAACTACGAGTTCCATCAGTATCAAGCCTGATCAAAAAGAGAGTATGCACTATGGTATTCGATTGTCTGAACAATAACATTTGCGAACTATTTGAAAACTATTTTGAGAGAAGGGACCACAAATATGCGACACGAAACAATGAGAATTCAGTGAAATTACCCAAAGTGAAGTTAGAGACTGGACGTAAAAGTTTTTATTTTTAGCGGCTAAAACATTTAATTCTTTACCCTCTGAAGTTAGAACATTGAAATATAGAACTGTCTTTAGAAAAGCAATAGAGGAGCATTGTAAATAGGCGTAAAACTATATTTTTAATAACTTGACTGTAGATTTTAAACGTTTTATAATTTTTAATTTTGATTAAACCTTTAGGAACAGGACTCTAATGATAACAGTGCTTTTTGCGCTGATAGATTTATCCTGTATAAAAATTCGATTTATTATTATTATTATTATTAATTTCACCTGTAATGCACAGCGTCCCTTGCACATGGCTTATCAACTTTGCTAGCATGTGTGCTGCAACCAGCTCCAAACGAGGTATGCTGACATCCATTGGTGCAATTCGAGACTTTGCCACAAGTAAATTTTGCATTGAATTCCCATCAGAGTAAGTAATCACAACATAAATGGCGGCACACACTGCCAATTTGCTTGCATCTGCAAAACCTTGTAGTGACAGCTTTCCTTCTCCACCGTTGACAACACTTCTTGGAACACTGACACTGGGGCATTCGTTGAGTCTTTTCATCCATTGATTCCAACCTTTTTGAATATCATCTGGTGCAGCTTCATCCCGTCAGCTTTCTCAGACAAACCTCACTGAATAAAATTTTTGCTGTGATAGTTACTGGTGCCACCCAACCAAGTATGTCATAAATACCGTTGATAAAGGCCAGCATTTTTCGCTTTGTAACATTGTCGTTTTTTGTTAAGCTTGGTCCAAAATGGATTTCAAGAGCATCCCTTTCCTTGTCCCATTGAATCCCAAGAATCTTTGAAATAGGCCTTGGTTTCTCATCTTCCTTTACAAGCTGTTTGTCTTCTTGCAGAGTCTTCTCCCTCACTTGCTCATCTTGCACTTCCGATTCCAACAAAGGAATGTCTCTGTGCCATTTATGCAGTAAAAATCCCCCTTCCTCCATGATCTGTGTAGCCTCCTTTTTAAACTTCCTTAAGTCTTCTTCTGAATCTCCCCCATATTGAATAAGTGTCTTGTAGAAGTGCAATGGCTGTCTCAGGATGGGTGTCTTTATACTGCGACACATGCTTCTGCAATGTAGCCCCCAAAATGTACGGACTTGGTCCTGCACCAAAGATTACCCTTGTCAGTCGATATTCGACAATATTCCGGTCCTCAAGATTGTTATACCATAGTATTCTCTGCGCATCACGATCTTCTTCCTTTACCCTTATCTGTAAGAAAGCTTTCTTTACATCACCAAAAATTAAATGCCTTTTCATTCGGTTTCTAACCATGATATCAAAAATTCTTGGTTATAATGCTGGTCCAACCTCAAGGCAGTCGTTCAGTGATGGTACTTGAGCATTCTGCTTTGCTGAACAGTCATAAACGATCCTCAGCTTTGTAGATTCGGCCTCTTCACGTATCACAGCTTGGTGAGGAATGTAGTGAACTATTTCTCCAGTTGGTCTTGTTGGTGCCCTTTCAATTACCCCATCTTTAATATGCTCTTGCATGACATCATTGTACTCTGACAGCTTCCCAAGTTTCTCCAGTCTTCTAGTGGTGCTGCCTAGTCTGCCTGTGGCTAATTCCTTGTTACTTGGCAATGAAAGATGATCATGTTTCCATGGAAGTCGTGTTTCATAGTAACCATTCTTTGTCCTCTGTAAGTTCTCAAGGAAGTCTTCATGGAACTCTGGATTAGCATTGCTTTCGTCAGTCAGTCCCAGTACATCTAAACTGCATAGCTTCTCAAAATCGCTCTGACTTGATCGTGCAAAGAAGCCCTTTTCAACAGGCGATAACTCAGTCCTTTGTCTTCCAAGCATCATCCACCCTAGCATGGTAAACTCTGCTCCTGGATCAGTATCAGGGTTCTGTCCAACAATTGGCTGCTCCGTTGAACGTATTCGTTGATAATCACCAGCCCCCAAAATGATATGTATCGGCAGCTGACGTTCTGAAGCACATTCATCACCGAAAGGTAGCCTTCTCAAACGTGGATATCCTTTCTTCAGCTGCTCAATTTTTGGGTTGGGTAGGTATGTTAACACTGCCTTCTCTGCATTGATGCAGTTAACATCAATACTAAATCCTTCAACAGCAATTGAGGAAATGTTTATTTTGTAGATCTCCACATACCTTGTGACTGTACCATACATTTGTTCAATGCATCGAGTTTCCTGTCGAACTGGCTTGAAACAGTACTTTGTTATGATTTCTGAACATATATACGAGCTACTTGCACCAGTGTCAATCATGATCCTGACCTCTTCACCATTGACCTTTCCCTTTACTGTAGCATGTATTGTACTCGTGTCACTTTTTGATGCACTCATGCTCTTCTCTGATGCTTGCTCACCCATGGTTGACATCTGCCTTTCACACAAGGAAGTGTGATGCTTTTGACCACACTTTGCACAGTTTCGTGATTTGCAGTTGACTGCTGAATGCCCTGCTCCAGTGCAGTTAAAGCAAAGCTTGTTCTTCCTCAATATGTCTCGTCTGTTGGCAACGCTGAGAACTCTCGTGCAATTGAAACTCTTGTGCTGATTACCTCCGCAGTATACACACCTGTCACTGCCTTTCTTGTTACCTTGACCATTGCCAAAGAGTAACCTTTCTCGGGGTCGAATGCCGCTGTCGAATTTTCCCTCGTCGCCTGTTTTCATGGGGTTCCTGTCCACGTATTTTCGAAGATTTTCTGTCAGCTGTTCCAATCTCCATTCTTCCCATTCATCGTCACCTTGAGCTATCACGTCCTTCACTGGACCCAGTTTGTCCATCAGTGTGTAAACAGTACTCTGGGCAGTTTCTAACTTCTTCATTGTCTTCAGAGTCCGAACAACACGTGAAAGTTTGTTGTAAAAGTCATGAATGCTTGCTACTTTATGGACACTTGTAATACTATGAAGACTTTCTAGCTCTTTGATCAACGCCTTGTGAACTTTTATATCTTTTCCATAAGTTGATGTCAAGATGTCCTTTGCCTCTTGATACCTTTCATCTGTATGAGGTAATCCTAGAATGTCTTCTCTTGGCTTTCCCTTTGTAAGTTCAAGCAGTTAGTGGAATTTGCTGATATTTGAAATTGCTGATCCATCCACCTCCACAGTAAACTGTTTCCAAAAGCGGATCCAATCTTTGAAATCTCCACTAAATGGCGTGATAGTATATCTTTGAAGTTTGACTGCTTGAGTGCTTAGCTTTTGGGTTGGAATTTCCTTGTTTTCTGCAACTTCTCGTGCCTTCTGTTCCAGTTTTAATTTCCGCTCTAACCATTGTTCTTCCCTTTCTATCCGACGTATAGAAACGGCTTCCAATTCCTTCTGTTCCATCAGTCTTGCGCGAGTCACTTCTTCGTTGATGGCTTTCTGTTTCTCAATCTCCTTCTTCAGCTCCCTCTCCATTAGGTCCCTTTCTTTTGCTTCGATTCTATTCTTCAAATCTGTACGTAACTGTCTAAAGTCCTTCAGTTCTTGTGCCTGTGCACTTGACCACAAAACAATCTCTTCAAGAGGTTTTTCCTCATCCAGCATTTGGTCTCTAGTACGATCAATTGAAACCTCTAGCTTTTTAATAAGGTCACATATTTGTTCACGACGTAATTCGAGGTCATCTTCCTCTTCGATATTTCCCGATACTTCTTGCAGTGTGATTTTTGCCAACTGTAAACTTCTTTCGTGTTTTTCTGATGCCGACATGTCCTTCGTCCCCTTTTCGTTCTCTTTTTGTTGCTGTGAAGGAGTTTTCCTTGTTTCTTTGATGTGATGCTGACAGCTGTATTCCTTTGTTTCTCGAATTTCATGTAACGCTTGCCACTCAGCTAACGTCGAGAAAGAAACACAGATGGATGTCCGATTGCCGATTAGAATCAATACTTTATGTCCTGGCAGGGTCGCCACTTCAAGTGTGGGGAATTGGCTCTCCTTATTCCCGTGACACTGAAAGATTCACGAATGAGTGGAACTATATCCAATCAGGCCGATAGCCGTCCTAGTATTTCCCAAGTGTTGGTACTTCCGCAGATATGACAAGAAATTCACGCGATGTTTAGAAGTTTATGTTTGTAAGTCCACCATCATATTCTCTCTACAGCGATGTTGTTCTACCCTTAACTACAGTTTCTACTCCCTTTTTATAGTTTAATATAAGAAAATTCTAGAGATGGTATCATGATGATATAGCATTACGTACTGTTATGTTGATTATATGATGATAAAGCACTATGTAATGTCCTAGATTCAACCAGCTAGAAAGCTCTAGATTTCCAACAGTCCATGTCAATTATATGTCAAGACATACATTTCTCGTTATGTATTTTCGGAAAGATACCATGTCATTGCATTCAAGGTTTGAGTGTTCTTTTTATAAATAAGTCTAAGGCCTTGGCATAACAATAAAAGATGAAACTGACACAGAACAAAATATCCAGTATGCCTAGAACGACTGGAGATGTTATTTGATTCCTCCGCTCACTACCGGGATGCAAATGGTAAAGGAAAGCACATATAGGGCCATTCACATATTACGTCACACTTATTTTGGCATGTTTACAACCCATCTACCTCCTGTCACAAATTCATATCTCAATGGGGGCATGTAGCTTCATTGAAAAAGACAGTAAAGCATTCTTCGAACTAATATCAAATCTAAAGGTCCCTGGCACATAAATAAAATTATTAACTAAAAGGATGATAGAAGTCTGTATTCGTGCATCATACTTCATCTTCTGTCGCAGAAATAAAGAATGGACAAATCCTGAACTATTAGAATTTTAGTTTTTCAGACTCTTTTCCTTATTTATCTATCTCTTTTTCCCTTTAACCATTCTCTTTTTAAAATTTTCCTGTGTGAGTATGTCATTAATGCCCTTTGTTGGAGAGTTAACGTCATAGTTCTAGGTCTTAGTTTCTGTAGTTTATGTATTAGGATATCTTGAATGAAAAGTTTCCATCATTTGACATATGCGGAAGGTGGGGGGGGGGAAGGGGTGAAACTTTCTGTACTTTCGTGTGGACGTCATAAATGTATGTTCCCTCATCCTTCAATAACATTAGAAAACATTTCTAGGTGGAAAATCAATAATACTGACCAGTACTCAAGCTTAAAAACAAAAACAGGATGTTTGAAAATGGCGAAGTCTTTCCAAGGCGATGGAAAATGGAATAAAGTTGAAGTAATGTAACATTTAAACGGGAAGCGATATTGTATGAAAATTTTGTGTGTTCTACTACCACTCTGATCTTCAGAAATATGCACAAAATGAGCAAAATCTGAGACAGTGCATTGCAAAATCCCAATTGATAGTCCTGTTTCATGTGAATGGCCAAAGGAGAATTAAATAAACAACATTTCTGCAACAACACGGTAAACAATAATTACATTATCTTGATTCTGATTGGTTTACTTCAAGTGGTTATCAAAACAAAACAAAGTGATATGACTACAGTCCTCAAATGATAAATCAATATGCTCCATGATTTTCAAAGTTGCAATAGGTTTATCATTCCCAACAACTTATCTAAATCCCTGTAGCCATTCAAGATTCCTGATTTTTACCACACACGCTTTTTTTTACAAGGAACCTAGCTACAGGCCTAGTTCTAAAAGTTCCTTATTTCGGACCTCTTTTCATCAAATTCTAGCACTAAAAATTCCTTAATAGTTCCTTAATTTTCACTGCACATAGAGTGCCACAAAATGACACAGACACTAGAAAAGCATTGAAATTCTGAATTTTGCCTTTAATTATGGCTAGAACTCAACCTCAAAGCAAAAATGCGACAGGAAATAAGTTCTATATATGCAAAAGCATAATTTCAATCAAGAAGTATCATGTCTATTCCATTGATATCATCCAATGTAATGTAATCTTCACTTGCATCTGAGTACAGCACTCAGAATTTGAAAATGAAAAGTTCCTTAGGGATTTTTCCTTTAGTAGTATAAGTTCTTTAAATATTTCGGCCTTCTACATGTAGGTTCCTTATAAAGTGGTTACTTATAAAAAAAAGCGTGTAGTTTGTTGAAGTCATTGCGGCATACAACAAATGAAAGAATGACTTTAAACCGACAAGGAATTCGTCTTATCAAATCTTGCCACATTTAATGGCAATTGTACATGATACATACATAGTTACTGCTAAATGTTCATTGGGAAAGAGTAGCAGTTGACTTAATGAAAACTCTGAAGTATTGAACTTTCTCTAGCAGAAAAAAAACATTTAATCATGTATGCCAGATTTGACTGCGAATCAAAAACATGTATGACATCCGCACTGTACTCATTGAGCAGATATCAAAGGGTGGCGCAGGATATGAAAAACTCTTTTGAACAGGAAACTGTTGGAATAAATCAAGAGCAAGGGGATGGCTCTAGAATTCAGCGAGATTTACTTTTCTAAGGGGCTGAAGACCAAGAAAACTGGAACAGCCATGCAAAAGTAACACGTCTAGTTTCAATGTGAAGGAAATCCAAAAATACAACTAAGACGAAATATACTCAAAAGTAATAGATGCAAACAAAAACAGGGAACAAGTTTCAAAGTTGATTTTTAAGACCATGAAAAAAGGATAGTTCCAACCATGATCTGTAAAACATGAGAAAGGAAGCCCAGACAAGAAAATTGCCGTGGAGTATTAGGCATTTTCAGTCAGAAACACTCAGTCAAAGAATATAGGAAAACAGCACCAAATACACTCCGAATCTAACAACAATTCTACTAACTGAATCACTGAAACAGGGATTAAGGCAAAATTTAGTACACGAAAAGATGGGGGTAAATCTAAATTCATGAAAGTGAAAATTGTAGCGGTAGATTGGATCATTTCTCAAAGCTCTTTCAAGAGAAATCCTTGCACAATCTTTAAAAATAGCAAATGTTGCAAACAGTTTGGGCTTAAATGCTAAACTTGCTCCGCCCACTAAATACTAATCAGAAATATGACAGAATAAAGGTTGTATCCCGTGTCTAAGAATGTCATTTATGATAAATGCAAAAAATTTATGAGCTACGATCTTCTTCAAACATACATGAAAACTTCTATGATAAAAGAATGCATACCGTATAATACCATACGAGGCAAACAAGCTGGCTTTTCGTGGAGCAACATACAGGAAATTCAAAATGGAATATGGTAAGATTAGGTATGTATATAAGAGGACGCTTAATCGCGATAAATTTTCAGACAAATAGTTGACAAAGAAGAGTGACATCTATAGAGGTGCGACTTTATTATGCATATTAATGTTGAGGGCGTGTATATTACCACCTTGGGTAAGACCGTTCTGAATGTGTGCTATATGAACTTCTACTTTGTCCGTAAATGCGCTAGAAAAGAACAGTAAAGCAAATCAATGTCATAAAATACGTGAAGTATACAGGCGATGCAAGCGCACCAAAAGCTTGAAAACCACGAGGATTACATAGTGTGCATTGACCAGGGGGAGGGAGCAAACCGCAGATCGCAAGCCATATAGGGATCTTTGAAATATAATGTGAGACCCCAGGAATGAATTGAATTAAGCCAATAAATACTGAAGCAAAAGCTTTCTTCCAGAATTAGAATAGACAGGTCATTTGCTGGATAAATTAGGTCTATTTTCCTGTCAAAATTTTCTCTTCGGATTCCTTGCCAAGAAACATATTGGGACAGATTAAGACTTCAAGATGGCGGAATCCGTCAAAACGGCGGAATTTCTACACTGTTTTGGCTAGAAATTAGCGATATAATAAAGCGAGCAGATTTTTCCGCCTAAGTGTCTTATTGCATCAAAGACATGTTTGTGATCGTGAAAGATTATAGAAAAATCAAAATTGTGTTCTTAAGATGGTAGAACTCCAAAAATCGAGAATTGTGCCACTTTCCTCTCGAGAATCCGAAGAGAAAATATTGACAGGAAAAAAAGACCTAATTTGTCCAGCAAACAACCTGCCTGGAAGGGAGCAAATGTCCCATCTGCAACTTCCAGTTTACTTTCACACATTAATTCGTGGGGTAATTAATTTAATACGTACGTACGAAGGGGGAAGGGTACAAAACAAAAGCGTTCGCTTGCTTAAAAAGGGAGGTGGGGCGTTGACACATCCAAGTACGTACGGAAAATGAAAAACTAATCGTTTTACTGTAAGTATGCTGTAATGCTTTGATTTCTACTATGCCATCATCTTTATATCTGCACACCACCAGTTGTGTTAGAAAATAACTAAATGGTCCGCTTTAATTTATTTATTCACAAACCATGTAGGAACCTCAATCCTACAGCAATAAATGAATGAAATATTCCGTGTAATCGATAGCTAAAAATTTCCCGTTGGAGATAGTGTGGGAGGGGGTTAGATGGGTAGAAATACCTATGCAAGAAGGAAATTCCTATTGAACGTACATGTGAGTAGAGGGGGGATGGGGGTCACATTTTCACCATTTTGGTGCATACGTAGTAAATGAATGACTATCCGTAGAGTTTTTCATAGTTCATTTATGTGTTGAATGATATAATACAACTGTCTTGCGTCACTTTCATCAATCTTATTGGCACGCTGTTATCGGAACATTATTGTATGCTTCTCTTATTCTAGAGGAGAATGGCCACCCCTCGCATACGCCATGCAGTTATAAAGGAGACAATGAACTGTAGACGACATCGAGAGAACAAATAATGGCACAATTAAGATTCAAACATGCGTAAATTAACTATTTCAGAACAAGACAAAATATAACAAGAATAGAGAAAGTCAACTTTGGCAATCTAGTACGTACCTTATATTTCTTTGGTCCAATGTTGCTTTAATTTTATCTGTTGCTTGATTAATGGATGCCAACTCAAATGGCTTTAGATTATTGTCAGAGAAAAACTAGAATAAATCAATATCAATATAAGAATAACAGTTTCAAGTCTCGTGAGGTCTACAATACTAGGGTCATGCTACCATATGCTAAAAAGATAGCGCTCCTACCACTCAGAAAATTTGTGTAGTTTATGAATTTTAGAGCCGATGTTAAGGGTGAAGCTCGTTACGTAGGATGCACAATGCAGAGACTAGCAAATAGAAAAAACAATATGTTCCCACAAGCATCAGGAAGAAAACCACTACAATTAGAGAACAGCCACCTCGTATGTGTAAAAACTCTAATTCTAAAATGAAAAGTGATTCAGCCATAGGACAGTATCTGATCAAAAATCCAGAATGCGCAAAAATATATTCAGATAACTTTTTGATCATTGGGCAAGCAAGATCGTCCTTTCATTTAGGTGTTTTGGAATCAGTTTACAGAAAGGCTCAAAACCCAGAATTGTGTAAACAAAAAGAGTTCAATTTCCCACTTGGACTATGCAAGTAAACAATGGTGAATAGGTGCCGAGTGGCCAATCATAGGGCTAACTGGACGAATCATTCATCATATCACGTATATCCGCATCTGGCTAAATATTTCGGTTCACCTTTCGGTCGTTATCCAACATTTCATACTCTGACGAGTGTCGGACGAAAAAGCTGTCCGTAAGTACAAATAACTTTGCCGCGTTTTCGTGCTAAAATAAAGTTTGTACTATCAACAGGCTATTCAAATAAATCAATAGCAAGTCGATAGTCATTCCCCCTTTTTAACACTATTGCAGAATAGGGTTAAAGAAAGACGTTAATTGAAGATAGCAATAACAAAACCAAACTGCTAAAATGCAAAGACTTAAAACAGAAACTAGAACCTGTAGGTGATGAGTAAAAGTATGACTCTTACCTTAATTTGTAGTAAAAGAGAAGTGAGATTGCCCACTAAATCCTTCATGCGGTTACTCTTGACACTTAAAATCAAAAGTAAAAATTAGCGTAAACTGTTCAAAAAGATATAGTATTGACATAAAGTCTTCGCTCATATGGATATTGTAATGAAATGTATGAAGAATTCCATAGTGATTCATATCGGTTGCAAACGATGAACTGAATGGAAAACGGATTAATAACTTACTTCCTTTCACTTGTCTGGACCATCATTTGCGCCTCAGCATTACATGTTGCTTGCATAGATGATGTTTGATCCAAAGAAGCCGCCCAGCTTCCTTGCGAGGACTATGAACGAGAACATTTCAATCAATGTCATCCTATGAACTTCAATAAATGCTATCCTATGTTATTATACGCATAGCTCAAATGAATTGCTCTTATGGGTAAAAACTGCCAAATCATACAGAATGAGGAATCGAATGTAGAACATGTCCCATGAATAACATACATTTTTCAAGAAACATAGAAACAAGAATATTGGTTGACAAAAACATAGGAAAGAGTGTAAGAGCAAATAATGAAGTACAATATTAAGGCATAGTTAAGGGATAATGAAAGAGCATATAATAAGGCAAAATATAAGAGCATGATGTAAATCACAACACAAGAGCATGATAAGCATGGTATAAGAAAATAATGTAAAATGTAAAAAGAGGACAATATCAAAGGTAATTTACAAGCATAATATGAGACGTGATATAAGCATAGCAGAAAGTATACCGTAATGATATAATAGGACTAACGTAAGTAAAAAAAGCATCGGCAGATAAATCATAAAACCTCTTTGTACGAAAAATCCAATTATATGGGTAAGGAGAAAAAAGAGCTTCCAGATTAACTTCATGTTGTAATGATATCTTTAGTCATATAACTGCTCGAAATACCTCATGACAATACTGTTGGATGCCTTGTAAACAAATATTTAAATCCTTAAAAAGAAATAGAAATTATCAACTCCTAAATCCCTGGCTAGTCCAATCTTATATTATTTGGTAAAATGTATTGAAAAAAGGCAGCACACAGAACTCAAATATACTCAAAGATTTATGGATGGCTACAATTTTCTAACTGTATTTAAAGCAATTGGTCTACTTTGTGTCACAAATATTGCTAGAAGAATGGAGGACCAAGTGCGAGACAAATATCTTGACAAAATACCGAAACTGCAATATGATTATTGAATACTTACACTTTCTCTAGTCCCTAAATGTAAATCCAGAGCTATGAGATATGGATCAACAAGAAGTCAGAGCCTAGTGCTCCAGTGGCACAAAAACCAACTTCCTCGTCACACTCTGCATAAAACAATTTGCCACTCTTTCTTTTATGTATCTTGAAACCCATCATTTCTTGGAAAGTTACTTTCCATCCATATAGAATCAAATTTTAACGATCGTTTACAGGTAGAAAAAGACATAATGAAGAAAAAGGAGTGGGTACGTACTGAAGAGTACAATTCAACATGGTCAAAATGACCACTTCAAACATATACGCTGTACGTAAAGCCACTGATATACGATACGACTTCTCTGGCAAACAGACGACATTATTGCCATTGAATTAGCCTCGAATCATGTTTAATCACTATTATTTTCAATTCAAAATCAGCTAAAGGTGCTGATTGCAATTTGGTTCAATGCCTACTTCAAAATTTTGAGGGAAATATGATCCATGCACTTGGCCCGATAAAATGGTAATTTCATCAGTACATCGTCTCCTTGGATAGGTAAATATATAACTCTTCCAATGATTCACTATTCACTTTCCATAAATGCTGTCTTCTGCATCATTGCAACGGTTTTGACTAAGAGCTCGCTACTTGCTAAAATCTTTCCAAATAGACTTTCAGCTCTGTGATACCACCACCCAATGCTCCAACTACGACTGGAACCACGTAGATCTCATAGCCTGGACGTTTCTCTCTTAATTTGAATGCGAGCTGTCTGTACTATGTCATCTTCTCTGTTCTCTTTGCCCCAATATATTTCGCTGAGGGCAAGCCATCTCATATCATAATCTTATTATTTCTCTGCAATTCTAATATTAAATATGGTCTTCTTGTGGTTGTTGTTTTTCAAAAATGGAACTCGAAAGCCTACATAAGCTATGCTCTATTGCTCTCCAGTACTGTCCCTCTATCCCATCGCTGTTCTTATCAGACAGCTTCTTGACTAACTAATTCTTGCTGCTCTGCCCACTCCACTGCAAGGACCATCAGTGCACAGTTGTGCCTAGTCACATATTCGCTATTTGGCAACTTAGCGCATCCAGGTACCAGGTGCTCCACAGTTCCAGGATACTGGTTGTATGGTTTGCAACTGCCATCCTCTATCAGCCATCTTACTTCTTTACACTCTCTTATTTCCACCATTTGCTCCAACATTGTCATGACAGCTGTGGTTTTCCCCGGGTTTAGATTCTGGGTCAACCACACATGACACTCCTACTTCTGCGTTCTATACAATCGATTATGTTGCTCCTTGATTCCATAATGACCTATCATTTGGTTCTTCACTCCCTTTTTCCGCTTCTCATACCAGTTTCCATACTTGGTCCATCAGTTCCCTATTTATGTTGCCTTCCTCAAATTGAATCTCTACTCCAAAGTCCCCTATTGTCTTCATTGTCTCCTGTACTAAGGAATTCTACTGTTCTTCGGAAAATGAATTCTGCAAAATTTCTCATACCATCTCCCTATAATCACTGCCCAATGATCTACAGGCACTTCTTGAATACTTTCGTCAAGTTTTCAGTCAATAAACGCAAATACTGTTATAACATTGTTTTCAGTTCGAATTTGAAGATGTATCGAATATTTTTCCGCCTAAATTAAGATGGAAGAAGCTCCTAAAGTATGATAAGTGTGTTATGTACATTTTGGAGATTAGGCTATTGACGGCTGGAAGGCGTTATTTTTAGTAAGGTGTTGCGATACTTTTGGCTAGGGAGAGTAGTGGTATGTGCAAACGAGCTGAAATCACTCACCTTTGCAATTGGGAAACAACAGGCAATGCTCTGAAAGGTGCAACGCATAGCAGACAAGGATTCTTAAAAGAAATTCTAAAAAATGTAACTCAAAAACACAAAGGAAAAATTAATAAAGTAATTCCCTAAATACCTTGTTTATTCTGTCCAGCTCTAAAACTGTTCCTGCATAACGCCTTTGAAAATCGCGGGAAAATGTTTCTCCATATGACTCCTAAAAAGTTGCAAGTTTAGAAAATCAGCTCCATGGAGAAAAAGTCTTTTTACTGTACAAATGCTAGCAATATTTTCCGATTCGGTCACTGTTTGCTATATATAATTTAACGACGAAATAGCTACTCTGTCAACAAAGGTAAATGGTAAAGCGGACAACAACAAAGAAAACTTCCGCATTTTGAAATTTCGGCCAAAAGAATTTGGCGACAAAATTTTCGGACAAAAATTTGACTGTTTCGGACAAAATTTCGGCCTATTTTCTAAATGTTCGGAATCTATCATGCAATTTGCTGCAACCTGCAACATGAAAAACAAATGCGACTTCCCACGTGATATGGCCGCAATAAATTGCACGAAGTTGCAGTGCTTTCAGAGGGAGTTCTGTATTACTTGGAGGCAGTACAGTTGGAATCCAGATATAAACTCTGAAGGGAACCAGAAAATAATTCAACATATCGGGAGTTCATTATATCCATGGTTCGTCATATCCAGATTCCATTGTAAGAACAGTGGAGACAGAAGCAAGTATGCGAACCCATATATTTCACGCTATACTATTTGGAGAACGACTGGCAGTTGCTTTGCGATAACTTCCCTATCCAGTTGTCAAAGTCAGATACCCAAATCTGAGCACGAGGTACCAAGAAATTGAGTTAAATCATTTATAGCTTGAATTCGTTTGTAGAAACAAATGAGCTATCTTTGTACTCAGCCAATTCTGCACTGCAGAAGCATGGGTGCCTCTTATGATTCTTAAAAAGTCTGCTTTATACCTCAGGTGTCCATTCAAAACTTTGATAGGCTAATCAAACGCTTTCTGTATCCATCCTGAATATGCCCAATTCTTGCTTGTGAGCACAAGAGCACATGGCGTAAAATCACATGATATTTCGAAGGGCTCTCATTGGCCAAAACCGTGCAACCTACTGCAATTTGGTTGCAAAATAGGACCTCAATCTTAAATAAGTTGCAGGCTGAACTATGTTGCAATAGATGGCAGGATGACGGCTGCAACAAGTCGCACACGTATTTATATATGCAACTCGATGAGACATTTTGGGTGATGTGACAAGTTGCATGAAGTCGCGCATGAAAAGTTGCATGTGTAAACCGGCCTTTAGAATGATACTCTTGATCCCTTTCTACCGTAGGAAACTAAAACAATGTTGTAAGGAGAAATAAAATATAAGAAAATTACGTAGGAGCAATGCATCTAGCAAAATGAACATCAGAATTACATCGTAGAGAGAATATGCTATTGGGAGATGTTTTAAACGTTAAGTTAGATTAACTCAATAAAGGGGTCTTCTTCACGTAAAGGCATGGTTATAGTATCGTAAATGCTGTTACACTGCAGCTCTGCGTGATCAAATCCAGTTAGTTCTGCATATGATTATAGAAACCCATGAGCCAACGGGCGTGGATTTGCTTCATGACGGACAAATTTAAATTGATATCTAATGTATATATATTTGATATCTATTGCATATACATTTGAGCCTTCATTCAACCATTTTGTGCTTTCTCCACTATACCAAGCTTCAAATTTGTCATTTAAAAATCGTTTTGCTTTTGCATTAATTGCCAAACCTAGCGGCTGAAAATAATGGGTAAAATTTGCTGAGACAAAAACTGATATGCAACTGGGGCCCTCGACGAGATCAATCACAGATTGAGTCTTCTGTCTCTTGAAGACATCAAATAGAAAAAAAAAACTTTTTTGATTATCCTCGAGCTTCAATTCTTCCTTTCTGCTTCTCACGTATGTGAAAATGACTTTGTGCAATGACTTCGAACAGAATGTTTTCGTAGCTAGACCCAAGGGTGGCCGAGATAGAAAGAGAGCGATTTTCTCTCACGTTAATGCAGAAGAAAAAAGTTAGTGGTAACAAGTAGGAAAGGCTACGTTGAGTGGACATGAAGTTATAGGAACGTGAGTTTGTGTGCTTCCTATAGACTGCAATGCTCGTTCAGTGACATCCTTCGTTGATCCGTTGTTGGTGAGTATCAGATTTAACGTGCTGAGAACACGGAGGCAGAGAGAGGAGACGTTGATGTTGACGGTACTCTGACTCTACTCTGACTAAACTTTACATTACATATAACAGTGATATATACATAAGCAGAGAACAACCCAAAATAAACATGATTTACGTAAAGGAAGGGTTAGGTTGTTGTTAGTATATTGTTGAATAGATTCGTGTGGCGATGTTTGCGTGGAGAGCAACAGAAGAGGAATGACCAAGTGTGTGATGACAGGAGTGACGTATGGTCATGTCCAAGGTGTGTGATGTTGTGAATGCGAATGAATGAAAAGAAGAAAATCGGCATCGAGTATGAAATGGCCTATATGTGTACAATGTTTACGTGTCACTACAAAGTGCTGGTAGAAGATCACGTAAAAATTGGAAGTAATAAGGATAGGAAAATATTTAAAGTACATTGATGGCTTATGACTCAAATGAACCATTTGAAGCTTAAAAAAGTAGGAAGAGTCACTGAATATTGCAGAATGGAATTTATTTTTTTAAAAGTAATTGCCAATTGTAGTTGGCATGGGCATGGAAAATCCAGTTGGCAAACACCGAGTGGAGGCAATGAATTGTTTTTGGACAAAATGACAAAAAGGAATCTTTAAACTCCTGGGCGTACAATCCCTCTCCCCCAGAAAAGCTGTCACAATCTGTTACAATCTGTATATCCCTCCTCCTCCTAAAGGGATAATATATCCTCTAAATGAACCCTTCCCTAAACGATTCTGATAATTTAACTGGATTTAAAATACTCGGCTACTATAAACTTTGGCAAACGAAAAGCTTCGGACAGGGTTTCATGCTGAAACATTTAGATCGAAACTTTTCGAACTTAATGTTTGTCTTAGTCAAAGGCAGTAGCTCCCAACCCTCCCATACTCCTGCACCCCTATGAAAATTATTGCTCTGACTTCGCACTCCCTACAACAGATACTTTGCTCAGGACCGCTATAGTGTAATAAACAGATCATATCCATGTCATCTGGATGTATCTTGTATCCATGGGAATGATGTCTCGCACCCCTGGCTGGGATTCCGTGCTATACCCACGACAATGGTATCAATATGATTATGAGAAAATAACTAAACAATTGAATGAATTAACTTACCATCTTCTCTGCTTTTTCGTTCATTTCTTTCAAATTCAAAATGCACTTTTTCTTTACAGTTAAAATCTTTGAGAGTCGCGTCTAATGAAGAGAGAAACCTTTAGATTTAGTTCTCTAAACAGTTCAAGTCGATTAGAAAAGAGTCAGGAAATAAATGAGAGTATACAAGGAAGACTTTGCTTTAAATAAATGTGTCCGGGAACAAGTATGTTTCTGTAAGGTCTTGTATCCGTCCCGTATTGTGTGTGTGTTTGTGTGTATAGTTGTTTCGTGATTGCACACGTGTGGATGTGAAATAGCATGGATGCACATGCGCGCAAGTGTGAAAGTGCATATCGATGTTATAATACTAATCCATTGAAAATCATTCAAAATGTTTGCAACCTTTCTGCTAACTGATATTAAAAAAGAGCCTTCCTTTCACAACTTAAAAATTACACTATCCTGGCAAAATAAAATCAAAGTTAAATGACAGTTACAAAACAGCAACGCAGAATGTAAGATATGATCAGTATAAGCTATCTCTATTATATGAATAAAATAAAAGTATTAAAAAATCACGAACAAGTGCCGAAAACAGTAATGCGCAGAGGCAAAAACATGGAAACGCACCATAACATTTACGTACATACGGATAAAATCTACTTACAACAAGAACAAGGAATTTTATAGGAAAACCGCCATAGTTTCCTGACAAAATAAGAATAGGAAAAAATATTGTCAACCCTTTACTTTGTATTATTCAATAATATTCATATTCATATTTCAATATTCATATAAGATCAAATGCAACGTAGTCAAACTTTGGTGAAAAGCCAGCTGTGTATGGTTCCAAACTCTATGAAATCATGAAGAGAATGACTGAAAGTGCAAAGAAGTAATTTTAGATCCAAGTAGAAAGTTACAAATTACAGTATATAAATTACAATCCCCGCATATAAGAACCTAAATTTTTGAGGTTCAGGCTGAATTGGGTTCTTATTTAAATGGTGCTTAAATGACTATCAGGGTATAAAGGTTCTTATATGAAGGTTCATTTTAAACCTTTTCGAAGGCACCAAAAAAAAATTCAACCATTTCAATTGAACTTGGGAAACTTTCTCATCTCTAATTCCAGTCTTCCAGTCTTAATATCAAAAATAAGAACCAACAGCCTGTTTTTCCTGATTTACGCACCTTTTAAATAAGAACCTGTTATTTTATCAGGCTGGAAAAGGTTCTTATTTAAAAGGTGCATAAATCAGGAAAAACAGGCTGTTAGTTCTTATTTTTGAAGGTTCTTATATGCGGTGATTTACTGTACTGTAAGAAGTACTGTATGAATAAAACAGTGAAATAAGTTCAAGTAAGATGCAAAATACACAAAAGGGTATATAGATACTAAACTGCAGGTTTTGCTACATATTCCAATATTTATAAAACAACATACCTGTTTCGACATTTTTCAAAGCATCTTCTAGTCTTGTTCTGAAGTTTAAGAAATTGGAGAAGGGTTTATCCAATTATCGTAAAAACAAATACAATAAATAGTACATAAATGCTGCTCAAATGAAGGAGCATCACTAACAAACCATTCACACAGGTATCACTAATAAAACGCCCATGTGCTTCTTTATGCGAGCGTAAAAACATTTAATCTAAGTTCTGTGCATAATAAACATCATAAACAATGGTCATGGCTCAAACATCACGCTTGTATTAACATACCCGGCCGGTGAAGGAGAAACTGTCGGATGATCTCCCTTTACAGTACATAAAAAACAAAGGAAACATAAGTGCAAGATCGCTGCTAATAGCTGCCAACAATGCAACGTTGCAGTTGAATATTTGCTGATACTTGCTAACAGTACCAGTTAGTGGTGGAAATGTTTGGGTGGAGTGAGGGGGGCACTACCTTTATCAAATTAAGCTGCAAATGCTTAATAGACTGTACTGGTATTGAAAAGTAGCTATCAAGTAAGTTCATATGTTCTAGGAAATAATCAAAATGATCGGGCAAATAAGCAATACTATTGACGTATGTAGCAGGATGTAAGACTCGTAAAATGATCACTTTCGATCTTATGTTTGTACATCTGCTCTACATTATATCAAGCAACCAAGTGCAAATTCAATTAACGAGACATCAGAAAAGGTCTGTTCATTGCAAATGCTTTTAATTTCTGCCCTCTTACTTGCACGAGTGGAAGTCAAAGAAGAATTTCTGTACAAAATACAAATATGATTTGCAAAAGACAAACACTTCTTTGCAAATTACATTGGTCGCTGATGGTCAGACTCTTCCAAACCATCATCTACATAGATCCGATCCCTCTCATCGACCAAACATCTTTTTTCTTTTTCCATAGAATCCATTATTCTGATATTCTTTCACTTCAAAACACAATTCATCACATTGGGGAGCTACAACACCTCATAACCATAGAAGATAAATCCTGTTCATTCAACATTTTTGACCAAGACCAAACTTCACTAAACAACACTCAATATCTAAGCAATGTTGAATATGGTGGCTAAACGAATCAACCTTTTCACTCAACAATTCACTGAACATGTTATAGTTGTTTGACCAGAGTTTTAGGCAAAACAATCGAGATCCCTCAACTTCGTACAAAATTATTTTACAAGAAAATGTCTCTTATCCCAGTGCGCCCCCCCCCATCCCTCCAAGAACCAATTAACTAAGGTCCCAACAAATCACAAGCAATTAATAAAAACAAAGAGAAACTATAAATTTACTCTAATAGAACCTTGTGGTATATACTAATAATACGTTGGTAGATTAGAGCTTGAATGTTCTAGTTTTTCAAGTTAACGGAATAGCCTAAATTACATTCAGCGATAATGAAATACACATGGAAAGGTAAGATACGATATCAATATATGATATCTCAACTGTTCTTAATACTATAGCTTGTAAAGGATGTGTTGGGGTCAATACACTAAAATATGTAAGATATTTATTACAAAAATTATCATTATGCTATTTGTCAGTAATAGCATGTCATATCTAAGGAGCCAGAAAGCTGTTCAATTTTTCAAGTCCTTCATAAATCGCAAATAAAAGAACACCGTGATTACATAAAACAATTTGAAAGAATAATTTGTATAAACGTGATTGGATGAGTCAAATGAAAAGATAGATAAACAAATAACAGGCAAAACTGCCGGCAAAACAATAAACAACCTAGTGATGTTAAATGCACCACACTATATCTGTTAAGTATCTTTTGTGACTAGGACATCAGCCAACCTGTTATCGATTAACTTTCTTTTCACCGGTAAAATCAAATTTTGTAACCAAATGGTTACATGCAATTTGACTCACCCTGTATTTCATAGTAAGACGTACCCTATAATGGTCAGGATTGTTAGCTGCTTGCCTAAAAACAAAAAAGACAAATTAACATAAGCACTTTTGTATGGAAATTGGGCAGTTGAAAGAAACTCTTTCTCCTGTCATCATAGCATTAAGCAAATCAAATTAGAATAACGAGATCACCAACATGCGAGCTATTCTCAAGACTCAGCACAAGGTTGAACTTGAGATCAAATAATGCTTCTCAAATAACAGAAACAAACTCGTGTAGGGCTAGTAAAGCCTTTGTGAAAATTTTCTAAGTTTTTTTATAATGTGCACACTTTCACCTAACTAAAGCGGTGAATACGTATACAGATATCCGTGATTAACACTGACATTCCCCAAAAACTTTATTTTCCCCTTGACTTTCCTTGACTGTAAGAACCCAGTATAGAGTTGAAGTAGTACCTACCACTTGGGAAAGATAATAATAAAGGATCATAGACGATAAATACAAAATGCATTCAATATCAAAAACTTACTTTGACGGAGATAGAATCGTCATTTGGAAGCGTGGCCTGTCTTTTGTCATCAAGGATGATATTGGAATCGTATCATGGTCTTCATTGCTCTGAAATTTGACAATACTACGTACAGTTGAACTTTAAAATGTCTACTATAGCTTATTAATTCAAACTCTTGCAATACCACACTGCCGTCCACCTCATTTGGTTTTCGAATGGGCAAAGTAAAAATAAAAACTGAGGAATACTGATAGTCTAGATATCTTGTTGGTACTTTCTCCGCTGGCTTGTAGTGAAGTAGATTCCAATGATTCGATATTGGAAGGTTCGCAAAAAGGGTAAAAATTGTGAAAAACTGAACCAAAATATCAGCGATATTTCAAGAACCATTGTATATGCACATACCACGAAAATCAATATTCAATTAGCCAGATTTTGTTCTCGATCAATCAGCGGATTTGTTTATATCAAATTATCTACCAATACGATGCTTCCATTTTTTACATATTTCAATGTAACGCCACTTTGAAGCGGAGAAGCTCTGCAGAAAATTTACGATCACTTACAGAGACCAGCTTCAAATTGTAACCTCTTAGGTACATTTTTACACTGATATCTCGGAGCCCTAAGCTGGGAATTGACTGGTTTCCAAGATATTCAACATATGGAGCAGCGCCCATTGTCTACCGTATATACAAGAGGCCCCGTAGGAAATATTACCTTGGCCATTCTTCGCCAAGTCATTACTGTTTCATGAGGCGAACTAGGCATTCATCACAAAAAAGGCTTTCAAATATTCTACTGGTCACATAAGAAGTCTGTATATATAATAGGTATGAATAGTAGAATACTATGACTGTCTTGTTTCACGGCAATTGATTCAATTTAATATTCTATCAACCTTCTTCAAGATGACATACCATTGTATTTTTCGTGATAGGCCTACCACCATTTGATGCAAAATTCTTATAAATCGTTCATGCGGTGGAATGACTGCAACCAATTTTCGTATATAAGTAACCAATTTGTGTTCAAAACACGAACAGCAACCTTTCTTCATATGGGAAGTTTCTAACTTTTCCTACGTACTTAATAGATTTACAAAATCTGCCATCTCTCTCTAGCCTCCTATCGCCTCCTAATCCTTCGCCATAGTTTCGCGCTAAAAATTGCCAGATTCAAAAAGGTAGTTTTAGGATTAATTTCAATACTGACCAAGCGAAAGCATGAAGAATACACCTTTTATGTACAAATGAATAAGTTATCGTGGCTTCAACAGTTAAAGATGGTTAAGGCAGGGCCTCTTGTATATATATGGTAAACAATAGACGCTGCTCCATATGTTGAATATCTTGGGGGCCATTCAATTCCCAGCTTAGGGCTCCAAGGTATCAATGTAAACATGTACTTAAGAGGTTACAGTAGAAGGCTCATCCCTGTAAATAACGTAAATTCTTTCCGGGACAAAAGCTTTAAGTAGTGATTTCTCCACAACATCTCCGCTTCAAAGTGGCGTTACATTGAAATAAGTAAAAAATGGAAGCATCTTATTGATTAATAATGTGATGAAAACAAAATCCACTGATTGGAGAAGAACAAAATGTGGCTATTCATATTTAATTACTGAAGGATTGACGATTCGAGGTCTAAGTGCAAAAATATCGATCTGCAAATGAACCTTAATGATGCAAAATTACGACTATAAAAGTCGATGATAGAATTTGCAATATCATAGTTGGTTATGCTTACATGGAACTATCAAACTTCTTACCGTCTTCCTGTCATAGATAAAGGAGGTCTGGTGAAAAGAAAAGTTGCTAGTATCTCCAATAGATGGTCTTCTATCCAGAAAGAAGATTTAAAGCTCTTATTGAAACTCTTCATGGTTCACAAAAAACAAAAAAAGTCAAAAAAGGGAACATTTTACTTGGGAATCAGATAAAAAAGAGTAGAATTCAAACATGACGAGAAAAAGGTACCCGAGGAGGACGAAATCCAATCTTCATCCGATCATGAAAAAGAGAGGAGGGACAAAGTTGCAAAAGCAACCACATCCAGGTGGTTGCAATTGATTAGAAAATGAGTGAAAATTTTTCAATGTCAATTAAGACCGTAGTATTTTGGTGTACATGTGACCAACGCAGCAAGGCCTATAACAAAATTAGGGCCAGCGGATATATAAAAGATATGGTGACTAGCAAATCTTGATTAGTCAATTAGCAAAATAATAAGAGAATTGATTAGTTCTGAAACCAAAAGTATAATACAGTCAAACACGCGTAACTCGAATTCACACAAGTCGGATATTTCAGGAGTTGGACAAAAGTGCGTGTTCTGGTCCGCTTGTTATAAATGCGGTACTTAATCTACGGGTTAGCCGGACTCTATAAGTTGGATTTTCGCGTAAACCAGAGAATTTTTGAAACCCGGTTTCAAAATAGCTCGATATAAGTCAGATTTTCATCTTCATTTTAACAGCAAAAGTGGAAGATGTTACAGGCAGTGAGCTTCATACTCTGAAATGGTGCAGGTGCCAAACAGAACTCGTAAAAGGCACTTAAATGGTAGTCAACAGCCTGTCAAGCAGCGGGAAAGTGAACAGTACAACATCTCGTAGAGAAGAAAGAGAGAGAGAGGGACAGTCTCCTACATTCCACAATGTCACCATTACAGACAATGATGATCAACAGAAATTAAAAAGTAATACGAAAAGCTGGACGTCAGTTTAACATATCAAATTCAGAATTTATTGATCGGACAAGGAATAAATTCAATTTTGCAATATACGATCTAACTTCCTGTGTTCCAATGAATTCTATGTGTTTACGAGGCGAATGAATTTCAGACGTAACTCTAAAAAACTTGTCGGTAAGATCAAAGGAATTGGACCAAAACATATGAAAGCATTAATGATCAATGGAAGCATAGTTGAATATTTCTTCCAAAAATACTAAACCAGGATAAGAGTTACAGTAGCTAAGAATAAAAATCTGGAATTTTTCAGAATAGAAATTGCATCCGGTATACACAATACACAATCAATGATTGATATTTCATGCCGTTTTAGTGAGAATCAGGAAGTGCAATACAGATTTTGTAGATATTCCATGTACTACCCACTTTGTTCAGCGAGATCAGGTAGAAACTGAAAATAGACGGTGCCAAGTATACATGAAGGATTATTTTAAGCCAAAATGCAATGTGCAGAGTAGAATGAAACTTGTGTTATACTTCACTCCATTAATAAATGTTGTATATTGGCTGGATATATGATAAAGCATATGGCTGGAATTGAAAGTTATTTAAAATCTGACGGCATTCGGAATGAAAATCCACTGCTAGGAAACAACCTCAATAAATCGAACAACTTTCCGTTTCTCTTGAGAGAGCTAGCTGTCAAGGTTCAAATGTGCAATTAGGAGCAGTAGAGATAGGATCGACAATGGATGGTCAGGGTTCGGATTTGATTTCTGCAGGTTTGTAAAGCTAATCAACACCTTAAATTAACACACAAATCATAAAATTGACAAAAAATAATTGTTTTGCAAAGTATGAATTAAACTTACTGCCACATCAATATCAAGTACTGTCAAAGTTCCCAATCCTGTTGAAATAAGTGTATCGAATTACTATACACGCATCTAACCCAATAGGAAGCCGGTTGCTTTGTCTGATAAGAGAAAGTCTCGAGGAAATTTCATTATGGGCTGTTTTATACGTTCAGCAGTGCTGTACCACAACTGAAGAACTTTGGCTTGGTAATAACTAAATTATGGGTACGTCTTGGCTGTATACAGCCGTACTAGCTAGGTGCTTAGGTGAACCCTTCGTACGCATGCGTAACCAAATATTTCACAACTATATATGGCCGACTACAGTTCTGAAGAGCTACATGCTCTTCTTTCGTGAATATTGCAATGGAATGTTAAAATTTGGAAGTAAAGTAGGCTGGCTTCTTGAAGCAACAGGTTTGCTGAGAAGCAATGCTCCCTTAAGGAATCGTTGCTATCGTAAGGCATTTTGTGGCCGAGCTTACCTAATAATGTGCATGCATCAGTCAGGCACGGCTAAACATTAGGTAGGCATAGCCCGGCTTGCCTTGGCTCGGCACTGCATGGCAATTCACTGCACAGTATCGTCACGACGTACAAAACAGCCATGTGTTCCATGATCATTCAAAAAAGCATGGAAAATGCTTATGAGCAAAATACCGTGAGCAAAAGTGCTTCTAAGCAAAAAGAACTGGGACTGCTTACTACCCTATTTCTTTGATTTTAACCGCAAAAGCAGGATACACGGTTTCTTGTGCCCATTAAAAAGTCAGATGTACTGAAGAAAGGTGTGTGCATGCTTTATGATACCCTTGCCCAACCCAGTCTGACCATGTAAACAGATTTTATGTATTGATACGATCACATTGCTCCTCAAACTTATCTGTTTTTGTAGGTAGCTGTACCCCGCTCACACTGCTCCGTTTTTGAGCAAAAACGAAGATAAAAATATGTTTCTGTGTGTTCACATTGCTCACAAAAATGGAGGAAAACTATCCGTTTTTGTGGTTCGAACCCGTTCACGATGTTACATTTTTGTGAGGTTAAACTGAGTTGGTGCCATTGAGCCTTTTTGTTTTTGCTATGACATCGTATTTGTTTCTATCCATTTTTGTGCGTTCACACTGACCTAGAGCGTCTTCGAAAGCCTCCGTTTTGTAAATATCCACTTTATGTGCGATTTTTGTGCATTTTTGTGAGTCTTTGTGAGGAGTAGTGTGACCGGTTACACAAAAACGGATATGTTTCTCTGCACATTTGTATAAAAACGGAGCAGTGTGAACGTGGCATATATTTCTCCAATGCATAACAGCGTACGTTCGATATTGTTCAACGAAGTTCAGTTACAGTCTTTGTGGGTGCGCCTATAAACAAGTGCGGCTTATAATCGAAGAAATATGGTATAAGCGAAATAGTGTAAAGTGATGGCTGTAATAAATAATCCATTCTTTTCGTACACTGACTCAGTGGTGGTGTGTTTGTTTTGGGGAGGGGAGCCAGGGGGCCAATGTTTCTACGATGCAGATTGGTCGGCATTCTGGTGGAAGGTGGGGCATTTCCAGGAACTGTATTATGGACACTCGACAAATCTATTTTAAAAAGGTCGGCAGATTTATCACCGACGAGTCCTCCCTATAGATTTGCAAATATCCTCCACAATTCAAAGCAAGCAAACCAAGACAGGTGGATCACCTGAATTCTTGCGATAAAATAACAAAACTGCATAGCATGGGGCGCAGCCACGAAGAATCAATTACAATAGAATAATTAACTCAAAATATTGGATACAATATCTAGTTACATACCCTGTCGATCAAATGTAATCCTGTAAGTATTGTCCTGGGTATTGACAGCATCAACATGACCAGAAAATAAGCCATCTTGAGGTCGACGCAAACGGGCTAAAAATCAATACACTCTTGAGAAACCGAAGTATACGTTATACTTAACGTGGCAAAATTGCTGAAATACAAGATCTTTTATAAGGAACCACTCTATAAAGAACCTAAATGTAGAATGCCGAAATATTTAAATAACTTACATGTGGAATGCCAAAGTAGCTAAAGAACTTATACTACTAAAGGAAAAGCCCCAGAGGAACTTGTCATATAATAATATGTAACGTGTTGAGTTTGATGTTTTAGTTATGTTGTGTCGTATTTCGTGTTACTTTAATCTCGTGTTACGTGTTTCAGTCTTACGTTCATGTGGAGTCCTGTTGTGCGTAGTAACCACCCTTTCCGGGCCATGTGCTGTCCTGTCAACGTGTATTGTGATCTTGATATATCGTGTATTGTGATTGTGACGTACCATATATTGATTAGCGTTCAGTTGATGTCATATGTAGTGAGTGTCTAATTCATAGTGATCAGTCTTTGCTTTGCATTATAATAGAAAACATCAAAGATCGTTCTCTGGTGTCAATTCTTCGTTAGGCCTAGGCCTTAGGCCTAGGCATAAAAGCACTGTTACAAGTATGGCGACTGCTCACCATCATAACAAGAACCCTAAACGTTACAAATATAATATATATATAATAATAATTTATTTACTTTCAGTTAGCTTACAATGATATAGCTGTATAAAGCTAATAAAGGCCAACTACCAGTATGAAAATAAATAGATCAAATAAACTAAACTAAACTGTACAAGGTTAAATAAAGCCAAGCCCAGATATAAACGTTTTGCACAATCTACAATCATATCCGATCCCAGAAATTAATAAAAAGGTAAATTATGACCTTCTCTGTTTAAAGACCTGGGTGGAATCAAATAAATTATCCCTCAATGTCGCCAAAACACAAACTATCCTTATAGGGGGTAGAACAAAGTTGAAGACCATTGAGAATTCTGAAACACAAAATTTACAAATCGTCATCGATCAAGAACCAGTTTCGAAAAACACACTAAGTACTTAGGGATTGTAGTTGACCAATTTCTTAATTGGGAGGAGCACATTTCTGCTTTGATCAAAAAGATATCAAAAGGAATAGGAATACTACGCTATGGAAAAAGGTGTCTTCCTCTAACTACAGTCCATTCAATGTATAAAAGCATTATTGAACCACACTTTAGATTCTGCTGTTCGGTATGGGGAGCCTGCAGTGCTACAGCGCGTGATAAACTACAGAAACTACAAAATCGCGCTGCTAGGATAGCTACAAATAGCCCCTACGATGCGCCATCTCAGTCACTGCTAGAGAAACTAGGATGGCAACCTATAAAAGAACTTATTAATATTGAAACGGCCATGATGGTGTATCGACCAATGAATAATAAAGCACCCAGCTAACTTACGAGTCTGTTAGAAAGGTTGTCTCAAAATACTGTTAGGGAGCTTCGAAATACAAAGACTGATCTTAAACTACCTCTTTTAATAACTTCCAGTGGTCAGAAATGTTTCTCTTATAAAGGAGCACGACTCTGGAACAATCTAAGTGCTGATGCGAAAAATGCACAAACTAAATTTCAGTTTAAAAAATGCATACAATATCAGTAAGATATCCTTTGTTAACTCCATTCCTTTTTAATTACTTCTTAAATTTCTTTTCTATTGTATTATTGTACGTAGTTCTTATTGTAATTTCTTTTTTAAATGACTGTAATTAGATTATTTAGTTTGTTTATATATATATATATATATATATATATATATATATATATATATATATATATATATATATATATATATATATATATATATATATATATATATATATATATATATATTTTGTGCAGGGCAGTATAAAAATCAGTTCTTTCATTTCATTTCATTTTTAAATATTTATACATGGTGGCCCCACAGATCTAATGTCTGTTTTACAGGGGGCCATGTTAAAAACTAATTAAAATAATACTTACAAAGAAATATATAATATACATCTAAATGAATTTTAATCTAATCTATAGTAATACGCGTATAAATAATATAATCTATAGTAAAATAAAAATAAAAATACAAAAATATATGAGAAATAAATAGTGAAAATAAAGTATTTTTAATTTTGTTCCACAAGCATGGCTTTCAGCGAAAGTCCTAGAAGATTTTATTTCACTAGGTAAGGAGTTCCAGATTGATGATCCTCTGTAAGCAAAACAGTTTTGACCATGCCTAGATTTTAGTCTAGGAGGCCTTAAGCTCAAATTAGAGCTACGTAAAGTTCTACTTGATATATCAGAGACTCTAGTTAACTGTTCTGTAAGGTAGAGAGGTGCCTCAGCATTTAATGCCTTACACACCATGCTTGCGAATTCTTGCATGATCATATCAGAAATAGCAATTGTAGTTGTCTTAGCAGGGGCCCAACAGACACATCATACCCACTATTTGTAATAATACGAATGGCTCTATTTTGCAGTTTATCTAGGATTTTGCGGCTAGTGACTCCACAGGCCCCCCAGACAGAGCAGCAATATCTAAAATGAGATTCAACTAGCCCCAAATATAACATTTTCAATGAATTGGTTGGTAATACTTTTTTGGCGTACTTTATCATCCCAATAGCCCTAGATACATTCGAAGAGACAAGGTTGATATGATCTTTCCATTTCATTTGATTATCCAAAATAACTCCTAGGTACTTTACAGATGTTTTCTGATCTATCGCTTCTCCTGATATTTTGAAATGTGCCTGTATAAGCTCTCCGCTGTTGCTTTGATGCAGTTTCCTGTTAGTTCCTATTATCATGGATGTAGTTTTTGCAACATTTAACAGTTCTTAGCTGCATACTTTACCCTGCTTAAAGAATTTAGATTAAATGAAATGAAATGAATGAATCACACTTTATTGTGCAGGATCTTAATTCCTTTTTGAATGCTTTTAGTGATCATACTAAAAAATTTTATAACTACAAAAAATTAAGAAGTCGGCTCCATTTATTTGCAGCCAAAATCCGCATAGACTGTTAGCTATGCTTGTGTCGAGTGTTTCATTGACCATTTTGCGTTTTTAAGCCTGGTTTCAATATAACTTCTTAGTGCAGAGAATCCGCCGGCGGCCTATACTTTACAGGCACCAGCGACCCAACGGTGATGACTCACTGGGAAGTCATTCTTAGTAGGTGAGAACTCAATTTTGGCGCGAAAATTCAATTAACTCAAGATGGTTGCAATTAATCGACGTTTGTTGCTTCAGAACCAGACTTCCCTCTCATTCCTTCTATGTTCTTTGAAAATTTTGTTCTGATTGTTTTGTACCTTGTTTGGGCTTCGACTTCTGCAATACCAAGTTTGGCTGACACTTCTCTCCATGTGTTTTCCTTCTTCCTCTGGTCATTGTAATCCTTCTTGCACTTGTCGTACAAAACTGTGTACTGCTGAATGCAATCCATCAAAGTCATGTCGCCTACTTCCATGTTTTGATCTGTGGGATTCCAAATTGCAATAGCAAGATAGTCAACATGCAAATAAAAAGGGCGCGTTTTCAATGTAATTTGATTGGCTTTCAAATGTCACCTGACTACTTAACTTATGAAAGGTGTTGTTGCCGTTGTTGTGGCACCGGCGGCCCATCGCAGTCATGTTTCCTTATAAATTTCTCGAGGTCGCCGGAACCGCAATAGAAAGAAAAGTTGAACAAGATTAAACTTTTCTTCCATGTCTGCGGTGGTTCGCCGGCAATTAGAATGAAGTGTTTCCATTAAAAAGTTGAATGTCGCCGGTGGGTCGCCGACACTAGAAAATATATGGAAACCAGGCTTTAGTGTAAAGCTATAGCCAAAATTAACGGCAAAATTCAGAATTTCAATGTTTGTTTGCGTCCTTGTGAATTATAAGGCACTAAATGTTCAGTGAAAAATAAGGAACTATTACAGAACATTTAGTAATACAATTTAATCACTGAAGGTACGAACATAAGGAACTTTTGCAACTAGGCATTGAGCTACGTTCCCTTTAAAAAAAGCGTGTAGAAGCAAATCAATCGCCCGAGCAACATTCGAAACAAATGCATATCAATTCATTTCCTAGAATCTACAGCTTTAAGCGGCATATTTTCAAGCTCAGTTTCTGTTCAATAACAATATGCAAAGGATGGATATAGACTGAGACAAACTCATTCGGGAATGCCAGAGTTGTAAAGCGCACTTGGTGAATGCACCACGTAGGCACTAAAATGATCAGATAAACACGGTAAAAACCAGCATATAAGAACCCAGAATATAGAAATAAACTTGATCATGTTGCTATGCAATGAGGTAGTTACATGCCTCATCTATAACAGCTAGGCATGTAAAGTTCTTGGAGAATCCACGAGAGGGGCTAATTGGTCAAAAAGGAAGCTTTTATTTCTCAGTGGATAAAGAATGAGATCACTTATAAAAATCCAGTCAGCAAACAAATGAAATGAAAATATAAAATTTACAGCAGTATGTTCTTAATAAAAGAATGCTCTTATATAAAATTTTACCGTATTTTTACTTTTCCAACGTTATCAGTTCAAAATCGAACCTCAATGAAAAAAATTGCCGAGCCCTGTTCATGGCAAAATTACATGCGCACTTCATATGACCTCTATAAAGTGGTATCTGATTGAACTTGATCATATGTTAAACATATACAACATTACTAGCAGTGTTCAGTTTTCTATAAATAGTCGAGGTACAATTGTTTGTTCGAAACCAAAGAACACCAGTTAGGATTTTCAAGAGTTTGCTATAATAAAATTGCGATTGCTGCCACTGTAAAAAAGTGCCGACATCACTATCAAGATAAACTATCTCCGCATATAGCTACTGGTTATTTACATACTACATAAGTTTTGTTGTCATTGGCAAAATTACAGCTCAGCAAAAACAAATTATTCAGGAAAAACTATGTCACACGAAGTAAAGTGAAAATATTTCCGGTGTGGTCACTGTGTATGGCCATATTTGTTTGGACCAAGTTCACCTCATAACTCATTGCATCATACCAAGCCCCCCCCCCCAACAAGTCCTCCTTTGGGTGTCCAAAATCTTCCATGGAAATGCTGGAACTGGAAAAAATGCGGTATCTGACAACTCTATCAATAATACAAAGCGAATTGACCTTGCAAGCCTAAAATATTGACCTCGGCATATTGGCAATTAACTACCTACCCAAGACTTCTTCATCCCTTTAAGCATTTGCATCTTTACGTAAATTCCATTAAATCCCACGGTCATCTTCTCTTAATTACATAAACTCTCCCAAATAATCACATTCATGTGCATGCTGCTTCCTGTCCTTACATCCTACAAGCTACAGAAGCTTCAAGAACTCCTCCCGAATTCGTCCAAGCTTTCTAAAACTATTTTATGAGGTGCTAGGGAGTCATACAATTTGTGCTGTCATCTCTTCTAGTTATAAAGGTAAATTTGGTGGAGCATGTCACGTAACCTAACAATTCGCCCTAAACTACGGTGTTCTACAGCTGTCAAATATCTTTCAGCAATAGATACAAAGATTTTTCCTGTACTTGTAGGCCTGGCTTTAGGAAGCATGGAAAACAGAACTGAATTCAGCTGCAATGCTCTTGAAGGTGATCTATACACTATCCTGTGGTCTAATATGGGTTGTCAATGGGTAGATAGGCCTATTCAGCAAAACAATTCTAGAATAATCGTTCATAACCATCTATGACTTGCTTTACCTTGCTTTCTGTAACAATACCAACGATGAGTCAGTATTTGTAATTGCCAAATTTGTAGCTGTTGAATCATTCTGTGGTTTGTTATTCAGGCCTAGTCATGCTTCTTAGGGAAACATAGCAAATTTAATAAATTAGTAATAATAGGTTGAAATATGTCATGACTACTTAGCAATTGTCAACTAGAACTTTCTGTTGCAAGAATTTATAAATGGATAAGTATTTTAGACCAGGGAAGTACAAGTGGAGAGAATTGTAACACTATCATCAAAAATGAATTCGTGAGGATCTCTCGAAGTCCTATCCAGAGTATGTGGGATTGTCGCGGATATCGAAACCATAATTACTGAAATGTAGTCGATACAGTCGCCAAGGGTTTCATGAATTTGAAAAACCCTCGTAGTCACTTTATATAAGTTATACAAATTTACAATATAAAATTTTAAAAATTTTTGCCATGCCATTGGGTGGTCACATAAATTCAAAATTTATGAGCTAGTATCTGGCTAAAGGTGCTTTAAGGTGCTAAAGTCTCCTTTTTGAGATACCTGGTTGAACTTAGTTTAAATTAGTGATTTGCTTTGTTACCTTCCTTTGTTTTGATAAATTGTAATATATGATTATTGTAAGTGGCTGTCCTAGATGGAACTCACTGACAAAATGTCCTTTCCATCTATGGCAGTCACAGGTGATGTAAGTTTATTTATGTAGTCAATTTTATTTCTGTGCTATATATAAATATATATAAAAAAAAGAACGATTATCAAATTGTGTGGGGTGAGTGGCCAAGCGGTTCAGCTAGCTTCCGTTAGCTAGCTGAAGTTAAGCTTGGCAGTCTGTGTATGGTCGGCAACTGGAGGGGCAACTTTCCAGATATACGACCAAATCAGCTCACTCCGCCGTCATTCGGAAGGGACGATAAACTAGGGGTCCCATGCCTGGATGCGGCGTGTGCACAGTAGGCCTAAATTAGCTAAAAACGCTAGATACAACAGCCTACTCAAAATAAAGTAAACAACAACAACAAGAAAATCAATTCAAAATTAAATAAGGCAATATTACCTGTAACTCTAGTTCCAATAACAATAGGAAGAGCGATTTCATCAGGAAGATCTTTAAAGGTATTAAAATCTGATGCATCAGCACTCTGAAGAAACAGTATTAAGAGTGAGTGAGGAGAACACCTTGCATTTGAATAGGTCCCAGACTGGTAGCAGTTTTATTAGGCTGAATCTGGTGACCAATATAAATACAGTATCGTATTATTTATCTAGCCGAGCTTATATACTAGGATCTGGTATTGAATACTGTGGAGATTACCAAAAAGTGTGTCTTTGGCAATGAACATATATTATGGCAAAGGCGATAACGATGACAATGATGATGATTATGATAGAGCTATTGATGATGGCAATGGTAATGATATTCATGGTAATGATATTGAAGGTAATGATATTGATGGTAATCATATTGATGGTGATAATATTGGTGATAGCAACGACGACAATGATGATGACAATTTTGATGATGATTATCATAATATAAATTTATGATAAATAATCGTCAAAGGTAAGTCAGAACGTGATTGCTAAAAGGTTTCCTCGGAGTTTTGCCACAAAAATCCCATCATCTGGTTGCCCCTACATATCAAACACATAAGTGTCCGCCACTCAATGTAAAGTAAAAATATTACCGGGAAGGCATCATTTCATTTAGAATACTTTGGTGTGGCAATAAATATACAACCCATTTCAAAGTTACTCACCTTCCTATGCATAAGATATCGAATTTTCCTCCTTTTTGCAGCAAGAGCCTGTCTCTCTTCCAAAAAGAAGGCAGGAGAGCACCTGCAACAACAACATAAACCATAAGCTACTTTGGGTTGTAATGTAAAAGCCAGATTTCATCTGAGTACACATTTCTGCAGTCAACACG
This sequence comes from Mastigias papua, assembly GCA_964019165.1. Classification (NCBI taxonomy): domain Eukaryota; kingdom Metazoa; phylum Cnidaria; class Scyphozoa; order Rhizostomeae; family Mastigiidae; genus Mastigias; species Mastigias papua. The sequence continues at coordinate 8,472,556 of OZ025280.1, forward strand.
GAAAAATCGCAGCAATCACAAGAAAAAGAGAGGAATTCTCAGCAATTCACACTACTCTACAGACGTTAGATCCATTGGTCGCTTAGAAATCATTCAGTGTAACCAAGTGATACACTAAATGGGCCAAAGTATTGCACCATCTTGCTAAAAATGGCGGCTAACAGCAGCCTAAGGCCCAATACTTAAAATTTACACAACAAAACTATTACACTATAATCATCTCTTCTAATTTAACCTAGGCGAGAAAATATTTGTCATGTCTTCAAATTGGAATTAAAACAAAATTGTTCAACCGTAGAGCTTTATTTGCAGAAAAATTGACGAAATTGTTGAAGGAGTGACAGTAAATGTTAAGGAAGTGATTTTAGGGAGGTGATATAACATACAACAATAACAAGGGGCACTCTCCGGAGAAAGATTATAGTATCTGACGGTTTCTGAGACCATGGGCCTAAGCTACGTGGAAACATGTATGCTGAGTTGGGTGTCTCCGTAGAGACATTAAAAATCTTAATCTTTGGATGAGTTTCAGGTGAGACACTCTAAACTTTCTCACTTGCAGTTGCCGCACGCGCAAAGGAAGGCTTTACAATTGTTCTTGTAGGAATGTTCTAAAGCCGAGCCAGTCGAATAAGTTGATAAAGGTCTTAAATGAGCCTATACTAATTATTACTTGTTATATGCTCAACTTAATTTTCATGCAGAATCTCCAAAGATGACTTAATTGAAATTGCTTAAAGCCTGGTTCACACTAGGGCGATTATCTTAATCGCTTTGAAGTTTTTAAAGCGAAAAATTTAATCGCTTGGTGTGAACCGTACGCGAATACGCATTTCGAAAGCGATTATCAAAGCGAGTATATCAAATTTGTTTGATATAATCGCTTTCGATAATCGCCACTTCAAAGTCGACCGCTCTTCCGGCAATTGTTAAATGGAATTTTTCTGTGGTATTCCTGCCAGAATCCTGTAGATTCTGTCCTGTGAGTGCTATTTTGAAACAGTTTTTTTGAAATAAACCGCGCGTAGATGAATTTATATCGAAGAAGAGAAGTAGAAGTATATCAATGGTGCCATTTCGTTCACAACCGTTTGAAAATGATAGTAAATCGATCTGTTTCTAAAACTACTCGCCTAGCACCTTCCCTTTCTTGCTTTTTCCCTTCTGGGTCTATGGTAAGTAATAAGTAAACGCAAATTATATCTTTTATTTTGAAAACACAGCTACTCGCAGTCGTTAGACCTATGCGATGTAACTTTTCACTTCAGCTGGAATGGCGTCGGCTTACTTCCGGCTGATAATCGCTTTCGATAATCGTTTTGGATTCTCAAAGCGATTATGATAATCGCCTCTAGTGTGAACCAGGCTTTAAGAACGAATAATTTCCCGTCTAAGCTAAGGTGGAAGAGGCCCCTACAGTGATAATTCTTACATGTAAATTTTCAAGAATAGGCCTTTGACCGACGACAGTCGTCACTTATAGCAAGGTGTTGAAATACTTTTGTCCTGCTAGTGCGGCAAAGGCTAGTTTAAAAACAGATTGTCATTTAGAAAAAAGCCGTATAGATAGCATATTCATCTTGGGCATGGTCCTACTCGAGTAATGGGCAGCTTATTTGCTAGTTGCTTTCATTCTCCACATTCACTGCTGGATTGAAAGATAGTGAACATCTTGTCACGACATCAACCGTAGCCAAAGGGGAAAACTTAAACAAACGACAAACATTCGAATAGCTCATCCAATGGTAAAACTGCCTATAAACTTCCTAATAGTTCTACATGCTTTAATACACTACCTTCTTGGTTTGCCCATCATTCGTCTAATCATTGACCATTGAACTCTGCTTAGCTTTCTAGTCTAAGAAAGTGAAAACTACAATCATACCTAAAAATCTACAGCAATACATCAATTTCAAGGTTTCAGGTAAATTGCATATAATTAACAAAGAAACTGAAGCGATTAATAATACAGAAGCACCTTCCCAAGAAAATAACATTCTGGAAATTGAATGTGTAGCACACAAGGCTGCTGTGGGATACGCTAAGTACTACAGTATTGACAGATAAGGCAAAGGCACGAGATCTGACTAAACTGACTGTAGCCAAGGTTTGAAAATTGTACTAATCAACTATATAAGACATGAGGAAGTGTAAACGACAATGACGTTTAATATTTCATGGAGCAATAAATCATAGAACTTATAGAAGATCATAATGGAAACAGCCCACTTTTAGTCAATGGGAGGAGATTTCAGGAAAGATTAGTTAAGAAATAAAATAGGATGCGAATATAATATAACACAAACAAAGATGCACTTATAAAAAGATAGATGTGCCTTACATAAAGAAGTATGTTCCTAAAGTAAAGACACATTTCCTTAGATAATGAAATAAGTCTCTTACGTTAAGATGATTGTCCATAATAGAAAGAACAATGTAGGTACATAAAAAACCATGCCCCTTGCACAAATACCCATGTCCCAACAACAAAGAGTCATCTTCCCACATTACGTTTGCATGTATGATGGAACTGAGACGTGGCATAGATCTTCCATGCAACGCAGGAAAACTGCAACAGGTTTATTTTCCATATGAAGTAAACAGTTTCGCCTTCTTCTACGAAACAGCTCTGAACTCATATGGATCCTTTAATGTGCAAATCAAACGTTTGTACGATAAACGTTTGTACGATAAACTGCATAAGATACACACTACTACACTTGCCTTAAGTTTTGGAAAATAATCCTTAAGGCACTGGCTGAAATCATTATCGCCAAGGAACAAGGCTCTAAAAACAGATTCAAATGTAATGATCTTGAATAATAATTTGCAATTGATACTTGCAATATCTCATAAAATATTAAATCTACAACTCAATATCTTCTTACTATCTCCCTACTATTAAGTAACTTGTGATGTGCGTATCTAAACTTCTATGGCCATTATTTACCAAATATACAAGCACATACAGTGGAAACCTAGTCTTCGACTGTAGGGAATATTTCTTTAGAAGTTTTAGTCGAAGTCCATGTTGCTCGCCTTCAGAATCGTTCGCGGACTGAGATTCCACTGTATGCTCTTTGGTTTCAAATTAACTGGAATTGATGGGGGAATGGACAATTCTGAAAATGATGTCTGAATAATTGTAAAATGAGAATAAAACAGAAATAGTATCAACACAATCTACACATATATTATCTGTAATATTAAAGAAAAAGTCAAAAATGTAAACGGCATAGATTTACACTCATGCTAAAGTCTAATGGCATGAAATGACGTATTCATTCATCCCAAGAAGGCTTGTAACGTTCTTATACTAAGAACTAAGAAGATACAATATACAGAATGTATTACGATATAAGGATCGTACGTAACAGAACAAGACATTAACTTCCAAGATACACCGAACTAAAAAGACAAGTAAATCATAGCCAAAAAATGCCACATAAAAGGAAGATATTGGGGTATCGTGCTGAAAAGCAAGTATACATTATGATACTAGTTTACTCAGATAAGTATCTAACTAGAAACAATTTGAGTAAAATAGCTAAGGTTCTTGTCAATGTAATAAAGTAGAGTCGAATGGCACTTGATAAACACATGATCAAACACCAATGGTGATAATGCAAATGAAATTTCATTACAGAGATTGAGCAGAGGTTAAATGATGAAGTACCATCTCAGTATGATAAAATATGACAATGATGATCGACAATTCTAGTTTACCTGTCAATCTCTGAGTAAAACCACTCATAACAGACCCATCTCTTTGCCTTATACTGTTTTAGAAGATTATTCAGGTTGCAACTAAGAGCCTGAAAGAATTAACAGTACAGCAAGGTAGTCTACTTCACAGTACAGTCATATAATACAAATTGTAACAAATATCTTCTGAGATATCGACTATAATGCTCATACTGCAACATGAAAAGAACTATCAAATAAGGTATTAACAAACTATAGATCATTGTGTAGTCTTGTGATAAATGCACATCAATATTCATATGACGAATGCAATTACGTCACCCTATTTTCAAATCCAATATCGAATAGAAAATGCGTCACTTTCGTGAAGAAGAATAATAACGGAATACACGCCATTTTTAATAAGAAATAAACATGAAAGAAACACTGGACTCAAATGGGGGCAATATCAAGAGACTTTTAAGAAACACAAGCGAGAATAACAGAGCCAGGGCATTCTATTTCTTATCTCTTAGTTGCCTGAGCTGAGTTTGTATAATCTCATACTTACATGATCAGTACTATGAAATATCCGGGCTGGAGACAAAGAGTTTGCTTTTTATACAAAATCGTGCAAGAAATACAAATGTCGGCATATTCTTTAGAGAGATGCTTCTTAAAATTGCACAATGTTCAATACTATTACCTTCATTGTTCTTTTTTCTGAAAATGTAAATATGGAGCCCTAAAATGCAAGGCAATAATCCCCTTTGACATATTGCTATACAAGCAGTTCAACTTTATGAATAAAGCAGTGAAAATGTAAGTTTTTCAACAAGGAAATTAGATACACGATGCCCATAGATTTTGGGCCATTTCAGGTGATATTCTTTTAAGAAAAGAACTTGTCAGTTATTAAAGGATATTGACAAAAGACCAAAGCGTCTAAAAGAAAAATTTAGTCGTACAGTATTATTTAATATAAATTACTATAGAGTTCCTCTCATCAAAACGACCAAACACTATACGTAAATATGTGGTTCTACGACGTTGATCCTTTTCTTCTGGGGAGCATGCCCTGTTGGTATAGCTCGAAAGTCTGTGGTTCCTATCTTCTATTAATCGAAATATATGGAGGGACATCCCTCACCCTTCCTTAAGGCTGAAGAGCGTCCCTCCATAAATATCTGTAATAAAAACAAAAGCTCAGAATGCATTGAAAGGCGCCAACTGATAAAATATTCGTCACGGTATATAATGTTGTACATAGATTTGAGAGCTCATTCCTCTTGTAATTTAGGACTCACTTCCACAGGTATCTCTCATTTGGGTGTGGGTGTTTAATCTAATAGCTTTTAATGAAAATTTCTGGAATTTTTCTGGCTTATTGTAACCGAAATTCTTGATACAAACATTGCATATTCTGATTCAATTCCTTGCTGAAGTCGCCTTGCTTCCGACAAGTTGGTGAAAGTGGGAATAACTTGCTGCTATGTTTGTCACACTTTCTAAGTCATTTCATTGTGGATTGATCTTGCAACCAAACAGATTAAACAAGACTAAACAAGACAAGACTAAACAAGACAGCTTCTCGCAACACTGACATTATATATATATATATATATATATATATATATATATATATATATATATATATATATATATATATATATATATATATATATATATATATATATTTGATAAAGCTATCGCTCTTCATCAGTGAGCCTAACGGTTAAGCGCGCGAAACAAATCAAGCACGTGAAGTGAGTTGGGTGTGTGACTACGCATTTACAAGAGATCAAGTGCCTCTCATTAAAGCATTTAAACGCTTAGATAACTTACTGAAATCAGTAAATATGAAAGACTGGGGAAAATTGAGGGAGACAACAAGTTGATAAAAGATGGTATTGCACATTTTTGATGAAACAGTCATAAACATATACCCAGATGTATCCCCTTGACGGTGAACTTTTGCTTTTCCTGTTGGACATAAAACAGAAAGTTACGCTTACTTAGATTCGAACATATATTTGGGGCTTTCTGAGTGAATTCATTTGATCGACTGCTAACAAAACCTAATGTATAAAGAAACAAGAAGTTTGGTAATTGAAGGAACTGTACAAGCTACAGACAAATCTTATCTAGAAGCCAAGAAAGGGTGCTGGAAACTAAAATTTGATGTGTCAATAACCACTGAAAGGGTACAGAGCCAATACCTTCAAAATGTGTGCTTGACCTTTTTGTTTTCCAGCGTACTATCAACCTACTCATATTGTGCGCAATTACAATTAAATAAAATAGGGTAGCAATATCATGAGATAAACTGGCAAATAAAATGGTAAGAAAATGGCAATAAAATGTATAATGCGAAGAAGCAAAGTTTTACTTAGGGAGTAATGATTGTGGAGAAGGTGAAGATGGCCATTCCTACAATATAAAGACATGACTATGTAAAAGTCGGAAAACATACACTGAAACTGCAATCAACAGAAAATGGTGAGCTACAAATACAGCAAATTGCAGCACGTAAAAACCTAAACAAATATGAATCTATTGGAGGCTTTTCCTGAAGTATGCACCTTGCACATAAGAACCAGCTCCAGTTTCATAACAAAATAGGTTCTTATATCATTGCAAAGAAATAAAGCATACTACTCTGGATGCCTAAGATTTACAGGTTCCTCAGGTTAAAGAAAAATCAGCATACACAGCTCTACTGACGTACGTTCAGCACTTTATGCATTTCATAACTAGATAGTGCAGCCATCACATTATGCGTGAAAAATATCTGCAGTCTGTAGAATCCAATAGAAGTTATAGTTTAATTTTCTTAAAGGTGAAGTAAAATTTGTCTTCGAAAAAGAAACCTGTATACCCTAACAATAGTAAGTTCTAGTATGTTGAGAAATAATGTACGATCAAGGTGAAACTCATTAATCCAATGGAAGCTTACAAATATAGCGAAAATAAATCCACATTGAATTTTTTAACTTTTATGCAATTGGCTCTAAAACCAATGAAGATACTTTTTCAACATTTTTTGCTACAAGATTCATACTCTAAGAGGGAAATTCGGTAAAAAAAGGAAAGTGTAGGAATGCTATATATTTGTCTTTTATGTAGCATAGTCACCCAAATATAATTAATCAATGATGCTAAGTCAGCATGAATTAAATCGCAGCATCATCTTAATAGAATATATTAAGAAAAATCATTTAACCTCATCATCACAATAATCATTGTCATCTAAAGCTTCAGCAATCTCCCTTACAGTGCTCTAAAAATGAAGCAAAAACTCACGGATTTACAGACTGGCCTTTAGACAGGAATGAGCTACTACTTCACTGCATGAGACAACGAGCAATAATTAGAGTTTCTAGACATAATATTTGAGAAAAGGTCATATATATAGTATATCGTGTATGTGTGTGTATATACACATATATATATATATATATATATATATATATATATATATATATATATATATATATATATATATATATATATATATATATATATATATATATATATATATATATATATATATATATATATATATATATATAACATAGTAGCACGTAGCCTGATGAGTGGAAACATGAAACTTTAAGTAGCTACGTTGTGGATTTGAATTGTATACTCTATATACATACATACATACACATATGTATATAGTTCACAGGTTATTGCGTCAAGTCACAAACAGAAAATAGGTATGAAGTCTGGTTAGCACAGGGTTCATACACATCCTTCCCAATACTTTTTCCTCACTTTTCCTGACTTTTTTCTTGAAAAAGAAGGTGTTTTTCCTAATTACATATCAACAATACATAATAATTGTCTTGACCAACTGGTGTTACAAATGATGCAAGCGACTGTCTTACATTCTAAAACTAAGTAATTGAGCAACTTTTTCCGATCTAGCTAAGAAAAGGAGGCTTTCTGCTCAACTGGAACAAAAAATATCACAAACTGTGCAATGTATAGAGTTGTCTATTGGGTGCCAAAGAAATCATCTGCACGGATGATAAAAACTCCTGACTTTTTCCTGACTTTCTTCAAGTTTTAACAAAATTTCCGGACTTTTCCTGACTTTTCCTGACTTTTCCTGACTTTTCCTGACTTTTCCTGACTGTCAGTAAAACCACAGTTTTTTCCTGATTTTCCTGACCGTATGAACCCTGTAGCATAGGACTGGCAAAACAGTAGGCCAAATGAAATCTTAACCTATATCAATCAGATAGCTCTGTCATATCAAGAGATTAACACAGGAAGTAAAATGCATACCATTAAAATAGCTATAAATTCTAAAGGAAATCAGAGCATTCATAGGAATAATAGTCTGGGATGCTAGATGTTCATTCTGTGACCATACCTAGTCAGGTCAAAAACAGAATCTGTGGACATTAAAACAGAAAGACGTTGAAATTGTGAAGAAGTACAAATAACAACGCTCAAATATGTTACCAGGTCAAATACACTTTTCAGCGGAGTCTTTTTCCCAGATTCTATGAAAAGAGAGCAAAGCAGAGTGGATATGAGCTAAATAAGATAATCAATAAGGCATTACATCTTACGACATGACAAAACTGCAAGCGAAAGATATATTGGGCAAAGGGGTACAATGAATTGGGGCCAATAAAGGACGGGTGATTCACTTCAGTTCCATATTGATCCCTTTCAATTTTCCCAATAATACTGAATCGGACACAAGTGGACTCTATTATCAGACACGTAAACGACATCAATTAGTTCAGGGGATATTCGTTGGTACAAGCTTCCACACTGTTACAAGCTTCACAAAATAAAATTCAAAAATAATCCATATGACATGGGTGGCCAAGATTCTCTATGATAGATTCTCGTAGACACATGTGTCAAATTGTTTTTTTCTTTATCTGAATATAATTTACAAACAACAAAATACAGGAAATACATATTACGAATAACTAGTAAACTAAAACTACAAACACATAAGTAAGCCTATCTGCATAGCATGGCAGTTGCACGCATTGGCCAAATGGTTAATAAGAAGTTAAACGTAAAAAGGTGTTACGTGCAGACGTGTCGAATGAAAGTTGATGAATCACCATTGCGGGTTCTACCATGCTTTGCAGATAGGCAAATAAGAAACTACAAAGTAAATTAAAATTTACATACACAATAAATAAAAAAATGTATCGACGGCTAATTAAATTAATTAATAAGAGAGGGGGCATTCACAGTATTTTACCTATATTCAAAACGTTGGGAGACTTGAATATATTCTAAGGTTGCACTAAGAATCTTTGCGTTCATTTCAAATGAAAAACTATCATGACCATTATAGGAACGTGAATTTGTGTGCTTCCTATAGACTGCTGTTCGTTCAGTGACATCCTTCGTTGATCCATTGATGGCGAGTATCAGATTTAACGTGCTGAGGACACGGAGGCAGAGAGAGGAGACGGTGATGTTGACTGTACTTTGACTCTACTCTGACTGACTTTACAACATAAATTACATGCATATATACATTAACATTGAACAACCCAACATAAACATGATTTACGTAAAGGAAGGGTTAGGTTGTTGTTAGTATATTGTTGAATTGGCGCATGGTGTGATGATTGCATAGAGAATAACAGAATAGGAATGACCAAGTGTGTGATGACCGTAGTGACGTATGGTGATGTCCCAGGTGTGTGATTCAAGATGCGAATGAATGAAAGAAGGAAAAATTTGCATTGAGTATGAAATGGCCTAAGTTACAATGTTTACTTTCACTACACCATAAAGGAGAATATTTACTAACTCGTCATTTGAGAGATTTCCCATACCGTGTGGCAACAATATTGCATTTACACCATTGAGAAGATCACGTCCTATATCATCATACATATGGCAGAGCAAAAACAGTGCTCCCTATCCTTGACACCATCATTTATTGGGCATAACGGGTTCGTAGTGCCACTAAAATTGTGCATGAACTTATAAAAATTATTCCTGCTAAGGTCAACACGTAATTGAGTTAGGATAGACAACCCTCTAGGGTTTTGGATACCAAAAACTGACTTAGCACGTGGACGGATTATGGAAAATAATCTCTTAAAGATAGCTTAAGAGTTTGATTGCCTTATATCTTGATCGAGCCTATCCCATTCAAGCAGGCAGTTTGGGTAGAAGCTGGACTTAAAGCCTTTCGTTCTGGCAAAACCTTGCCCTATTGCAGCACACCTACGGAGCTCATACGTGGTTTCCTATGGATTGGGAATTGGGTACCTTGTGTAATCAGGAGTCAAATTATTGACTATTTTGTAAAAGAGAATTAGACGCCTACTCCAAAGTCGAAAGTTTAACGATTCCCTCCGAGCTCATCATACAATTTATCACAAAAGGTTCCTCTCCAAGCCCCTGTCACCGCTAGGGCAGCAGAATACTGCACGGATTCAAGTTTTTCCATTTGATGTGTTAAAACAACGCTATGGCTATACTCACAGATATTGCCTGGGATGTGATATATGACATCACCATAATCTAAATGCGGTCAAATGTAAAGTTTATATATCTCATTTAAAGAGTACCGTGGTAAATATTTTGAAAGGAGTTTAAGCAATCCTATTCCTTGCCTGCATCTGGAAATAACAGCAATGGTGTGACTAGTAAATGATAATTTTGAATCTAACATGACTCCAAGGTGTTTGTGTTCTGAGACTTTCCTTACACGGACACTGTTAAAGCATATGGGTGGGTAGTTGGAAGGTGATATCTTCCTAGAGAAAGGTACCTCCACTGCCTGCTTGGTTGGGTCAGGGTTGAAGGACATTTTACATTTGAATACCCAAAGACTAATCAACAGCAGATCATGATTCATGTTGTCAGCAGCGGTGTTGGGATAGTGAACGACCGTAAAAATAGACGTATCATCAACGAATAGCTAAACATTATATTTTAGCCCATCTGTTAGATCATTAATGTAAATTAGGAAGAGTAGGGGTCCCAAAATTGAGCCCTATGGAACCCCTGCTGTTATACTGCCCCACCTAGATACTTTACCATTCAAAACAGTTCGCTGTTTTCTATGTACAAGGAAACTTTCTATCAATAAAAGTAATCGGCAAGAGATTCCATTACGGCGTAGTTTATACAATAAACCCTCATGCCATACTCGGTCAAAAGCCTTCGATATATCAAGATATACAGAGCGAACATCTAAGGGAGGGTTAGAGTCGACAGCTTGAGATATTGAATTAACAATGGATAAGAGCTGATTAACTGTTGAATCACCAGGACGGAAACCTGATTGATTTGGATTTAGTAAACTGTTAGATTCAAGATGCTGGTAAAGCATGTCGAGTATCAGCTTCTCTAAGATCTTGGAAAGTATCGGAAGAAGGGAAATTGGCCGATAATTTTCTTTTAAGTTCTTTTCATTCTTTTCGTGGAATGGAACTACACTTGCATTTTTCCACTTTTCAGGAAAAACTCCTTGCCTAAGACAGTTCTCAAAAATCAATTTAAGAGGGAATACCAGCGCTCTATTACATAATCTGATCATTCGAACTGATATATCGTCCCAGCCATGAGCCTTATCTTGATTTAGTGATCGGATTATGCTCAAGATCTTCTCACTAGAGATGACAAAATCAGTTAATGGAGGAGCTACAGGGAGAGTATGATGTGGGATTAGACTGCCAGTATCAATAGTACTACATTGTTTTACCAAATGGTCATTGAAAATCTCGGCTTTAGCTGTAAAATCTAATACAAAATTATCGTTTTCTAAAACAGGTAGAATATTTTTGTACCCTGGCTTTATTCAGAACACTTTTTAGTAGCGACCAATAGGTTTTGATCCCAGTTGCAGGATGTCCAAGCGTTTTACCAACTTTCTCCAAGTACCTGGCTTTGGCATCTTCAACAAGTTTGGAGCCCTGTGTTATCATGCTATTCATGGCCGCTAATTTTTCATTTGGTCAACCATTTCTAACAAATGTTTTATACGCTCTATTTTTTTCAGAATGAAATTTTTGATAGATTGAGTTATCCAATGTGCCTGCCGAGGTCTGACTGTGATTGTTTTGTTAGGTATGAAGTTAGAAAAAATATTTAGTAAAGTTTCAGTCAATACTTCAACTTGCTGATTAGGACAAGTCAAATGGCCAATATATTCACACCAATTAAAAATCTGAATACTTTTTGAATAGCATGAGCATCAGCTCGGTTGTAAAACCAGATTCTGCGACGATATGGAGGTGGTATTGGATTTGTTATACAGAGCTCACCATACACAATTTGATGATGACATTGCTCTTGCAGTGATGGGTGAACCAAACATTAAAAACAAATTCGGCTGATCAGTGAAGATGACATCAATGCAAGATTTAGAATCCCCCATGATATGAGTTGGCTCAGAGATCAGCTGATGTAGGTAAAGGTCGGATGAGAATGGTTCGAAAACTTTTCCTTCTTCATTGTCAGTATCACCCTGCCACCACTTTGAAGATCTACAGTTAAGATCACCTGCTGTGATAACAGCATATGGATCTTCAGCTAACACCTTGGATAAAATATTGCCAAAGTTTGTCATGAAAATACAAAAGTCAGAATAAGTTTGACTGGGACTACGGAAATGTCCGTGTCCTATGTGTCAAGTTCAAGGTCCGAGGGCCAAATCTGGCCCGCTGTGTCATTTATGTGGCCCACGAGAGCTTGTGCAATATTCTGATAGTATGTCATGATGATTGCACGATTCAGAAGAGAAAGATATGTTTAAACTCAACGATTGTCATATCATTCCGTCTGTTAATCCCAAAACAGTATCTAAGAATGAAGATATACGAGAAGGCCGGATCAACTTGCGTTTGTTTAAGGACAGGCAGCATTAACTTGCTGTTTTGAACAACGATGCTTGTTTGTGTCATAGTCCAACGCCCCATTGACATAAATACATAAAAAGATACAGAAACAGTTATGTGACAATTTAAAAAGGCGTAGTTTATAATCATCTGGCCTCTTGCGGCTAACCACAAGGCTGATGTGGCACTCAGTGAACATGAGCTTAACACCCCTGGTCTAGTATACGAGCCGCATGGAATAAGATCTAGATGACTGAGTGGTAAACGAATGGACATTTGAACGCTTTTGTAAACTGTACTACATAGTAATGAACCATGAGAACTTGCATGAAAAACTGCGAAGTCATGCTTACACAAAAGAGGAAGAAAGTATTAAGAACGCTCCCTTTCAATCTGTAAGAAAACTGTCTATATAGTTATCTAGAAGCACACAAATGCCCACCTAGTGGCATATTAAACACCAAAGTGTTGCATGCGACTAGCAAATCATGGTTCAGTCATCCCTGCCATGTGACAAGGTAAAACATCATCGATGTAAAGCAGCAAACTTGACAATCGAGCTATATCACCAATTGGCACACACCATCTAAACTCCTAGAAATTTTATTCATTATAAGTATACTTTACCATTAATACCTTTTATGTTCTGAAGTACGTACGCTCTGAAGGGGAGGGAGGGGGTACCTGAAAAGCGTACCACAGCGTACAAGGGGGAGGGGTGTTTCAACGATTGTACGTACGCCCATGTAATTTCTAAGTGCTGTTTATTTGAAAAACATCTTAAATAAATACAACTATCTTTTATATCAAAGAGCAGGACAGTCATAAATATTCAGCTCACATGGTATACAGTAAACTCACTATTGTTTCTAAAGCACTCCTTCAACAATTCATGTGCACATCAAGATAGATCAAATCTTGACCAAACGTTTTGATGCCATATGCAAGGCAAACTAAGTTATTGCCGTTGGGTATTATCTATTGAAACATTACCACGTCAAGCATTAGCATAAAAATAGAGATTTTTGGGCCAGTTGTTTAATGTGACGTAAAGTTTTGCATCGTTTTCATTGTAACTTGTATTGTTCATTTTGTGTTTGAAGCGTAAACATAGGGGCCATTCAAAAAGTACGTACGCTCTGAAGGGGAGGGAGGGGGTACCTGAAAAGCGTACCACAGCGTACAAGGGGAGGGGTGTTTCAACGATTGTACGTACGCCCATGTAATTTCTAAGTGCTGTTTATTTGAGAAACATCTTAAATAAATACAACTATCTTTTAAGCCCTGGCCAAACGATTCAACATTGAACCAGCATTACGCCAGCAATTGCTTGGTTTATTTTGGCTTCATGCTGGAAGAGGATGGCCAAATGACCCAGCAAATGTTGGATTGCAAGCACAGCTGCACGTTCTTTGGCGCGCCTTTCATAGTGCGAGAATGAAGATCTTTCTGGGCATGCTTGAAGTAAGCAAATGTTGCAATTTTTCGAGCTTTGCAAATAGTGAGAGAATTTATGTATTTGAATTTTTAGATGGGGGATAATGGCTCAAAAGTACGTACGCTCAGGGGAGGGGGTACCTCTGAAACGTATGAATGCGTACAAGGGGGAGGGGGGGGTCAAAAAACCATCGATATTGAGCGTACGTACTTTTTGAATGGCCCCATATGAAAAATATTTTTGGCAATATGTTTTCCATTATTTCTTAAAATTCTAACATTATCCTCTAATGAAAAATTCACAGCTATATAAAAAAGCTGATTGTTGTCAATGCTATACAGACATCATGAAAGAAATATTATGAACAATAGGGGGTCCCAAATTGAAGTGTTAAAGAAAAGTAACCATTACATGAGGGCCTATATGAAATAGCAATTTTGGAACCATTTGTTCCATAATGAATGCATTTCACATGGGGTAATCTGATAATATAGTTTACCACAAAAACAACAAGTAATACACATGCTACTCTTAAAAAATATTTGCATGTAAATGATGGCTCCTTTATGTCAAAGGCCTTACAAAAACTTCATGATACATTGCAAGAAATCTTTCAAGATGCAAAGCGGTTTTGTATGAAATTCTTGCACAAGGTTAAATCTGATTACTAGAAATTTTGACTTTGGAGACAATACAAATAACAGTGAATTTTGGAAGACTGTGAAACTTGCATTCATAAATGAAGCACCAAAAATATGATTTGTAACTAAAATTGAAAATGGAAAATGATAACTTAGTACTTACTAAAGGAATGCAGAAGTTGTGAATTGGTATTTCATAAATGAAACAAAGAATTTAGGCATTTATGAAGTACAGGAACCCAGTTTGCCAACAAATTTCATAAATGATCCATTGGGAAACAGCTATCAAAATAGGGGAAATGCCTGAGCACTAAAACTATCACAGAATGCAGTAGGCTAAATCAAAGTCAATTCAAGGTATTAACTTCTAATGAAATACAATCACGGATTCAAAACTGAACTCAATCCAGGCATCATCTCCTGAAAAACAGCATTCCAGCAAAGACACTCAAACAGGCTGCAGGCATTTCTGCTGTCCTCATTCAGAAATCTTTAATCCTAACCTATCTGAGTACTATTCTCCAAAGGAACTGAAAAATACTGTGAAATTTTGTGTGGATTTTGACAGGACTATAGAGCCTCAGCATACACTTCTACAACACATGTAAACCTCCAAATACAGTAGACTTTAGACAAAAGGTTCCTGATTGAGCACTGCTAACTACATTAATGTATCTTTCAAAGGCTTTTGGTTGCCTAAGTCATGAATTGTAGGCTGCAAAAATGAGTACTAATGGCTTCAGTGTGATCCCATTGCAGCTGATCCATAACTATCTCAATGAGAAGAAACAGAGGGTAAAGATAAATGGGTCCTTGAGTACATGGAAAGGGACATCAATGAGTGAGCCATGTGGTTCAGGCTGGGAACCTCTTACATCTAATGATCTCAAATGATCTTTTCATGTTCATGAATGATGATCAATATGTAAAAATGTACATGACACAATAATCTACACATGATGTCAACAATACTGAAACTGATATCAAAACATAATATGGTGATGCCCTAGAAATCACAGGGTGGTTTCTACACAAATATATGAGGCTGAATGGACAAATGCATTATAATTGTTTTCAGGGATAAGATAAATTATAAGTTTCTTTAAATAACAACAAAGGAAGCATAATGGGGAGCTCAGAAAAAAAGTTGCTTGGGAGTGATTCTGAACAAACACTACTTATGCCATAAACAGCAAGTAAGCCCTTTTTGTCAACAAGCTGGTCAAAAACTACATTAGACATCTTGCTTTCAACTGAACTGAATATATGAACTGAACTGAACTGAACTGAACTGAACTGAACTATAGAGAAATATGATGGCAATTATCTTGTGCCAATTCAACAAAGGTTCTCTTGTTTGGCTGCTATGTGAGAGACCACTAAACAATACAGTTAACTATATCTTACAAACAGTATTGTGGATAACTTATGAAGATATGGTATAAAATTTTGACAAAATAATACTCAAACACTATTTGATCAAAATCCACACTAGGAATTTACAGCTGCTAAAGATTGCAATTTATACACAAAATGGGAGCTTAATCCTAGTTTCATGAAGGAGGTTCTAGTCTAAACACATGGTCAACATGGTCAACAAGAAGCAGCCATAATCTACTATCATCATAAGCATGCACTAAATGCTATGCTTTAGAGACTTCTAGGGATTGGACCATCACACGCACTTCCCATTGATATGAAACAATGTGATACACTGTCCAGTTTTGAAAATAAGATAGAAACCAGTAAAAGATATAGACCTTCTGTAGCCTGGATTGGGTTCTTGAAAGGGTAAATGCATTGAATTGTATGTATCATAAAGGAAAACTTACAAATAATGAATACACTTAAAAGTCTGTAAAATATGTTAATATGGACATATGACTCTCTTTGAAAGCAAATCAGAAGGGACAAATTTATTGTTAGAATTAGAGACCAATTTGAATAGAAAGAAAGCCTCTCTAATTCAAATTTCAGAACAGGATAGAAAAGTCTGAATTAGAGAATGGAAATCAGGATTGCAGGAAAGTGAGAAAAAAGTTGGTCAGGCAATGGAATTAAGAAATAATGTGCTGATTGCCATGTTGGACTTTCTGCCCTTTTTTATTTTTCTATGTTCAGTTCTCCTACAAAACTTCATGCATTTTCTTTGATCAGCACATCAGCAGACCAATGACATGAACATTTTCTGGTGTTGGCTATGTAAACTATTTTAGAACAGCTTTGTTTACTGTATCATAGGTATTATCTTTTGCTATTTTCATCATAGCACTCCTAGTCTGAAAGGCTTCACAAGCATTGCCTTCATTTTATTCCAAGTGTATCTGCTGGGACATCAAATAATTTTGCAACTTTTATGGATTCACTTTTCTCTAGCTTGAACAGGGGTTTATATTTTGTCTAGAAACAACTGCAATTTGTTCTTTGAGTAGCAGCTTCACCATCTTCCATTGAAATGTCTGGGAAATTCGTTTACTGTTCTAGATTCTAAAAAACCACAATACTCAAAAAATAAAATCAGAAGACCACTCAATGGTGACATAGAGAAAATTTTGTCATAAGGATTGAAAATTCATTTGAGTTATAGAGGTTTTTGCACTACAGAGATTGAATTACAGAAAGGAAATTATAAGAGTTTCTTAAGGAATTTCATTGACTTCGAATTAGTTCAAATTATGTAAATATTAAAATTATGGGGATTCGAATTAGAGAGAGTCAGCTGTATCTATATGTAGTAAGTTGTTGTTTTTTAACTACGGACAAAAGCTTCAGTTTGTACTTTGGACTTCATTCTTTGACTTCTCACATTTGGAGTAACTTTGGGATTAGCTATGTTATGTTTTTCTCAATTTATGTTTTATGACATTTTCACACAACGTGTTTTTGTAGTCTCTTAAGGAATTGCATTTCGAGCTGTTAATGTCTGTAATTTCCTCAAAGGTAGGTAATTTTGATAGAACCTAGATCTGCGTGGTTGATTCTGTTGGAATATATGATACCTACACTATGGACATATGAAACATTGCTTATTAGTTCTATAGTTTTATATCTATTGTTATGGGCCTAGAATGGCGCTTCTGAGGGTTCATTTATGTAGGTTCTTGAAAACATGGCAACGTCTGATGAGTCTGTAGGAAACGCCCTGAAATTTGCCAAGTTATACACCTCGAATTATCGCTCGTGGGCATTTAACATGAGACTCTATTTAGAGAGTCAAGATCTGTTTGAACATGCTGATGGCACTGCCGAGTCTCCTGGAGATGAAGCTTCGGCGAATGAGGTGAGGAGTTTTAGACTGAAAGCCAAAAAAGTCTGGACATATATCTGTCATGCTGTTGAACCCGATGAACAACTACATGTAAGAGAAACGACAACAGCTACGGAAGCATGGGATGCTCTGAAGAGCCAGTTCGCACGTGATTCTATTCCACAGAAAGTGAGATTAAGGCAAAAGTACTACTTCTGTAGATTTCATAGTAATGGAAATATGTTGGAGCACATAAATTATTTGAAATCACAGCACGATCAGTTGCAAGAAATGGGGATTGATGTAAACGATCAAGAGTTGGCAATGACTCTGTTAGCCAGTTTACCTGACGAGTATATGCCTTTGATAACAGCGTTGGATGCGGTTGGAGAACAAGAACTGTCATTTGAAAAAGTCAAAGGTGTGCTACTTAACGATTTTGAGCCTAGATTTGATAAAGTAGAGGTAAAAAGACACGAAGATGCGCTATCTACGAAACATACTTTTAACAGAAGGCGGGAAAAGGAAACCGAGGACGCACTTCCGATATGCATCACGATAAACCAGAGAGATCGTTTCCAACACAATCTTTCACTGGTATATGTCACTATTGTAAAGAAAGAGGCCATTTTGCGAGAGACTGTCCAAAAAAGAAGAGCTCTAATTTACATGGAAATAAGTCAAGGAATGCCGATTCTGCTTACATAAGTGAGGAAACATCAAACAGTAGAGCCATATATTAAGAAGCTTTATACGGTAGTAAAAATTCGGGTAAGCAAAAATGTTTGTGGATCGTTGATTCTGGTGCTTCTCAGGATATGATTCATGATAAGGATTCACTTTCAGATTTTGTTGAGTTTGAACAGCCATCTAAAATTATTCTTGGTGGCAACCGTTCCATTCGCGCCTTTTGAAAAGGGACTTATCGGTTAACTACTGATATTGGAGGACAACCACAGAAGATTGCATTACACGATGTTCTATATTTGCCGGATTTGAGGAGAAATTTATTGTCTGTACGTGCTATGACAAACCGTGGCGCTACAGTAGAATTCGAAGCAAACAAATGCGAGATCTCACGTAATTCTAAAGTCCTAGGAATTGGAGAAATGACAGGCAAGCTGTACTTCTTGAAAACGTGAAACACTGCTGAAACTATTTCTAATTGGGACCTGTGGCATTGTAGGTATGGCCATTTAGGAGCTGATAATCTTGTCAAATTATCGAAGTGTAGCATGATTGGTGGAATGGATAGAACTGATTCAAATGCAAAGAAATCAATTTGCGAAGGCTGTATGAAAGGAAAACAGCACCGATTGCCCTATCCTAAGAGTTCATTATCATTTACCACTGACAATCTGGAAATTATTCATACTGACATATGTGGTCCAATGAACATAGATTCTATTGGTGGTTGAAGATACTTTATTACGTTTATTGATGACTTCTCACGCTATGTATGTGTTTACTATCTGAAGCAGAAATCTGAGGCTTTGAATGAGTTCAAGGAATTTGTCAATCTCATGACAAATATTACTGGAAAGCGTGTTAAAATCCTAAGAAGTGATAATGGAGGGGAATATTGCTCACGTGCCTTTTCTGAATAATAGAAAGAACAAGGTATAAAGCATGAAACATCAGTACCATACAACCCAGCCCAAAATGGACTTGCGGAACGCATGAATCACACCATAGTTGACTCTGCCAGATCTATGATTCATTTTTCAAATATACCTAAAGAATTCTGGGCAGAAGCTGTGAATACAGCTGTCTATCTGAAGAATAGAAGTACTTCTATTGGTTTGAAAGAAAAAACACCTTATGAATGCATGTTTGGTGTAAAACCAAATGTGTCAAATCTGAAAATATTTGGATGATTTGCTTATGTACACATTCATTCCCAAGAAAGAAAGAAGTTTGATATGAAATCACGAAAAGCCATATTTGCCGGATACCCTGAAGGAACAAAGGGATTCAAGTTTTATGACCCTATTGTCAAACGTTTCCTTTGCAATAGAGATGTTGTGTTTGATGAAGGAAAGTTTCGTGATTTCAAAGAGAAAGAACTCTCATATTCAAATGTCCACTTTATCAATCATGTTATTTTTTATGATGAGCAAAATGATGAGAATGAAGTTGCTGGTCAAGATCATATGAAAGATAATGCTCCAGTGGGAGAAACCTATGAGGAAAGATTTCTAAGAGAAATTGAGACTTTGCCAGCTAAAAGACAAAGAAAAACACCTCAAAGATTGATTGAAGAAGAGATTGATTATTGTTGTATTTCTGATGCAATAACAGCAGATATTGATGAGCCAAGAACAACAGAGGAAGGGTGGAATGGTGAGCATTCACTTCAATGGCAACAAGCTACTGATGATGAATTTGCTTCTTTAGAGAACAACGTGCGTGGGAACTAGTTGCCTGAAAACAAAAATGTTATTGGATGTCGTTGGCTCTTTAAAGTGAAAAGAAGCTCTGATGGGAAATTTGATAGATTTAAAGCTCGGCTTGTGGATCAAGGTTATACCCAAGAGCATGGAATCGAGTATCAAGAAGTTTATGCACCTGTGATACGTTACAGTGCAATTAGATCATTGTTAGCCCTTGCCAACCATTTTGATTTAGAGATACATCAATTAAATGTTAAAACTGCATTTTTACAGGGCACACTTGACACAGAAATATATATGAAGCAGCCAAGAGGATATACTGACAAAACTAAGCCTGACTATGTTTGCAGATTAAAACGCAGCATATATGGGCTGAAAAAATCTGCACGATGTTGTAACACACCAATTGATAACTATCTCAAATCAGATTGTTATATAACAAGTGGTGAAGACACATGCTTATACACAAAGTCAACAAAAGCTGAAGATGGAAAGATACACTTTGTGATATTAGCTCTATATGTTGATGATATTCTGTTAGTATCAAACAGCTCAGATATGATGACCAAGGAAAAAGTGTCCCTAGGTAACCGATTCAGAGACATGATTGTACTCACAAACAATTGATATCTTTATCATTATTCTTGTTGTTACCAACTTAGCGTAGGTATCAAGTGGGAGTGTTGGAATATATGATACCTACACTATGGATATATGAAACATTGCCTATTAGTTCTATTGTTTTATATCTATTGTTTTGTTACCAGTTCCGGTCTTATGACTATCTCGTGATTCAGAGTCAGTTCAGTTACGATTTTACTATTCTTTGATTGCTATATGTTATGAGTTCTGTTATCTTACTACGATCAGTGTGGCTCTTCATTGTCTAAGTTCTATCAGATTCTTCGTATCTGCAGCAAATCAAAACATGGTACCAGAAGTGGAAGACTTCACAAGAAACGACTAGAACTTCTCCCGTGAGTAGAGGTACTGCTGTCAACGCTGATTTTGAGATGGAGCACTTGCTACCAAGACCAAATGAAATGGATTTTAATGCTGCGAATCTTGCTGTGACTTGGAAAAAGTGGAAGCAAACTATGATGCTGTACCTGAGTGCTGTGATGAACGATAGGTCAGAGGAAGAGCGTTATTCAACCATTCTGTTTGTCATTGGAGAAGGAGGGAGAGAGATTTTCACTATGTGGATTTGGGATAAAGTACAAGATGGCAATGATACAGATGTCAATAAAATCACTGTAGAAGTGATCTTACAGAAATATGAGGAGTATTGCATGCCTAAGAGAAATTTCGTGGTGGAAAGATGGAGATCTTTCCTACGTAGCTAAGACAGTGATGAAACAGTGAATGCTTATGTCACAGAACTGAGAAATCTTGCTTCAACATGTGAGTTTGGAACTATCAATGAAGGTTTGATACTATATAAGATCGTTGATGGTATTCGTTCGGATAGAGTAAGAGACATATTGCTAAGACAGTGTGATCTGACGCAGAGGAAAGCGATTGAAACATGTCAAGCAGATGAATTGACAAGATCACAAATGAAACTCATGAGTAGGGACCAAGAAATTGATGGGATATCCAAGAAAAAATAGGGATCAAAGGGTCAGTTTAGTCAGCATGGAAGATCAATTCTGGTTCAGAAGAATAAATCTGGAGATTCTCAAAGAGGGATACAGAGGAATGTTAGAAACGAATTTCAGACAACTCCTGCAGGGGGATTTAGAGCAAAATGCAAGTATCGTGGGAAACAGAATGAGACAAGGAAATGCCCTGCCTATGGTCAAGTGTGCAGGAAGTGACAAAAATGAATCACTGGGCAAGTTGCTGTAACACCAAACTGGTACAAGAAACATCAGTTTTGGATGAATATCTGATTGAAGCCATTACTAGAAATAAAGATGAAGATATCCATGTTAAAGAAGCCGCAATTACATTGAAGCTCAATAGAAAATGGTGAAAGCAAAAATCGACACTGGTGCTGAAGTAGATGTGATGCCAAGGAGAGTGTTTTATCAACTCAGTAGTTCCAAGCTAATGTCGACTAATGTGAAACTTCATGGCTATGGAGGTGAAAACATACCAGTTTTGGGAACAACAAAGTTGGTGTGAGCACAAGCAAGAAAGCTATCTCACAACATTTTTGTTGCAGAGACAACAAGCAAAACTGTTCTCAGCCTCAAGACATGTGAAGTTCTATGGACACTCAAACTACTTGCAGAAATAACAGAAGCATCGCAAGGAATCCCAGACAAGATATCAACACAGAAAGGGGTTTTTGACTATAGCACGAAAAAGTGGGAACATTCTTTTAGCATACTGAAAGCTTTTTTCTTTCAGTATGATAAAAGAATGTTCCTGCTTATTCATGCTATAGTGAAGTTCTGTAGTACTAACAGACTTTTCACAAAGGGTTTTATGTTACTGATCACTGTTTAAAAGAAAAGATAGAGAGGATTTCTATGGTGAGGAACTAAAAGAAGATATATAGAAGATGTATCCAAAGGTTTTCAGTGGTCTGGGCAAGCTTGAACCTGTACATCACATGGAAATTGAAATTGATGCCAAGCCAGTAGTAGACCAACCAAGGAAAATTCTGGCAGTTTTATGAGAAAAGGTTAAAAAAGAGCTGTATGAAATGGAAAGGGATGGTGTGATAATTAAAGTTGAAGAGCCAACAGACTGGGTCAATTCATTAGTGGTGGTAGAGAAAGCAGATGGCAAGCTAAGGTTATGATTGGATCCAAGAAATCTCAACAAAGTCCAGAAGAGAGAGCATTTTCAATTGCCAACTTTTGAAGAGATACTGACAAGACTAGCTGGTGCAAGATGTTTTACAAAATTGGATGCCAACAAAGGGTATTGGTAGATACCACATGATGACGAAAGTTCTTACTTCACAACTATGAATACACCTTTAAGGAGGTATAGATTTACAAGGTTGTCATTCAGTATACACTCTGCACAAGGGAATTTTCATAAAAGAATTCATCAATGTCTTGAAGATATCGAACAAGTTGAAACTGATATAGATAACATATTGGTCTAGGGAACAAGGGTTGATGAGCATGATAAAAATCTCACCAAGTGCATGGATAGAGCTGAAAAAATTTGAATGACATTGGACATTAACACATGTATTTTCAGGAAAAAACAGTTGACATATCTTGGTCACAAACTTTCACAAGAAGAGATTCATCCAGATGAGGCAAAGATCAAAGCAATCTGCAATATGCTGGAACCAGTAGACAAGAAAGGTGTGGAAAGACTGTTGGGAATGGTAAATTATGTTGTGAACTTTTACGGAATGTATCTGGAATCATTACACACTTGAGAGTTACTAAAGAAAAATACTCACTGGAAATGGACAGCTCAACATACTGAATTTTTTAGCACAAAGAAATGCTTGTGTCAGAAAAGTGCTTGGTATTCTATGATGTGAACAAAGAAGTTACATTAGAAGTGGATGCATGCAATACTGCACTGGGAGCTGCATTGCTATAAGATGGTAAACCAGTTGCTTATGCATCAAGATCAATGACTGTTGCCCAAAGGGAAAGAACTTCTAGTTGTTTTGTTTGGCTGTGAGAGGTTCAATCAACAAATCTATGGGAAGAAAGTGAGGGAGTTGAGTGATCACAAACTTCTGGAGGCAATAATGAAAAAACCACTGTCAAGTGCACCTCCATGGTTACAGAAGATGTTGTTACGCCTTCAGAAATGTGACATTGTTTTATCTCAAAAAGCTGGTAGAGAGATGATATCAGCTGATACACCATCAAGAGCACACATTGAGGAAACAGATGGAGAAATTCCTGAAGATGAGTTACTTGCTCAAGTACACAATAGTGCTGCAACAAATGATAAACTGCTGGAGAAACTGACATCTCAAGATCCTATCTGGAGTGAAATTGCAAACTTTGCAATAAAAGGATGGCCATCAACAAGACAAAGTGTCTCAGGTGCAAACAAAACCATATTCATCTTACAAAGAAAATTTATCATTGATTAATGTAATTCTTTTCAAAGATAAAAGAATTGTAATACCAAAGGTATGAGATAAGAAATCCTTAAGAAGATACATCATGCTCATATGGGAATTGAGAAGACAAAACTCAGAGGAAAAGAGACAGTATTTTGATGAGGTATCAACAAACACATTAAAGATATGATAAATTCTTGTGAAACCTGTTTGGTAAATCAAAAGAAACAAGCTAAGGAAACTGTGAAATACCTACATACCCTTCCAGATTGTGGACACAGATCTGTTTTACTGGAATGGTGAGGATTTTCCTTTGATTGCTGACTACTACAGTCACTACTGCGAGATTAAGAAGTTGTCCAAAATAAAATCTAGGACAGCTATAAAGAAACTCAAAAAGATGTTTGCTACACTATGAATACCAGAGCTGTTATGTAGTGACAATGAAACTCAGTACACATCACATGATTTCAAGAAATTCAGAGAAGAATGGGAATTTGAACACAAGACCAGTAGTCCACATTAACAACAGTCAAGTGGTATGGCAGAAAGGCATGTGCAAATAGCAACGAAACTATTGACAAAAGCAAAGCAAGCAAGGCAAGATCCTCATTTGGCAATGCTGGAAATGCTAAATACTCCCATTCATGGGTTGGCATCACCTGCTCAACTGATTAGTGGCAGGAGATAGAGGTCAATTCTGCCAATTATTCCACAGTTGTTAAGAGATAAGCCAATGATCATTGAAACATTGAGAGAAGGCAACATATTCAAGAGAAACAAGTAGAGTATTACGATCAGCAAACAAAGCCTTTGACAGTTTCGCATGAAGGGGAAAATATCATAATGCTGTATGGAAGCAAATGGAAACCAGTTTCTGTTCTACATTATTCAAGTGAGCCAAGGAGTTATTTAGTGAAGAATGAAGACTGGCAGTGTTTACTGGCAGAACAGATGACATTTATTAAAAGTAGAAGATGGTATTGTTGAAATTTCAGATGATGATATGGATGAAGAACAGGGGGAGCATACACATGTTAAGATGGGTTTCAATGGAGATGCTAAACTAAAAGATGAGTATGAAGAAGAGGAAATAGAGTCCAGACAAGAGGAAAATGGTACTGAAAGTAAAGAAGAAGCTAGCAGAGGGACTTATACTCGATATGGTAGACTCTCTAGAAAACCTATGAAGTATAGGGACTATGTTACATGAACAGAATATTATTATCTTTTTTTTCAGGAAAGAGGGATGTAGTAAGTTGCTATATTTTACCTATGGACAAAAGCCTCATTTGGTACTGTGGACTTCATTGTTTGAGTTTGAACATTTGGAATAACTTTGGGAGTAGCTATGTTATGTTTTTCTCAATTTGTGTTTTATGACATTTTCATACAACATGTTGTTGTAGTCTCTTAGGGAATTGCATTTTGAGATATCAATGTTTGTAACTTCCCCAGAGATAGTTAATTTTGATAGAAGCTAGATCTGCATGGTTGATTCTTCATATCTGAAGCAAATCATAACACTATACTTAACTATTATGTATATTGGATTTATCTGCTGTGTTAGAAACTTTACTTTGTAGTAGACTTGAATTAGCTTTTATGCAATAGCCAATCATTTATATGTCTATTTAAAATAAACATTAAAAACTATCAGATAGACCAAAAACTATGTCCATATTTAGGGGATTCGGGATGGGTGCCATCCATGTCAAAGTGGAGTACCCTATGTTTCAAATATAGTACATTTGGTTCAGGTTGCAGGTGTATTGGCTGGTATAGTGATTAGCACTAGAACATTTAGGTTTTTGTTCATAAAGTGTTCCTGATGTACCTATTCAATGCGCTCACCTTGGAAAACTGCTAAGTTATTTGAGTGCCATCCCACAACGACAACAAGGGAGCTGCACTGCGGAACACTCTATGGTCCACTCCCATGGCCACACCTAATTTTTCATTCTAAACTGTTCAAATTTGAATACATACAAGCCTATACAGAAGCAATATATAATTGGCGTAAATATACATAGAACTGTAGTAAAGGGCTGGTTCATGTATACACTCAATGGAAGGGCGCTGAGCCCCAAAAACTCTCTTCATTTTACAAAGGGGGTTGAGCTGCCAGAGCCCCCTCAATACCAGGCTACCCCTGGGCATGAGGCACCATACTAAGACTGCTGGTTTCTACGATAGATTTGTAAAACTATTGATTTACTCTGCTAAAGAAATTAACAGACGATACCCCAATCACCAATAGATGATCCCTTGGGGGGTTTTTAGAGGCAAAAGCTAAGACGTGTAGTCATAAAACATCAATTAAAAGTAAATGGCCTAAACAGAATGCAAAATCGTAAAAAGAAACAGGGCAAAGAAAGTTGAGAGTACCTCTTAAACTAATCAGTGCTTCTGCTGGATCTGCAAAGCAAATAGACTTTATCAAAAGGGGATCAACAGCACACTTGCGAACTCAGCAGTTGGAGAATAGGAACTACTGCATATGAGTCAGCTCGGCAATGCAATGCCTACACGATACTTTTATACTTAGCACAGTGAAACAAAGTACTAGCAAATGCCTACCATCAAACTCATCCATGGCAAGTTGCAAATAGCTTCAACTAACTTCGGAGATTCTCATTTAACAAAAGAGATTGTTCTGTTCACTTTCTTTGTAGCATTCTATGTTACGCTTAGGCCATAGCCTGGGTTTAAACAGCCCCGCCGTATTCGATCCCATGATGCTATTTACTGTGACGCGTAGACCGTGCAAGTTTTCTTTCACGATTTGATGACAATCCGGGCAATGGAGATTGTATATCCTACAACTAAGTCCCGCTATCTCGAACTTACATGGGGAAATGTAAATTTTCTCGACATAACGGAACTTCGAGATATCCGAACTTGGAATTTTTCCTATCAAAAGGGTGTCTGTGCGCAGGCCCGTAGACACTGGGGGGACAGTGGGGCATTGCCCCCCAATAATTTACTGAGGTTGTATATACAGTAGAAGTATACTACGCAGTACTTTTTAGTCATTTTTCAGTTCAGTTCCACTCAATCTTGAACCTAGAAGCACCATAACACAGATATATGGCATGCAGAGTTTCTGCTTATGTAGATGGCAACCCTTTTAGGAAATAGGGCATTGTTCCTTTTGAGTGCATTCCATGTAGCCCATGCAAGATATGTGAGGGTGAGAAATGTCTTTTCTTCAATATGTTGGTA
The DNA here is from genome assembly GCA_964019165.1 of Mastigias papua. Taxonomy (NCBI): domain Eukaryota; kingdom Metazoa; phylum Cnidaria; class Scyphozoa; order Rhizostomeae; family Mastigiidae; genus Mastigias; species Mastigias papua. The sequence continues at coordinate 8,500,027 of OZ025280.1, forward strand.
AGATATAGTTTTGCCTCTATCATTGGTGTACATGCACGTAGTACCAAAGAGAAAAGACGGTTTAGCTTTTTCCTTTGTAGTTTAAATCTTCAAATTTCGATGAAACTAGGTTCACTCCTTTTTTATAATAACAATTTTATAAAACCAACAGCCTCAAAATTGTTCGGAAATTAAGAACAAATTAAGAACAAAGTGAGGCTAAAGTACTATCGCAAAATGTATTTTTGCAAAAAGGTGCATGCACTGTCCAATAATATATTAACATGAAATGTCATTCCCTCGTAAAAATAATACCTATTTCATAGGCATCTAATTTTGTCTTGCATATTGTCTAATGTCTAAATTGTCTACACCCCACAAATTTAAGAACAAATTTTATGAACAATTCAGCCTCAAAAATTTAGAAAAAAATTAAGAACAGTCAGCCTAAACCTCAATTTTACTGGTTCTTATAAAAAAGGAGTGCAGAGGAGCCAGTTTCCCCGTCTTAGCATGAAGATCAATGATGGAAACTGCTTCATTCTATTTTGCAAAAGGACCTTTCCGACGTTCTGGAGGGCGTTACTTTGAAACATTTTTCTGGGGGCAAGCCCCCAGACCCCCATTTTTCATCAGAAGGCCTATGAAAAACCACTATTTTGGCATATACTTATGGATAACATGTAATGCTCCCCCTGAAAGGGTTCTAACTTGACTTCTACATCTGCCCCCCCCCCAATCCGGTTCAGATGTCTACGGGACTGTCTGTGCGTAAAAGTAGAATATAAACCAAGGAAAAGAGCTTATTTGTCTCCAATGCTTTGTGAAACACCAATTTGAAGTTAAGTAGTCCATTATTAAATTTTGTTTCAAATGTTGGAGTGCTTCTTCATCTACTTGCAACGAAAGTTTAGCACTTTGACGTCTCATTTCAATGCCTTTCTCTGATAGCAAGTAATGGCAGGCATGTGTAACGTCGCCAATAGGACGGGCATATCTCGACGATACCATCAGCAATTTGGGGTTAGCCTCCTAGCTGTCTTCAATTTCTTCATCCAAGAACTCTTCAAGGAAATTTTGAAAGCTTATATAAAATGATCCAGAGTGATTTCCTTTATCCAGGGCATTTCGTTTATTATCATATTTGGCTGCCGAAGAAAGAAATGGAAAGTGGTGACGGAGCCAAACAACTTAGACGATTAATAGGCAGTCTACACAGACATATTGCACCATTGTGGGACATCTTCCAACACGAAAGACAGGTAGACTTGCAAAAGCAGACTTCTTCTTTTACAGGGTAGATAAAGTTAGTACCTGCATGGCTGCTCTATGTGTGAATTCCAGAGAGTAGACAAGTTGGAAATTATATACAAAACGTGATTATATACAAAAATATATACATAATGAATCATGAAGCGTGTTAATCATAACCGTATTTTATGAACGTAAAACGAAGACTGGTGAATATTACTAATCAAGCAATTTAAGAATGTTCGGGTCCAATCCCCTATTAACTAAGTCCCAGACAGTTGTCCCAGACCTCAATACTTGACACTATGGTTCCTAATTGCCGCTTCCCCCCGTGAATTATTTTTATTGCAAATATTTTCTTGGGCTTTCATGAAAGTAGACTTTTTGATAACACCGTGAAACCAGGTGTCTGCTTTAAAAATATGGACGATACTTTTGTCATCTTTCGATCCGAGCTGGATTGTGACTGTTTTCATCAAAAACTTAACTTACTGCATCCAAGCTTTAAAATTCACAGTACACAACTCCTTGAGCTTTCTAGACGTTTTGGTGGAAAAAGAGGGCACTGGGTTTCTTACCAGCGTTTACAGGAAGCCAGCATTTACAGGGCAATACATCCGTTGGAATTCCTTCAGCCCAAAAGCAAGAAAAATTAGCATTATTAAAACCTTAGTTCACAGGGCACTAATGATTTGCTCCAAAACTAAATTAGGCTCAGAGCTTGATAGAGTAAAGCAACTGCTCATTGAAAATGGATATCCAGATGATGTCCTTGTTTCTTGCATTAAGCAAAAACTTGCCAACTTTGCAGCGGAAAAACCGCGTGGTCCTGAGAAGTGCCAGGTTTACCTAAAAATTGCCCTGGATTGGTAATGTTTCATCACAATTTGAGAACCAAATCAACACAGCCATTACATCCTGTTTCTATGCTGTGAAGCCTCGTGTGGTCTACAATACTAAGGTCATGCTACAATCTGCTAAAAAAGATAGCGTTCCTACCACTCAAAAAAGATGTGCAGTTTACGATTTTTCGTGCCGATGTGAAGCTCGGTACTTAGGGCGCACTACGCAGAGACTAGCAGACAGGATTAAACAACATGTACCCTTGAGCATCAGGAAGACAAACACTATAATAAGAGAACAGCCACCTCGTATGTGTAAAAGTTCTAATTCTAAAATGAAAAGTGATTCGGCCATAGGACAACATCTAATTGAAAACCCAGAATGCGCCAAAACATATACAGACGATAATTTTCGGATCATTGGGCAAGCAAGATCGTCCTTTAATTTAAGTGTTTTGGAATCAGTTTACATAAAGACTCAAAATCCAATCTTGTGTAAACAAAAAGAATTCATTTTCTCATTTGGATTCTTCAAGTAAACAATGGTGAATAGGTGCCAAGTGGCCAATCATACGGCTAACTTATTATTATTATTATTATTAACAAATATAGGATTTTTCCACAGTCATATCATATTTACACTAGGTACATATATATATTGTTATTACAGAAGTCCTGTTAAATAAATCAACAAGAAGAAAAATATATCTATATGCCATAAGTTATAAGTAAGTCTTAAAATACTAATATAATTGCTTTTTAAAAGTTCTATAGTCAGCTTCTTTCCTCGTGTTTTCGGGAAGTTCATTAAAAACTATAACTCCCTGGTAATAGGTCGATTTCCGCGCTGCTTTCAACTTTATTTTAGGGATTTCTAATTTCGTTCCATTGCATCTTGTATTTGCGGTTATTTTTCATATCATGTAGTACTCGTTAAATTCATGACAAATATCTTCATTGTGTAGGCACTTGTGTACAAAGGTGCATAGTTGTTTCTTTTTGATGGTTTCAGCTTTGAGCTCTATCCTCAACTTTTTCGATTTTGCTCTTTATATGGGGTGGAGTCGAACCATAGAGTGAAAGTGACCCATAAGTAAGAATAGGGACAATCGTGGCCTGATATATCAGTTTGGTCGTTTTGGCATCCATGAAACTTCGCATTTGTCTCAAAAGACGTACTCTCGAAGACGCCTTTTTGATGTTGCAGCTAAATGTTGGGACATATTAATAGATGTGGTTAATGTCAGTTCCAGGTATTTATAGGTTTGTGTGGCTGCGATAGGAGTAGAATTGTGGTACAGTTGCAATGTGCTATTATCCACTTTGCTTAGTCGTTGGCTTGTTCCGAACATCATCACCTCAGTTTTGCCTTTCTTACAGTTGATTATAAGCTCATTTATCGCAAGCCAGTTAGTCAGTGAGCTGAAATCCTCCTCGACGCGTTTTTGGATTACATCAATATTTTTGTCAGCACAAAAAATGACCGTGTCTTCAGCATACATTACTATACCGCAATGCAAGAGAGTTTCTACAACATTATTGAAGTGCAGGAGGAATAAAAGAGGCCCTAATATGGATCCTTATGGTACACCCCAGTATATTGGATATAGGCCTGATGTCATGCCTAGGAATGATACTTGCTGTTTTCTACCAAAAAGGTAACTAGTTAGCTACTGATACTCAGCTCCTGAGATACCACATGAAGGGAGCTTATTGATAATGGAGGCATGGGAGATGGTGTTGTACGCTTTGCTCATGTCAATAAAAACTGCATCAGTTAGTTGTCCTTTATCCATATTTGTTCTTATTTGATCTGTAAAGAGTGTAGTTGCCTGTTCAGTGGAGCGGTTCCGGCCGAATCCAAACTGCCTGTCCGATATTAGGTGGTTGTTTTCAAGATGGTCCATGAGTTGTTTATGTACACACATTTGAAAGATTTTTTGACAAAGCCGGTAGAATACTGATAGGACGATAATTATCAAAGCTGTATTTTGCGCATGATTTGTATCCCGGAGTTATGCGTGCCATTTCTAATTCATTCGGAAACATTCCTGGTTTCAAGGATAGATTTATTATGAATGTCATAGGTTTTGCAATAACGTATGCTGTATCTTTTAGGTAGCATGTTGGTATGTTATCCACACCGGTTGCACATTTTCTCTTAAGCTTTCTTAGTTGTTTTAGGAGGTCTTGTCCAATCACTGTCTGAAACCGGAAACGTGGGGCCTTGTTCACACGAAGTTTACGGAATTTCCAGGGAAAATTTGCTAATGGTAATGCTTTCTCCTTCAGTTGTAAGGCAATGGAGGAGAAGAATTTGCAAATTTCCCCATTGATGGTTTTTTGCCACTGACGAGCTTTTCTCCGATCTTGAACGTTTTCGGTAAGGCTTTATAATTCAACGATTTGTATGGGAAAATTTCTTTACTTGTTTTCCTCAGCGAATCCGGTTTGAATCTGTTTTCCTGAAGTTTTGTACGGAAATAGGAGCGTTTAGATCGAATGAGCTCATTTTATACAAAGTTTCTTTTCCGACGATATTCATTCCACTCCCTTTGTAGTTTTGATCCTTGTGCTTTTCGTAATAGTTTTCGTAACATGTATTCATATGCTGCTAAAGTTCGCTGTTTATTCTTTTCAATTTTTTCCAATAGCTTTGTTGTGAAGTGTTTTGACAAGTGGTTGGAAGAATCCGGAGGCTTATAAATGACGACAAATATGAATGATTTATTAGATTTTGGAAAGATTTCAATCCAGATTCCTTCCATATCAGTGTGTCATCCAAATCTTGCCTGATATTAAAGATCATGCCGTTCCCTATATAAGCTCCAACACCACCACCATTTCCATTTTTTCTGCCTCTTTTAACAAATCCATATCCCTGGATGTTAAAGTCCACCGCTACTGTGTCTGCTATGAAGAGCTCTGTGAGAGAAAAGATGGCGATTTTCTGGTTTTGGATTAACATTTCTCTGATCTCGTTATGATTCCCTTGTAGGCCACGCATATTTTGATGAAAAAATTTCGAGCCCTTTTCGTTACATATAGCCTTGATCAATTGCATTGTATAAGAGCTGTTTGGGCCTGGTGGCCTTGGGCACTTTTTTATGTCTCTGCACAGGACCTATAGCAGATAAATCAAACTCAGTGTTTGAAACGACACTGTCAATCTACGTTTGGCAGTAGCAGCTAACAACGGCAGATATGATAGCTCTGCTAATTCAATACTTGCCCCTGTGATCATAATACTGATACCATCGGGCCCGTAGTAGTAAAATAAGCTAGAACAGATCATCACAGCAATTGACAACACGTCCAACCATCGCGCCATCTTGAAACCCTTATTGTCAGACATGACTCGACACATTATTCTACCTCGCCTCCTCTCCGCATCGAGGTCGCTGTGCAATGCACAGTTTGAGTCTTTCTAACTAGAGATATGATCCTATTGGTTATTCCAGCTCGCTCTTGACAGCAATATATCAAAGTTTTTAAATATAAATGTAGTTGCCAACGCCCTATCCCTCAGTTTTTTCCGAGCGTCGTTTCAACTCGTTAATGACAGCAAATTGAGCAATGGAGAATGGTGAGAAGACTACATCCCAAGAGGAACACCCGGAAAGTGAACTTCTTACCAAAGAGACTCGAAGCAAAGTGTCTACAAAGAGAAAATTTGTTTCACAAAACCAATTCGACGATCTTCGTTCCACAGTTGTAGGAATGCAAAGCGAGATGTCAAAATTGGTTTCCATTTTGTAAGTTCTCTTCGGAACTTACAAAGTTTAAGGAAAGCTTCAAAAGACCCCAGAATTGCCCAGCACTAAGTGTGCCTACCATCAATCCTACCCTTTGGGCTCAGTTACCCAAAGACTCCAAGGAGCATGACAAACGCCTTCAAAACGCTCAGTCACTGCTAGCCAAAGGACTTACAGGGGTTGTACAAATGAAGGACAACCTTTTGCAAATAGGTTCACGCACTGATCAGTTCAGTCTTTTGCAACAACTTAGCGAACAAGTTGACGCATGTGTTGCACTTTTGGGCAATGCCTATTTGGAATCCTCTTACCGCCGAAGAGATCTCTTGAAGCCGGCTATCAACCCACGTTTTCATTCGTTATGTGGGTCAAAAACCCCAGTAACAACGTTTTTGTTTGGGGATAACATTCTTGAATCAGCTAAAACGATTCAATCGTCGCAAAAAATGACCCGAACTTTTGCGGCCGGCCGCCAAAACGTTCAATCCACACGATCTATAAACCGAGCGTTTAATGCAAATGGACACCGATCTGCATCTTCTTCGACCGGTAATTTAAACTTCCGAGGCCACACCAATCAATCTTGGCGGTTTCGTCAGCACCCACGGATGTCAACCACAGACAACGGCTTCCAGAGGAAAAGTCAAACAAAATAGAACACCAGGTAACTGCACGTACTAAATTATGTCTCAAAAAATGGCGTACTTTAACTAACAATCAGTTTGTTCGTAATACTGTAAGTGGCATTCGTCTAAACTTCTTACATCCGCCGACACAAACATGTATACCACAGCCAATTAAGTTTACCACAGGCGAAATTGCATGTATCGATGAAGAAATAAAATCTCTTATACTGAAAGGTGCTATAATTCCGGTGAATCATACGCCAGGCCAATTTATATCTAACATATTCACTCGGCCGAAAAAATCCGGGGGCTTGCGAACTATCATCAACCTGAAAAGGTTGAACAAATACTTGGAAAAAATTCATTTCAAAATGGAGCACATTATGACCATTTTACCTCTCATTAAACAAGGCATGTACATGACATCGCTTGATCTGAAAGACGCCTATTTTTCAATACCCATCGCCAACCGGTACAAAAAGTATCTTCGGTTTATCTGGAATGGACAGTTATATGAATATCAGTGCCTTTGTTTTGGGCTAAGCCTTGCTCCCTTTTACTTTACGAAAGTTATGAAACCAGTTTTCTCACAGCTAAGACGTGAGGGCATTAGTTGCACTTATTACATTGACGATAGTCTGTACTTAAATCACTCTGCCAATAAAGCTGAAACCGACACGAGGAGAGCCATGACGCTCCTTCATTCTCTGGGATTTACAGTGAACAGAAAAAAGTCTGCACTCACACCAAGTAGACAAATTATTCATCTGGGGTTTGTGATTGACACTAACACTTATACTGTCAGTCTACCTCATCAAAAGGTCCGGAAAATTATTGCTGAATGCAACGATCTCCTCTCTTCAGAAGAAGTTACAACACGCAAATTTTCTAAAGTTATTGGCCACCTTGTTTCTTCCTTCCTGGCTATTCGTTACGCTCAACTTCACACTCGCTACTTAGAAATATATAAAACGCAACGTTTGAGCACTTTGCAATCTTACGACCAAGTTATCTATTTGACGAATAAGATTCGTTCCGAACTTATATGGTGGCGAGACAACATAAATGCATACAATGGCCGTTCGATTTCTGAAATCTTAGGCTTAGATAACTGGCAATTCGAGATTTATACTGACGCCAGCATTAGTGGATGGGGAGCTTCTCTGTTTCAAGCAGGAGATTCCATCTCTAAAACTAATGGCCGTTGGCTCAACAATGAAAAATCGAAACACATTAATTTCCTGGAATTACGAGCAATTCAGTTTGCTCTTTTTGCTTTTCGCAAGTTCATTATAAATTCTTCTGTTCGGATACACTGTGATAATACTACTGCCATGGCCTACATTAATAAATTCGGAGGCTGCCGGAGTAGTTCAATGAGTTATTTGAGCCGAAAAATCTGTCTTTGGTGTATTGATAACTCAGTGTCACTTACTGCTATCCATATACCTGGCATTTACAATACTCTAGCGGACAGATTATCACGTAAATTCACTGATAATATTGAATGGAGTCTTGACACAGACATATTTGAACGTTTATGTGCACTTTGTGGCACACCAGGCATAGATCTTTTTGCCTCTAGGCTAAACAATAAACTACATGAATACTACTCTTGGCGACCAGACCCTTTCTGCAAAGGGGTCAATGCTTTCACGCAATCCTGGGATTATCAATATGGCTATGCCTTCCCCCCATTCAATCAAATAAGTAAAGTTCTACATAAACTTAACAGTCACAAGTCGTGTACCATTCTCTTGATTTTTCCGTACTGGCCCAGTCAACCATGGTTCCCATGCCTGTCAGAATATTTTGTAGATTTTCCAATTCTTTTACCACCATCCTCTTCTTTACTCAGTTGTCCATGGAATCCGAAGTCGAAGCATCCACTTCTGCCGCATCTGCACCTCGTCGCTTGCAAGTTATCAGCGAACAGTTATCTTCACGGGTACTTCCGCCAAAAACTTTCGAGATTTTATTCGCCAGCTGGAAGAAAAGTACGCAGAAAAACTACTCTTCCATCCTTCGTCAATGGCTATCGTTTTGTTCTGAACGAGGATTTAATTCCAATGAACCTACTGTAACCTCCGTTTTATCTTTTTTAACGTCGCTTTACGAACGAGGTATTGGATACTCGCAAATTAACAAAGCTCGCAGTGCCTTATCTGTCCTATTTCCGGATGTGCAGATTGGGAAACTTCCATTGATCTCTCGGTTTGTTCATGGAGTTAAGAACTTGAGAAAACCACAGCCAAAATACCCCTTTTTATGGGATGCCAAAGAATTACTACTATATCTTGCAAACTGGAAAGTTACTTCATCTTCTCCATTGAAAGATATTACTGTAAAACTTACTACAGTTCTCGCTTGTGTATCGGCTCAAAGGCTCCATACGTTAACGTTGCTCGACGCGCGTTATATCCAGTTTCAATCGTCTGGGACTTATATGTACATTTTTAATGATTTGAAAGTCCCCCGTGCACGACCTTATTTTATCATGGCGCTTCCATCATCTTCAGGCATTGACCACCTGGGGACTGTTGAACTTCTTCAAATTTATTTAGAGAAAACAGAACAATTTCGTCGTCATGGCCATCATCGGTTATTATTAAGCTGGCGCCCTCCACACAACCCTGTCACAACTGATACATTAGCACGTTGGATTCGCCAGGTCATGCAAGACTCGGGAATAAATGTACATGTGTTTGGTGCACACAGTGTCCGAGGCGCCTCCTCTTCGTTTGCTTTAGAACATAACGCGTCCATTGACAGTGTGTTGACAGCTGGAGATTGGTCATCTTTGCGAACATTTAACAAGCATTATAATCGAATGCATAAATCTCTGCCTTCAAATGAGCTATCAACGACTATTACCGCATTTGGGCTTCACGACTCTACTTGATTATTCATAAACCTTGTTTTGTTCATATTTTAATCTCATTACATATCTGTTTGATCTTTTTTAATGATTTACTGCTTGCCTCACATTACACTTTTTGCGAGAGGAATGCTAAGGTTCTTTGAAGTCTCTAGTTAGAAAGACTCAAACTGTGCATTGCACAGCGACCTCGATGCGGAGAGGAGGCGAGGTAGAAATCTTAATTGGAGGAGACTCGACGAACTCCGATTTGAGTTCTCCGAGCCTCCTCGTAGCATCGAGGTCGCTGTGCACCCACCCTCCCTTGCCCATCCATCGCATTCCTCTCTACAGGTTTTTTTCGTTGGCCTTTGCTGTAAAATACTGAGGGATATGGCGTTCATTGCACAGCGACCTCGATGCTACGAGGAGGCTCGGAGAACTCAAATCGGAGTTCGTCGAGTCTCCTCCAATTAAGATTTCATCATATCACGTGTATCCGCATCTGGCTATATATTTCGGATCACCTTTCGGTCGCTATCCGTCGTTTCATACTCTGACGAGTGTCAGACGAAAAAAAGCTTTTCGGTATGACTAAAACATGATTCCGCTTTTCGTGCAGTAATTATTTTTTGAAAATTCTTCAAAACCGTTTGTTTTATCAATTTTCTTAATTGACAGTTGCAAACTTAAGCTAAACAGATTGGTATAGTACGTTCTGTTTTCATAAAAAAGTAATTGATTTGTTGATATTGTTTCAAACTGACTTTTCATTAGGTTTTACTTGTTGCATCGAAATATTGAAGTCATAATTGTTTGGGAATCTTGCTGCTTATTAAAGAAAAGGAGCCAGCGTAGAACAATTCTTTTAACTTAATGTATCACGTGATTGCATAAATCCACCCCCCCCCGGCTAATTCCAATTCCCGCTAATTGAGTTTCCTGGAAAATTCCAACCCCCCATTCCGACCCCCACCAGCAAATGGGCACGGAAGAGTATGGCGAATGGCAGTCGTATGGCCCATTTACACTGAAACAAAACTTAGAATAATATTAATATTAACTTACTGCATGAGAATGCACCAAGAATTGCCTATAGAGATTAAAACTCAAGCTTTGAATTCCTGTTAGAAAAAGATCCCTTTACAACGATCCATGTCAAAAATTTGAAAGTGATGTTAACTGAAATGTTTAAAACTAAAAGTAGTCAAAATCCCGAATGTATGCTAAAAGTTTTTCACTTTTTTAACAACCACTATATTCTCAGATATAATAATGAATTTTTACAACCCAAAGTAAAAACAATCTCATATGTGATGGAAACTATACGTATCAGAGGGCGGCATTTATGGCAGACACTCCCTACTCATATAGAAATTCTACTTCCCTTGAAGACTCTGTACCGATCCTATATACCATCACTGGGAGTTTTCTAACTTACTTCTTTTAGTTCTGTTTGTTATGTTATAAAATTTACTTGTAATCTTAATCTTGAACATAGTTAAGTTGTTTATTACTGTTAGCAGTAGGCTTTGATTAGCTACCATGTTTTCTATTGTACATAGCTATGTTAGCGCCAACATTAAATAAGTTGATTATCATTGTTCTTATTATCGATGTGTACTATTGGCGCCAACACTTCACAAAGTCATTGCAATGCTACAAGGCATCCCTGGCAATGACATTTCTTAACTTGGAGACGGGGGCTAGCATATGAGCCAGATGATTGAATTAACTGGAGCTATTTTCACGCACGTCCTCTTTTATAGGAATACTACTATTTTGTCTAGTATTAGTGCCTGGTGCCAAGGTGGAGCCTTTTGATTAACACGCAGACACGGGCTTAAATACTGACGCATCAACTGACATCATTCATAAAGGAACACTTGATTTCGTTACACGAAAACACCCTGTTAATTTCCACCCCGTCTCAACCCGACTTGTACTAATGGCTCACAAACGCCTTTAAAAACCCTAGGGAAATTTGACGCCCTCATCGAATCTAAGGTCACAATGTCAACTTTATACGAAGCAGATGGACAGTCCAGTTCTCTCTTCAGATATAATACCAACCGTGAATTAGGATTGATCACACATCAATTAAATACATTAGCAGAGAAACGTTCAACTAGATTACAGTTTTGTGCACATTTTCCCAGTCGCTTTAAACGCATTAGTGAACTTAAAAATTTTGACTTTTCATTTTATTTTATTTCACTTTATATACTTTATGCACGGAAACACCCATCAGCCAAAGCTGCTTTTCTTCTAACTTTTCTTCTTTTCTTGAAAGATAACCGTAACTTTTCTTCAAAGATAACTGTTAAATCTAGGCTGTAGAGACACTGGTGAATAAAAGCAGATAAGGATGAAGTCTATCACCTATTAAAGCTGGAGGACAGGTAATGCCCTGAACATCCATGTACAAACAAGAGTTCTGAACGGATTTGAATGACTTTGCCAGACGAACCTCACATTGGCTATTGCATATGCAAACATATCAGTAGCAATTGCTGAGTCTCACACCTAGATGCATACTATCCCATTGGTGCATTTAGGACTGTCAACTTCTACACGCTACCTATCAAGGTAAATTTAGAACTTTTTGCTGGAAAAAGACTATGCAGTTTCAATGCTAGCTTGATCAAAAAATTATAATGCAAGAAAAGCGGTTCTACTGGCTTACTATTTTGAAAATCCATGAACATATATCTGGCTAACGGTAAATTTCCCTGTGATGTCTCACTCGATTTTCAACCATCCTATAGGCCTATTAATTTGCGGAAACGGAGCCACTAAAGCCTGGTTTCTACTAGGGTAGGTTATGCTAAGTGCTTTATCTTGTCTTACTTAGCATGACAAAGCCAGTAATGTTTCCACCGTGGCTACAATGCTAAATGTGCTACATCTATTACCCGCCAAGCTGCTAAAAGAATTTGATTATTTGCGCCTTTATTTTACTAAATTCCACTCTGCAAAAGTTCCACCAATGATATAAATTGTAAGGGGCGCTCGATAGGAAGATGTGTTCTGAAGTTTAAATTTAAGTATATTTGCTTGCTTTTGGGATTTGGGATAGGATATAGTCAAAGTTGAAAATAAGAAGCAGCAAATAGTTTCATTTGATTTCGTTTCGTAAAACATTCGGTAAACTCTGTCTTGAGTAAAATACAACTTTACTGAATGCAAGTGCTGGCATCCATGGTCAACTCTTAGCATCTGGAAGGAAAGAAAGAGGTTAACTATCAAACTGCACCATGGATGGCATCAACAGACAGGTAAGTTTCTTGTGTGATCATGTGCCCTTTGATGTACTTTTCACAACTCTCATCTAATAAGAAACAAGAAACACAAATCTACTTGATTTCCAATTTAAAACAAAATATTAAATCAAGAAATAAGATGGTAAGTAGGTAGCGTGAAAAATAAAAGAAATATATTACTAGTGTTCAATTGCAGTATATCAAATAGAAGTGATATGTAGCGTCACCATACGTACAAGAATGCTAATAAGTGTGGTACAGAGTATAATGCCTTATTAGCTTAGAATACAATATCATCTATCAATTAAGGAGATCAATCTGTTTGCAAAGTTTGCTGAGTTCATTGAGAGATTTGATCTAAATTCACCAGTTTAATCATTTGATTCAAGGCTAAATGACTCATAAATATTTGCAGAGAATGAGGCCACTGATTCTATTGCAAATAAAGTCTTTAGGAATTGATTGTCTCCATTTTTGAAGATGTGACTGCATTGTGTATTAATAACTGGGATCAGTTTCGGAAGTGGCATCTTGAGGTCATGCTCCTGGACGTTATCTGACGAAGATAATGTACCTGCAAAAGAAGTAAATGCAAATGTGATGTCGCACAAATCACCAAGAACGTAACAAGTATTGCACACCTTATAGGACAATGAAAGTAACAAGCATGCAACAAGCTCATCATCTACTGTTTCCCTCCTTCATTCGTTCAACATCAATATCACAATCATCGTAACTATGACTATCAATATGATAGCTTACTTGAGTGAACATGTTGAAAACTTAGTTCAACTGATTGCATCATGTGCTCTAAGCATTCCTTAACACATTCTGTTAAAACTGTTTGGAAGTCTTCACTCTCAACTACATCCAATGTTTCCGATAATATTTGCTGATATTTTTGCTCATCAAAATAGATGGTTTTCTTTTTGCACAGATCACTATCCAAAATATAATTGGAAAATTTCGATGTCACGTATGAATTACATGCTCCTCTTGATTCATGAGCAGTACTCATTCTAAAATGATCCCAAATATTGAATATCAGCTGCGAGACTTCGTAATGATTCAATTTCGTCTTTAATGGAATTGGCTTTAAAATACCTAAAAAGAAATCATTGGATAATATCATGAATAGTCTACATAAACCAATATCCATCAACTAAATCCAACGAATAAAGTTCCCCTACAGTTCCTGTTCTATGCCAAAGCTATGTGGTACTTAATTCAACTTACGAAAAATCTACTGAGTCATCCGTATATTAGATTATGGCATAAAGAATGACAACTGAACAACCTGAGCTATTTTTTAGCAGCAAAACTATTCCAGTAGCCACAATGATATTACGCCAATAAGGAAGAGTAGGTATAAGAGTAGTGGCACATTCAAAGAAACATGCTATTTCAAATAGCTAATGCTAGAACGGACTTGCACATTATCCATGGTAAATATCCTTAGGCCTTGGCTTCTGTAACACCAACAAGAACACTCATTATAGTTTCAGGTTTGAATAGAAGATTATCAACGCGATCTTTCATCTCATCAAAATTTCGTCTTTCCATCTTTCCATCTCTTCGCAATTTCATCTCTTCATAATTTCATATTTCACCTATTCATATATTTTCCTTTTCATCTTTCCCTTTTTTAGATTTTTAAATATCCACTCATTCATCTGTTCTGATGCTCAGTTTTCCTCTCACTCTATAACATTAAACTGGACAAATATATTTTGTGCTGGCGTTCACATTAAACACTGTGGCCAAGTTTTCTAGAAAGCTAAGTGAGTAATTTCAAAGCTGTACTTGAAGGGGGGGGGGGGGGAGGGCAGTGTAAACCTCTAGCTATATTTGGAGAATCTGGAGGCAAAAATAATCCGTAGGAGTTTTGACATGAAGAGGAGAAAACTGCAGCAAAAAGGTAAACTCTCCTGTAAAGTAGGATTTCACAAAAAATGCATTCGAGGAGAATTTCCAACTGTGTGCGCCTAGTAGCTGGAAGAATGTCTTTTACGTAAAGTCCAACTCCATCGTTTTATGTCCAAAGTACCAATGTTGTTAACAAAGTATACCCATCAATGTGTAAGTTGCTTTCATCTGCTACCTTGGTATCTACAATGCCTGCCAAAAGTCTTGGAACATTCGCTATGATTTACGCTATAGATGAGCTATAGCATCCCCTCCCCCGTTAAACAATGTTGTATGAAGCAAATATGAGCAACTCGAAGGCCAAAAGTGTTTATAAAGCTATCGGTTTTCGCTATCGAATCAACATTGTTTGAGGGGGAGGGGTTCTACAGTATAAGTGGTGTCAAGGAGAAGCGGCAGGAGTCGGAAATCAGTACAATTGTGTGGGTGTTCCAACTACTTTTGGCAGGCATTGTAGGTGAGTTTCGGTAATAGATACAAAGTCATACTCACAGAGTTATAAGTCTCAATGGGGAATACACAAAGGAAATCACGAGCCACAATGCTGTTTAGGCTCTACGTACAGAATTTTAGTATTCCAGATCAGGATTTTTTCAATGGCGCCACTTAAAAGAAACGATATTAAGATGACCTAATGAGTGTAGTGCATGTACAGACAGTTTATATAAGCATAAAAGAACAGAAGCAATTTCTTGAGTGTAACGTCAAAGCTACATACGCAAAAAGGATGAACAGGTAGCAAGGGCGACAATGCCCAAAATCCAGTGGAATATCTTTCTACAGTGAGCAAGCTGTTTGATCTTGTTAATAGCGCAAAGAAAGAGAGAAATTGGCAGAATGAAAGGATCTGCCTATGAACATTCTGTTTCTTCTGAGAATTTGGGATGAAATTATGCAAATCAACAAGGGAACGACTGGCGACTGTGATACTGAAGACCCAAAAAGTTAAAGAAGTTTCGGACCATCACTGCCACTATCAAAAAGCTATTTACGAACACACGAGGCAAATCAAAATATTCACGTGGCATGACCGCAAACAGGCAGAAATTCTACGAAGAAAGAAATGTTTGGTAGTTAGCAGTATGAGAGGTGAGGATAAAGTATGACAGTGGGGGATTCAGACAGAAATCGGACAGGGGCTGAGCATCACGAGTGTAGGCGTGGTGGGCGTGGTAGGCGTGGCCAGTGTAGAAATAGGCCTTATGCAATGAAATTATGGAGCGAAATGTTTGATGATCAGTAAAACTCGTGTGCTACAAAGCTTAGGAGCCCTGTTCCAACAATTCATCACAAGATCTGGACGATGCTCATTACCTGAAGTGATGGTTCTGCTTATCTGCTTTTAGCTCAAAATTCAGAATAGGAAATCATTTTCAAATCTACCACATTCTGTATCTAAATAGGCTTGAAATGTACATTGTCAATCCGATCAACCGACCGCACAGAACAACATGATCTAAGAGCTTCAATTTATTTGCTACTGTAACGAAACATATCGTGTGGCAGTGATGCAAAACATATCATGGCAATCATTATCCTTCAAAGAATGGTCTATTTTGCTTGTATACATGCCAACCACATGGTAAACAGTGCTTAATACTAGCGACTTCCTGGGACCCATGGTGATTCTGTTAACACACTACGCATGAGTCACCGAGGCTAAAAGGAAGCAAACAACAACAAAGTGGAGGTCCCTATCCAACACTGAGACTTAACTTATGTACCGTGCAGTTGTGTCGAACCAAATCAAGTTGCAGACTTTAGGCTTTTCAAGTAATGACGTGTAGACTAGTCATGAGAGTCCCTCACTGCCAACAATAAAATGCAAACAGGTTCCAACAGATGCAAGCGGCTCTCAAGTCATCCTGCCTTAACGTAGACACAATAGCTCTTAGCTATGGTTCTAACCTAAATACAAGCCAGACGCCCCACGTATCAAAATGAACAGTATAACAAAGTGCAATATTTATATACGTATTCCACCTCATACATTCGTTTAAAGCTAGTTATGGCGCTAAGCATGACCCACTACTCTTATAGTCTGAGCACGTAATTCCTGTTACCTATATTCGCTTGCCTTTAAAGCTTTCTTCACCAATAATGCGCTCGTCTATCTTCACACTTAAATCCAAAAGCATTTGATGATAATTTCGAAATAGCAACTTGGCACTGATTTCAGTAAACAAATCGTACATAATGAACTCGCATGAAATCTCCGGTATGTGGTTCTGGCTATAGATGCCTGTTAGCACTTTTTTATCATTGTGTGCATTTTACTGGTTGGAATGCACCCAAAGACGTACCGGATATCCAACAAAATCATGATTTAAAGACAAAAGATATTCCGAGCCCCCTTGGTCTGTAGAATATTCAATTTGAACGGGGCTCAAAGCGTCCATGAGAAATTTACTGGCTGCACGTGACTACAGAAATCGTTTAGTATGCAAACATCTGCTAGCATCTTGATCAAAAAACAATCAATATTCCGAGCCCCCCGAGCCCGTACAATACACCGTTAAAACACATTTCATTTTACCGACCAGGGGGGCATTGGAATATTCATTGTCTTGTGATCAAGATACTTGCAAACGATTGGACACTGGATGACTTGCTGCGTCACGTGCAGTCAGTAAATTCCTCGATGACGCTTTGAGCCCCCGTCAAATTGAGTATTCTATAGACCACGGGGACTCAGAATATCCATCGTCTCTTGATGGAGATCCTGACGAATGATTGGACACCTAATACATATTTCGGCCAATAATAGTCAGCAAAATACATACAGACGCTCTGCTAACATTTGTTTTCCTACATTCTGCGGACCGAAAAGAGCTGCGATACTTGCAAAGTGTTCTCTGTAGTATCTATATGTAGGAAGATTTGTTAAAGTGAAAGAATATTATATTCTTAAATCTGGAAATCTGACAGGGGCGCAAGCCCCCCTAGCCACCGTATGGATCCGCCCCTGTATGAATAAAACCGCAGCAATCCAAAAAGGAAAACAACCCCATTGAGAGTTAAATGAAAAGACAACAAAAACCTTAGATTCCAAAGTGAACAGTGATGAACTTACCACTTACGACACCTTTGACGTCATCAATCATTTTCAAAATACCATCTTCTAAAAGGAATCTGATGTTATTCATATATTCCCTCTGCAGGCTCGATATGGATTTATCCATTTCTATGTCGTGGATTAATTCCGAGATATCTGCAGTGCCAGTGAGAGAATCAATACTCTCTAAGTACATATAGCCGCCAATTATGTTCATTTGAACTTGCAAAAACATATACAATGTACATGTTGCAATAACAGACGTCATTGTTCGTGAAAACCCAAGCAATTTGAGGTCTTCCCATAATTCCAACTTATTCTGCGGTTGGCTGTTCAAAGCTGCAGTAACTTCCTCAATGTTTAGAGCTCCAAAGATTTTGTTTCGCAAAGGAACCAACAGTTGCATGAATGTATTTTTGCATGTTTGTTGATTACTTTCATAGTGAAATTGTTTCTTAGCTTGTACTTTGTACCTGTAACAGACGTATACCAAATAAATAAATCAAATTCATACACAAATGCAAATATATAAATAGATACATACATATTGGTGGAAGGAGAAGGACAGAGAGTAACAATTGTATATTCCAGATAGTGTTTCTTGTAATTACTAAATATTGAATGTGTTTGGGTTGAAATCTCCTCGAAAATTCCACAGGGGCTTCTAACTGGCTGCTTCTTCAGGCCACATAATAGCTTTTGCTCCATCTGATCATGATCCATCTGTATGCCCAAGCAATGTCTGATGTACTGCGGTTCGATCGATATGCTGCTTGTGAATCTGCTAAGAATTGTCCTACCTTAGGTTGCATGCGATGTAGAACTATATTTGACAAGATCTTGCTCAGTATTGGAAGTAATATCACTGGTCGCAGGTTGGTAACAGGACCTTTGGTTTTACCAGGCTTCTGCCAGGACACAAGTATGCCTTCGCCCAGTTCTAGTTCTATTTCATTTTCAAAGGCTTCATTTAGGATTTCTTTGATGGCTTCGAAAAGGGTCAAGGGGCCATATTTTATCATTTCGGCAGATATATTATCAATCCCTGGGGTTTTATTATTATCTGGTTTATTAATGCTGGCTGATACTTCTTCTATAGATATTTCTTTATTCAATTTTCGAGGCTGTCCATCGTATGGCTTTATGCTACTGATGTCATCGTCGTTGAAAGTCTTCTCAAAATAATCTCTGACTATTTTGTAGATCTCAGATGGCTTTGTTACGCACTTTTTGTTCTCATCATAAACATAGGGATTTGTAAATGGTTTTTGCTGCAAAATTTTAACAGACTTGTACATCTTAGAAGCGTCTTCCATATGATCAAGCTGACTGAATTTCTGATTTCGTTCTTGTTCCTTGTTTTGCATGAGTCTATGCTTGATTTCATGCAGGATCTTGTTTCGTTCTTTCTTTATCGCTTTGTAATCAGTGGCATTACAGTGGGATAAATTTAAACGAAGTTGTTTTTGCTTCTCTGACATTTCTTGAATGTCTTGGTCGCGTATTCTTTGGTTAGGTCCAACTTTCTCGACATATCCTAGATGGTCTTGTGCTGAACTTATAATTATTTCTTTTATTGTCTTCCAATCATTACTTTTGCATTGCTGTAACTCTTTCTCGATTTCATTTTTATACTTTGTTGAGAACTGACCACACCAAATTGAATTAGCCCCGCCCATTTATATGTTGCTGAGCTATAGTCAGGTTTTATCTTAGATCTGCATGTGCAGTAGTGTTTCCTTTCATGTGCCTTTAAACCTACATCAGCCTTAAATCACACATAATTGCAACAAGTGCCATCTGATATGGAAAGTAACCCATGAATGTAAGAATTTGACCAATACTATTTTATATAACTATATGCTTCTATAGGGCTACATGTTAAGGCCCCTAGAAGTGCTCCTCAAAGTAGCCATTTCCAGGAGATCTTGGAAAAGATTGTTCCACCATTTGAACTAAATTGGCACAGTACTCAGTGTCGCTCCAGGCTTGAAGCTGATGCTGCCTTTTTGTCACACAGCTATTTCTCATAAACTCTCTTTGTTTAGCAATTGCAAAGGGGATCTCTTTACCAAACCAACTCTTTTCCTTCAGGTACTTTTTAATTAACAGTGATGTTTTTAACATTGTAAGTGGTGCAGTCAGTGAAAGAAAATATAACTATTATGGTGCTCTGGTGATCAATAATGAAAACAATTAAAGATGATATTGTGATTTGACATGGGACTCTGATGTAAATTAAAGGATAGCTGGCAAATTGCTGATGTAACCACAGATTTCAAATAAAAGAACACATATAGATAGTGACTATTAGAGAAAACGGAGTATCTGAAGATGCAAGCAGGTCACAGAGATGAAGGAGAGATAGAATTAAGAGGATTCAAGGTAAAAAGGGTGAGTGAATTCAAGTACTTGGGGTCCACACTACAGGAAGATGGAGGAGCATCAAGGGAAGTAGAGAGGAGGATAGCAGCGGGATGGGATGCGTGGAGAAATATGTCAGGAATCCTATGCGATAAGAGAGTGCCTCTATATAGTAAGGGAAAGATATATAAAGTGGTAGTTAGACCAGCCTTGTTGTATGGCACAGAAGCACTACCAATAACTAAATGTCAGGAGAAAAAAGCTAATACAGCAGAGATTAGGATGCTACGGTAGATGAGAGGACTTACAAGAAAGGATAGGGTGGAAAATGTAACTGTTAGAAAGGAACTTGGAGTAGAAAAAGTGAGCGAAAAGATGAGAGAGAAAAGATTAAGATGGTTTGGACATGTTTGGAGAAGTGAGGAACAGGGACTGTGCAAGAGAGTGATGGGGCTAAAAGTTGGAAGAAGATCAAGAGGAAGGCCAAAACGACGCTTTATGGACTGTATAGAAGAAGACCTTAAAATTAAGGGGCTGGAGGTGACTGATGCAGAAGATAGGGAGCTGTGGAGGAGAATGATTCGCACCGACGACCCTGATTAATCAGGAGAAGCCAGTAGAAGAAGAAGAATATAGAGAGTGACTATTAGGTGTAGGAAGGGAAAAAAATCGAGCATCTGAGTCCGTTACCAGTAACTGACTCACAATACTTTCTGGTTTATTTTTAAAGGAAGTCATAGCCTATCTAGTAGACTTTTTATTCCACAAGCAAACGCTTTCCCCATGCTTGTCTTTTAACCATAAGCTTAGCACAGGAGAGTTACTCAAAAACTTTGAAGTTCTATTTTCTCAAAATTGTGGTAACGGACTCACAAACCAACTTAACTGTGTTTCTCATCTTTGACCTTTCAAATAAAGCATGTAGACCTGGAACCTTTCTTTTGTTGCATAGAAAAGCCCTTCAAAATTACTGTACAATTATTCCATCTGAAATGCAGCTTTTATGAGGAATGCTTCTACTCTTCTGAAGTAGAGGTAATTTTGCTCTTTTCACAATTGGTTTTGTGCAAAAGACAGGTACTTGTCATATGACAGGAAATAGGAAAAACACAAATTTTATTTTTACTGATTGCCAATTTTTGAAAGTAGGAACATCAATCATTCAAACAAAATAGAAACAGACAGTTCTTGAATAAGTTGAAATTATTGCTTAGTTGCTAACTTTCACTTGGCCATGCCCTGCAGCATGTTTATTCAAAATAATCCTTAGGATAGTATCATAGTTATAAATTAATTCATTTAGCTCATGGACCTCTGTATAGCTGTCAACAAAACTTTGCAAGTCATTCAATTTCACTACAGTATATTTTATATGCTTTAAAGGTACTACATAAGAAAATGTTTTCCATTTCAGATTCATTATCAATCCAATGTCTTTCATTGACTAAAGAGACTTTTAAGAAACTTTTAAAACTAAAATTTGGCCAAAAATTAAGATACTTTTAGTGCTAAGTCTTGAACCAAGTTTCTTACGAAAATAACATGCAATGTCTTTGCATTCCAGTTTATAGTGTCCTCCACCCCTGGTTGATGGAGGCTTAATTCTGCATATTAAATAATTACTTATCATGTAAAAGCCTCTGACATAATTCTGGACACTTTTGGCAGAATTGCAAATGAAGTGGAACAGGATCATACCATTATTTTTTATCTATTATTTTTATTCAATCTGATTTACCCACAATACACAGTGGTTTTGCAAGCGGACATTTGGGATTTTAGCAACTTTGGATTTAAGTAATATGCCACCAATATTTGAAAAGCACATACTGTCAGCATTCTGGAATGGGCTAACTTATGTCCCAACTCCAAATACTTCACGAGTTATGCTTATCTGAAGTTGAGTGAATTTACAACTTAATATTTTAGTGAATTCTTGTATAATAAGTTTGTAGAAAGTGGAGGCACATCAATTTTCGATTCTCAGAGTACCAAAACAAGTAAGAAAGTTTGTAAAAATTAACGGGAATAGTCCTTTGCATAATAGGAAGCTACAAATTAAGTGTTTTGAACAAATTTTTAAGCTTTTCACCTGTATTTATTGCAAGTGAGCTGGTTCTTGATTAACTTAAGCGGCAAAGTTTAATCATGTTTCAATGTCATTTTTTGTTCCACCACCAATTTTTTATGAGACATTGCAAAATACACCTAAGATGAATCTTTCTGTAATTTTCAACATTAGTTCCTAAGTAAACAATCAATCTAAGGTAACAATTTCAAGAAAATCTGCTCTTAGGAAGCATAGTAAAAAGTCCAGAGAAGAAAAAGTTGAACTTTATATTTTGAGCATCGGTCTGCTCCTAGTAGTGGCCTAAGATATATTTGTGAGATTTTCTCAATGTTTACACCAACGTATATGATTTCAAGTAATGCAGTCTATTTCGGTGTTTACATCTTGATATCATACTGACTTTACCTAAAATAAGTCATTTTTGTGACTTTCTGCCATCATTTAGTACAATACACATATTTGAGAACTATGGAAACAGCCCTGCATGGAAATATCAGCCGAGCTCAATTAGTTCTTAGTGTGTCATACTGTCATCCTGCGTGTTTTTACTACAAGTTTATTAAAAAAATAACTCAAGTTTAGATTTGAAGCCAATGTAATGTTCCCTATCCAACATTTAGAATGTTTAGACAAATAAAACAATTTAGTGACCTGTATTAAGCAACATCAAAAGTACATTTCATTTGGTTCAAAGTGCTTTAGTGGAGTCAACTTCATCAAACAGCCTTGCAATGGAAATAGTGTCAAACATTCAGTTGTATGCTTTCTTTAAAGAATGCAAAAGTAGATTTTCTTCGGAACCCGACTTTGGGCAAGTCGCTGAGTTATTTTCTGACTCGTTATTTTCTTTTTTTACATATTGATTCATGCTTTGAATAGCTCACTGCATTCGTATTCGTAATAGTGTGTTTTCACCATATTGGGCAAAACTCATTTTACGGGCCAAAGACCCCCCAAAAGTGGAAAATTTCGTTTATTTTTATTTTTTATATCAACCTCAATAACATCCTTCCATTAAGCACTCATCCAGTATCAGGTCACAAAGAATTCAAAAAATATGTCTAAATGTCTGCTTGACTCCCTTTCTCAGACCACTGTGCAATATCCATTCAGCTATACTTGTAATTACATAAACTAATACAACATTACATGAAGAAAATTAAGCTACCATACTGCAAAAAAACTACAATAAGAAGTATTTTGTTGCTGGTCTTCCAAGGATTTGTGCAAATTAGGGCTACTATATTGTCTTCTAGCTCAAGAGGTGAGATTTCAACTCTCTTTTAAATCGTGCAATGGCCTCGGCAATTCTAATGGCCTGTGGGATACTATTCCAAGCATTAGGAGCTGTGTACAAAAAGTTTTTCTAGTATGGTCTAATTTTAGCTTTTGTATATGCAGGTTCTTCATATTCCTAGTGTTATAGTATGATAAGGCCGATCTCTCTGTGAATCTATTTTGTAAGCCCTCAGGGCAAAGCATACTGATAATTTTGAACATCATTACTGCTTGATCAAATACCATCAATTCTCTCACATCTAGGAGATTCCTATTGTAAGCATCCTTCATTTTCAAGGATTATATTAAAATGAAAGCTCTATTCTGATTTCTTTGCAGAGCTCTTAGCTTAGTAAAGGGAAAGGCTCCCCAAACCACTTTAGCATATCTAAGGTGACTCTCCACTATTGCTTGATACACTTCAAGTAACTGAGATTGTGGCAAGATGTTCTTTAATTTCCTGAGAGATGCCAGGCCACCCAAAACATCCCCTTTGACAGATTTGAATTGCTCATTTCAGTTTAAACTAGTCAACAGTAAGTCCTATGTATTTCATTTTATGGACTTGTTATATTCTAGAATTATTCAAATAAAATGGTGGTAGCTCTGGTAAATTATTCTGCCTTCATGGATGGTTAATGACCATGAACATAGTTTTCTCAGGGTGTATACTTAATTTATTCATCCTCATTCATTCTGAAGTGTTTTTCAATTCAGCCTGGCAGTTTTGCATCACATCACTTGGTTTGCTTGATGAAAATGAAACTTCTGTATTATCTGCATAGAGATTAGCCATTGAAATTTTAAGCAAGATTCAAAGTCATTAAGATATAGAATGAATAGCAATGGGCCTAGGTAAGACCCCTGTGGTATCCCACATGTGACTTGAAATAAACTTGACTTATGGCCATTTAAAGAGCAATATTGCCGACAAGCTCTAAGATATTATCTAAACCATTCTAGTTCAATTCCATCAATTCTATATACTTGTAGCTCTCTGACAAGTATTTAATGATCTACAATACCAAATGCTTTTTTAGATAAAGAAATAGCACAAAGTAAAGATTGTTTTTGTCTATATGCTTATACCGGTAGTCTGAAACACTTATCAGAGAGGTGATGATTGAACGCAGTTTATCAGAGCAGTGATAGGCAAACTGGCTCATATTCAATACTTTTGTTGAAAGGAGGAAGTTGGATAGCTGGTCATGTACAATTTTTTCAAAGTTTTGCAAAACCTGACAGAACTGAAATTGGCCTATAATTGTTTTTCTCATTTTGAGCTCCAGATATGAATATAGGTGTTATTCTAGAGTTTCCATGAATTTGGGATGATCCCTTTGGCCAGAGAGGCATTGCATATCATCATCAGAGGCTTGGCAATAGGTTTCGCTGCATCTCTGATGAGATTTGTTGGAACACCATTAGGACCAGGTGCCTTGCCACCTTTTAGCATCATTAGAGAAGTGAGCATAGCCTCCTCACTCATTATTTTGATAGAGAATTGTGATTGACATCATCGGAATTCAGGTACTTAATCAGGTCATCATTAGGGTTCACTTCTAGTTTCCTAGCAAATTCTGTTCCTATATTGACAAAGTGTTTGTTGAGTTTTTCTATAATCTGGATTGACTTTTCACAATGACATCTTCGTCTCTTAGTTCAGAAATTGTTGTTGTACCCGAGGTCTTATGTAGTATTTTATCAATTGCTTTCCACATCTTTTTGGGTTGTTTTTTAGTGACAAGGTCCTGGTAATATTTCCTTACTGAAAGGTGTATGGTATTTGTTACCGTGTTGCACAATCTTATACCTGGGGCATAATTTCAGATCTTTTGAAGCCAGTTTCTTCATTTTGTCATGTTCTTCCATGCTCTTTTTAAAATCAGAGGTAAGCTACTGTGCATATTGCAAGATACTGCAGAGTTTGGCCAGTGTTAATCAGATCTCAAGTGTGCAAGAGCAAACTTTCAGGTCTGCAAGCATGCACTCAGTCTCAGGTCTGCACTACATATGCACACTTGACATTTTGGCTTACAGAGTAAAAACTTTTGATACATTCTGTAATTTATGTTAACACTGTAAAACAAATATTTGCTAGTTAGATCATTATGATAGCATGAAATATACTATGAAATTAAATTAAGCTCTTAAACCACATGCTGTGACACCTTTCAACATCTTGCCATGTCAATTTCAGGGTGTGCAGCACCATTTGCAAATAAAGCTTTGGAATGTGCGCCTGCCAAACTCTGCAGTCTGAGAAAAGGGGCCTAGAGGTTAATCTAAATGTACCTGGGCAATGACATCAATCGAATGGTATACAGTCTATCATGGTGGGCCTTCTATGTCTAGGAGAGTTACATAACTGCAATAGCACCCATAAATGTTTGGCGATGTTCGTACTACTTAATAGCTATTTAC
Organism: Mastigias papua; assembly: GCA_964019165.1. Lineage (NCBI taxonomy): Eukaryota > Metazoa > Cnidaria > Scyphozoa > Rhizostomeae > Mastigiidae > Mastigias > Mastigias papua. The sequence continues at coordinate 8,525,718 of OZ025280.1, forward strand.
GCTGACAAAAATTCTCGTCACTACAACTTACTCCTCAATTTCCAGTTCCCGCCATTTGGAAAGTCTCCATGAAGCATATTTATAAGCGACGAAGGCTCCACCAGCAAAAGCTCCTATGGTTAGTAACTTCCTCTTGTTCCTTCTATAAACATCTCTTATCCAGTTTAACATATTGTTTCAAGTAAAAATCATCCACACCGGATCACTTATATCTAACATTACCACCATAACTTCATCTATTTAATGATACAGCAGAATCACACCGGACCGAGACCATGCCAACAGGGCTCTGCCAAAGCTCTGCATATGGCCATGAGTGCTCATGAGTTATATGTTTTTTTTATTCGAAAAACACTTTTTTTCCTGAGGCGCAATTTTCCTAACTTTTTATGAACTTGAGGCTGAGATTTTCTTAAGATTTTCTTAACTTCTGCAGGAAAAAACTGGCTGAAACAGGCTACTCTGTATTTGTTGGGCCACCATCAGTCTCGATCTTTGTACGAGAGTTTGCCAAAATGAGCCAATATCAATTTCTTGCAAGTAAAGAAGATGAACTGTAATTTTCTTAGCATTTTCTTGAACTTGAGCCTTGTGATTTTCTTAGGATTTTCTTACGATTTTGGCCATTTGAGCCTCATTTTATTATAAACTTTTTTTATAAAAAAAACAAGTGTATTTGCTGGATTTGAAAATTACTGATTAGTCACCAAGAGCGGATTCAAGACGGGGGCGGGAGGCCAAGGCCTCCAAAGAGACATACCACATGAATTAGACCAGACTGCGAACAAGAAATGAATTGAGCACTCTACAGTACATTCCAACGGTTTTAGAATGGCCTAGTGACTACGAAAAATCTCCCCACGATTTCTTGTCAAAACAACCCAAAACCAAACTCTGGATCAGCCTAAGTTAAAAAAAATCCAAGCTATATTTGCGCTGGTCTTTAAGAAATACGAGATTCACTTAATTGCTTCTTTTCAACACTGAAACAAGTTTTTCATGCGAAAAAGTGCGTTTAGGGGAAAGAACATTTGCTAATTTGCAGCGCTGTAGGTAGTATTGCGCAGCGGCCTATTGTTATTAAAACAGATGACGGAACGAAGATCCACACGCTAGGCTTCATGCAACATCAGATCGAAATCAGTACAAATGCGATGTAGGAAAAATCATCGTCCATTTAACAAATCGCGTAAAAACGCTGGCAGAACAGCCCGGACAATGTATAACTAAGAAACACCGAAAGGACGACCATTTGCTATCTTATCGCATAAGGGGCAAAAGAATTTCTTAAAACATCAGATTGAAAATGCCAGTAAATTTTTCGCGCAAAGATGAAAGTTTTATATCAAAAGGTCGCCGAAAAGTACTTTTTTGATATAGTTTGCGAGACTTATACAGAATTGCAGATACTACAAGATACCCTTCCATGGAGTGCCATGCTGAAGCTAAGAAGATTGCCCAGGATTCGTGGTTTTAAAGTCGAAAACCCCGGCTCGAAACTTGAAGAGGATGTGGAAATAAGTCATGTACTGAAATCAAAAAGAGTTTATTGGGCCATAGTTATGAATACTTTATGGAGTTTTCATCAAACATTTTGTCACAGAATGCTAATGAGAAGGAATTTGCTGAAAATTTTACTTGGGGCCTAACAAAAACACTGGTTGCAAGCTATATGTCTTTTATGAAAGCACATTTCTACATAATGCTAGGCGCACATGAGAGATTTTAGCTCAGACAAATGAACAAAGTTTTGTCTCATGATTTCAGTGGAAATACGAATGCGCTTTGCAGGAACTAAACAACAGTGCTGCGATTGAAGCTCCTAGTATAGAACTAAGAATATCTGCTGAAATTAGGAATTCATGTTTTTTAAAAGAATATAGTTGCTTTATGATTGTGATAAAGGGAAGCTATCAAAATGGCCGACTATACATCTCCATCTTCGGATTTCAGACGTTGAATTCGAAGAAAAGGCTCTCTTGCTTGTGCTATTACTTAGAAGTCGCCACTGTCGTCCATAAAGCGCTAGAGCTACTGAGTTATGGACAAAGTCATGGATTTTAATAAGTACAAAGGGTGTATGCACACTAGTGCTATTGAAGCCTGCATTCATTAGTACAGATAGCATTGGCTTAAGTATCGATGGCTCCAGTATTCTAAATGAAAGAGAAACGTTCATCATGTCATCTCTATGGGAAGCAAGAGGAGGAAAGTTTATCTTCCGTATTCGAAGCTCAAGCCAGTCATTCATTGGCCTAATTCTTTTGTTATGTGGAGACATCGAAACCTGCCCTGGCCCAGTTTCAGAACGAAGATACAACCCAGAGCTTGAGCATCTCACCAATCTACGTGGTCTTAAGATCTTACATCAGATTGTACGAGGTTTGTTTGCTAATCATGCTTACGTCTGTGAACTTATTCAAAGTTTCAAAGAAATCGACATTTTGACTCTGAGCGAAACCCATCTTGAAAGTAATGTCATTGATGCAAATGAAATGCTCAAAATTCCAGGATACATTTTCGTTAGTAAGCCCAGACCAACCGGTAAAGGAGGGGGAGTAGCAGCTTACATCTCAGAAAACTTAATTTGCGACCGACGACATAATTTAGAAAATGATGACCTAGAATGTTTATGGTTGGAGGTAAAACCAGCAAAGACGAAGGGATTTTTACTTGCAATCACTTATCGTCCTCCTGATACATCTAAATATTTCCCAAAGGATTTTGATAACCATTTCAATGCTATGCTGTCTATAGCAAACGAGACGCCCAAAGAAGTCATTCTCATGGGAGATGTAAACGTGAACTTCCTAGACAGTACAAACGGAAAAGATTTCAAATCTATTCTAAATCTTTTTGTCCTCTGCCCTCTGTCTGTTTGCATCGGCTCACTGTAATAGTAGCATATATCCCTCTTACAGCTTCTATATGGCTCCTACCTCGTTCTTGTTTAAAGTTCCTTCAAAATCACATAGTAAATGGTGCGATGAATCTTGCCAATGGGTATATCAATATATTTTGCCCTATCGGGAATTTTCTTTCCTTGCTATGGGTGGTGTACAAAAAGAATATTGAAAGTGGAGATATTGAAACTAACCCGGGTCCTTTAGTTTCTGTACCTGGAACTTAAACAGCATCTCTGCTCATGATTTCATTCGTGTCTCTCTACTTGAGGCATACAATACAGTTTATAGTTATGATCTGATAGGCATTGTGGAAACTCATCTTGATGGGGATATAGATATTGACAAATTGAATCTCAATGGTTACTATTTTATCAATAGTAATCATCCTCAATACAGAAAGAGGGGAGGCGTTGGACTTTACATCAGGGAATCATTTCCATATAGAAGAAGGTCTGACCTTGAGATCCTACCTGAATGCATAGTATCTGAATTTCACATAAATAGGAGGAAATATTTCTTCGTTGTACTTTATCGAAGTCCCAGTCAGAATCAAGCCCAATTCCAAGATTTTATCCATAATTTTGAGAATTTAGTATCTAAGATAGCTGACGAGAGTCCACACTGCATGATTATAACAGGCGACCTAAACTGCCGCTCCACAAATTGGTGGGAAGGTGACATTGATAATGAGGAAGGAATATCTCTTGAGACGTCAACGACTGATCTAGGCCTTTACCAAATGATATCTGAGCCAACTCACTTTATGGGTTCCTCCAGATCATGTATTGACTTAGTATTTACTGACCAACCCAATATTTTCCTTGAAACTGGTGTTCACCCTTCATTGCATGAGCAGTGTCATCACCAAATTATATATGGTAAACTGGCCATGAATAATCCACTCCCTCCATCACATGATCGTAGACTATGGTTCTATGATCGAGCGAATGTATCTGCTATTAGAAAGAGCATTGAAATGTATAACTGGCTAAAATCGTTTGATGAGATTAACTGTCCGAATGAACAAGTCAACCTATTGAACGAAGTATTATTAAACATCTTCAGTAATTTCATTCCTAACAAGATTGTTAAAGTAAAGCCTCAGCAGGCACCTTGGATAACCAAGACCATTAAAAGTTTTCTTCGGAAAAGGAATCGGGCTTATAAGCCCTTTGTTAAAAGTGGCTATTCACAGGAGAGATCAGAAATGATACAACAAATGACACTTCAAGGCACCAGACTTGTAGAAGAGGCAAAACAAAGGTACTTCTTAAAAATTGGCGAGACGCTTTCAAGGGCAGATACTGGCAATAAAATGTATTGGTCTTTGATAAATAGAGTGCTGAACAAAGCAAAGATCCCATTAATTCCACCTCTTTTAGAAAATGACAAGTTTGTTTTAAACGTTGCAAATAAAGCGCAAACCTTTAAAGACTATTTCGTACTCCAGTGCACAACTCTTGATACTGGCAGTGAAATCCCTAATGCTACTCCCTTGGACATTCCTGTTTTGACTGATTTACATATTTCAGACGAGAAGATTCTGGGTGTTATTCGTTCATTAAATTCAAGCAAAGCACATGGTTGGGACGATATTTCGATAAGAATGATCAAGATATGCAACCAGGCACTAATTATTCCACTTAAGATCATTTATGAAAATTGTATTGCAAAAGGGGTTTTCCCACAAATTTGGAAACAAGCTAATGTTGTTCCGGTTCACAAAAAAGATAGTAAATACCTCAAGCAAAATTACCGTCCAATGTCCTTTTTTCCTGTTTTTGGGAAAATATTTGAAAAATTAATTTATGATCATCTGTATATGCATTTCTGTGTCAATAAATTGCTTAATCCAAGCCAGCCAGGCTTCCGTCCAAATGACTCTACAACAAACCAACTGCTATCGATTGTACATACGGTCTTCTCTTCCTTCGATTGTAGTCCACCAATGGATGTTCGATCAGTCTATCTAGATATTTCAAAGGCATTTGATCGTGTTTGGCATGAAGGCCTCATTTATAAACTACGTAGCTGTGGTGTTTCTGTAAACTTGCTGTCTCTTCTCCAAAGTTTTCTTGATAACAGAAAACAGCGCACTGTCTTGAATTGCAGGGCATCAAAATGGGGTTCAATATCTGCTGGCGTTCCACAAGGTTCTATCCTGGGCCCTCTCTTCTTCCTTGTGTACATCAATGACTTGACTGCAAACATTAGGTGCGACATGAAGCTTTTTGCTGATGATACTTCACTCTTCAGAACTGCCAATGATCTAAACCAAGCTGCCGCGGACATGAATCATGACCTTAATATTATCAAAAACTGGGCACATCAATGGCGTATGCTCTTCAACCCTGATCCTATGAAGCAAGCTGTCGAAATAACGTTTTCCACGAAAAGAAATTCCATTAATCACCCAGTGTTGAAATTTAACAACGTACCAGTTGCTAAAGTTGACGAACACAAACACCTTGGGATGATCCTCGACTCAAAGATGTGTTTTGCTAGTCATATCCAGGCACCTACTTTAAAGCGCAGACGCGGAATAGGAATGATAAAATATCTCTCGACATACCTACCTCGCAAAACCTTAGAGCAGCTGTACAAATCGTATGTAAGACCCCATTTAGACTATGGTGATGTAATATATCACGTTCCACACAACGAATGTGAACTTAGTCAAACTCCCTTTCTGACCAGAAACACGGAAAAACTTGAGCAAATTCAATATTCTGCTGCTTTAGCAATAACTGGTGCATGGAAAGGAACTTCCCGTGAAAACTTATATGATGAACTTGGCTGGGAATCCTTAAATATGCATCATTGGAGTAGGCGTTTGATCCTGCTCTACAAGATTCTTAACATTACCCCTGACTACACCAGTTACCTTATACCGCAGTTAAAAATGGTTCCGTACTCATTTCGTAAGGAAGATGTTGTAGGCCAGATAAGGGCAAGGACTTCAAGACTAAAATCTAGCTTTTACCCTCACTGCCTTTCTGAATGGAACAAACTTGATCCAAGTATCACACCATCACCCTCGCTAAGTAATTTTAAAATAAAATTACTAAAACTTATCCGTCCTCTTCTTAAGCCGGTTTATAGTATCTACGACCCGATCGGATTGGCCATCCTTACACAGCTACGAGTGGGGCTTAGCAAATTAAACTCTCATAAGTTTAGACATAATTTCAGAGAAACAATAAACCCTATGTGTCCTTCGAACGATGGCATAGAAGATACGGGACATTACCTGCTGCTTTGCCTTTCATATGTTGGACTTAGGTGCGATCTCCTAGCAAGCGTAGCTGCAATACTTCAACTTTATAGTCTTTCTTCTCCTTCCTTTAATCAAGAGCTAGTAAAAGTTATCTTATATGGTGATGAAAGACTCCCTCATGATTTAAACAAAAAAGTACTTGAAGCAACCTTGAAGTTTATTCATGCAACAGAACGCTTTAAATAAGCTCTTCCTACATCCTATCGAATAGATTTCCCTTTCCCTTATTAAAAAAAAAACTTTAGTGGTTCTAGTTTGATTTTTATGTCCTTTTGGTATTTTAATTTGGGAGTCATTCACCTTTTTACGCTGACGCCGATTTTTTTTCTTTTTTTTATATTTGTTTATTATCGCTTCCGACCTTTTTTCCCCTTGGCATTTTTCTTTTCTGTTGGCGTGCCCCCATATGGGTTAGCAATAACTACAACGGAATTCAAATGCCCCTCCCTCCCCTTTTGAGGCGTTGCGTAAAGGGTGAATGATCCCTTATATGTGTAGGCTGCAGGGTTGATATGGCATAGCATACTCCTTGCAGTATCGTTTATGTACTTTGTGTTTTTTATTTCTTGTACTGTAAGATTTAGACGTATATATATATAAAAAAAAAGAAATCTTTTTGGTTTGAAACAATTGATTCAAAAGCCAACGAGAATAACTGAATAAACATCAACACTCATTGACATTATTGGGACCAACAATCCAGCTACAATCAGAGACGCAAGTGTTATACCTACGGGGATAGGAGATCATGATATGGTTGGCTGTGTGCGAAAAATAAACCTCGCGAGAGAAGCTCCAAGGCAGATAACCTGCCGCAACTATCGAAACTATGATCCGGAAAAACTGAAAGAGGATCTGCGCAATAGTGACTGGCTACCTGTTTTGAATTGCGTAGACGTGAACGAAACTTGGGGCTACATGAAGGACATACTTTCGGGGGTTTTCAACAAACATGCACCAAAAATGCAGAAAAGAGTGAAAGGAAAAGCAGCCCCTTGGCTCAACGAAGGTGTAAAGCGACTGATGAATGAGAGGGATAAGGTATTGCGCAAGTTTCGTATGACAAAATCAGAAGCTGACCAAGCAGCATATAAAGAGAAATGCAGTCAATGTAGCAGTGAGAAGGGCAAAATCTTCTTATCATAAAAAGCTGTTGAGTGAAAATGCAGGAAATCCAAATAAATTCTGGAGAACTGTTAAATCGATCTATCCATCAAAGTCAAAAAATTCAAACGTAAACATTAATTTCGAAATTAATGAAGAGCAGGTAAATAATCCTAGCACCAACTCAAACGGTTTCTGCTCATTCTTCAATATTATAAGCGAAATGAAAAGAAAAGCGTTCCCTTTCCAAGATTTCATATGGCAAAATCTAAGCAAGATGGAGAAGAAAACTGAAAAGCGGTTCAATTTTCAACCTGTTACCAGCGCTGACGTTGAGAGGTGTCTCAAGGGTGTCAATCGTTCGAAATCGACCGACCTTGATGATCTCCCACCTGGTCTATTAAAGGACTCTGCAGCAGTCACATCGTTGCCCTTAACCCATATCATGAATCTCTCCTTTTCCACTGGCGTTTTCCCTACTGAATGGAAAAATGCAAGAATCGTACCGGTGCACAAATCGGGATCAAAAGCAAGCCTTGACAACTATAGGCCAATATCGATATTGCCAGTTCTGTCAAGAACTATCGAAAAATTGGTTCATCAGCAGCTCTTGAAATTCCTTGATGAAAATAGGTTGTTATCTAAGTTCCAATTTGGCTTCAGACCGAAAATATCCACAGAACTGGCAGCAACACTTTTTCTCGATAACATCCGCAAAAATGTTGATCAAGGACATATGGTTGGTGCTGCTTTCATTGACCTCAGTAAGGCTGCGTGCACACTGAGCGAAGCGAAGCAAAGCGAAGCGAACGAGCGAATTAGCGTACAGATAGTTTGTATTGAAAACAATACGTCTGTTCACACCGAGGCAGAGCGAAAGCGAAACGGAGCGAGAATATTCCTTCGCATGTATTTGGTCGCAGCGAAATGAAGCGAAGAGCATCATTGGACCTGGTTTATTTGATGAAATCAGTAAATACCATGTGTAATATAAGCAATAACTTACTGAAATCGTTTATTCAGTGAATGGAGTGTATAGAAGTTTAACCTGAACGCAATTACAAGTCTTGTTCTGCTGATACCAGGTTCTGAGATTTAGTACCTTGGTTCGCATAGTGACATCGAGTTTGCTGTATCCCCTGCTGTATCCCAATAGTGAATCGGAAGTAGATGAACTCATTCCAAAGAAATTATCCTTACATTTTGCCAACTGATTCCGCAATTGTGGCATCAACGGATGATATTCGCCAAAATCTGGCCTGCCTCTTTACTAAGTTTATGAAACCCAACATCGTTTTATTTTCAAAAGTAGAGAATAGTTAAGAAATATTCTCTTTGTGGATAAAAGCATTCTTTTTCATGCTAAGTACACAATTGCCGTGGTAAAGTTCATACTACATCAAGGTCAGATTCACGGCTTTTTCGCTCTCTGCATGATGTTCCGTTCGCTTCAGTTCGCTTCTGCTCATTCGCTTCGCTTTGCTTCGCCTCGCATTTCGCTCGCAGTGTGCACGCAGCCTAAGGCTTTCGATACGATAAGCCATCCAAAGCTAATAGCGAAGCTCCGTAGTTATGATCTAAATGGAACTGAGCTTGAGTGGTTTACAAATTATTTGTTCAATAGAAATGCTCAAGTATCGTTCAATGCTTCTCTCTCCAATACACAAAAGATGATAAGTGGGGTACCCCAGAGAACGATCCTAGGCCCTCTCTTATTTATTCTCTTTTTCAACGATATCGCTTCTTACATCAAAGGCGCCAGCATAATAAAATATGCAGACGATACTGTTATCTACGTAGCTGGTAAGGAGATCAAAGAAATAAATGCAAAATTATCAAATGCCATGGCAGAACTTTCTGCCTGGTCCAGTGAAAATGACCTAATCCTCAACCTGAAAAAAGGAAAAACCGAAGCCCTATTATTTGGAACAGCACAGAGAATACGGAAATGTACGGAGCCTTTATGCATATTACACGAAAATGGTCAAATCAATATCACTTCAATATATAAGTATCTTGGTATTCAGCTAGACTCTTCACTGAATCTTAACAGTGATTTTGATGCCAAATACAAGAAGGCCTCAGGGCGTTTACGACTCTTAGCAAAGATCAGAAATCATCTGGACACAGAGTCAGCAAAAGCCATCTACCGCTCAGTGGTATTATCAGTACTCACCTATTGCAGCATATTGAATCTGAAATTGACTAGGACACAAGAAAATAAACTCAATTCGTTGCACAATCGCGCATTGCAAATAATCACAAAAAAGCGAACATGTGAAGTGATATCACCAGTAAATGCCATCAAAAGGAAAGCCTGTGTGTTAGTACACAATGTCCTACAAAACAATGTCTGTCATGCTTTAAGTCAATATTTTACATATCAAAAGCACTGCAAGAACGCAAGGAACAATAAATATAGTGTATGCCTTCCACGGATAAGAACTGAATACACGAGAAAAGGCTTCTTCTACATGGGTGCAAATATTTTTAATGAACTACCACTTACTGCAAGGATGTCGGACAATGTATTTGCTTTTAGGGAGATTATGAACAATGCATATGTATAAGATTTTACCATGTTGATAATATAAAACTGCTTTTAGACTTGCAATTGTAATATATCTATGTTTTCTTTCTCTTTTTAAGCATCTTTCTTCATACAGGACAAACAACGATAACAGCAATTTTTATAATTGTTGAAGTTTTTATCCTCCTAAAAAATTCGCTATTATTATTATTTTATGTCTCAGCTTTAAGCACTGGCTGATCTCATTGCCGATTGTATTTCTCAAGGGAGCGAGTCATAACCTATGACCAAAGATCCCTTGCAGTCAGTCTCCTTTAGTAATCAAGTACTTTCCTCAAAATCCTGGCTGTTCCTAGTATTGTTGTTTTCTGCAGTAGTTCTATGGCTATTGAGATGTCTAGCTTCTTTATCCATTCACCCAACTTCTTTGTTATACTTCCTAATGCTCCTACAATCACAGGTACAACTATTACATTTCTCAAGTTCCATATTCTCTTGATTTCCCTTTTCAAATCTTGATATTTCTCAACCTTTTCTTTTTCCTTATGGCTAATTCTACTATCGCCGGGTACAGCAATGTCAACGATAATGCACGTTCTGTCAAGTTTATTGATAATAACTATATCAGGTCTTCTTGCCTCAATCACATGATCACACTGAATGTTAACATCCCATAGCAGTTTTATCACATTGTCTTCCATTACAGCTTTAGGGGAATGCTCATACCACTTGTCTGTCAACTCAAAATTATATTTCTTGCATAGGTGCCAATGTATTAGCCTTGCAACATTATCATGCCTTCGTTTATATTCCTTTTGAGCCAACTTTTTGCATTCACTGACAATATGACAAACTGTTTCGCCTCTTTCTTCACATAGCCTACAAAGTGGTGACTCTATTGATTTGTCAATGTGATGCTTGATATACTTTGTTCGGAGAGCCTGTTCCTGCGCTGCACACAGAAGTGCCTCTGTTTGTATCTTCAAGCCAGCACTTCCTAGCCATTTCCATGTTTCCTTTGCATCAGTTGATTCTGGCATCTCCCTTATAAATTGACCATACATAACTTTCTCCTTCCATCCTTGTTGTCTTTGATACACTTGCAGTTTCTTGAATTCGTCACTTCTTCTTACATCATTAGTATCTATCACATCAGCAAATCTAACACCTTGAATCAATGATTCTTCAGAATTCTTTACATACCACCCCAAATTATTTTCTTCACTTCTAACACAACCCTCACAGCTAATCAACCCACGGCCTCCTTTCTCTCTGGTCAGATATAACCTGTCTGTATCACTCTTAGGGTGAAATGCGCCATACATGGTCATAATTTTCCTTGATTTCCTATCCAAGCTTTTCAATTCAGTAGCTGTCCATTTCAGGATACCTGCTCCATATCTCAATACTGGTACAGCCCACGTGTTAATCGCTAATATCTTATTCTTACCATTTAGCTTCGATTTCAATACCAACTTAAACCTTCTTTTGTATTCGCTTGTTGACTTGTCTTTCATATGCTTTTCTTTAAGCTTATCTAGTTCCACAATACCCAGATATTTATATCCATGCTCATCAATTTCTTTCATCAAATCTCCATTTGGAAGTGAAATCCCGTTTTGCTTCACAATTTTTCCTTTCTTTAATACCAACACCCCACACTTGCTTAATCCTAACTCCATACCTATATCAGTACTGAAAACATGAACAGTTTTCACTAATGAATCCATTTGGTTTCGATTCTTGGCAAATAATTTAAGATCATCCATAAAAAGGAGATGATTAACTTTGAATTCTTTGTCACCCCATTCATAACAAGCTGTCACTTTCCTCAATATCAATGTCAATGGAATCATACATATAGTAAACAATAGTGGGGATAGACTGTCTCCCTGGAAAATTCCTCTCTTAATATGCACATCCCCTAACCTTTCACCAGATGATGTTAGTTCTAGCTTCCATGATTGCATACTGTCACTCAAGAATTCTCTAATATTCGTTGCTATTCCTACCATTTCCAGGCACTCACTAATCCAGCTATGAGGCACCAAGTCATATGCCTTTCTGTAATCGATCCACGCCAAAGATAAGTTAGTCTTTCTCCTTTTACAATCTGTCAGTACAGCCTTGTCAATCAACAGTTGGTCCTTAGTTCCACGACTCCCCTTCCTACAACCTTTCTGTTCATCAGGCAATATATTCTCCTTTTCTAAATATTTGTACACCTCTCCAGCAATCATACCTGTTAGTAACTTCCACATTAAAGGTAGACAGGATATAGGCCGATAATTATCAACTGCTCCTCCCTTAGTTGGATCTTTTTGAATTAGAACAGTTCTCCCATACGTCATCCATTCAGGTAGTCTGCTTACTCCACAAACAATTTCATTCAGCTGAGCTGCTATTCTTTCGTGCACTGATGTAAGATTCTTAATCCAATAACCTTGAACACCATCTCTTCCAGGGGTCTTCCAATTAGGGATCTTTCTACACTGATTTTTTACCATTTCTGTTGTGATCTCTACCTCCTCCATCCTTACATTGTTTTGCTGTCGTTTCAATTCGTTCAACCATTCAGCTTGTCTATTATGTTCTTTTCTGCTACCCCAAATTTCACTCCAAAATTTCCTGCTTTCTTCAGCACCTGGAACGACATTTTGCCCCCTAGTTTCTCCGTTCAATTCATTCAGCACCTTCTTCCGATCAACTGCAAACATTCGATTCTGCCTATACTGAGTTATTCTCTCATTATATCTCTTTATCTTTGCGGCTTTTGCTAATAACCGTTGCTTTAATTCTTCTATTACTGTTTCTAGCCCTTTCCTATTTATTCTATATTTATCAGCTAAATTCTTCACGATTCTTTTCCCCTTTACTCCATTTTCACCCCTTTTCTCTCTTTCAAGGATGTTGACATCTTTCCTCAAGTTCTTTATATCTCCTTCTATACGCCGTTGCCACCATGGGATATGTCTCTTCCTCTGTTTAACTGTACGTAATCCTAGTTGTTTTGCTACCCAGCAACTAGCTGCTTTGATAAGGTTATTAGTATGGGTAATACTTGCGGTTACAATGTGTTTAATAGCTCCATTCACCTCTTGCGTTTTGTCACGTAATTTTTTCCTATCAACTTTTTTAAACATGATATACTTATCGTCTTCTCCTTGTGTTAATAATTCTTTTACTTCTTCAATAATCTGTAGCTCTTCGGGTGTAATTTCTACTTCCTCATTGACCTCAATTCTAACATCAGCTTCGTATCCCTCATTAATCTCACCCTCAACATCTAATCTTGGTAATACTTCTTCTCGCTCATCAATGCCATCAACTTCATCATGCTGCAACACTCTCCTTTTTATGCTCTCCAATTCAATGTCCGTTAACCAACCATTTTTCCTAATGGCTCTAGCCTGATCACACAGTCTTTGCTCAGTCGTGTTAAACACACCTCTTTCCTTCCATGCTCTGAACATTCTCTGCCGATAGCCCCTCTTTGGCACACCATTCTCGTCAAACGGTCTAGCACTATAAAAACATTCCATTACAACAATATTCATTTCTTTCGTCCACTTCATTCTAGCAGTCGCTTGATTACGACCGGGTCTGCGCTGCTCACCCACAGAACACCTGCCGGACGAGGCACCTTCATATGAAGTTCCAGTACCATTCACGTCGTTATTTTCATTTCTGATATAATTCATTTTCACTCAAAACGAGGTTTTGTGGTGATAAGGTGACACAACCACCGGTGTTTTTAATTGTGACACCATCACTAGGAGGGTTGCCAACCAAGGCTGAAGAGTTCCCCCTACCCATGAGACAGACTAGCCCCCGCCGGATGCCAACCCGGTATTTCGTAGTCTCGGGGAGAGCTAACAGGTACTACACCTTGCTCAAGAGTGACCCGGAGGTAATTGTGGCAAAGGGTAACCTCATTATCCCACGTCGAAACTCCACAACCGGTTGCAGTTTTATGTCATACCCAGGACAAATTATTATTATTATTATTATTATTATTATTATTATTATTATTATTATTATTATTATTATTAACACTGAGTGGGGGGAGTCATCAGGGATGGCAGATATCCACCGTTCCGCGCAATTTTCAGCTGAAATCCGCTGACGTGTGCCAATTTCCAGAAAATCCGCTCTCGGTAAGGATGAAGAATTCCATCGTTGCGTCAAAAATGCCATGATTCCGTATTCCACAACCAACGTTCTTCAAATTACGCGGTTCCGCAAACCCTGATGACCCCCCCCCCAACACTAGTCAGAAGTTTTGGTTTTCCTCGAGGTAGCTTCCTAGTCTATTAGATTAGTGTGAGCTTTCTGATGTTGTTGCAAGGTGATGCAATACTTTTTATCTGTTTGGCGGAATGGACTTCATATTCCTCATAAAGGCATGCCCAGTGGTTTCCTAATACTTTCCATCCATTTGTTTCAGCTGTCCAATTATGTTCATGACAGTTTCAATATTCCGAACACTAGTGAGGACCACTTGGTCCGTAAAATACCTTGATTTTGAACAGCAAGGCCCATCAACTTGCTTGAAGATATGATTGACATCAGCGCTCAAGTCTGGTGGGAGCACTAGTTGATTCTGAAGACATCATTGTTACTAGTGCTAAAGTCTGACAGCAACAAGGGTTGACTCGGAAACTTGATTGACACTAGTGCTCACTTTTGGCGGGAACACTAGTGGATTTTCAAATAGTTGGCATCATCCAATGCTGATGAAGTTCCACTAGTGCTCAATTCTGAGGGCCTGATTATATGAGAGATTTCAGCTCGTTTGTAACTTTACCTGGACTAAAACTTAAATCGAGTATATGTGATATAAGTCTAACCGGGCTGAGATTTTAATGACAGTTGAAATCACTTTAGAATGGCGCCACGCAGCAACAAGAATTCAAATTCTCTTTGTTATTCACAGCTCGCCTGGTATCTTGATTTTCTTTTCCAATCAATGACATATAATGACATACAAATTGTTGGAGGCAGAGATCCCTAATTCTTGCAGCATATATCTGCTCACAGAGAACAAAAAGCAATTGATGTCACTCTCGCCACACTATGTACAAATGACATTCTAGAATGCAACTCGACTGGCAACATAAAGAAAGCAAGACAAAACAAAACTTTGCCTTTGAAATATCTACTGTATCGAGTAATCTGCAACCACATACGAGACACGAAGAAGTAACAGGGGGTTCTGTAGTGTCTTCATAAGCAAACGTAAGTGGATGCGAAGAATGCCTTCAGTTTCGATTAATATTGTTTCTAACTCCTCGTACCGTAAGCCCGCATTTTTCAATGGTTATTTGCAAACATCGTTAGTTAGTTTTACCATACTCTCAAATAGTTCGCTCCACGAACTCGACTTCGGAATGTTAAATCCTCAAGCTATTCCTTTGCTACGTACATAATTTTGTACCGAATTATCTACGAAAGTCTTTCTATTGTCAGATAAAACTAGTTCATTGTAAATCCGGAGTGAGTTCAAAATTTTTCGCTCGCGTGCTTGCACAAGAAAACAAAACAATATAACATTTATCAGATTATTTTTCATTGCCATACATATTTATATACAAACACGAAACAGTGACAGCGGAGGCCCATGAGGAGAATCATAAGCTTTTCCAATTATTTCTTTACATGACACGCACTTGATTAGTATCGATTTCATCACTTGATGACCTTTAGGAATCCAATATTCAGAACGTAACTGTGTTAACGTTTCTTTTACGACGTTATGCTTAGCAATCTCTTGACACTTCAGTACAAGTAAGCGCGTAAGATGATGTTGCCTCTGTAAAAGATTAGAAATTTCGTTTTGTACGGCAGAAGCGTGTTATCCAATCAACCCCCTACATATAATACTCCTGATGAATCACAGAAAGCACTTAAATGCTTCTTGGATTCTTTGATATTCTTCTCATTTGCTAGTGGTCGCTACACACACAAATACCACATTGCTTTGTCTTTGTACTAAATTTCAAGAGGGAAAATAACAAAAATAATGATAAATAATTTATTTTAAGTTGGCTTGCAACGATCTTAGATATAACTATATAAAGATAATTAAGGCCAACTATCAGTATGAAGGTACGGTAGATAGAGAAAATAGATCAAACAAACCAAACAGTATAAAGTTAAAAGAAACCAACCCTAGATATAGACGTTTTGCACAATCTACAATCGCTGTTGATTGTGCAGGATCTTAGTTCTTGCTTGAATATTATTAATGATGGGGACTCTCTAACGTTGGAATGTAGCATTTGACACCGTTTTTGACTAATATATTGCACTGTTTCTATGCCATATGGCTTTGTACTGACTTTTGGTATATCAAGAGTATTTTTATTTCATAAATTAAACTTTAAATCTCTGCATTAACTAGCTTCAATACAGTTTCATAGTCAGCATGGGTATCTTTATAGTCAATTCTGAGTTCTCTTTCATGGATTTTATTGAATTTTGTATTTAGATACCTGTCATGAAACATCCAAATTAGGGGACAGTAGCTGAATTGAGCATTTATGAATCTGTTCATTAAAAGATGTAGCTTTCCAGGGTTCATGAATGTTGATACTCTAGCAAGGCCTTGCAGTTTCTGACTAGCTCTCTTACATAAGCTTGAAATATGTCTTCTAAAATTAAGTTTTTTGCCTAATATCACTCCTAGTAACTTTTACCTGGAGCTTTCTTCAACAATAGCCTCTCCCATTTTAATATTACTTTGAGTTGTCCCGAAAGTTAGTAGATGATACTTTACTTTATTCAATTTCATAAATTTTTCAGGAAATCGATTTGATAAGACAAGAACATCAGTTTCTAGCCGTTCTAATACTTTTATCTAAACAACTGTCAGCTGCGAAAATGGGTGGTATCATAGGAAGAATTGCATTGCTGTATCCGTTACCATAAAGAAAAGATCGTTAATATATTTATTGAAAAGAAGAGGTCCAAGGACTGAACCCTGTGCTACAATTGCACATGTTTCACGCCAGTAGCTGAATGAACCATTTAATTTTACTCTTTGTTTTCTTCCTGATATGTGATCCCTATCCCCGGGTTGTTTACAATATTACGTGCCCTTATCCGTGGCTTAGTTCCAGCATTCCCTTTTATTTATCCTTTCCTCATTCGATATCTACTTGACCTTATCCACATAGAACTACACATAATTTCCGTCTATTTGATCCTTCTTTTTGTACCCAGTATATTTAAGATTTTACTCTCCCTCGTTATATTTACTACTGATGATGACTCTCGTTTGAGTCGAAACGTTTAGTCTCTGGATATGTCTCTAGATTAACTCACTGGATGTGTCTTAACTTTAATACTTGAAAATATGCTGCCAATATAAACATCAAGACGAAGAAATGTCTCTATTCCTTGTTGCGATCTTGGCTCTGAAGCTTTCCTGATATGTAAGTATAGATCATTGATTGATCTTTCTTATTAAACCCATAGGCATTTACTTTTGCAATTAATAGCTCATGCTCTATGCAATCAAACGCCTTAGAAAGATCCATCAGTAAAGCATCAGCAACTTCTTTTCTTCTTCTTCTTTGCAAGTATCCATTAGCCTCAATTGTACATGCTGTGCATTGAAGCCATTCCTAAAGCCACACAAGTATGGAAGTAGAAATGTATCCACAAATCTAGTCATCGGAAAGTATAGAAGATGCTCAAATACTTTAGAGAAGGCGGACAATACTGTAATGGATCTATAATTGCGCTTATCAGTAGCTTCATCCTTTGTAAACAGGAGGGTTATGTCACCTAGTTTTAGGTCATTAGGAAACACATTCTGAGATATTGAGTTATCGAAAATTTTTATTAGGAATGGTGCAAAACTTCTTATTCTCCTTTTGTACCTTTTGAGGAATACTACGAATCATAGGTGCCTTTTTTAGATTTAGTTTCGATAATTGTTCGTTAACTTTTGTCACAGTATCTAGTCCGAACTCAAAAGATGAGGTACTATACACCTTGTCCTGAATCTTTAGAATTCTGGAGTGATATTTATATTTCTCAATGGAAATTTCAATCGGATTCAATCGGAGTCCTCACAAAGGGTGATATCAATTGTATCTATGATGTTGGTGAAGAATTCATTAAAGATTTCAGCTATTACAATTTCATCAATAATCAACTTTCATTTTCGATAAGTTTGATACTTGGTGTGGTCTGAGACTTGTCAGTAAAGAGTGGTCTTACAGTGCTCGAGAACCTCTTGTTATCAGTGACAGAATTCATATTAAGTTTTCCATAATATGGTGCTTTTACTTGACGTAGAATTTTTGCACACTTATTTCGTTGTTTTCTATAAGCATTTCAATTCTCTAAGCTATTGTGCTTGTTGAATCCATTACGTAGTTGTGTGAGCAGCATAATTGCCTTTCTCAGAGTTTTCGCCATAAACGGAGCATCATTTGCGCGTAAGTATATTTGTTTTGTAGGTGAGAAAGAAAAAGTTGATAAATACCAGGATTTAAAGAGAGAACTCCAGTAACTATTGACTATTGAATCCGATTGAAATTTCCATTGAGAAATATAAATATCACTCCAGAATTCTAAAGATTCAGGACAAGGTGTATAGTACCTCATCTTTTGAGTTCGGACTAGATACTGTGACAAAAGTTAACGAACAATTATCGAAACTAAATCTAAAAAAGGCACCTATGATTCGTAGTATTCCTCAAAAGGTACAAAAGGAGAATAAGAAGTTTTGCACCATTCCTAATAAAAATTTTCGATAACTCAATATCTCAGAATGTGTTTCCTAATGACCTAAAACTAGGTGACATAACCCTCCTGTTTACAAAGGATGAAGCTACTGATAAGCGCAATTATAGATCCATTACAGTATTGTCCGCCTTCTCTAAAGTATTTGAGTATCTTCTATACTTTCCGATGACTAGATTTGTGGATAACCAGAATGACCAGAAAAGAGGTCAACAATGGTAATCAGGCAGAGATTACTGATGAAGGAGGACAAGATATGAATGAAGATGAATTAATCAATGATGAATTACACCAAGAACAAAGAATGATAGTTGATCAGCTAAAGCAAATAATGGCAGAAGGAAGAACAGCCGAAGGAATAATGTTTAAGAAAGTTGATAGGAAAACTTTAAGATCTAAAACTGAAAAAGTTAATGGAGTACTTCAGTTTGTGAAAACTAGCAATATAACACAATCAAATGACCTCATTAAGGCTACAGGTGTTTGGATTGCGGAACAGCTAGGTTTGAAGAAATTTACAATTAGGGAGAAATATGTACCCAGATGGAAACGTAGAATAGAGGGTGATATCAAGAGACTGAGGCGGGAAGTAAACTTTATGGAGAGAGGCCAGAGAGGTAAACTTGAAGCAAAGAAGAAAGGAAAACTAAAAGATCTGGAAGAGAAATATGGTGTAAAACGAAAAGGATTTAGAACATTAATAGAGGAACTAAAGCAGAGGATGATTGCAAAGAGTGCAAAAGTTCAAAGATATGAGCAGAGAATCACTCAATTTAAACAGAACAGGTTGTTTCATATTGATCAGAAGAAGCTATACAGTGAATTGAATGGAGGAAGAAAGTTTTCGAACAATGTACCAGATGCAGATGAGAGTAGGAGATTTTAAAGTGATATTTGGAGTGTTAAAAAGGAGCACAATAGAGAAGCTGCATGACTAAGGTGGCTATAGAATGAGAGAAACAGAGATTATTCTCAGGAACCAGTGAAGGTCAGTGTTGAGAATGTGAGAAAGCAATGTCAAAAGATTCCATATTGGAAAGCACCAGGTAAAGACGGGGTGCAAGGATATTGGATTAAATACCTCACTAGCCTTCATATGAGAATTGTTTACAAACTGAATAGGATATTGGAGTTTAAAGATGAATTGCCTTCAACAGCTCATTATCGAAGATGTCAAACAACGTTCAATCAAATACCTCCCTGACACCCAATGATGCTGACAAAGGCTCTACTCTTACTGTTGGATAGAGAGTTGTCTTGTAGGAGTCAATATCACCTCGTGGTGGAAAAGCATTAATGCCATATTTAAGGAGAAAATTTACAGCACATTTGGTACTGGCGTTGAGACTGTTGAAATTAAGGCTTGAGACGCCATAGATAACAAGAAGACAGTTCTTTGCTTGTACTTGTAAGAACACACTGATACATAACTAAAACTTAACTTAATGTAATGCGTATGTCCAAAAAATAGATTAGCAGAAAATATCAATCAATTATAATCATAAGGAATTCTGATTGTAGTTTCAACACGCCCCCTCAATCCGAAGTCCCTTTAGAATGTTTTGATGGGAGCTCTTTGTAAGCGATTTTGTAAGAATGTCAGCTTTGTTATCGTATGTTGCGATGTATCTGTAGTCAATATCCTTTTGTTCACGTACAAAGTGGTATTTAACATCTATATGCCTTGTGCGTTGATGTTGCATTGATCTATCATTCGTTAGAGCGATTGCTCCTTGATTATTGCACAATGGAATGGTTGGATTTTATTGTTTTATATTTATGGCAAAACATAACGATTGTAAATAAAGGATTCCTTTCACTGCTTCAGCAAGAGCGATATATTCTGCTTCGCATGAAGACAAAGAAACTGTTGGTTGCTTTCGTGACTTCCATGAAATTGGTGCGCTTCCAAGCGTTACAATAAAACCTGAGGTTGATGGCCTATCTTCTGGATCATTCGCCCAATCAGAGTTCATATAGGCAATTAATTGTGCATCTGTTGGCGTGAAAATAACTTTCGACGATTTTGTCCCCTTAAGGTAACGTAGAACTCGCTTAACTGCTGTGATATGAGCATCAGTGGGTTTTTCAAGATGTTGTGAAAGCTTTGAAATAATCCAGCTCATATCTGGTCTAGTAGCAACTGATAGATAAGCTAGACTTCCGATAGCTTGCCTGAAAGGAAAGTTTGGTACTTTGTCATTTTCTCTGGTTGTAGATGTAAATTGATTTCAGCTGGTGTTCCAATTGGTTTGCATTCAGTCATAGAGAAACGATAAAGTACTGTTTCTAGGTAACGTTCCTGGCTCATTACATAATTGCCATTGTCTAAGCGTTGAAAATCAATGCCGAGAAACCATTTAAGCTCTCCTCTATCGTCCATGTGAAAATGCGAGTTGAGCATGTTCTTTACATCTGTAATCAGTGACAATGTGTTGCTGCATATGATAATATCATCGACCCAGAAAAGAATGATAATTTGGTCATTTTCGCAGAACTTTGTGTAGATGCATGGGTCTGTTTTATTCGATGTAAATCCCTGAGATTTTAAGAAATCTGTCAGCGTTGAATGCCAATTTCGGCCGCTTTGCTTCTGTCCATACAACGATTTTCTTAAAAGACAAGTACGTGGTGTTCCATTTTCATCTGATTGAACGTAACCGGGTGGTTGCTGAACGTAAATATCTTTATCTATGGAAGCGTTCAAGCATGCCCCCTTTACATCCATCTGGTGTATATGAAAGTTTTCATTGACTGCTTTTTGTAGTAGCATTCTAATTGATGCAAATCTGGTCGTAGGAGAGAACGTTTCTTCATAATCTAAGCTTTGTATTTGGCTGAATCCTCTCGCTACATATCGTGCTTCGAAGTGTGCTTCCCCTGGTTGTTTGCCTTGCTTAATTGTGTATACCCAGCGTCCTTTAGTTTCTGACCTATTTTCTGGTAGCTTAGTGAGTTCCCATGTGTGGTTATCATGGAGAGTTTTGATCTCACAATCCATTGCTACCTTCCAGTTTTCCGCATTTAGAGATGTCATTGCTTCCTCGTAAGTTAAGGGAATTGAAGGTATTGCTGCATATGCCTAGTCTACGGTCGTAGAAAGATGGAAGTCTGCAAGGTACTTTGGTGGTCCCGTATTGCGTTGATTTCTCTCTCTCTGAGGTGGCTCTGCAGCGCCCCCTTGATCGTTATTAGGGATGTCTTCGTTATCTTCGTCTGATGATTGTCGTCCAGGCTTCTCTTCTCCAATAGGCTTTCTAAAGGCTAATGGCGAATCATGCTCATCGTTGATTTCTTGTGAAAAGAAACATTTCGTGAAGTTTTCACTTGTCCAGTTCTTTGGCATAATGTAAAATACCCTTTACTTTGGGGTTAATTCCTAAGAAGATAGCTTCTCTCCCGCAAGCATCTAACTTTTGTTTCGAGCCTTCATTGTAGACTATGCAGGGTGTACCAAATTGCTGAAGTTTTCGCATCTCAGGTTTTTCGCCTGTGAACAGTTCGTCGGCAGTACTATTGGTTCGCCTCTGATAACTGCGATAAAGAGGTTTTGTAGCGTGTACTGTTATTCCCTCCTGTGACTTTGGTGACTTAGTAATCTTGTTCTCTAGACAAATTTGACATGATCGTGGCAAAGAGGATTGTATTATATTCATACCCTCAGTGACATTTGACAGTTCCATAATATGTTGATAGTTCATATGTCCTAGGGATTTGTGCCATTGCTCCAGTGTTCTTGTGGTGTATGCTGATGTCTATGTAGTTGGCAAGAAATAGAGTTTTCCTTCACGTATGAATTCAAAAGTGGTATTACCGGAAGTAAGATTGGCACTTCCTTTTGTGAAAGTGACGTATGCACTATGATATGTTGCTGATCTTACTCGAAAAAGACTTACTGGAAAATCTGGAACAAATAGAGCATCTTGTAGCATAACCTTGTGCTCAATTCCGTTTGAATCGGTGATAGTGCAGTGTGCAGTACCCCTTGCTTTTGCCAATTCATTACTACGCCTTCCATCTGCTAGTTCAATAAAGTGGGTTTTAGGATCAAAAGATTGATGGAAGGTAAGGAAATAGTGTTTACTATTGATGACATGACATGTAGCCCCACAGTCTACAAGTATCTTATCTATTTTAGTATCCATTTTCGTTGCACATGTGTCTGTTGTAAAGGTAAACTGTGACAAGACACATGCTGATGTTGACCTCTTTTGTAAACAAACAGCTTCAATGTGCCCCTGTTTCTTGCAGAAATCACATCGTAGTTTCGACTTCGATCTGCAGTCCCGTGACTTATGTCCCATTTTTCCACATGAAAGACATTGTCATGTCTTTGAGCATTTTGTGTGGATTTTTGCGCCATATGTTGTGTTTTACTAGCCATTGCTGATATTGGCCTAGGTGAACGAAGGGCTTCCGTGTTTGCAAAGGTGTTTATGCTGCTTAAAATTCCGTGAGAGTCTTGCACTTATCTAATTGAGTATGTACAACAACAAACGGTTTATAGGATTCAGGTAGGCCTTTTAGAATCATGGCAATGATAAGGTTGTCCGTAATTTGTTCACCAGCCGCTCTTAGCCCTGTTGCTGATCGTTCCGCCCTGATCATATAGTCTGTGATGTCTTCTTCTGTGGTCATTGTAAGTATCGTGAGTATTTCGTACAAAGTTAAAATTCGAGGCTTTTCTGTACTAGCGTAATGATCTTTCAAGATTTTGAATGCTGCTTTTCCGTCATTCCTTGTGTCGTGCATTATCAACTGTAAAGAGCGTTCATCCAAAACTCGGACCAATTCTGCGTAGGCCCGTCGATTGCTTTCATCGAAGTCATCTCCCTCGTTTTCTCCTGTAATGGCATCGTGTACCTTCTTGTCCACTGTGTATAAGTGGTTCACAAATCTAGTTTCCCTAATTGGAAAGGACTCCGGATCTCCATTAAAGTAAAGGCGCGTTCTGGGCCCATAACCTGTTGAAATTAAGGCTTCAGACGCCATAGATAACAAGAAGACAGTTCTTTGCTTGTACTTGTAGGAACACACTGATAAATAACTAAAACTTAACTCAATGTAATGTGCATGTCCAAAAATAGAATAACAGATAATATCAATCAATTATAATCATAAGGAATTCTGATTGTAGTCTCCACAGAGACAAGTTTGCCAAATAAAAAAGCGTTGCAATTTCTCGGACACAAATTGGTGAAATACCTAAATTCTCCAAAAAGCACAATATTTTCCAATCTTTTGCCCTTAAAGCCTCTTGGACCATTCTTTGAGCATATCTTCTTTCGGAATACACTGCTGCTCAGCAGCTGACCTAGCGTAAATTGTCTTTAAGAATAGCACATTCCACCTTATCGCAAGGGTTTTCAGATAGTCTCAATGCTGGTCTACCTGGAAATGATGATGAGACATCAATTTCACCACTATTCGGCTTTCTTTCACGCTTTGACTTTGGCTCACAGTCTTTTGTCTCAAAAAAAAACTCTAGCTTTCCTTTGCCAATTATCGGTCTTCTCTTTTATATCATGAATGCTTTTTAACGTCAATTGAATTAATTGTTAATCCTGCGTGCTTTAATAAATTTCAAGGCCATGTTATAAAATTTCATCGATTTGCGATCGATCGGATAAAGTCCGAAATTGCACGATTCGTTATTTGAAGATACATTTTTGGACAACTGTTCAAGACACCTTTTTGGGCAGATGAACATGTACGATTGGTCAAGAAAAATTTACAGTAGCAATCAAAGGAACAAAGATCTTGAGACCTTTATATATTTGTTGGCACAGGGACTAGATTCAATTATTTAAACTTGAAGAAGCTTTTTTGGTTTGTCAGTATTTCTATCAACTTTCTTTTTAGCACTTTAATTTGATGATGAGAATTGTACGCTGTGATGGTGAAATGGAAGCGAGGAGAAGAAAGGACCAATTCAAGAGAACGCGAGCAGACGAGAGGCAGAAGAGACACGAGGAACAATAGACACAAAGAGAGATCGATTACAACCATAGGAGAGAAGAACGCGTCAAAGAGTTACATTCACAGTTATCGTTATGTTTTGTTGTAGATGTTAGAAGTAACCTTTGCTATGATATAATATAATGTAATATAATGTCGTATTTGATTTCTATCAATTATGATTTGCTCATTTCGTCAATTACTTGTTGGAGCTCATTCGTTAGATTGAACGAAACTTTACTTTCAACTATATTTTAAACAGCTGCATTATTTGTAATTTGTCAACCTGCACTATATTACCTGTTTTATAACGATGTTTTTGATGATGCTTGCGCGCGCTACATATCTAGCGTGAACTGTTACGGACGCTTGTGGCGTGCGCGATTGCTGGCGTCTTATTGTAAGGACACTGCGCTCGACACAAAAGACTGCGATTTTCGAATGATACAAATCGTAGTATACCGGTGCTATATTTAGTTGAAAGTTTAAAATAAGTGTAATCTGAACAGCTGGAAACATGGGGGAAATGCATGGCAACTCGGACGGTCCAGCATTGGATGATGAACAGTTTTGTGGTGCAGTGCCACATGGACTAAATGGACTGGAGAAATTTTTGCAACATAGTGCTTCCAGTTCAGCAACAGTTACGAGATTTCAAGTTGAGGATGAGGTTCCTCTTCAATTTTTTGTGCACCTTGTAGCCAATATGGTAGTCTGCTTACCAAGTGTTCAATCAACAGTTTTGATCAAAATATATGCCAAATCCACGGATACAATCAGGGTGATTACTAGCATGTGCTTAGAGGGGCAGAGCCCCCCTTATGTCTATGTGGGGGTTCCCGTCCGGCGGATGTGCAGTATAGGGTAACAGCCAAATTGCGTTAAATTCTATACGAAATTACTCTTTACGATGCAGAGAGTCGAAACAAACGATCAAAAGTGCGATACTACTTACCAATTACTTATTTAATCCTATTTTTCCCGCGATCAACATTGAAATCCCTTTGTCCCTTAAGAAACTCCCGCCCGTTCTACAACTTACGCATGGTTTACAAATTGGAGTAATTAAAGTTGAAAAAAGAAAAATTAACAAAGTTTGTATTAAAACATAGTAATTCAAATCATATTTAAACAACCCTAATCTATGAAACCATACCTCATATCCAACTGAGAAATAAATTTGACCATGAACTGATACTTGCATTGTGATTTAAAAAGTGTCAAGTATTTTACTACCCTCAGATAACTTGGTAGCAGTGAGTTGCACAACCTGATTCAATAAAGTGCAACAGTTTTTGTATAAGACGTACCTTACCCCTCCCCCTGGGAATACAATTTATTTATTAGAAGAAGACCAAAGATTGCAATTGTGTACTTCAGAAGATCTTTGGAGCTTATTGGATAGGTATGTAGGGTGTAAATCCTCTTTTTGGGTACCCCTTACAGGCCCATTGAGAGCCAGCTTGGGTCCCATGGTTAGAAACAAAATGGACCCTTGTGGTTTCAAATTTGGTAAATGTTAGACTTGATCAACCTCAGTGTTTTGTTAATACTGAAGTTTTGCTCTATGGTATATTGTGTCCTCTTTATGGTTAAACATGCAAGACAATGATTTACCATGCAAAACAAGAACAATTACCATTTACACGGGTAATGCTGAATAGTTTTTGCTGGGGAGTAGAGAATTTTATATAGTAGGGTAAGATGACCATGCATTGCTGGAGCTTTTGCTACTTAAAAATGTTGTAAAAATGTGACAGAATTATAGATTTGTTTGGTATAGGCCTTGGATGAGTTTACTGCAAAGTTACTACAAAGAGGACACAAAATTCTTTGAAGAATATTGACCCAGGATCCATACCTAGAAATATGATAGATATTTCCAACAACCAACTGGATTACAATTGTAGTACATCAGCAGCATTTTCTATGCCCCATGTGGCACTTTTCTTTGGCATTCCCTTAGATAAATTTGTAGATTGTTGTTTATGTCCTAACACTTGCACAAATGTTAATTTGTTTGGCAAAACAAAGTTAATAGTATAGGCACCTTTTATAAGATACTCTGGTCAGTAAAATGGTAATGATGTTTGTTAGTAACAATAAGATACTCTGATCAATATTTAGTGGCAATAATAATAAAAGTGGCTTTAAGGCACTCTGGATAGTAAAGTCACAAAGTTAATTACTAGAAACATTATGGCTCTCTGTATGTTAGTTTGGCAATTATATATTGAATTAATATTAAGGTATCCTTGCCAGTACAATGCCAGTATATAAATTATTGCTAATTTTATAGCTAATCTAGCACCATTGGGGTGGAATCTTTAGCTTCTTGGTTTATTATGATAAATGGGTATTTCTTCTTGGTTTGAATGTTCATTATAGATTTGCCTTGGAAGTGCCATTGAAAACTGTACTGTTTTGTCAACATTTAGTTTAGGAGGTGCTTATTTTGATCATTGTAGAGGGTAAAATTGTAAAATCTTCTCCATGTTCTATCATTCATCATTCTATTCTTCATCCAATTGTGGTGGGTGCTCCTACATCACTAACTGAAATTATCAGTGCTTCAGATATAAACTTATGGTACTTCCCTGTATGATATTCTGTCTAGCAAAAATGGAAATATTAATGTGCAAATTATATAGAAGAGGAACTGCATTTCTCCATTATGGAAAAAATCTGAATAATAAAATAGTTAAATTTAGAAGCAACATAACTTGAAAAAGACTTGCCACATTGATTAGGAAGACCTACATTTTCATCAATAAATTCATGCTTGTATACACCTGCATTAGACATGATTAATGTATGGCACTATGCATAGAATGCACTCTGTCATATGGTGGATTAGTATGGAAATTCTATAGTAACTGATGCAACATTCAGAGAAGATTTGACCATATATATTATGCCATTTTTCAAAAGATGTGAAAACTAATGCTATATCTTTTATTTTCTGGATTACTTTGACCGTATGTCACGCACAAATGTTTTAAAAAAAATACACCTCTGAATTCAACTGCACACTGATTGCTACAGAATTAGTGTTGTAGCTGACACAACGAACTATGGAATTGATTTAGATGGGGTGTTGGAAAAGGGCAAATTTGTCTGAATGTATTTGTTAGAATAAAATAATATTTTCATTTTCATTTTTCATAATTCATCAATCTACTTCATATACAGCTAAGAACACAATTACAATATAAATTAAATGCAATGTAATAATAAGACAAAAATTAACTACCTTGGAAAGTGCAAACAGGAACAAGGGACACTTTGTATATGAAATAGATTGATTAAGGAGGAGTTCTCAAAATAGATAAAGTAATCGAGAGAGCCCTCCCCATTAACGAAAATTACAATTTGTATAAAAACAACATCACCATAAATGAACCAGATAAGCCTCATCAGATTCACTAATTAGGCATAGAAATCAGCCAGATAGGCTTTCAACTTATACCGAAAGACAGTAATGAAAGTAGCAACTCGTATGAATAGTGGAAGGGTATTCCATAATTTAGAGCCAAAATATTGTACTGTTTTAAGGCCTAAAGGGTTGTCCATTTCAAGGAAATGAATGAATAATAGACAAAGCATGATGTAACTGATGCAACAAAATTTGTAACTGATGCAACACATATGAACCAACAATGCAAAAAGGAACAAATAAGTAATACAATGTGAATACATCTTCTATATAAGTTTCTATTTTTGCTAATTGCTCTGAATTCTACATTCTTGATGTTCTTGACATTGAAATTGATGTTATTGATGAAATACAGGTCTCCCTATTCAATGTGGCAAGTCCTTTGCAGTTATTTTGCTTTGAATTTAACTATTTTATCATTCACATTTGTCCCATAATGGAGAAATGAAATTCCTCTTCTATACAATGTACACATGAGTATTGCCATTGCACAAGAAGTTGAGAATCCTGAAGACATCACTGTAGATGAATTACCTAATTGAAATAATTTGCACCTGCTAACTAACTAATGAGCCTACCATGATAGGAAATGAAGGAGTGTCCTGCATTGATGTAATAATTACTGACCAGCCTAGCTTGATTACTGAATCTGGTATCCACCCCACTGGATGGCCTTATAAAATTGTTCTTATATAAATAAGGAGTGAACCTAGTTTCATCGAAATTTGAAGATTTAAAATGACAAAATGAAAGGCTAAATCATCTTTTCACTTTGGTATGGTATTCTATGCATGTACACCAATGTTAGAGGCAGAACTATCTCTTACCAACAAATTGAAGAAAAGTAGTGAAATTATTCTTTGCTAGCTTAAGTTTAGTATTGTGATCATTAGTAGTGTACTTTACACCTTCCATCATGATGATCATCAATGGATAGCACAGTTGTTGTTAAACTGGGCACCGACTGATCTGGGATGAAAATTCCTTTGAGTTGAGTTATCATAGGTGTGTCAAAAGGCATGAGTAACCTGGTGGTGGCCATTTCCTCCCAGGTATAGATGGCCATTGACTCATAATAAGTTCACCCGCCCTTTAGCAGGTTTTGTTGTTATTCCTTTAGGGTGTCCACACACCCTCCTGACATGCATGCCCATAGTATAGGTATCATATATTCTAGCACTCCCACTTGATACCTATGCTAAGTAGATAACAATAATAAAGATATCAATTGTTTGTGAGTCCATTCATGTCTCTCGTTGTTCAAATTTGACTGTGTGAAATCTTTGGTCATGGTATCTGCCATAATGTCTTTAGTTGAGCACTATTTGATCTTAATCAATCTATCAGCTACTTTTCTTTCAAAAAGTGATAAGAAATGTCAATGTGTTATTTCCCATTGCAGAATTTTGGATTTCTATGACAGCTCAATTGCCCTTTGTTTATCTTGAAAAATGGTGGTAGGATTACTTTGTGAAAATTGGAATCGCTTAGCAGACTTTGTAGCCATATAGCAACTTGGCTTGATTTACTGAGAGCAACATATTCAGCCCCAGTGGAAGACTTTGCAACAGTAATTTGTTTCTTGCTGCTCCAGCTTATCCGACATCCATTTATTTGAATTATATACCGTAAATTGATCACTTTATATTCAAATACCCTCCCCAAACTGCATCCAGATATCCATTAAGTGTATTTTCCTTATCGTTGGCTATATACCCCAAACAATAGTTGAGTGTCCCTTTGATGTACTGTAGGGCACTTTTCACACCTCCCTAATGCTATTATCCAGGCTTAGACTTTAGCTTTGAGAGAATAATAAAGTCAGGGCATGTTGTCAGCCAGCACTTTATGGTATGATACTTTTATGTTTCAATAGGAGTGTCAGTATCTAATAAGTTTTCAAATTGTCCTCCTGCCTCTAGTGGAATGGATATATGTTTACAATTTTCCATATTAAATCTGTTCAAAATATCTTCCAAGTAATTGCGTTGGCTGACAGTCCATTTTCTTTTTATCGACATCCCAAGGATGAAATATACCTCTCTTTGTGCAGATATCTGACATCTGGAGCTTAGTGATTCCTTTAATCTCTTCAACATATTTTTGTCATTAGATATCAACAGGATATCGTCTGCATACGGAGCTAGAATAAAAACATTTACTTTCCCACTGGCTTCTTTTACTGATTTTACGTACAAACGTGAATCTGCACAACTCATTTTAAATCCATTTGAGTTGAGAAGTCCATCAATAGCAGTGTTCCAGTTTCTGGCTGCTTGTTTCAGAACATGAATACTTTTCTTTAGTTTACAGAGTCTGGTTTCTCCCGATCCACATAGTCATTTGGTTGTCTCATATATATGTTGTCATCAAGTATCCCTTGTAGAAAAGCTGCTCTAACATTCATCTGCACTTCTCGTAAGTACTTCTAGATTAAGCTTGTTAATTAGTGCAAGTAATGATCTTACAGCCCTGTAGTATACAGAAGGTGCAAATACCTCTTTATAGTCAATTCCATGTTGCTGAGTGAAGCCTTGGGCAAAAAGTGGACGCTTAAATCTGTGAAGTGATCCTGCTGAATTTCGTTTAACTTTGAAAATCCAGCGACATCCTACGAAATTTTTGTCTTTTGACATTGGGACTAAATCCCAAACGTCATTGCTTTGCAAAGGTGCAAACTCAGGGTGAGTTGCTTGCTTCCATTGTATTGAATGTTTATCCTTCCATGCTTCATTAATGTTCATTGGGTCATCATTGTCATCCAGTTTCTTCTTGAATGAAGCTCTGCGGTGGTATTCTCTGCCTTTTTTCTCGTGAAAATTCCTTCAGCAGGGATGGCACTTCAATTGGGAATAAAGTGCCTTTTAGCAGGGTCATAGAGCATATAACCCTTGGTGCTGTCAGGATAGCCAACAGGAATAATTTTTTTTGTTTTGAATCAGACTTCTGCAACTTTGAGATGGAATGTGTACAGAAGCAGTATACCCGAATACTATGAACTTTGACACATTTGGCTTTCATTATGCATGTACTGATAGAGTCGTCTGTCCTTCACTGCCACACAAGGAATTCGATTCGTCAAATATAAAGCAGTATTAGCTGCTCCTGTCTAGAACTTGAATGGAGACATTTTTGTAAGGCATCATTGATTGAGCAGACTTCACCAAAGTGCGATTCATACGCTCGGCAGGTTCTTTTTGGGCAGGAATGTGTGGTATAGTTGTTTGGTGATTGATACCTTTGCTGCTTCACATAATGAGTAAATATATCTGAACAACATTCACCGCCATTATCACTTTGCAAAACTTTATCTCGCTTTCCAGTGGTATTGCTCATCAGATTGACATGCTCTTTAAATTTATCCAAAACTTTGGATTCCTGCTTCATATAATACATGCAAATATTTCGTGTGAGGTCGTCGATATAGATCAAAAAGTTCTTAGAATCACCAACAGAGGGAACAGTCATTGATCCACACACATCACTGTGCACTACTCCCTTAATATCAGTTCTAGCAGTAGATGAGCTTTTTGGATAAGGTAGTTTATGCTGTTTTCCCATAGCACAGCTTTCACAGATTGCTTTTTCACCCGTTTGATAGACACTATTCTGTTCAGCAACAATGTTTTGCTCAGGTAATTGCACAAGACTGTCAATTGCCAGATGTCTATATCTACAGTGCGAAGGTTCCAGATTAGAAATACAATTGACTGTGTTTACTTGATTATAAGAACTAAGCTTTGTGACATACAGCTTGCCATTTTTCCTTCAATTCCCACAAATGCTGAATTTCGTGAGTTCAAACATTTTTCAGCTTCAAATTAAACTTTGGCGCCAAGTTTCGTCTTTACGCGCAGAGAGAGTAAGTTTTTCCAAGATCTGGCAAATACAAGACATCTTATAGAGCAATTCTCTGCAACTTCCCTTCAGCAACAGTAGTAGATTGATAGATACCTTTCCCATAAGCAAGTATTGCACGTTTATCACCAAGAACACTAGGTGAATTTTAAGTGTTACAAAATCAGACAGTGAGTCTCTCTCCTATGTCATAAGTTGCGTATCACCAGAGTCAACTTTACAACAAGACTTAGATATTCATATTTTCACTTGTAGACTGTGCTCCTTCGTTTTCAACTTGATTATCGCTAGTCTCTTCTAATATATTAGCTGAATTTGCGTGCATAGACATAGTACTTGGGCCATTTGAATTTTGTACCTTGTTATTTGGGCAATCTCTTGCGTGATGACCTTGCTCTTTACAGTAATGGAATGTTCCATTAAACGGTTATGTATACCTAATCTACCAGGTTTCTTCTGATGTGCATAAGAACTGCGTCCACTGTTTCCTTGCCTATTGTTAAAAAGTCGCCTTGCCGATAGGGCATCCTCATGTCTTTATACCTCTACTTTATGAAATCTACGTTCAAACTCATTAAGTAGAATGCCTTTGACCTTTTACAAATGACAATTCTTGATCTCCAACAGAATCCAATGCTGTTATAAAAAGCATTTAATCGTCAGATAAACTGGTTAACAGAGTCATTGCTAACTCCTGATTGTTTTACATCAACTCCAATACCTCGGAATTGGTCCTACTATGATTTCTGATAATTTATGTGCTCCAAAATATTCCCATTAGTATGAAATCTATAGGAGTAGTACTTTTGCCTGAGTCTCACCTTCTGTGAGAAGGAAGTTCGCTAAAGATTCATCTCCGGGAGACTCATCAATCCCTATTTGCATATTCAAACAAATGATGGATAATCCGAGCTGTATGACTTCGCACAGTTCATGGCGTCTCCTTCAGACTCACCTGGCGATATCTTCATGAAACTGCTGTCAATGAACCATCATAAGTGATATTCTGGACCCATAACCTGTTAGAAACTAGGTAACAAAGAGTCACAACGAGCGTAGTTAATAGCAGAACTCTTGACATGTAGCTATCAATTAATAATAAAAATGTAATAGAGCAGTCTCTTAGTCACGAGGTAATCATGAGACTGGAACTGGGAACAGAAACATAGATATAACACAATATAGTAGAAATAATAGGTAATGTTTCATATGTCCATAGTGTAGTTACCATATATTCCAACAATTAGAGAGGGGGCTTAATTGAGATGGACGTAGTATATTTTTAAGCTGTGAAATAACTTTCTGTGATGATATATATATATATATATATATATATATATATATATATATATATATATATATATATATATATATATATATATATATATATATATATATATATATATATATATATGTATATATATATATATATATATGAACTCAGTAGCTTGCGAGTAACCAGGATTTCTCCTTTTTCAGTGCAGACAGAAACATTATTATTCTCAGAAAAATCAGGAGAAAATTAAAACTTGCCACCACCGGGAATCGAACCACGGATCTCTTGCTTTCCGGGCAAGCGTCTTAACCACTAGACCACAGCGGCTTGTTTTAAGTCTCCTGATTTTAGCACCTTTAGGTTACTTTCGGTTTTCGCCAAAGCCACACCATACAGCAATATATCGTAAATATGTGATCTTTGCTTAGCAGAAAAGCTGCATATTATTAAGGCCAACTACAACACACTGCTTAACAAACGGTCCGAGCTCATATCAAAATGCCGTCATGTGAACAAGTATCTTCTGCTGAACTACAGAACTTCTATGATCGATCAATAGAACGTTATCACACCTACCATAAGAACCGTTGTTGGAAGTAGTATTCTTTAGAATAGAATCTGTTTGATGGATGCACTAGCATGAAACTCAGAGTCACAGATCCCAGGTCTTTTCTTTAATTGTCTTCAGCTGTATATATATATATATATATATATATATATATATATATATATATATATATATATATATATATATATATATATATATATATATATATATATATATATATATATATATATATATATATATATATATATATATATATATATATATATATATATATATATATATATGTATATATATGTATATATATATTTATATATCAAGGTTTGTCATCAATAGCATCATCATATTCATCAGTTATTTAGTATAAATTATTTTCCTGGGTCATGCTGTCATATCTCTGTCTTCTAATCCAATGAGATTCATGAAAGTGCACATATTTTAATTGATTTCTGCATTAATGATACTTGGAGCTTCTCCTAATACCTGGGATGTTTCTGTTTGAAGCACATACATTTGAGTTTGATTTTGATTTGTTTTATTGAGTACTTATGAATGTCATCTGTAGGTACAGTTTATGGTTGTTGTCAATGCAACTATATTTGGCATTACTCAGATATTGATATAATGACTTATTGGAGAGGCGGGCTTTATGAATTTTTACTTCTACATATGGGAGCTAAATGGAGAAAGGGCTTATTTAGGAGAGGAGTTTAGAAGAAAAAATATGGTATACTTAGGACTACCGGGTTGTAGAATTGACAAATAGTCTCACATGTCACCTACTCTTTTGTATTCTGATATGTGTTGATTGTATTCTGATATGTGTTGATTGTCTTCTGATATGTGTTGATTGTATTCTTGATATAGCCTGTAATGAAAACAATCCAACAGATCAGTTGTCTTCATTAATGTCTGATTTTAGGAATCTTTTGTTGAAAGCACATGCAAGAAGTATCAGGCAATGTCAACTATACCAAGGCTGTCTTCTGCAAAATTGTTGAAAGTAGAAAATCACGTTTCTGGTCAGAAGTGCTCAATTTTGGCAAGATATAGTCAACAAGATATTGTGAGTAAGCAACTGATGTTCTTTCAGAAGGCATTGAAAGTACATGTTAATTGGGAAGAAAAATCTGTGCAGATTGAAGAATCTCCAGTATTTACGCAGCCTGAAAAAGTGTAAGTATGTTCAGGAAATGAAGAAATCATTCTATTTCCCTCTGCAGAATAAATTTCACTTAACGTTTGTGAACTATAGTATGAGTTAAAGAGTGCCGGAAACAGGTCTTCTTGTTTGTAGCTGTAAGATAATTGAAATTGAGCTCATTGCCTTTTTCACGTCAAGAACAGTTATAATAGGGAAGGAGCATGGTATATGTATTGTCTTGCAGGGAAATATCTTATGTTCTTTATATGATTGTTCACTTGCATTATTATTATCTAATATTTGTTAAAATTTGCTATCTATTACAATTGCTGACCGTGTTGCCCCATTGAGCTAAGGTTAGCAATGGTCTGAGAAACAAAAAATTAATTAAAAAAAACTAAAATCTAAATGGAGAGCGTCTTGCATACAATTTGAGCTGCGCTTGTCAATACTATTTGTTGGATTGTCCCAATCCTAACATCAATCCCAATTTGTTCCAAGCATTGTCCAATCCTTCTACTCACTAATCCTAGTGCACAAACAACTACAGGTATCACATTAACGATCCTTAGTTTCCACAATTTCTTAATCTCCCTTTTAGGGTCTTGATATTTTTCTACTTTCTCACTTTCCTTCTCTACAGCTTGATGATTTCCTGAAGAAGCAATATTAATAATCAAAGATATCTTGCTGTCCTTTCCACAACTAAGATATCTAGTCTCCTAGCTTCAATATGATGATTACATTGTATTGTCATATCCCATGAAATTTTCACTGATTCATTTTCAATAACTCAATCAAGATGATGCTCATACCATATATCAACTCTCCCAATATTGCAACTACCCACATATTTATAACCAAGATCTTGTTTTTTCGTTTTACTTTCAGCTTAAACACAAGCTTAAGTCCCCATTGATACTCTGTTATAAACACATCGTTCATTTCCTTTTCTTTCATTCTATCGCATTTTAGAATACCTAGATACTTGTAACCAGTATCGTCTATCCCCTTCATTACCTGCCCATCTGATAAAGTAGTTCATCAGTTGTCACAACTTTACATTTCTTTAGTAAGAGTATTTCACATTTCTGAATACCAAATTCCATTCCTATGCCTATGTTGACTGTATGTACTGTCTATACAAGAGTATCAGTCTGATAATATGTTTTACCATATAACTTTAAATCATTCGTATATAGAAGATGATTTGTCTTTAATTCATTTGAACCCCAGACATACCTAGCTTTTCAGAACTAGTGACAATGAGATTGTGCACAGCACAAATAGCAAAGGTGAAAAGCTGTCTCCTTGAAAAAACCCCTGTTGATTTCGACCCTACCTATTACATGCCCACATGAAGTTAATATAATATCTGATCGACATCTTGAATACTAATCCTGAATACTAGCTACACCTGCTCTAAAGCTAAACTACTAATTTATGATAATTTATGACGTGACTAAATATGAAATCAAAACATTACATCTCTCCCTTTCTCGAATAATTGCTTTGGGGTCCATAAAAGTTTGTTCTAAAATTCCAGAATCAAATAAATCAAATCCATATAACAAAACGAAACAGTAATAAATATGTGAATAAATGAGTTTGAATATATATCTGAAATGTTATTAGCAATCATAAATGTTCTGACGAAACCTCTGGGTCCTCTGTCAATTCCTTCCCGGATATCTTACTTGTAGTTCATTTTCTTGCACAGTTTGCAGTTGATTAACAAAACTATCTTGATTTAAGCCATCATCAATAGATTCACCAATGCAAACAATATTATCAATCTTAGATATGCGTTTATAGAAAGAGATATTTCTTATAACATAGTGTCCATTTCTCAATGCTGTCATTGTAGTTCCTTTCACTTTAGCAACTCTATATGACTTCGGATCAAAGTTTGACGAAAGTTTGTTTCTACCTTTCTGGCGAATTAGTACAAAATGACCAATTTGAATGCCCCTTTCCTTTGCACCTGGTTTTTTATCTGCTTGTCTCTTCAGTTTCTTCTCTGCTTTCCCGTCATTTTTGCAAATTTCTGTATCTATTGGGCACTTATTTTTATCAACTCTGCTTGGTAATTTGGAATTTCACGGTTGAACAGGAGTTTGGTAGGCGAGTGTTTTGTGGTTGTTTGGGGGGTCTCTCTGTAAGTTTGCAAAAATGGATACAATTCTCTTTTCCAATCTTTCTTTAATTTGCGCTTTTCGAATAGTTTCTTTCCAGTACCTTTGCTTGTGGGCGTAAGGGAGTTATTGGAGTAAAGGATATTCCATTTTAATTCATGTAATCTCTCAATTCTGTGCTGTTAGAGGATGTTCCGTCATCAGGTTTGACTCTAGATGGTAGACCTTGAGTTGATTTTACTATGGGTATTTCAGGAAATCGGATATATGCATCTATTACTACTTGTATATATTCACGGGAGGGAAAAGTTTCACAGTGATCACGATGTAGAGTATGCCATGGGACAGGTGGAAGTTCGTTCATACGAAGTGGAACTGGCTTGTTTGTATTACCGACAGTTTGACAGGGTAGACAATTGTCAACCATGTTCTTTACATCTTTGTTGATACCTGGAAACCATATTTTCTCTCTTATAAGCTGTTTTATCTTTACAAGACCTTGTTGGCCCTCATGTGCTTTTGAAAGGACTCTAGAACGTAGTGACTGAGAAGCATTAAGACATGAACCACACAGTATAATATTCTTGCTTCCATTGACCGTTAATTCTTCAGAAATTTTGGCAAATAATTTCAATTAGTCTGTGTTGATGCCGTATGGTGCTGTTGAAATTGCATTCAGTTTATTCTACGAAGTTTTCTCAATAGTATCAATAAGCATTAGTAACGTTTTATGAACAAGAGTAGCATCTTGTAACTCTTCGACTGTCGGGGCCTTCGGAATCGCGTGGTTGGTAAGATTTACATATTCTTCCACATGGTGGTGTGTAGAATTCTTCGTAGGGTTGTCTGATCGAATTTGTCAAAACAAAATGTCTGAAGGGTTTTAATTTCCACGTTTGTAAATAACATCAAAATCATATGCTAGAAGCCTTAAGTACCAGCGTTCTATTCGCACTGTAGGCCTTGAATGGGAGTTGCACAGAATCATATGTATTGGTTTGCAATCGGTAAACAGCTTATATTTTGCTCCATACAAATGAATGTGTAAACGTTCTATGGCCCACACAGTGGCCAACGCCTCTTTCTCGGTCTTAGAATAGCGACGTTACACATCAGTTTAAGCTCTACTAACATAAGAGGCAATTTTGTGATCGTCTGTATTAGGTATCTTTTGTGATAAAATTGCAGAGAGTCCAGTAGGCAATGCATTAGTAAACAATCCAGTCTCTTTATCTTTATCAAAATAGGCAATAGCAGTGTCACTGGTTGACGCATGCTGTTTTGTTGTCAAACGATTCCTCTGTTTGTGATGTCCAGCTGGAGTGAATGTTTTTGCGAGTTAACGCTCGAAGGGGCACTTAGATCACTGAATTGAATGAAAAAATTGGCCTTGAAAGATCCAAACCTATGGCCGAAATATAAGACTCTCCGCAATAAGGTAACAAATAACATTCGTCTTTCAGTTACGAAGTATTACCAGGAACTTGTCACCAAAAACAGAAATGACCCGAAAAAATGTGGAAAACTGTTGATAAAGTACTACACAAGACCTCGGGTACCACAGCAATTTCTGAACTAAAAGATTGGGACACAATCGTGAAAGGACAAAGCCTGATAGCGGAAAAGCTTAACGAACTCTTCGTCAGTATAGGCCCAAAACTTATAAGTAAACTAGAGATCAAGCCTGACGATGATCCGATTAAGTATCTGCACCCCAATGATTCTAACCAAAAATTTTCGTTCAAACTGATGAGCGAGGAATCAGTGCTTAGGTCCTTGAAGATGCTAAAGAGTGACAAGTCACGCGGTCCTGATGGCGTCCCAACTAATCTTGTTAAAGACGCTACGAAATTTATTGCCAAGCCTTTGGCGATGATATTCAACGCTTCTTTGGCTACGGGAATCGTTCCAAACGTTTGGAAACTTGCAAAAATAACACCAATTTTTAAAACTGGAGCTCGAAATGAGAAAAATAATTACAGGCCAATTTCTGTTCTCCCAGTTTTTGCAAAATTATTTGAAAACATTGTGCATGACCAGTTATCCGATTTCCTTCTTTCTAACAGGGAACTGACAATAAGCCAATTTGCATATCGTAAACTGCATTCAACCATCACCTCTCTGATAAGTCTTTCAGATTACTGGTATGAGAACATAGACAAAAACGATGCCAACTTTGGGTTGTTTCTCGACCTCAAGAAAGCATTTGATACAGTAGATTATGATATACATATCAGAAAGCTAAAAGTGTATGGAATTGATGGTATTGAGCTTGAATAGTTCAGATCTTATCTTAGTTGCCGTCAACAGTATTGTACATTAAACGGCCACAAGTCGAGTTCCCAACAAGTCACATGTGGGATACCACAGGGATCTTGTCTAGGCCCATTATTATTCATCCTGTACCTTTTAAGAGTTTAAAGTGGTCGTTAATTTTTCATCTTTGATTGTCCAAGAGACTTTACATTGCGTGCTCTCTTGATTTCCGTCCCATTCATTGTAAACTTTGCGATTTCAGTGATTTTATTGATTCTACTAGGTTGTCCAATAATCATATACTCCGTCTTCTTAGGGTTTGCGCTCATCTTATTTATCCTCATCCATTCTGAAATATTTCCAAGCTCTACTTGAGTTTTTCGAACGAGCTCTTCAATATATTAACGAGCCCTTCTAGCAGATTTTGTTATATACGTTTCCTCTGCATACATACTTGCAGATGACTATTACGGACAGTTTTCAAAATCGTTGTAATAACGAATGAATAAGAGATGACCTAGACAGGATCCTTGAGGAATTCCACGTGTCACTTTCATGGTTTTGGAATTGTAATCATTAACCCTAAAAACTGCCCTTGTTCACTGATTTGAACGGCTTAATTTTAGTACCTTTCTCCCCGTAGGCCCCATGTTTGTCAAGGTGAATCATGTGGTCAACAGTATCAAAGGATTTCTTGAAATCAAAACATAACGTTAAGTTCACCTTAGTGAAATCAATATTAGAAAGCCAGTCATCAGTACTTTTTATTAATGATGTACTTGTTGAGTGTAGTTTTCGATAGGCATATTGATTTTGTACCAAAATTCTCTGTTCCACTAAGTAATTCACAACTTGATCATGGAATATTTTCTCAAATACTTTAGAGATTGTACAAAAGACAGAAATTGGCTTGTAGTTGTTAAGATCGTCCCTGGTTCCAGCTTTGAAAATTGGGGCAACCTTTGCGACTTTCCATATATCTGCAAAGACTCCACTTGTTAGTGAAGAATTAAATATTTGACATAGGGCAGGGAAATATATTCTGCTGCATCTTTAACCAGTTTGGTAGGAAGATTGCTGTTAATTACTAACTGGCTGGAATTTATTTCTTGCTGGGGTTCATTGCTACTATTTTTAAGGGGGTCATCAGGAGGTGCAGTCTTATTCTGTGCTACAAGTTGAGACCCAACTGTTGTGAAATGATGGTTTGCGACTTCAGCCGTACAACGATCCCCAGATATTTTCTTTCCGCATAAATTTAGACTGGAGATAGTCATTGTTGCTGTTGCTCTACTCAAAACTTTGTCTACAGTTTTCCACATTTCTTTAGGATTATCTTTGTGCTGCTCAATCAGATTGGAATAGCGCTCTTCAATGGAATGGCGAATTTTGGATGTTACTTCATTACGAATTTCTTTGTAGTTAGACCATAGCCGGGATTTTTTTGGCCACTTTTTTCACTCTATCTCTTTTTCTCATAAGCTGTCTAATGCATGAAGATAATCAAGGAGCATTCTCGCTACGTATATTCTGCTGTCTATGGGAAGCATTGGCATTTAGGATGACCTCGAAAAATTCTTGAAGGTTACTGCTTTTTATTGACCCCAGAAGCCGAGGAGAACATGGCATCCCAGTCATTGTCACTTAAATTTCGTTGAAAGGAATCTTTATTGTAACGTTTCATATTGCGTGTTTCATTAAAATTCGGCTTGCTTCTAGTCAATCTCCTTGCCTTCACTTTTCTTATACCATAAACTAAGTAATGATCGACCATTACAATTTCCAAAACACCTGCAATAAGTATGTACTTAGATTTATTTGTTGCAAAGTGGTCTATGAGTGTCCTGCTCGTTTTCTGTTCGCCCTTTTTATTTGATGTCATAGCGATTCTCGTGTGTTTTTTAATTTAGTTGTGTGAACTTGTATTTAGAGTAAATCTGCTGAAGTTGCTTTGCGTTACCATCGTTCTTGTTTTTGAAATCGCAATTTTTGTCCCCTACAATTATGATTTCCTTCTCATCTTGCTCGATGTCTCGAGGTCCCTTATCTTTTCGAAAGTTGATATATCAATTTTATTCGTAGGGGGTCTGTACCAGCAGATCACATAAAATGATTTGCCATTTTCGGTGCTATTTCTAGGCAAATGATTTCGAGGGAGTCACCTTTTACTGTAATAAAGGAATCAGGTATTGTTTTTTTACATAAAAGGTAACTCCACCCCCTTGTTGATTTCGGTCATTTCTGTAAATATTGTATCCTTCAATCATTACGTTGGAATCATTAGTTGCTGCACTCAGCCTTGTCTCATTCAGACCTATGATGTCAATGTCATTGTCATAAAGTATGACACCTAACTCATCTTTTTTTTTTCTGAGGGAGACTATGTTGAGGGACGCAATTTTGAGGCCATTTCTTTTCCTTGTATCATTAGCCTCCGGTGGATTTTTGTCCCATGCTACTTTAGAGCTATGACACCCCTAACAGTATTTTATATTTATGGTAAATTTTCTAGCTCTGCCTTCATTGATATGAAGGACGTCGTTGCGTAAGTTAGTATACAATAGCGATTCATTGTCAGTGTAGTCAAAACCATTCAGAAATACCTCTTCACTTAGCACTTAGCGTGATCACCTTCTTGTTGATATCCTTTCCTTTTCGTCTAAGCACGGACGAGTATGCAACTTTAACATGTTGATTGTTTTGTTAGACTTGCTGAAGGGTCTCCATAATTTCATTTGCTTTCTTTTCAGACGAATTTGAACTCAATTGCTAGCTCTTCAGATGAATTTGAACTCAAGTTGTTCGTACCTGCGTGAATAGTGATAACATCATTGTCAGTTTTGCCAATCTCAGACACAGCTTGCTTGATCCTCATTCCGTCCTTTGCTCGTATTTCGATATTTGTTGCAAAGTTTTGTTTCATCGATCCTTTTCTATTTGGAGTCCCCAGCGATTATTACATTCAGTTTCTTTCATGAGTTCTCCGATGTTTGTTTCTTGTCAAGTGGTAACGGTGCATGGCGTCGTTTTTGCTGTTCAGCTTGTTTCTCTTTAGCCATTTTGGTTTTGTTTGACGATTCGCTGGCACTCACAGTCGGATGTATACCTGTGTTGTTATATGGTTCGTTTTCCTTTTCATCTTTCATGTGTATATCGTATTCTGCTTCGTTGATTAAATTTGAGCGGATCTCTAAAGTCTTTTGTGTTGCCGTTGATTGGTTGTTTAGCTTGTGATTTAAGAGTCATTCACTTTCATCTACTAAAAGGATCCTGTACTTTCACTCTCTTAATTCTTTTTTGTAGATAACTGTTAATGAACGTTAAAGCTCTTCCGCTGAAGCCATATAATTCAATAATATTTACAGACATATATACAAAAATTTAGCTGACGAATCATTACACACGAATTACAAAATAGATATAAAAAGAAGGTGGTGGACTGAGTAGGT
This sequence comes from Mastigias papua, assembly GCA_964019165.1. Taxonomy (NCBI): domain Eukaryota; kingdom Metazoa; phylum Cnidaria; class Scyphozoa; order Rhizostomeae; family Mastigiidae; genus Mastigias; species Mastigias papua. The sequence continues at coordinate 8,568,369 of OZ025280.1, forward strand.
GGAATGGACGTGAGATAAACAAAAGCAAAGGAATGACCTGTAAGATGTGATGACAGGGATGACGTAAGGTGATGTCCAGATGTGGGATGACTTAGCAAAAATGGAAAAGGTCGGTTATGAATGAATGATGGTGGAAGCCCTAATTTGAAGGTTTTGTTCCTGGTGTTTAGGGTCACTACAGCTCTGACGTACTTTTGCTTAATAGCTATGTGTTTCTCTAGAATGCTAGGTATAGGGTCTGCAAAAGTGGTATGATCCAATTTATGTGGTACGTGTGGTAGAACAGTAGTTACTATATGGTGAATGAGACTATCAGGTTGGTAAGATTTATAGTCCCGGTATGTTTTGATTCTTGGACCTCTTTAAAATTCTCCCTTAATGGCAGTAAGGATCATGGTATGAAAATGAGATATCCCCGTCTTAGCTGTTTTTGTACTGTTTACTTCCTTGTCGCTTAGTTAATATAAGATCAATATATTTATCGTTATTCGACCTAAAACAGGTTGGGTCATTCAGCATGTTGTTTGAGTTGTTGCTATCCATGAAGTCTCGAATCACAATATCACTAAGCTCGCCATTTAGGCCTCCAATCAGGATCAATTTTTATAGTTGCTACTATAAAAGTAAAGGCCATTTTCTATCTCTTTAATGAAACAATTTTCGGCATTGAGTTGATGGATGATAGAGATTGAGAAGTAGCCATCTATCATTTTTGATTATTAGGTCTTAGACAATAATCTGGATTTCTGAGGGGAATTTGTAGGTTTAAATTTCCCTAACTGGTACGCCTTTAGAAGGGTATTTGTAGGTTCTAATTTCCCTAATTGGTACCCCATCTCTAATTTCCCTAAACTGGTACTCCATCAGAGGGGAATTTGTAGGTTCTTATTTCCCTAACTGGTACCCCATATATACTTTCTCTAACTGGTACTCCATCTCTAATTTCCCTAACTGGTGCTCCACCAGTAGGGGGTTTGTAGGCTCTAATTTGCCTATCTGGTACCCTATCTCATTATAGTATAAGAGTATAAACCTTTATCATTATTTTCAGGATTAAACAATGTATTTCAAATGATGGGAAATTTAGATCAGTTATTAGAAAATTGAAAAGGAGTGAACAGTCAAAATACATATTAGAGGTAAGCTTTGAGTACTATTTGCAGCTGAGTGTTGATTATTTAGTTACTGATAAGAGATACTCGAATACAAACCTTTAGTACTGTCTGTCTTCAGTACTGAACCAGAGGAGGTATTATTTTGAATTCATAGACCAAGAATCTCATGCCATTGTTGGGAAAGATAGAATGAGAGCTGATGAATCTGATGACCGTGAATTGTCAAAAGATGAATTCTGTACACAGGTTGAAAGCAGTTTCATATATCGTAGTTCAGTGCAAGGATGTTCTTGGACGTGAACTAGGGCCGCTCCTGGGCACAGTGCACCCCAGTATTTCCTACGGTGAAATTAGTTGTGTCTCCAGTACTCCAAATTCCAAATGCTTTACAAAGCATAGTGCATTCCAAGCTAGACAGATTGATGAAGGGTTGGGGTTTTAATCCCTGTTGATGAACCAATAGATTGGGTTAGCCAAATAGCAATTCAAGGCAAAAAGAATGGTAAGATTCTTCTTTGCATTGATCTAAGGTCGTTAAACCATGGCCTAAAGCGTGGGAGATAGACATTGCCAATCATTGATAGTATTCTTGCAGAGCTAGCAAATATCAAAGTGTTCTGTAAATTGGATCATACAAGTGGGTATTGGTTTTATCAGTTGGGTAATGTGTTTGGTACATAGAAAGCTTTCTAGTCACCTCCTTAGCGTTTTAGAGCTACTAGATCACCGTTTGGCCTATCAGTTAGCAGTGAGATTTTCCAGTCAAACATTGGAGGACCTAAGTGTTGTTGCTACAGTTGCAGATGAAATCCTTGTTTCAATATACACGTTTTTTTATAAGAAAAAAATTTACAAGAAATTGAGGCTCAAATGGTCAAAATCTTAAGAAAATCCTAAGAAAATCACAAAGGTCAAGTTAAAGAAAATGCTACGAAAATCACAGTTCATCTTCTTTACATGCCAGAAATTGATATTGGCTCATTTTTGCAAACTCTCTTATTAAGATCGAGACTTATGATGACCCAAGAAATACAGAGTAGTCTGTTTCAGCCAGTTTATTGTAAAAGTTAAGAGAATCTTAAGAAAATCTTAGCCTCAAGTTCGCGATAATTTAAGAAAATTGAGCCTCAGGAAAAAGTGATTTTCTTATAAAAAAAGTGTAGCTCAAGAAATCTTACTTGCGCTTGTATATCCTCCGAAATTCGATAGGCAAAGGTTGGAATTGATCTCGTTAGTCCAAACACTATAAACTACCTCATTTCTGTCGATTGTTACAGCAATTTTCTGGAAGTGTTTGTTGTGGAAGTGGTTATATTTCCTTTGATTCATTATTAGTCTACAGTAGTGATAACTCCAGTAAGGACACATTCGCATCTCAATATAACGCAACAATACTAATCCTCAGCAACAACAACATTACATATGTATGTAGATCTCAAAATAAAAACGATAAGACTGGCTGCACAGGCAGTCCATAATAGGTTCTTACAATCGCTCTATTACATCACTCCCCTTTTTAAACAAGGTCTTTAGGGAAGAACGCTAGATGGTATGGGATATCCATAACGTACAGGAGGTCTTCTTGCTCGCTTGGACCAACGATTAACTGTTTGTTCTGCTGTTTCTTCTTGTTCTGATTCACGCTCGAGTTCCTTATTATAGTTTCCAATAAAGTCCTCATCTAATTCACTCTCAGTTTCATCAGGGCGTTCTTCAGTGTTCTCAAACTTTTTAACATGAGACACGTTTCTTTTCACTCGATGCTTCAGTTTGAACATAACCATTGGTTTCAGCACTGTCGACTACCCCATATTCGAGAAACACATTGTAGGTATAGCGTTTTTGGAAAACCTTATATACATCGCAATAGTCGCTGAAAGTCCTGGGACAATGTGAATTTTTTGTATACTTCTGTAATGAACTGTCATCCATCCCCTAACAAACAATGTCCATTTTTGGGAGAAGTACATGCAATAATGGGAAAGTTTCACATTCACGCCAACTTCAATTGTCCTATAGACTTACCAACATTTTTCATTTGGAAGAGGAGTACGTGTATGTTGCAATGATGGTAGTATGTTTTGGAATGTCGTTTTTGCTAGTTTTTTGTAAGTGTCCCAAGAACTGCTCGCGAGTGTTGTATCTTCAAATGTCCCAGAATGCGTTTAAATCAGGAAAAGTCAAACATATCTTAATTCATGAAAGTTTCACACACATCTATTTTCCTCGCAAGGCTGCTGCGTGAATTACTGGCTGCGCTAAAGTACTTAATTTTCGTGCTCTTTGCTGCGCAGCAATCTTATGTGCGCGAAATATTTCTGTACAGAAGGCAGTCAAATGTTAGATTGCGCGAAGTTGGAAGTTGGAGAAAACAAAAGATAGAGTTGGATAATGCTCCTTTCCAAAAACAAGTAATCCCCATTATTCATTAATAAGCAAAATATCTTTGCGTTTAGTGATCTTTTTTCTGTCACAATTTCTTTTGTCTTGCGGTTGTTCTGTTGCAAATGAAGCAACTTCCCAGCACTAAAGAGTTCATCGTCACTAAGTTCATCTTCACACTATCCTCACGCTTTGCTATACGGTCTGAATCGACATAAAATCTTCGAAAATGTCTTCTTTTTGAAAAAGTCACAATGTTTGAGGTGCCTTTCGTTGCTATCAATGTTACTGGAATTTCTATTCTTCTGTTTTAGGTCGGCAAGGTTCTTTGTTGTGTATCTCGTATGCCAGATTCCAAAGTTCCACAATAACTTACAAAAATCGCCCTGAAACAGATATGTCTAGTTGATGTAGATCCAAAATAGATAAAGCTTACAAATGACAAACTGTCAAAGAAAGGATCGCTGTCTTTAAGCAGTTTTTATGCTGACCATAATTGCATTCAGCTGAAATTTTTAGAATAGTAGTTTGTACGAAATCTATTTGATCTGGTACTTGTTTGTCTCCCAATTCATAGGTTTGGTCAGATTTTATGATGCATAGAGCAATAGATCTTTCAGCATTTGATGTCCATGGAGATGTATATGAGGATGGTAATTTACTTACATATTTTGTTCATTTCTTGCAAAATAAAGATAAATAGATAAATTCGTATTTCTGTGCTATGCTATCATCTTGATAAAGTCAAAGACCAAGTGAATAATAGAAGATGATATAACTGGTGAACAGTCTAGCTGGTTTGGTGAGTGACCACCTGCATACATACACCTCTGTATTCACTTCATGTCTCTGAGGTGAATAGCAGGAATGCCTAATTTCCTTCAAGCCCTAAGGCCTAAGGAGATGCCGTCAATGTGTGTTCAAATGAAATTATTGCTTGGTTGTCGTAGGTTTCTGGTAGCTTGACTTTTCTTTTGGCCATGAACGCTATATATACGTAACTTTGTGAACCGCATGACGCTTCTAGCACAAGTGTCATTTAATATGTCAATGAACATCATTGGGGAATGTCTGTAACTACTTAGGTGATTGGTGCCAGTTGTAAATGTGCTGATTATTATAAAGTAGGCGAAGTTCTTCCATATATGCCACATTTTGCAATTCTTACCTGTCTTCAGATACGATTTATGAACAGCCTATAGTTTGAGGGCATTTTTGAACGTATTGATTTCAAGTCATATGTTAGTTCATAGAAAATTTCAATGCACGCCGAAATGGCTACTTTTCCGCTTCAGGGGGTATTTGCCCCTCTGCCCCACTTAAAATCGTGTACGACATTTTGGAAAATTGAATGATATCAGTGTGGCCAGCTTCAGGTACAGATTGAATTGAATTCAGCTGGATGATTGCTTAAAAAATGGAGCGTAATTGAGTTTGAAGTATGGGATTATTAAGGGTAATTCCACCTCGTTTTACCAGTGGCAGATCATGGACGTAGACAATTGAGCGATTTAGGATAATAGATGAAGAAAATTGTCGTAATATACTTTAGAGTATCATTGTGGTAGATTCTTTATAAGTTTTTCTCTATCATAATATAATTTGTTTTATCATGTCATTGATATGATTACTCGTTCTTGAAGGCCTCGCATTCCATTCATTCTGTTGTTATTTTACTGGCCTATTTTAACAAAGTTAGCTGCTGGAATACGAGAATTAGTGATTTTGTTTCTTTGGGAATCAATTGCCTGGCAAAGAGGCTGACATCGCTGTCCACCTATCAGTCTGCTTAAGGCCAGACCTACTTTCGTCTACCTTTTTAATTATGTACCAGTGAGTTTGAGTTAAAGTTAATGATGATGTACCCATCAGTCAGTATTATTTTTGCATTTACTACAAAAGTTGTCACATTTTGAGTCGCAAGTAATGAAGAATGTAATGTGAGTTGAGAGTATTAATTGTGTGTTATACTGATGCTTATGCTTCTTATTAATTAAAATTTATCGGCACTGTTTGTTACTGATTATTCAATAGTAATGTTTGGTCGTCTTTTGAAAAAATGCGATATATTCAACGTTTCTATATCTACTACTATTTGTATGATTTATCCAATGGCTTCATCTACTACTGCTAATTAAGTCAGACATTTCAAATTTTCAGAGCTTTTGAAGTTAATTCTTACGATAAAATTTACCATGTTGTTTCCTTTGGATGAATATAAATATCTGAGGGAGAACTCTAGTTTGTTGTCATTATGAATGTTATAGCCTGAAGTTGTTGTTGTTGTTGTTCATAGATACATTTGCTAGTTTACAGTGGTCACCAGATTGCAGAAAGATCCTTTACATTGCTGAGAAGAAGATTGCAAACTCGAGGTCCTACTTTGATCAGGGTATGTTTTTTGGAGTAAATTTGAATGATCGAGTAACCATAGGGATATATTGAATGTCCTCTGACTCTTATGTGGAATTAGTTGTGTGAGTAAAGTATTCAAAGTTCAGTTTTAAAAGTCATTGGACTTGAATTTGTTTGTAATGTTTGTCGTACTGGAGATTAGAGTTATCTGAAGTTTCTAAGCAACCAACTGCATGCACCATTTTCTACTATTAGTATATCATGGTTTGTTTTCGTTGTGACCAAACCACAAGAGCAAAGAATCTAAATACAAGAGCAACTTATTGTCTACATTCTTTTCTTTTAATTTCTAGCAACTACCCCTATTGTAACTAGCTCTCTCCTAATCTCCTAATCCACAATCTCCTGCCACTCAACTACCTCTTTTCTAATATTACAGATTATCCAATCACATTGCAAAACAAAATAGCAATGAATTTCCTAATACAGCCTCGTTTGAACCTAATTTTCTTTCCATTATGCCACATCTCCCTCCCTAAAATAAGCGTAGCCCCCAAGGTATAACAACAGGCATAAACCCGTAAGCAAATATAATCTAAAAAGCATCATATTTAAAAATCTACTCTTTGGTGACTGGTACTTTTCGGGGTCTGTGGCAAGCCTTCATTGGTTATTTGCAATCTTTGAAAGCGAACATTTATCTGACCAAAGTGAAATTTTCAGGCGTTAACTTACGACCAGAGTTCTTATTGTCATTTAATATATTTTGTCATTTAATACTTCCTTTGAATTTCGTGTTCTTCCAAACTGTGACCAACGATCAGGACATCGTTCAGATAAACAGTAGATTTATTGCGTAAGAGATACAACATTGGAAATTAGTCTGAAATGTCGGGATGGCGCTAGCCAGCTCAAGAGCCTTACGTTTGTTGTCATGGATATTGCCTCCCGGGATGACAAAAGAGGTCGTCTTTTTTTTTGTTTTATATTCTCATAAAATTTACAATGACAAACAATTACAATACAAAGTCTAGGGAGCATGGAAATGCATAACAACCCTAAGACTTACACTTAACATAGAGACATAAATATTACAATAATAAGCTACAAAAGTGATTGGAGTGGTGTCGCCCATCGTGCCAATAGCGTTGCAAATATGACAAATCATCACAAAAAGCTATTGTAAAAGGAGATATCAAGTCTACCTATGTTCCTTGCTAATCAAAAAAAAATTTTTGCCCAGACACGATGAGCGACACCACTCCAATCGTAAAAGGAATAAAATTTACACAAAAGAGAAAATAATTTACACGAGAGAGGTTTTGACGAGAAAGTTAGTAACTTATTGGAACCGTTCTGAGGCCTGAATGTATTTTAATGTTGCATCAAGAATGTTTTTATTTGAATCAAAAGGTAACTTTTCATGGCCATAAAGGAGTATTTGCAATAGTTCTTTGTTTGGAGGGTTAGATAGGCCATGAGGACGCAATATTGTATTGACGCTGTCGAGAAGATCACGTCTCTGTATGTCATAGGCACTGCAGAGCAGCAAAAAGTGCTCCGTATCCTCAATACCATCGTTTATCAGGCACAGGGGATTAAAAGTGTCCCTAAAATTATGTTTAAATTTGTGGTAATTTAGCTTACTTAGTCCAACGCGTAGCTGCGTTAAAACAGATAATAGTTTTGGATCATGAATTCCATAGACCGATTTAGAGGGTGGACGAATGAGTCCTAGAAGTTGTTTCTTGAAAACATTCACTGAGCAGGATTCACGAATTTCAGGGTCAAGTTTTTCCCATTCCGACAAGCAGTTTGGGTAGAAAGTTGATTTAAATCTCTCTGTTCTCGCACGTATTTGCCCTATTGTAGCCTGCCTGCGCAGACTGTGGTTTGACTCCTGGCGTTGGGGTATAGGATTTCTTGTGTAATCTGGAGTTAAATTTTTCATAATCTTATAAAAGAGGACAAGACGTCTACTCCATCGACGGAGGTCGAGAGACTCCCAGCCAAGCTCTTCATATATTTTTTCACGCGATGTGCCCTTCCAAGCGCTAGTTGCTGCTAATGCAGCAGAATATTGTACAGCCTCAAGTTTCTCCATTTGATTGGTTAATTTAAAGCTATGACTAAATTCACAGGTTTTATGAGGGATATGATATATAACGTCACCATAATCCAAGTGTGGCCGGACATACAGTTTGTATATTTCGTTGAGGATGTGTCGTGGTAGGTATTTTGAGAGGAATCTCAACATCCCTATTCCTTGTCTAGATTTAGAAATAATTGACTTGATGTGACTAGTAAAGGACAATTTAGAGTCTAGTATGACTCCATGGTGCTTTTGTTCCTGGACATTCTTGACAGGGACATCATTAAAAAATATGGGTGGATGATTCATTGGAATTCTCTTTTTAGAAAAGGTCACTTCAACTGCTTGCTTGTTGGGGTCAGGATTAAAGGACATTCGCCAATTGTGCGCCCAAAGCTCAATAAGATTCAGATCATGGTTTATATCAAGGGCAGCTGTATGTGGATCGTGAACAACTGTGAAGATCGATGTGTCGTCGGCAAATAATTTCACATTACACCTTAAACCATCTGTCAAGTCATTAATATAAATGAGAAACAGAAGAGGACCCAGGATAGAACCCTGAGGAACACCAGCTGAGACGTTACCCCATGTAGATGTCTTACCATTCAAAACTGTACGCTGTTTCCTATCATTGAGAAAGCTTTGTATTAAAATCAGTAGTTTACCAGAGACACCAAATTGGCTTAGTTTATAAATAAGACCCTGGTGCCAGACTCTGTCAAAAGCCTTTGAAATATCTAGATAAACCGAACGGACATCAAGAGTTGGATTGCAGTCAAATGCTGAAAAAATGGAATTGACGATTGATAGTAACTGATTAACAGTCGAGTCTCCTGTACGAAAACCTGACTGGTTTTGGTTTAAAAGACTGTTTGTATCTAGGTGGTGATAAAGCGAGTCAAAGATAAGTTTCTCTAGAATTTTACCGAAAATTGGAAGGAGAGAAATAGGACGATAGTTGTTCTTAAGAATCTTACTGTTCTTCTTATGGATGGGAACTACGTTGGCTTGTTTCCAAACTTGGGGGAACACACCTTGGGTCATGCAGGACTCAAATATTAATCTAAGGGGTAGAAGGAGTGCATCATCGCAGATTTTTATCATTCGTACTGAGATATCGTCCCAGCCATGAGCCTTGTTTGGGTTCAAAGATCGGATAATATTCAAAATCTTCTCATCAGACATAGAAAAGTCAGTGAGCAGTGAAGTATTCGGTACTGATGGCGGAGGAAGTTCGCTACCAGTATCAATTGTCGTGCACTGTTGTATGAAATAATCATTAAAAATTTCTGCCTTTGCAGTAAAATCCAACACAAATATATCGTTTTCTATAAGGAGAGGGATTATTGGTATTTTAGCTTTATTCAGGATTTTATTGATCAAGGACCAATAGAGTTTTTTACCTGTTTCAGGGTCTGAGAGTGTTCTCCCTTTTTTTGTAAGGTACTTTTCCTTAGCGTCCTCAATTAGTTTTGATCCATGAGCTATCATATTAGTAATAGCCTCCAGCCTATCCTCTGGCTGCCCGTTTCTAATAAAAGACTTATAAGCCCTAGTCTTTTTCCTGATGAAGTTTTTAATTGGCTGTGTTATCCAAGGTGCCTGCCGAGGCCTAACCGTGATTGTTTTGTTAGGTATAAAGTTCGAAAAGATATTGAGCAAGGTTTCATTTAGAGTTTTAACTTGCAGGTTAGGACATGCGATGTCTGATAAGGTATCTTTCCAAGGAAACATTTCAATGCTTTTTTTGATTGCAGAAGCTTCTGCACGGTCATAAAACCAAATCCTGCGTCTATACGGAGGTGGAGACAAAGTCCTTACATTTAATTTACCATGGACAATCTGATGATGATAGTTCTCATGTAAAGAGGGATGGACACCAGTTTCAAGGAATAGGTTTGGCTGATCAGTAAAAATAACATCTATGCAAGATCTTGAGTTTCCAATAAAATGCGTTGGTTCGTTGATTAATTGGTGGAGCCCAAGGTCAGAAGTAAAAGGTTCAAAAAGTTTACCCTCTTCATTTTCGATATCATCTTCCCACCAGTTTGTAGAACGGCAGTTAAAATCACCAGTTATAATGACACTGTAAGGGTTTTCACCAGACATCTTGGACAACATGAGTTCGAAATTATTCGTGAAATCCTGGAATTCAATTTGGCTCTGACTGGGACTCCGGTAGAGAATCGCAAAAAAGTATTTTTTCTTATCAAGCTGAACTTCGCACACAATGCATTCAGGGAGGGTCGCCAGGTCTTGTCGGTTTCTTGCAGGGAATGAATCTTTGACATAGAGACCTACACCTCCCCGTTTTACATTATTTGGGTGGTTGCTTGTGAAAAAAGAGTAGCCAGTGAGATCTAATCTGCTTTCATCTACAGTGCTATCAAGGTGGGTTTCAACAATACCTATCAGATCATAATTATAAACTGCGTTGTACGCTTCAATAAGAGAGACGCGTGTAAAATCATGGGCAAAAATACTATTTAAGTTCCAGGAACAAAAGTTGAAGGTGCTTTGCTCTGGACCAGGGTTTGTCTCAATGTCGCCACTTCTCAAAATGGTCAGATAAGTTGTCCACTGCAAGTGAAGCGTATGACATATTAAACATGTTGCATAGAAATAGGTGTATCTGAAAGCTAAGGATTTCAAAGTGCAGCGAGTACAAGAATGAAGGTAGAGAACAGAAAAGCGTTTCGTCAGCTCGAATAGTATGTAAAGTGCAGCTTTTGTATGCGAATATTAATGGGCAAAGACGTGCAAGAAACAAGTGTTTGGATAAAGCGAAAAATGTGCAGCAGTCTGAACGATCATAGTGAGAGGTAAAGCAGGAATTGAAATTATAACAAACGTGCAACAGAAAAGGCATAACTTGAAGATCACGAGAAATATTGAAAGGGGTTGTAATCCGTGAAGAATGTTTTGCTTGGTACTTATTGGAAAATGGAATGACGCTATTGCTACTCTCCAATGATTTACATCAACCGGCATCACGAAACTTTAATCTCCTCGACAGGGAAATAGTGCAACCTTGCAAGGCTAATATTCTAAAAACAAAATTACTTTTTCTCTCTCGTGTGAACAAATAATTGGGCGAAATTAAACTAGAAAAAAAATGCAAATGCAACAATAAATAACACTGAAAAGTTTTGAACGCAAATGTCCTCAAGGGAAACTCAGACAATACTCCTAGAGGTTGAAAACAATTCATTGAACGAAGACAATATTATCAGCGATTTGCCAATGTAGGGCTTGCAATGTAAGTCCACCTGGGAATTCAAACTTGATTATGGATTGGTAATGAATGATCAAGACAATTTGGAGTCCAAGCTGAAAAAGTAGTAATTGGGACACTTCTTTAAAAATCACGCCTAAATAAGGAAGCAGATTTCAAAAGGAGAATGCGAAACCTACGTTTAAAAGGGTAGTTACGTTGAATATAGTTGAACCATGATACCAACAATGGAAAAATTTGTTTCGAAGTTATTTCGAATTCGAGGTTAAGACTTTCTCTAATTTATCAAAATCAAAAGTTATTTTCTCGAGAGAAAATAACGACATTTAAGGGACATATACCAAACCTTACAACAATTTCTCCAATTCACTCTCGCTTGAGAAGAACTTAAGTGAGCCATCTGCAAACTTTACACCTAAACGACAGTTTATGTCCACAAATGCAAACTGAATTCTGGGTCTGAAACTGAAACTGAATTCTGAAACTGGGTCGTTTTCAAAAGAGGTCTTCTCTTTACTTGGTTTCTCCACTGGAACTCGCCAATAACCAGATGCCAAGTCTAACGTTGTAAAATATTTGTTGCCTGACAGTGTATCAGTTAAATCGCTGACATGGGAGCGGACATGCATCATACACGTAGGTAACTTCATTTAGCTTCCCAAAATCGATGCGAAATCTCCAGTTCCACTAACAATTGTTCTTTTTAACTAGAACGATAGGACTTTCCCTCGTGTAATTACTCGGCACAATGACTTCATTTTTGAGCATCTCTTTTACATGCTCTTTAACTGCAAACCTTGGGTAATCGAAGTGGTAACTGTTTTGCTGGAGCTGCATATTCAGTGCAGTGTCTATTTTGTGTTCAGCTTTGGAAGTTAGACATAGCTCACTGAAGTCAGTTGCAAGCAACCCTTGGTGCTTCTTTATAAAATTTTCCATTTGTTCTTTTTCTTCTGGCTTTAACTGATCAATATTATATTGGATTTCATTGGAATTTACATGGTTATCTCCCTTTTTCTTCAAAACTGGGTCGTTTTCGTTAACTTGGAGGCACCCTGCATTTGTTGCTTTATGCAGCTTGACTCTATCTGCCCCTGGGCTAATAATTTGTACAGGGACTGCCCACTGTTTAGGCTAGACAAGAGCACTTGCCACGAATACACTTTTTATCAAGATCACAATTTGGCTTCATAACACTTTCAGCAATCAATGGATTTCTATCAAGAGCTATCTAAATAATTTCATGCCTACGTGGTATTTCTATGTCATCATTTAATTTTTCAACTAGAAGGAGAACCAATTCAAATACTAGGTCTTTTGTTCAGCTTTAAATTTCAATTTCTTTGTCAATTATTGCTAAATCTAATCTCACCATTCTGACGTTCTGCCCTGATCTCTATCTATCTTCATTTCTCTCATTTGTACAGTTTTGTGTTCATTATCTTAGAACTTGGGTTCTGCAAGATTCTGTGACTCATTTTCATCCATTTCCGCTTTGTTAGCTTAGTGAAGTATTACAGCTATTGAACTGTCTGAAAAATACACAGAACTGACTTCACCTGTAGTTCTTTAATTAGAAAGGGTGTATCTCTATAGTTATAGTCAGGTCGCTGAGGTTCTCAACACCTGCAAAATTTGTGGGCAATTTAATTTTTGCACAAAAATGCTCTTTAGACATTATTAAACATAAATTTACCTGTTGGACATGCTGAATTTTCTTGAGAGGCCTATCCATCAACGTGTTATCTTGCTGCATTGCTTCTTGCTCTTCGAGCACGATCGCCATTTTGAAATAGGAGGCGTTTTCGCGAAACCGAGGCTATAGCAATATGTTGGCTTGAGTGGATGACCACGTGGGTTTAAGAAGGTTCATGTAAAACCATCTGATTGTTTTGCAATTTCTGTCGCAGTTACATGATTATCCTCCAATAGATGGATTTAAAATTAATTTTGAGTCCCAAGAAGAGAAAAAAGACTAACGCAGTCTCAGAACACCAATCTCTGACACAAGAACGTTTCTGTGTGGTGCACAACAGAATATACGACAAAGAATCAAAAATATCTGTATTCACAGAATCTTCATGGAAGAGAGTAAAAGAAGCGAAGTAAGCATTATTTGCTTATAAATTTTTGCAATTCAAGTCGTATCATAGCGAAGTAGATTTGAGCCTACCTTTTAAGTACAGTTAGAGACGTGCTTTGAGATGTAGAAAATACTTTATATACATATATACATATATATATATATATATATATATATATATATATATATATATATATATATATATATATATATATATATATATATATATATATATATATATATATATATATATATATATATATATATATTTATTTATTTATTTATTTGCATGTATGTATCTCAAGTATTTGCATGTTTGATTATTCTAATTTATTTCCTTTAGCATCGTGCGTAAAAGCGAAGAAATAATACGTATAAGGTCCGAACTTGGAGTGGATAATGTTCCCGGTGAAAAATATGGCTATCATCGAAAGTGTTACTCGTATTTTACACATAAAAAAACGTTGGCGCTACTAAGAAGGAAGCAAGGAAGTATAACACCTGAAGTAAAGCGGCTATCAGGCAGAAAGAGAAACAGACGTGGTGTGTATTTTGCTTTATCTATGTAACTAATTTATTCAAAAACTTACTAGATCATATTTTCATGATAAAGCCTGGACCTTTATTGCAAATTTTTCATATTGAATATTTTCGATTTAAGTTTTAGATTAAATGTCAGATTACTAAATCATTACCATGGTCTCCAAAGTTGACGCCAGCCTGCAAATTACCTCCTTAGAAAAATTTTGCATCTCAGTATAATATTTGTCAATCTCACAGTGACATGATATTAGTGAAATCAAATTGTCAAACTCATCATTGCTGTTTCAGTTTCCACAATGAAAATGAGTAAGTTAATGCAGCATAAAATAAAAAAAGTAACTATTCCTCTTCAGGAAAGGTCATCGCTGATCATGAATGCTGCATCTGTAGATCGAAGAAAACAGCCAAGGGAGGCAGTGGGCATGAGAAATTAGAAAAATGCGTGACAGAAATCGGAGCAACTTCCCTTAAGGAGGCAGCCATTTCGAAGAATGATAACCCTAACCTGCTAGCTAACGTTGCTGGTGTAAATTGGGAAGTGATTAATGCACGAGAACTATATTATCATCGTTCATGCTTCAGAAGCTATACACGAAAAGAAAGAACAGGCAAAGAGAATAACAATGTACTTGCTTTTCAATCGATCATTGAGCATATAGAAGAGAAAGTGTTTTCTGAACGAAGGACAGCAGGAGTTCCTGAATTGTTTGACATGTATCAAAAACTCTTGGGCAATGATCCATTTGTATCTAGGGAGACTTGTGACATAAGAACGTTCCGTTCCAGATTATTAAGACATTTTGGACCAAATCTCGGTGAGTGGAATTCACAGAGCAGTGGCTACGTTTTCTACGATAAAGAAATTCCTATTGAGGAAATATTAGAAGTGACGAGAAAATTTCATAATGTAACGAAAAATGTGAAAGATGCCCCAATAGATGATAGAATAAAAGATGTCGCATCTGAAATTCGCAAGGAAGTGCTTGGCATGAACGATTCATTTTCAAACTGGCCACCAACGGAAGATGAATTAATTCAGTCTGAAACTGTAATCCCATTGCTTTTAAAAACCTTCCTAACAGCACTTTTGTCTAAAAGAACTCAGCCGAGCTCTCGTAAGCAGACAAAGATTGACTCTATTGGACAGGATATAATATACTGTATCAAAAATGGAAAAAGTCGCACATTGAAGCACACTCTATTGTCACTATGTTGCAAACGCAAAACAGGATCTCGTCAGGTTGTGAAATGGCTGAACAGATTCGGTCATGGAATCTCATATGATGAGGTATGCGTTTTGGAAACAAGCATTGCACTACAGCAAACAAAGAATCAGATACAAAGAAATTTCGTTCCAAATATCATCGAACCATCAAAGTTTGTTACGTTCGTATGGGATAACAATGACATAAATCCCGAATCATTAACAGGGGTAGCAATGCACTGTACGAACGGAATAATTATACAGCTTGCTGGCAGAGCACCTTCCTTAGTCACGGAAACCCCAGTTTCAAACTATTTGGCTCGAGAAAGGGAAAGATCCTTCAAAGCCATGCCAACTACTATTGACCCAATTATATCTAAAAAGAGAACAATGCCTGCCACGCGCAATACAGAGCTGTTACCTACAAGTAAACGGGAGCTGCATTCCAGGAGTCTTGATAATGCATGGGTTGTCTTGAGAAACCAAGCTTCATCTCGTGGCATGCAGTTTGCAGTTCCTAACTGGACCGGTTATAATTGTTTGATAGCCGAGAAAAGTGCTTCATACCACCAAGTCGCCTACTTACCGGCAATTGACAAGTCCCCAGCAAAGCTGGAAACCGTTGCAGAACTTCTTCGACAAACAAAAGCAAAGGCAGAAGCACTTGGCCTATCCGAAACTGATGTTGTTGCTGACCAGGCAATATATGCCAAGGCAGTGGAGGTGCTCATGATGCCACAGTACGAAGCTCTGAAGAAGTTCATCGTTTTGCGAATGGGAGCCTTCCATACATCGTGCACATTCCTAGCAGTGATAGGGAAAAGATTTGCCGATGCAGGACTACGTGATATCATTTTGGAAGCCAATTTACTCGGTAGGAATTTCCCATTTCTTTTTCTGTCATTACTTAACTTTCTAATTGTGCCCAAGTGTATTATGGGTCTTCCCATAGAGTAATTCCATGAAAATGAATATTGTCTGGTGACCAGCTATGTGCCATTCATTGGTAATACTTTTCAGGCCTATGATCCAAACCAGGGTCTTTTCATTGTGCAAGGAGAGGAAGTGTGATTGTTTAAATATTCTCAAAACAAGATATACTGAAGCCCGAACTTCGCCACACTATGCAGCATAGGAGACCTTCACTCTAATTCAAGGGGGAATTTGGTAGCCACAGGCCCTATCATACCAAAATGTTGTTCACACAACCCAGGTCTTATCAGGTACCCTTGCCCAGTGATGAACGAACTAAGTGCATTTCTGTTTTTCAGGGGAAGGTTCTGTGGAAAAAGTATTGCTAGGAAAGCACTACAATAAATGCATGCGGGTGTTGAAGTATGTTTTTGATGCCCTGACACGTTTGAAGCTCCAGAGCTTTGAAAGCTGGCTAACAACACAAGATTCTCCTGACATACTTGAGCGGCTTGTTGAGTCAGAAGAGATGGAAACAGCAATACACGATCTGAGTGGCAAAAGTCTCGCAAGTCTGATGCATGAGCACAGTGCAGTGTTTGATAAACTCTACGAGTATGAAGAGCATCTAGAGAAAGAGACTGAGTCCGGGCCTATGTCTAGATTTTGGCAGTCGTTCCTGAATATGATGTGTATTTTATTTGCATTCATACGGTCAACAAGAACAGGGGATTGGGAACTTCACTTGCAGTCCACACAACGAATGTTACCCTGGATGTTTGCATATGATCGTCCAAACTATGCAAGATACTTGACTCTCTATTGGTCTGAGATGCAAGCTCTCCCAGAAATGCATCCTGCAATTCATAGGGAGTTTGAGTAAGTACGTTTATATTATTCTGCCAGCGTATGAAATTGTGCTCCACAGGAACCATGCTTTTTCTGCATTTCTAAGCAAGTCTGTACTATAATTCCAGGAAAATTTTGTTAGAAAAGTAGGCGGAATCAGTCGTCCTCCAGGGTTTACTTTAGTGTTTAAGAATTTATAAGGACTGTTTCATTTTTGAAGGATGATGTGAAGCTCTTAGTGTTCAGAAGTCTCAGTCTTAGTATTTCTTTTCAGGAATGGGAATTTCTCTGTACGCCGTCAACCGGGGTCTTTCAACGCAGTTGCTTCTGATCAATGCATAGAACAGACAATCAATAGAGAGCAAAAATGCAGAGGTGGTATAAGTGGATACAGTACGTCACCTGGTACCGTGCAGAGGTGGGTACTCACCAGTCACTGTGCGGCTAAAGCTCTTGGAAAGATGGAAGCCATGCTAAGCATTGACCAGGAACTGTCAGTTACGAAAGATATTGGTATGAAAAGGATGAGTTTTGATGAGGAGAAAGTCTCAGAAGCAACAGATGTTATTTTGACCTGGGGAAATCCATTTGATGATAGTTGCAGCCTCGTCAATTTGGCCTCCGGCTTAAAAGCTCCAGATGATGTTCAAAAAGATCTCCTTGAAGCTCGAAGCCGTGGAGAGTTTGCCTTGGGACAATTCGTTGAGAAACGAATCAGAACGAATGACACCTGCTTCTATGACCCAATTAAGAGATGTAAGCTTAAAACATTTGCTACAATGAAAGCTAAGAAAATTTGTAAAGTGAATGAGAAAGCAGCTACAATACGCGCTGAGCGGGGAATGTTCGCCAAACTTCTGGTGATAAGAGAAAAAAGAGACACGGTAAGCATGAAGGAACTCATTTCTTACTCTCTTGGTCCAATACCTTGGTCACTTGCTTTACCTGATGGGGGATTGGTGAAAACAGTGAAGTCTAGGCTGCTCTATGCTCTAGAAGCTAATGTTCCACATCTGGAAACTTTGCCAGAAGGAACAACTTTTATCTTTGATGGAATGGTCATTCTTCAGCAGCTCAACACCTCCCACCTTGATACCTTCGGAGATATATCAGACTTTATCTTTAAAAGAATATCAAGGGGGAATGCTACTTCAATTTATTTTGTAACAGATCAGTACCTCGAGCACTCTGTTAAAGAAATGGAAAGGAGACAGCGCGGGAGCTGTGGTGTACTTCACATAAAGCTTGAAAGACGTGACCAAAAGACCCCGAAGCAGTTTAAGAAATATTTGGCTGATCCGAAGAACAAAATAGAGCTGGTGAAGTTTTTGCTAAATGACTGGAGCCACCCAAAACGTTTCAGAGACCGAATTCGAAACAGGGTCATTTATGTGACAGTGGAAGATAAGTGTTTTGCCATTGCTGTAGTCAGTGAAAATATATGTGCTGTTGAAGTAGAGATGCTGTGTTCTAAGCAAGAAGAAGCAGACACAAAAGTTTTCCTGTGTAGCAAACATGCTGAGCAATACAGAAATGAGAACATCTGCATCGTCACCGTAGACAGTGACATTGCGATATATGGGGTGTACTTTGCAGATAAGTTTACCAGCAACATCTATATTGAAATTGGATCTGGGAAGTCAAGGAGAATTTTAGACGTAAAAGCTATCTTCACTAATATAGGTAGTTCCATTGCACATGCGCTTCCAGCTTTGCATGCTTTCACAGGAAATGACTATACCAGTGCATTCCACGCGATTGGAAAGATTAAAGCATACAAAATTCTCAAGAAATTCGAGCACTTTCAGTACGTATTTGGCATGATTGGTCAAGACTTCGAGTTTGACTTGGAATTATTTGAAAGTGTTCAGGAATTTGTTTGTGCGCTGTATGGTCTCAAATCGATGGCTGATGTGAACGAAGCAAGATATGTAAAGCTTTGCTCAAGAAAAGGGAAAATGCCAGAGCCACAACAGCTCCCGCCAACAAAAGATGAGCTATTGCACCACTGCAAACGGGTATCATACGTCACTGCAATAATCAAGCAAGCTCTGGAGCTAAATGTAGAGTATCCATCGCCTCAAGGACATGGCTGGATAATCACTGGCAGCGGTGACTTAGAAATAAAATGGATGGCACAAAAACCCGCTCCTGACTCAATTCTTGAGATGGTGTCATGCAACTGCAAGAGGACGAAGTGTCAATCAGAAAGCTGTAGCTGCTTTGCGCATAGATTGAAATGCACGGATATGTGCAACTGCAGCAAATGTGAGAATGAATTTGATGATGATGACCTCCAAAGTAGTGCCAGCGATTTTAGTGATGATGATGTTATGGAGATGGGGGAAAATGAGGGGCTTTCAGACTAAAATTTTTTGTGCAATTGTCAGGACAAGTAAATTCCTAGAAAAGCTATGGATCCCATCTAATACCATAGAAAGGGCTTTGGGCTTCCACAGGTTGGGGGCTTGTCCAAATTTAGCCCTTGGATTTCAGTTTCATATTCAAAATCTGAATTGTTTCTTGTATTCATTATCATGCAGTTTCTAAAACAGACTGAGCTAAAACAACCAATTGAAGAACTTTCTTCAAAGTACAGTTTTAGATTTTGAAATGTTGCCCCCCTGCTTTCGGGATTTTGGAAAATTTTGGTTCCGGTTTGCAGCTTCTGCTAACCCCTGTCGAAAAGACCCCTCGCCGTTCTGTGGAAGCACGTACCAACATCTTCTAACTTGATTAATTCTCGATGACTTTTTGTCTCAATTAACACCTTAGGACCAGCTTGAAGTCATTCTAAACTACTCATATCTGCTTGCTTGGTGAGCAGAACTTAATCATATCTGTATAGTACAATATTATGGAAACGTGAATGGATTTGTAACGGCTAATCGCAATGATCCAAACACTTGCCTGTCACCCATGTGGTCACCCACTCCAGCCGGCATATCGTAGTAACCTCAGTTTCGTGAAAACGCCTCCTATTTAAAAATGGCGACGGTGTTCGGATAGCAAGCAGGATCGTTGCAAGCTGAAACCTTGATGGAAAGGCCTCTCAAGAAAATTCAGGATGTCCAACAGGTAAATTTATGTTCGTTAAGGTCTAGAGAATGTCTTCATGCAAAAAATACATTGCCCGCAAATTTTGCAGGTGTGCACGCATATTTTCCCCGTGGCGACCTGACTATTAGAGAAGGTGCTTCCCTAAAGGGCGTGGTTCCAAAATTTTCTCGAAGGGCTTCACTGCCTATTCTTAAGAGCCCACCTCTACATGATCACAGTCCAAAAAATATATGCTTCAAGTACAAGTCAGACTGCTAAATATGAAATTCTTCAAAAAATATGAAGGAACAGCACTAGTTTAGATGGAGATCCACCCTGTCATATTCCAAAGAATGTGCCACAATATGTCATTTTATATATTGTTTGATAACCCTTCAATCAAAACGAAACAACAATCTGCTCTGTTTTGTTTCAGATGCGTCAGCATCTTAATGTATTTCAAATAATGATTCTGTATCTTACAACTGGGATAAGTCAGAGTCAATATCTTTAATTGCATTCATCCTTTGATTGGGGCCGATATGAATGCATCATAATGAAGGATTGCTAAATATCCCTCCGGATATTGATCTACAAGTAACCAGGTATAGGTTCAAGCATACAGCTTCTGGGGCCCTCGGATCCCTGCCAATTTTCTCAAAGAGATGAAACTGTATTATCTTGGGAAATTGTAGTATCGTACATTGTATTGTTGCAAGCTGAAAACCCTCCATTGTTTGAAGGCAATGAAGTAAACCGTTTGCAAGCACAGTAGAAAAAACTATCTACTTGATTTTCCTGGCCTTTTTCTTATACACGAATGGTTTCAGAACTGTGCAAGTAATGGAAAGGATTTGTCATTTACAAGGCAGCAAATGAAAGAATAGTTGGCAAGAGAAGAAGCAGCATTTAAAATGCACGATTTAAGGGCTGTGTGTGAAACTGATGAAGTCCAAATTAATTTAGCTTAGACGCAGGTACTGTGAATCGATAGAGTCAGTTATTTAGAAGAAATTCAATTGTTATTTTGATGAAAAATACAGTTTGAGCTACGGTCACAAATTGCATATGAAGATATTTTGACTAACCAGTATGATGGGTGAGTTTGCACTTACAAATACCGTATTTACTCTATTATTCCCGCTGCGGGATTACTATTTCAACCTCATTAAAAAATGGCGGGATTATTAGAGAGGCGGATATATTGGAGAGGCGGGATTATTTTGTCAATGCCTTGAAGTCAAGCTGCAGATACGGTTTCAACTAAAAATTCTCCTCAACATACCTAACATGATTGGGACAAATCAGATAAAAAAACATACAATTTCGAGAAAGTTCATAATAATATACCAATAATAGTAATACCTTTCTTCGAAATACTTTTTTAAACAATAAAAACAATAACTTTTTCAAGAGTAATAAAAACGATGAACGTTATTTTCAGTCACTTTGAACATGTCCCATATCATCAACGAACATCAACAATAAAGTCATCATTCATACTTTCTTCTTCGGGAACTTTATCTTCGTCGGCTATCTCCATAGCTTACTGAGCACTGAATTTATCATTATCGTCAGCAGTGCTGTCCTGCATCATTTTGCTGAACTCGTCTAGCTTCCCTGCGCAGCATTTGCCTTCTTTGAAAACCAGAATTTGGTCGTCTTCTGATTGATCCAAATTGTTTGTCAATCCACAAGCTTTAAACGAATATCGAATCAGGCTTGGGGATAAACTATCCCAGGCACGAATAACCAATCTAACGATTTCTTCCCACGGAGCAGCTTTCGGGTTGCCGCCGGCTGTGAAGTCTTGTTTTCCACTTTCTAACCACTCGTCATAGCACTTGGTATACACGGTCTTTGAACGGCTTATTCCAGCAAACATCAGGAGCTTGCACAGAGCCAGTACACCCGCCTGGAATCACTGCAGAATGAACCTTCAACCTTTTCATTGCCTTTTTGTGGCTTCACTAATGTGGCATTTGAAACTGTCCCAAACTAGCAACCGATTTGGGGTAAACATTGGAAAGCCGATAACCTTGCTTAAATAATCTTCTGTAAGCTCCTGGTTCATCCAGTTTGTTCCTTCAAACGTCATAACCACACGGCCACCATATTTAGCAACGAGATCTGGCTTATTTTCAATAGCTGTAACCTCGCAACAGAATAATTTGTGCCTTAGGCCTTCGGTTGATAGTTTACGATCGCGGAAAAATCTGTAACTAGTACAATGGGAGTATTGAATGAATTTATCTTCCTCAATTGTTAGAAACATCAAATTCTATTTGTAAGAGCATTTACCATGAGTATTCCTGGCTGGAGTTTGGTCAACATAGGGAAAATAGACCTAAATCCAGTTTGGAGATGGTTGTAGTAACCATTAGCCTTATATGATAGAATTTCTACAGAAGGAAATGTATACCTTATAGTGAGTACCTAATTTGATAATCCTCCGGTGTTTTCATTTAGTTTCATTTCATAATTTTTATACACGAAACAACCCTTCACCAGAAGAATTACAAAGGAAGTTATTTATAATAAAAGCAATCATTAAATTATAGACAAAAAACATAAGATAAACCTATTTATTTTAGATCTGCTCTCTCAAGGGGTCGTGTTTATTAATGTTTTACTCTTCACATACAATTTCAGTTGCCTTTTAAAGGTAATTATTGTTGGCAACTCACGTATATTAATAGGCATATTATTCCAGTCCTTAAGAGTTAGTAGTGAAAGCTTTTTTTATAATGCTCAGTCCTATGCTTAGGGATCTGGAGGTTTTGGCTATTTCTCGTACTGTAAGCTGAGTAACTAAACCATGATTTATACTTTTGTATAGAGCTTGCTGGGTAAAGTTTGTGTGGGATTTTATAGTTCATGACACTCCTATCAAAACAAATTATGTTTTCTACTGTCATCCCAGGATATGACCAATTATCTTTCATTTTAGCGTTCCTGATTATTTTGAGAGCCCGTGTTTGGAGTCTCTGCAGGGTGCTATTTCTGTTTTCGACAAACTGCCCCAAACAACATCACCATAGTGCAATTGACTTTCTACTAATGCATGATAGACCATGCATAGTTGTGATTTTGGAAGTATATGTTTCAATCTCTTTGATGCCCAAATCCCAGAGTAAATGTCGTCCATTGTGCTTTTGCATTTACCTTCCCTCGAATGGTTTTCATCAGCAATCAATCCATGGGATTGCGTTTGCGTTTCTCGTTTTATGCTCTGGTTATTAAGCACTAGGCTGTCCGGGAGGCTGGAGTGTTTTGTCTTATATGGGTGCCGTATCACCACGATTCTATTATTTGAGGGTTCGGGCTGAGTTGAATATTGAGGGCTATTTTCAAAGTCATTTAAGTAAATTGTAAATAGAAGGGGGCCTTAACAAGAACCTTGAGGTATACCGCATGTGACTTTCTTCTGGTTTGCTTTTGTTCCATTCAATGTATTAAACTGGGTTCTGTTTTTTAAATAAGATTCAAACCAATCTCTAGCTCTGTCTACAATCCCGTAAGAGTTGAGTTTCTTTATAAATATGTTGTGGTTCACACTGTCAAAAAGCTTTTCTTAAATCTAGAAATATGGTAAGGTTCATTTTGTTTATCCATATTCTCCAGCCAGTGATCCGTGCGGTTTATTAGGGATGTTTTTTGGAGTATGGTTTGCGGAAAGCAGCCTAACTGCTCGTTAGAATATTGTTGACCTTCAGAAACTCAGAAAGTTGATGATGTGGCAGTCGTCCCAATATCCTTGCAAATACGGAGATCATTGAAAATGGCCTATGATTATTTAGGTTTGACTTAGGTCCAGACTTATGAGATAAGTTAGCACTTACTGTTTTCCATACATCAGAAAACCCCATTCTTTATTTAGGAATTTAAAATGCACATGATGGATAGGTAATAAATTTCGCAGCATCTTTTACTGGATTTATGGTATCTTTATCTGGACCTGATGCTTTTCCATTCTTTAGCCGATCGATAGCATCTAAAATATATTTCTTATCAATTGTATTCAAAGTCATTTTACTATTACCAGATACGACATACTTCAAGGAACTATCCTCTGGCTTTAAGGTTATTTTTTAGCCAGGTTTGTTCCAACAAAAACAGTATGATGATTTGATGCGTCAAGCATATCCGAATCCTTTTTCAGGACTTTCCCATCTTTGTTGATGTCGGAAAGCACTGTAGCCTGTGTATCTTTGTTAAGGACTCTATTAATAGTTTTGCACATCTTTTTAGGATCCCTTTTGCTGTTTTTGACCATTGCCTTATACTGATCCTGAGTAGAATTTCGCATTAGCTTAGTTGCTCTATTTCTTTGCTTGTTATATGAACACCACAATTCGAGTAGCTATCTTTTCGACCCTATCTCGTGACTCCATTGCCTTTGTATATAGTGTATATAGCTCGTGGAAGTTTAAAACAACACTTTATTCCAACTCATTCCTTTCCTCAACATGGGGTGATGATAGCGACCAACTAAGCAAACCTATAACTTGTAATCGTGGACATAGCTTGAATGAGTACAGTAGCAGTTGTTTGCTAAATTTGTCAGGGTACTTATTTACAAGAAGATTTTGAATATCTCAAAGCTCATTTTATTCCCGGTTTTATTTCTGTTGGGTAGTAAAAATCCTCAAAATGGGCCTAAATGTAGCTGGGAAGGGCATTTGCTGAAAGAATCCAGGATGCTGATTGGCTGAAATAGTATGGGGAACTTTAATGTGATCAGAGCTCTCAGGCAATCAAAGATTTGGAACCTCTGCTCATTTGCGGATGTTACTAATTGCTGATTTGCATATATCATAATTCATCGGAGATCATTGCCGATACAGTTCGATATGTAAATTTTTCCACATATGGTTGTATTGTCACCCTCACCTATCAGTCGTAATCCAGCATTTTACACTCTTATGAGTTGCCGCCTACAAATGTACTTTCAGTGTCCTATATAGTGTTTCCGCTGTTTCCTACTATAGTGATATATATGCACTTGGCTTCTCTTTATTTGATTAGGAGCAGGCAAGAAAAAAAGTGATGAAGAGATAAAGGCACCAAAGGTATCAAATGGGTAGACTATTTTTATATTGTTATTATTATATTATCTTTTCCCGTTGAAATTACAATATATAGTTTCCCCATCGTAATTAATCACAGCTACCCTTATTGGATATCAGTGTCCTCGATCAGCTGTTTTCTTGGTTAGAATTCATTCGAAATAAAACAGATTTTATTGTGTTTTAAGCTGTTGTTACATTCTTTTTCCTTCTGAATGAAATTTCATGGTTATGTTTTTATGTGATTTATAGGGTGAAGAATATTTGTATAAGGAAGATTGGGGAGAGATGAAGAATGGTTTATGCTGCCCTGTCATTGTTATTGTTGATGTCATTGATTTATCAGTCCGTGTACTAGATGAGATTCCAGACCAGTTGTCACCGGGTCAGGTAGATTTATCCTTTTCCCTCATTTA
Organism: Mastigias papua; assembly: GCA_964019165.1. NCBI lineage: Eukaryota > Metazoa > Cnidaria > Scyphozoa > Rhizostomeae > Mastigiidae > Mastigias > Mastigias papua. The sequence goes on from OZ025280.1 coordinate 8,593,666, forward strand.
TTTGAGTTGAAGTTACTTGTATACTTGGCTGTAACTTTTATCTACTTCACTACAACATAGATGATTTTTAGAGAGCCTTTTTGATTTGGTAACTGATTGCCCATAAACTGAAGTCAGGTTGATTTGAGGGGAGTTGTGAGTTGATTTCGGTGTTGAGTTATCTGTTGATTTCGGCTTTGAGTTATCTGTTGATTTCGGTGTTGAGTTATGACTTGATTTCGGTGTTGAGTTATGACTTGATTTCGGTGTTGAGTTATGACTTGATTTCGACGTTAAGTGAGTATTTCGGATAAAAACAATGTATCCTCGAGAGTTTTTTATCATGCAGACTAGAATTTTTATAAAGATATCCTTCTTAATAGTGCTGTGAAAGTTATAAAATTTACGTTCGAAATCAGTAGCAAGATTAATCACTTGAGTTGAGTGTATTTGGGACCTGAAAATGTCTTATAGTTTCATACTGTTCTTTTATTTCGTTGGAATAGTAGACTTCTCATTTTGTGCTGATATTTGTTTTACAATTCTTCAAGGCAATTTGGGAATCTAATGACTCAATCATCTTTGTTGGATGGTGGAACATACCTTTTAAGCTTGGTTTAGTTTATTGCAGTAATAGAAGGTAAATTGACTTGTATTGTGTCCTCATCCCAAATTCTAGTGAAGCTGAAAAATGTGTATTCAGGGTTGCTCATTGTCTAGCGTCATTGACTGATATCAGACTATATTGCATTACAGTGCACCCACTTTCGAGTCAAATTTTGTACTTTATGATACAAGCATGAAGTTTGCCAAAAGTACAGATTTTGATGTACATATTGAAATCCCCACAACATAGCCACATTTTGTTCTTGATCAATCAGCAGATTTGTTTACATATTGTTATTAACCAATAAGATGCCTCTATCTTTTTACATCTTTCTATGTGTCTCCATTTTGAAGCGGAGTTGCTCTCCCGAAATCACTACTGAAAGCTTTTGGGCCGGAATATGCATTTATTTACTGAGGCCAGCTTTTAAGTGCAACCTCGTAATAAATTTTACACTGATATCTCGGAGCCCCAAGCTTGGAAATGAATGGTTTCTAAGATATTCTACATATGGAGCAGCGCCCATTATTTGTCTTGTATACAAAATGCACTTCTTTAATCACCTTTGACTATTAAACCCACGAGCACGTATTTATTAATGCATAATGTGTGAAGGAAACATAGGTTGTCCTCATGCGTAGTCCTCAAATTCATCTTGTTACTTCACGGTTCAGTGCTAGGAAGTCTTGATTTACCGTTCTTTGCCAAGGTATTTAAGGTTTATAAGGCAAATACAACATTCATATCATGTCTCAGATACATGTGTGAATTGTCTATTCAGCCCTAAGTTTGCTTCACATTTTGTGCATAATTATAATTTTCTTCACTTTAGCAGTTACGTTTGGTTTAGGAAGAGCCTCTTGTATATAGAATACTCACTGGACGCTGCTCCATGTGTAGAATATCTTGGAAACAATTCTAGGAGTGATAGTTGATAAACAGCTAGTTGGGAATAAAAGTTTAAGCGCACTAATGACAAAGTGAATGGAGGTCTTACAGCTCTATACATGTTGAAAATATAATTCAACAGTCCCAACTGTGTAACGTACTTTATGCATTGGTTGAGAGTAATCTGCGCTTTGCAAATGCTGTTTAGTATAGTTTGTCACAATCAAAATTCAGTGCTCTCTAACACCTTCAAGACAGGTCTTGCTCAATGTAAGCAAATGCAAGAATAAAAAATAAATTGTCGGCTTCCTAGTTAAACATAGAGAAACTTTCCTTTACGATTGAAATAATTTGACCTACAAGATCATGAACGAACTATGCCCTGAAAGTTTATGGGATAAAGTCGAAACGAAGCCTTTCAAATCGACCTACAATACGAGGCACTGTAAAGATCTCAAAATCCCTATATGTAGGACTGGATTTGTAAGAGAAAAGCTTTCAATACACGGCCATCAAGCTATGGAATGATACACTTGTCGAAATTCGTAAGCTGCCGACACTAGATCCTTTTAAGAAACAAGTATAAACGCATCTAAGGGCTTGCAAAAGAGCTTGGCCATAAAACACAACCCCCTGGAAGAACAACTATAGTTATATTAGGAATAGAGTTGTAGGGTTTATTCCTTCAGTATTATGATTGTAAAGCCATATTGTTTAGATATACTGAAGGGGTTGATTTGTATATAAACGATATAGTATGAAATAGAAATTAAACTTTTTATCTTTGGAGCATTATGTGTAGTGTTATGTATTGCAGAGGTATTGCGTGAGAAGATGTAGAGGGTATATAGTAGTAGGTTTGATATACATTCAATTGTTAATTACTGTTAACTGGAATATTTTCAATCCTAAGCATACCATTGTTTTTCAGGAGTGCAATTTTTAGGTTGTCATTAAATGGTAGTGGTACGGACTGCTGTAAGTTTTTATAAACGTTCATTATACTTTTGTTGCTCATTGATGTACTTTGTATTAACTGAATGACCTAAGTGCAGAGTTTTATATTGGAAACATATATGTAATTGAAGGGTTGATGTGGATGTCCCCCTCAACTTGACCCCTTTACTTATCAATAATATCTGCAGTATTTGAAAATCGGCGTAAAATCTTGAACGATTGAGCTTGCTTCCCATTCTTAAACTATATGTTATGACTAGCTGGGTGGCTTACTGAAAGGGAATTTGACGGGTTTCCTGTTAGTGAGCGGATTGATAGGGTTCTTATGCTAAAAAGAGAGACTCTTCATAGCAATTCAGATAGTAACACCACTAACCATCTTAAAAATGAGTGTCCCTTTAGTTACTACATACCATCCGGCTCTTGATAATTTGGTAATGGTTTTTCGGAGATTCCATTCTGTGCTCTAAGGTTCGAGGGAGCATAGGAGGGTATTTCCAGAGCCACAGCTTATTTCATATAGGAAATGTGGGAATCTTATGGATATATCTGTTTGGGCTAGGTTACGGAATGAAGGGATGGATGGGAATGATAAGGCTGGTCATCCCAATTTCTCTGCTGGGACAGAAACCCTTTTAAAGTAGATAATTCAGGAGTGTTGATTTCAAAAATCATGTACTTTTTCCGTACCATGTCAGGCCTAGTTAGTGCAAAGTCACATGATTACAGTCTAGAGGACAAATTGTAAAATATGTTTAGCTCGGTAAATTGCAATAAACGTTTTTTACCCACTTTAGGTTGAATGGTTTCATATTCTTGTTGAACTGGTGAAGACATGGACGTTGTCCTCTTTATGAGCCATTATAGTGATTAGTGTAATTCTCTCTGGTTGAGATGACATTTGCTCCCATTGACTGTTTTCATTGTTTGAAAATATGCATTTGTGCATTTACTGTCTGACTATGTGATTCAAGCAACTGCTGTTAAGTTATCTGCTTGGGGTTAGCTTGAAAATATAAATGCAATTAAAAATGAGAAAGATTCCTTCTGCTACACCTGTGGTACATGCATCTCCAAAAGGAGCGGAAAAACTATACAGTAGACAAATTTACAAGAGATCCTGCTATACTTACGTTTGAATTAGTCTTAACGACCAGGACAAACCATGGGTGCCTCCTGTTGTCAGCAAGTCCTGCAAAGTAAGTATTTGATTCGGAGTAAGGGAAATTATAACTCGCTCAAGTTCAGAATTCCTTTGATCTGGTGAGAAAAATTAATTTATTTGATGATTGGTACATCTGGATGACAAACTTAATCGGATGTAGCAAAAAGAACCAAGAAAGCTTACTCTAACCAGTAATTTCTTCCGCAACTTATATTTTCGTATTGATGCTATTGTACACTTCTATGTGCTAGTGAAAAATAGTTGTGTCGAAGCATTTTTCCTTGGTTATTAATGTAACCCTGTCGTGATGATGATAGACAATTGTTTGTTCATACAGCATCAACATTTGCTGCTCCCTATTTCTCATTAGAAATTAATGCTAAAGCATACACTCTCGTAAATATAACCTATTTCAATAACCTTCGCTTATTCGTACCTACGATGGAACCATAAACTTATCCTGTACATTGGGTTGTCCGTCAAAGTATAGCATAGTGATCATAGGAAATTATTTTGATACCTTAGTTTAGGCATAGAAAAGTGTTTATGTTAGCTCTAATCAAATTTTGTCGACATAGATTTTTCTTAGAATTTCAGTAATTGCACAAAAATTTTTGATTTCTGTGAAAGTTGTATAAAATGCAACGTGATAAAACAGAATAGTTAGATATGATGAGAGAAAACCTTTATCATTCTCAGAAGTAGCGCAAGTAAGTTGATTTGAATCATCTGAGATGCAACCTCCATCATCATCATCACCATCCGTCTGGTAGATAGTAGTCTATCTGTCAGTTGTCGAGCTCCTTATGAATTGTCTCCACTCCACTCGGTCATCATACCGTCCTTCTGCATGTACATCATGTAATGTTGTACCTCTCCTCACTAACGCTCGTTGTAAAATGGTTTGTTCTTGTACACCAGTGTAATCGGGGTTATTGTCGTAGTGGTAAGTCTCGTATATAACTATGTATATATATACACACTCAAATAGCTTCAATCACCAAGAAATTCTTAAAGAAATAAATAGATACTCAAGAAAACACGCAAACTTTTAAAACGTTTCGGCACAAGCCTTCATGAGTTTATCATTTTTCATCAGTTCATCAGTTCATCATTGTAATGTTAGTACTGATGAAGATAATATATCGAAACGTTTACAACAGAAGAAAGTATAATTTTGAATTTCTCTATGTTTTACATATATACTTAGTTAGTGAAATATATATATATATATATATATATATATATATATATATATATATATATATATATATATATATATATATATATATATATATATATATATATATATATATATATATATATATATATATATATATATATATATATATATATATATTTTTCGCGAGCTACTGATTGTATATATATATATATATATATTTGTATATTGAAATCTGTAAATAAAGGTATGCTGTTGCTGAAACATACTTTATACTTTAGTACCTGAAATATTCTATACATTAACATATTTACATTATTCATATAAGTTGATAGCATCATATATCCATTTCCAGGTCAATTGAGTGATGATGGCTGTTCTGTTCATTCACCCACTATCTCTCCTGATCTTTCGAAGCTGGTAATTGACTTTTATTCAAGCATTTCTAGCCTTTTGGTAGAAGGTATGATTTGTTGATTGGCCTTGATATGTCATTCCTTAGCCCGTGTAAAGGGATGCGTCTTGTTGAATGCACTTTTGTTTCAGGCATTTCTGCAGAGAGTGCAAGGTGGAACACATGAGGGATGCAGACAATTGATGATGGTATTGCCATTGATATTTAACATTTCTCCCTAATTTTCAATGGCCATTTGTCTTTTGTGTCTAGAAGAATAAATATTTGTGGGATTTGCATGCTTCCGAAACCAAATCGATAATCTAATACACCCTTGTTTTTATATTGTATACATACATAGTGGAGAAATGAAGCTGAATTCGTAAGAAATATAAGAAATACGGTCAACTTCGCCTCATTCGGATCACATGGGATTTTCTAGTTTTGACCGGATTACAGAAAATCCAGATTATGTAAAAGCTTTTTCAGTGATACTATCATTTACACACGACCCCGTAGAATGTCTGTTGTTGTTTAGGGGTTCACTTCCGGGGTTGTTGGACATGTAGAATGGTAGGAGTCAGGTCACCCCTTAATGCCGGGAGTCAAGTCAACCGGGAAAAAATATACACGTTGTTTTATAAGACACCTGACTGAAGGCCTGGCAGTAACAGTTTCTTAATTTCTGGCCGTAGTTTAGTTCTAAAAGCTTTTTAAAAGTTTCTTAAGTTGCTGAAGAAAATTACTGTACCCATATGGTTTGTTGGCTTATAAGCACATAAAACTTACTGTAGTAGTCCCTTCTAAATCTGTGCAGGAAAAACACGTTTGGAAACGGTGAAAGATGGCACGGAAATTTTAAGAGTTTCTTGGGTCTGTCTTTATAGGTCCACAAGTTTTTTCAATTGTAGGCTTTCTAGCACTACGTGTCTTATATACCGGATCCTTATATAAAAGACGTGTACTGCGTAGTGTAAAATACTGCTACCTTTCTTTATTCTTGCATATTTCAACAAAAGTTAATATTTTATTACTTGCATTTCAACAGAACTTCATATAAATAACAAATCCAGTATTTTAAGACTTTAGGAAGAAATCCGTAGTAGTTGTCTGACTTTTACGTGAGGACGATCGTATCCTGAACTCTTCTTATTTGCTCGTGAAAGCTGATACCTCCCCATTAAGGTGTTCATTAGCCTTTGCCAGTGTAAATCTATTAGGGAGATCAAGTGGAGGGATCGATGATCCGGATTATGGCGAATAAATAATATATACTGTACGAAATGGACCGAAATATATTTTCCGGTTTATGTATTTACCCGGATTAGGAGATCGGGGGTAATGAGAATTATTGTAGTGCACTTTGAAAGGAAGCTTATAGGACTTAGCAATTCTCTCCGGAATACACAAAATCCAGATAAAACCGATCTGAATTATTCGAGGTTGACTTTATATTAGAAACATTGTCTGGCGGACATTAGGGTTCTGGCAACAATCTCTTCATGCTAAACAATCTTTGATGTAATCGAAAGAAATCAAAGTACGTCAAAGTTAAAATCATCAAAGGCATAATAGCCAGTATTGTTGTTCCGTTCTTGTATGAAAAGATACCTAGCTTAAAATGCTAAGAAACACAGGAAAAGTACGTCTTGTGTAAACTAGCCAGTAGTCACACAAGAATTTTATTTTTTAAGTTATTTGTCTGAGTAGTCATAATATATCTTTCGAATCTGTTTGCAGTATGATTTAAAGCAAAAGTCTAAGTGCGAAGTTGTTCATGATATAGTTCAAATTTCATCAGGTTTTGTATTCATATTCGTACATATGTTATTCTTTAGTTTGAAATCAAACTGCAATAGTTGTTTTAATCAATTTTCTTCTTTCTTCTATTGTGGTTCTTACCACCTTCACCAGTATTAAAATGTCCCGTTGTAAAGTTAGACCCCCAACATATATGCAGCCACTTTTACTCCTGTCTCATTATTTCCCATAGGATTGTAAATTATCATCCTCTCAGTTAACTATAGCTTTTTTAGCTGTTTTTCACATTTGTGCAAATGCCACAGTGCTGATGTCCATTTTGGGTGTATGTAGGTATTGAAAAGTGAAGTATAAAAAATATTCGCTATAAGGCCCCATTAGCACATTATACATATCGTCTGACTGTGTTGACTACTTATAAATACATGTTTATCACTAGCTTCTTTGATAATAGTAGTCCGAATAGTCATGTCCTTATGTGTGTTACTGTGACATTCTTTCTATCATTTTCGTAAGTTGCTTTTTATTGCTGCTTTCATGATTCTTTTGTAATGCATTGAATTTAACTGCTACAGATCTTCACTATAGCACGAAAAAGCGGGAACATTTTTGTAGTGTACTGAAAAGCTTTTTTCGTCCGAAACTCATCCGAGTATGAAACGTCGGATAACGACCGAAATTAAAACCCAGATGAGAATGCACGTGATATGACGGATAATGCGCCCATTTGTCCCTATGATTGGCCAGTTAGCACCTATTCACCATTGTTTACTTGAGGAGTCCAAGTTAGAAATGAACTCTTTTTCTTCACATAAAACTAGGTTTCGAGTCTTTATGTAAACGGATTCCTAAACACTTAAATGAAAGGACGATCTTGCCTGTCCAATGATCCGAAATTATCGTCGGTACATGTGTCAGTGCATTCTGTTTTTTATAATAAGATGTTGTCCTATGGCCTAATGTGAAGTTTCACATCGGCACGTACGTAGGACATACCACGCAGAGACTAGCTGACAGAGTAAAACAACATGTTCCTACGAACATCAGGAAGAAAAGCAATATAATAAGAGAACAGCCACCTCGTATGTGTAAAAACCAATAATCCTAAAATGACTTATGAGTTGGCCATAAGAAAACATCTTATTACAGATCCAGAATGCGCCAAAACATATACATACGATAATCGACGGATCTTTGGGTAAGCAAGATCGTCCTTTCATGTAAGTGTTTTGAAATCAATGGTGAATAGGTGCTAATTGGCCAATCATATTGCCATATAAACGTATTTTTCACCATATCACGTGTACCCTCTTCCGGCTATATATTTCAGTTCATTTTTCGATCATTATCCGACGTTTTATTCTCGGAGGAGTTTCGGACGAAAAAGCTTTTCAGTACAATAAAAGAGTGCTCCCGCTTTTTGTGCTATAGTGAAGTTCTGTAATACCAACAGACCTTTTACCACAGATCTACAAATTCCGTTGTATACTATGTCTTTAAATGAACATTGCTGGACGCAAAATGGAGAAAGCATCATTCTGGATACAATTTTCAAATGCACTAAGGTAGAAGTAGCGCTTTTTAGTATTACAATTTTACTGTAAGTTCGCTGTATGTTGAAATCTAGCGCAAATTAGTGTTCTGTTTGGCTGTGGTCACATTACATAATCAGTTGTTGGCTCCTATAAGTGGTTGTTGATTTGTGTCATTCTAGACACTTATCGTGCTGTCCTCCTGTAGAATGCTTCGTATTATTCTATATAAGATTTATAGATTGCTGACGACTGGTGACAGAATGGTCATACACACTGTAGATCTCAGACTTTTCATATCAGAAGCCAAGCAACAAACCACAGAATGTAGGAGAAAGTGCAGTAGAAATTGTACTACTAGTGGCTGAGAAATGCTGTATAGCAGTCATTCAGTCTCTACTTCAGTGATTTACTTTAAAATCAAGGTATTATCATTCAGTGACATCATTCCTTTCCAATGCTTAATATGCTTGTTTACACAATGTCTGGCAATAAATGATTCTGTTAAATCTATTGAAATAGTGAAATATGTCCTGACTTTGGGTATAAGACCATAGTTGGCATCAATATACCTGTTGCATGGTACCTGCTACATTGGCTTGTTATAGTCAGTTGTGTGAATAGGGAAATAGATTTATTTTACCATTGTAATTTGTAATACTTACAAACTCTGAAGCATCTGAACAGGAAATGAAAGTTATACGAATTCAATCGCTCCGTGTTCTGCCACGTACAATAATAGTATGACACCTGTTAAAGTTTAGCCAATGTGAATGCAGCCTTACTCAGCGAACAATATTTTCATACCTGCATCATATCTTTCTCTTATATTTTCTAAGAAAAAATTAGTTAGAAAGTAGCTTGCTACATCAACAGTGTTGCATATTTACAATAATGCCTTGGCAAGGAGTTCTTCCTATGTATCAAATTGACTATTCGACAGTCGATTATTACGATTAGTCGATTATTTGAGGAAAGGGAGAACTTTAATTGTGAGTCAACATAGTGAAGTCAACGTCTTCAGTTATTTGTTTGGCAAATTGGCCTGTCTGAGTTCAGATTTCCCCTTATAAAATTCTCAGAATATCTTTCTTCGGAGTTTTATTGTGCTTCTCCGGTTGGTATGAATTATCTCGTAATAGTTTTAGATGAACTCAATCAAATTTGTGTAATGTAGTCTCTGCACTGTAACTTGTGACACAGAAGTGTATCAGTACTCCTAATTCATCAATTGAGCTTGACGTTTAATATGAAAAAACGTGTGATTATTTATAGATTATTGTTATGGTTGAACTGAAGACTGGAAAACTTACAAGACTAACTGTTGAAGGTAGAATCTGCCTCTTTTTCCATTATGTTGTAGCTTTACTGCATTATTCGGCTGAATGCGAAAGCTAGCTACGTTGGTTCAATGGAGCTACTTAAGATTGTGATGATGGTCAACGAAGTGATTGTTGTGTTATATTTCAATTTGTTAAACGTGGAATTTGAGATATTCAATGTTTATGGTAGGAAGTATGTTATGGCAAGCCTTGGTTACATGATGTCTTCTATAAAGCTTAATGAATGAAAGTTATAAAAATATTTAGTTCGCTTCAGTTAGTTTTTTCTGTAATATTAATAGTATCATGGATGTAAAAAAGTTGGTTCTGAGTTGCATTGCTTGTACGTATATGGTTGGCAGCAGTCTAGTAGCATATTGTAGTATGCTTGACTCTGACTGGTTTTCATATTGAAATGCGGCATTGTTAGAAAGGTTAGGATATTGCAGTGATATGATATTAGAGAAGCTGTCATACTAAAAATAAGATTATATTGAAGAGGTTGGGATACTGCAATAATGCATTGTGAGAGAGGCTGCTGATATTGTAATAATATGATTAGAGTGGCTGGGAGACTGCAACAACGTAATATAGGAATTGCTTGGAATTGCAATATTGTAATGTTGCAAAGGTTTGGATATTGCAATACTGTAACACTAGAATGGCTAGGAAATTGTGATAATGTACTTGAAATTCCAATAATCTAACACTAGAAGAGTTGGGATATTGCAATGGTATAATACTAGAATGATTGTGACTTTGCGATAATGTATAACTGGTATTGCTACAGTAGTATATTACAATTTTATAAAGTTACATCGATTTACATGTTGCATGATGTGAAATACCACATTTTTTCCCGCTAAATACTCTAAACAACAGTAGATGTTTTTTCCATCTGTAATTGTTGAAGGCGTGTTACTTGCGCTGTTAGCAGAACTCTACCTAGAAGCCCCATGGTTTCTGACAACTTGCTGGGATAGAGACAATAAAAGCAAAGAGGTATATAGTCCTGCGTTGCAACAGCGTGGCTTGTGCAGTTGTGAACTAGGGATAGTGTCTGTAATATGGCTGCCAGACAGAGAGGTTTAGCCCAACAAAGCTAGTGAACAGCAGTATAGCAAAAATAAAGTTAACAAACAATTGTTTCAACTTTGCAGTTTCTTAGGTGAGTTACTTCTGATCCCTACAGTCCTTCCTTTGTATAGAGTTGGGGAATCCCCGGGCTCCATAGTCCTCTCGTGGCAACAATAGTACTAGCCCTAGAACGGCCCTGTCTTAGCTGACTGCAGGTGCTTTGGGCCTTCCAGTACCATCTCGGTTTCTATCAGCAATTTTGAGACAAACCTTCCTCATAAGACCATCATTGTCTTGATACGTTTCTTCTACCTGAGATACAATCTCTGCCAAAAGTCCTTGGAACACCTATTGAACAATGAAGTTTATTTGACAATAGCGAATTTCCGGTCAAATTTGACAGCTACTGATCCCCTCCCCCCTTAAAACAATGTTGAGGTAAAAGCTTAGTTGCTAGAGTGCTATTTGAGAGCAAATTGACGTGTCTGCTGGGAGTAACTCCTGATTAATTCAACATTGTTCTGAGGGGGGAGAGGGGGAGATTGCTCTACGAGTCAACAAGTAATGCAAGTGTTCCAAGACTTTTGGCAGTGATTGTAGCTTCCAGAAGCTTTGTTGTAGGTTGTCAATCTTACCAATCAATATATCACCCACCTGTAGGTTTCTTCTGCATAGTGAGCTTATAAGTGGACATTTGGAATTTTGGCAACTGTATATTTAGGCTTGGTACTTTTGAAATTCGAAAACTTCAATTTCGGAGCGTTCTGAAATAGGGTCACGTTTGTCTTAACTCCAAATATCCATCATGTTCGGCTTTTTTGAAGGTGGCGAATTCATCGTGTTTTGTATTTCTATATCTTCACATAGTGAGTGGGCAAAAGACAGCCCGCACTTGAATAATCATGTGTGAAAATAGAAGATATGTACTTCAACTATTTTGCAATGAGTTAAACAGTTTCAGCTATATTGTAGAAAATAAAAATAATTAAGTTTATACATGCGTATGTGTTGAAGTGCACATTTAGGGCTAGTAAATTTTGCGCTTATGTAGTGACAGAGTTTATTCATTTTTGGGGGGCCGCTTAGCCAAGTTCTACTTTAGATTACAAGAAAGCCCTTAAGATGAATGTTTTGCCCTGAGTAATGTAAGTTCATTAACTAAGGAATAGTTCAGGGGAATTATTTGAAGAAAATCTATTCTGAGGAACGTATTGTAAAGCAGTATAAAAGAAAAGCATTCTTTGTGTTTCGCCTGCTTTCTTCAAAATTGCAATGCGAAAGTAGTCGAGAAAGTAAAGTATTTTTCAAGATTTGATTTTCTATGCATCACTATGCATGTTTATTGGAGTGTTGGGGTCATTTGTGTTACTAAATACTGCACTTAATGTCAATTAGAATCTTGAATTTATCTGTATTTAGCAATATTTATCAAATGAGCTACTTGCGAACCTTCAATAATCCTAGCAGCAAAATTTGATAGAAGTGCCGAAATCTATCAAGATTTTTAACATAATGGTACTGTTTGTAAATGATATTGGACTGCCTTCCTTGGGTAACCGTAAGAGGAACAACTGTGTTAGATTTGAGAAGCACAAAATTTTATCTAGAAGCCTTCATTTCCTTGAGCATAAATCAGCATGTTTGGATTTATCGGGAAGTGGTAGTAGCACCTTCGACTTCATTGTAATTAAGTAGTTTGGTGTAAGGGGTTCAGGCATCTCTGAAGAAGTTGTTGTATCAGTAGTAACTGGAAAGCAATTTTCGATAGCCTTGACCTCTCAGGAAGGTTCTGTGGGTTTCATCATCAAGGTGTGTAGCATGCTGCGTAAGAAGCGATGCCTAGACATTTTGACTACCTCTAAGCTTCGACAAGGCACACATTTGGAAAAATGGTTAGAAATGGCACAGTTCCCACTAATGATCGAGTAACAACTTTATCTTATTTCATTTGGGGTTTACTCCGTGGCCTTGGTGTGGAAACAACTTGTGGCAGTGTTAAAGCATCGCAGTTGTTACATGTCCTCTCTTGGGGGTAATTTACTGGATGCTTAACTTTAAAGGGTGCGCTGGACTGCCTCAGCAGACCATCAACTCGTATTACACCATCTTTGTCAATACTAGGTCCAGTGTGTAAAGTGAGCTTAATTTGTTCATCTCCTTTATCTTGTTCTTACTGCTATCGTGTTGTTTGGCTCTACACACTTGAGTAGTTGAAGTTCATCCCAGAATGTTTTTTCTTGCTAATTTGCTCTACAGCATATCTAAGTTTGTGGACGTCGACTGGTTTATATAGGTAAATCTCGTTATTGAATTGAGAGTTACCTGTAACCTTATTTCGAAATCTCAGTTGAAGTTAAGAGCAAAGAGCAACTGCTGTCTTTGCGCTATGCCAGCTGGAAACGTACATGAGACTTTCGTACAGAGAGGACAACTTTGGTTATAGCTATAGAAGCTGGAACTGTCTTTCAGCATACTGAACAGCTTTTTTCCCTCGATACTCTTCAGAGTATAAAATGTCGGATAACGACCGAAGGTTGAACCGAAATATATAGCCAGATGTGGACATACATGATATGATGAATAATGCGTCTACCTGGCCACATGAATTGCCAATTAGCACCTATTCGCCACTGTATACTCCATGGGTCCAAGTGAGCATATTAAATATGCTTAAAGAAGGTTCCTGCTTTTTCGAGCTACAATGAGGTTCTTTAGTGCCAACAGTACAACTCTGGTTCTACTTGAGCAGACTTCATGATAACTTTCTTAACTTAAGGGGCTTCACGGGGAATAGAAACAAAATTTTCAAATTAAATCCAGCTTTCAGAACTGCTCCAGAGCAGAGAAAAGCTGGGATGTTCCACCAGAGAGTGTTATCAAAAGGCTCTTTGGCACCACCTCCCTGCGAAGCTGTGTGTGCAGGATTGTATTTTGTTTCGGCATAGCGCCTATGTTTGGGTAATGTCCACTCTGATATGTCTTTGGCATTATTACCAACAAACACAAGAAATCTTGGATCATCGCTAATGTAACCTAAGACTGTCCCACTATCAGTCAATATTAATTATTTTCTTGAGACATACTCTAGCTCTTTCCACAGCTTGCAGCTAGTCATTGACATGACACGGGTGACAGTTAGTTACAGTATGAGAATGGTAACGTGCTTAAGGGGTGTTATACTTGACTTTGCCATTAGCAGAGAACTATGAATGTGATTCTCAATATTGATAAATCATACATAAGAGCATCGGGGGAGTGGTGCAGTTCGACTCTCTCCATTTCATCCGCCTCATAGCCCTGGTAATATCATACAATACGGAATCTGTCGAACACAGGAAGATGAGCTTGCCACTCAATGAACGCCATTGCACAGAGCTCTTGCAGAACTTGCTTCCCTATCAAGATAAGTGAAGAGACCAGACCCTAGGGATCAAACACTTAACAGACTGTAGACTAAGTTCCTCTTCATGATAAAAGCTTGCAATGCCTGCCAAAAATAGTTGGGGCACCCACACAATTGTATTGATTTCCGACTCCTGCCGCTTCTCCGTGACACCTCTTAAAATGTAAGCCCCTTCCCCCCCCTCAAACAATATTGATTCGATAGCGAGAACCAGTAGCTTTATAAACACGCATCACTTTTGGCCTTCGAGTTGCTCATATTTGCTTCGTACAACATTGTTTAACGGGGGAGGGGATGTTTTAGCTCTTCTATAGCGTAAATCATAGTAAGTGTTCCAAGAATTTTGGCAGGCATTGTACCTTGACAGAATGATTCTTGAAGGATGTTCTGCCTTCCTGTAAAATGGAGTTTAACACTTCCTTACTATTTGATGTGACTTTCTGCGGTCTAAAGCCACCTCTTAGCCGTATGATTGGCCACTTGGCACCCATTCACCATTGTTATTTAAAGACAACGGCTAACTGGACACATTATTCATCATATCACGTGTATCCGAATCTGGCTATATATTTCAGTTCATCTGTCAATCGCTATCCGACATTTCATAATCTGAAGAGTGTCAGACGAACAAGCCAGTATGCCTTAAACATGTCCTGTAATTATATTTTGTAGTATCATAAATTATTGGTGTCCTTTTTATGATGAGATTAAAGTGTCCACTTGCATGCTCAAGTAGACTAAGGCTAGCATGGGCAGGTTTGCACTATGGCTTGCCTAATGTGTTGCATTCACTCATGATAAAGTCAGAGTCAGGGAAAGCGGGGTGGAAGGGGAAATATTAAGGAGAATGCCTTCCCTTAATTGGCAGATACTCCAATAAATGAGCCAGTATACAGCAATTAACGGGATCTCCTTTCAGTTCTGGATTTTCCCACCACAGGAATTTGAGCAAGTCATGGTGTTTCACGTCTACCTAGAAAGAGTGAAAGATGGGTTTGATGTCACTCATAAAGGCGATGCGTTCCTGTCCAAATCTACACAAAACTCCTGCCAGGTTAACTTGTCAGATATGATCCTAGTAGAAGCTGCATATTCATGGATTGGTCATTGCAACTGCACTACAAGGAAACACAACCCTAATCTTTCTTGATGTCTTCTTGTGCTATATTCCTTGACTTGGAATGTACTACACTTGCTTGTTTGTCATCGCTTTTTGTTGCTCTTTGGCTGGAACTCATTCTGCATATCCACATGATATGATGTTCTGCGTGAACTTGGTATAATCATCTTGCTCCTTGCTCTCTTCATCAATCTCAGCCATTGCAGCCTGTTTCTTAATACGCCTATATCTTTCATATTCTAGTGTGTTCCCCCTCAGGGCGATAATCCTTTGCGCCCCTGCATTTGCATATTCTATCTCCGTTTCAGTCCTCCAACATTGTCAGAAATGGGAGTCTTTATGGGCAAGATGAGGAAGTTGGCAATTCTTCCGATTTATGTCTTCTTGAATTTTGCCAGAGCATTTTGAGTTCTCAGAACGTCTACTTCATGTATCCTGCCTTAATTCTATTAGTCTGTCATTTGTCTTGCCTAGCATTAATGAACATTTACGTTTGAGAGACTCAATTTCAATTATAATTTCCAAGGTTCATCATAATTTCTTTGCAATCGTGCATTAGTGATGTTGATCGTAACAGTGTCAGATTAGGCTAATCGTCTTATTGTAATAATTTGTTTTCATACACATCAGGATAACCTGATAAAATAGTATTTAACCTGCTGGAATACTATTTACATTTATCGGACACCATTTACTAATAGTAGGCATATGTCTCTACCTCTATAGATGGCGCTTGGTCATTGCAAGATATACATTCTAATCTGGTTGTAGCTACTTGCTCCACTCCCAATGTTCCAGACAAATTGGTAAGTTATTAGTTTGGATTTATGCAAGCCTTGTACTTTTAACTGAACCCTCAAATGGTTTGTTAATGGGACTAGGCAATTTTATCAGCATGGAAAAGGGCCAGATGGAAAAAGCGTAAACCCTGATGATATCGTCAGACCAGTATTCCTTTGTTTTGGTTTTATATTCTCATAAAATTTACAATGACAAACAATTACAATACAAAGTCTAGGGAGCATGGAAATGCATAACAACCCTAAGACTTACACTTAACATAGAGGCATAAATATTACAATAATAAGCTACAAAAGTGATCCCTGCATCCCAAAAACACAAGAGCCCCACAAAACAGGGGGCAAGCCGTGGCAGGGATAAACCCGTAGCGGTACAAACTGCAGGTCGATCATGGGCAACAGCAGAGAGCCAAAAGGAGCCCATGTTATATAAACTCCATAACTAAACTCCATATATATAAAGCTGCATACAAATACCTACATACAGATCAATATTTACAAATACATATATAAAGATGCATACAAACAAATACATAAATATAAATACATATATACAAATACCTACATGCAAATACATACATACAAATACATATATACAAATACATACATACAAATACATAAATAGAAATACATATATACAAATACATACACACAAACACATACATAAAAATACATATATACAAATACATACATACAAATACACACATTGAAATACATATATACAAATACATACATACAAATACGTATATACAGATACATACTCCACTCCCAATGTTCCAGACAAACTGGTAAGTTATTAGTTTTGGATTTATGCAAGCTTTGTACTTTTAACTGAACCCTCAAATGGTTTGTTAATGGGACTAGGCAATTTTATCAGCATGGAAAAGTGCCAGATGGAAAAAACCTAAACCCTGATGATATCATTGGAAAATGTATCATGTGGCTTGTAATGTCCGTATGAAATTAGCCGTTGTGAATCTATAGCGATTTCCATTGTAGATGGTGTCTTGCATGCCCTGTTATCGTTGCGTGTGTCTACGTATCCTGTATTATAATTATGGTTAAGTGTGCAAGACTTAGTGAGATCTTTTCAGGTGTGAATCGGCTCGAAAGTTTGATTGTTGTTCTACTGCTAATGGATGGAATGGCACCTCACAACGTGTCAAATTGCCCGCCTTTGTTTTAAGGCCTGCTGTTGCCTGTTATGAATCGCTAGAAGAAGGTCTGTAGGATACCTATGAACACCTGATAAATCGTTTGTACCCTCTGTAGACCGTGTTTTGTTACGTGAATTTTCATCCTCAATAGTTGTGTCCCTCTAAGAATCCCTTAGTGTTCATCTGGTGTCTCAAGGATCTTCTATGCACAGTAGAGCCTGAAATATGGCCTGATGCTACCAATGCCATACCATGCCAACATTTTTTGTGCTCTCTTCTCCTACCTATATGACTGAAACTTCTGGAGTCCATACCTATTCTTGACAAAATGGTTCAGTTTGCTCAGAAATTTCACGCTCTTTCAGCTTTGCCTCAGCTCCCGCCCCCTTGTTTGGCCACTGCTTAATGTCTTGACAACTTAGAGGCAATAGTGACAGCCATTGGGCTAGTCACCCTTCTATCGTTGTAGCTGTTGGCCACAGTTCAGCTACAGGCCTGTCAATTCGTTACCCTCATTGCTGTCCGGTTTGATGCCGTCAACAATGGCTGTTCCGACAATCAGTTCCACAGAATAGGTTACTTTTCTGTTGATAACCATGCGGCAAAGGTACATTTGCCTGTAAAAAAGGCAGAATAAGGAGTACCACGATAGAAAGAAATGCAATGTTGCCAAACATCAAATTGCTATGGCACTGAATAATGCATTTGGATACTCCTCAACAACTATGATTTCAGGTACCTATGTTCGTTTGCTCACCCTACCTAGGGTGAAATCGTTCTGTACGGCAGTTGATAGAAAAATATAAAGATGCAGACCTAAGAAGCGTCTTTGCGTACCCTTTGTGTGGAATGGGCCCTAGTTTACTTCTGTGATATATAGTTCTAGTCAATGCTCATTTTGTTCTTCTATGATCAGTATTAGGTACTATCCACCTCATTAAGATAAATGCCTATTATCTGACAGCTAGTTTTAATACATGTTGTCGCAAAGTGATTTGAATATTCTCAGCAATTGATATTCAAAAGAATTGGAAAATTTACACACATATTTTTAGAAAGAATATGCGAAAGAGCAGGAGATGAAATCAAAGTCAAGATCTGGTGCTAAGGAGCCATTTAAATCAACATGGCTTTGGTACTCTGCTCTTTTTTGACTGGCTTACCACATTACCCCAGATGAGAGTATCTCTTCAGATTTGAATGTTGATCATGACTTATCTATTGAAGATCATAACATTAGTAAAGCACATTTCAACGCCTGCAAGATTTCCAAAAGTCCCCAGAGGTATTGAAAGCAGAAGAAACCAGAAGCCAGAAGAAAAATTAGTGGAAACAGCAGAAGCCATTGCAACCAAGATACCAGATTTTGGGCTGATTACATCTCCATCACACTCTAAAAGGGGTATGATAAATGATGATGCGTACTTTGGTCGATTTGTTGTAAGGAAAATGTCAAAAATACCAGATGCTGTGGTAGAAGATGACCTAAAACTTGAAACTCTAGTTTTGCTCCTCTCAAACCTGGCAGCCATGATGCCAAAAGTATTGTCAGAACTTCTCCTAGGCCTTGAGATCCGTTAATTAAAAACTCTTTGGTAATAAGCCATCTTGCGTCTTGAATATGGCTTCATAAGATGCATCCGAAGTGGACAAGCGTCATCACATACAAAACAAATTTTCCATGTTTATAAATCAGCAATGTCTTCAAATATTTGATCAGAATTTGGGAAAGTTATTTTGCAGTAGGATTGTTTAGAAATCCATTTTCTATTCCTTTCCACATTGAGCTTCTACGAAAAAGTCCACCATCACTTAAGCTTCCCTGGCATACAATGGATGGTGTTAGAGGAACTGCCCCAACAACTGTCATCAATACTAAGCTAACGTTTCCTTTGTGCTGGACACCGAATTTATATGTGTTTGCTACCTCCTGCCCCAATACAATTTGCTTTCTCCTGCCCGATTACAATTTAGAAATTGCTACTTTTCTTGGAACTGTTGAACAATTTGCAACCATTCTTCTGGACTGTTTGGCAACGTAAACGTTTCTTAGCCTCTTGTAAATTACCTAAATTTATAGGAA
The DNA here is from genome assembly GCA_964019165.1 of Mastigias papua. Lineage (NCBI taxonomy): Eukaryota > Metazoa > Cnidaria > Scyphozoa > Rhizostomeae > Mastigiidae > Mastigias > Mastigias papua. The sequence goes on from OZ025280.1 coordinate 8,613,091, forward strand.
ATCATAGTGCTCAGAGTTCTTGGACTTACTCTGGACCGATAGCACAAACTTGAGTATGATTCACCAGTTGCTAAATACCTCAATGTTACTGCAAGATATTCTTCAGCATTGATTGGTTTTTTCACTGAGGTTAACTTTTTTGGAAGAAATGTTCCTATCCTTTCCAGGAGAAACTGTAATAAAAGAATTTGGAATAGTTTGCATTTTCAAACTTAGAAATAGCGTAAAGGAAGGTGCAAAAAGGAATTATAATTAGTATTTCAATAAAGTTTCAATTTTCAGTAACTTTGAGAGTATGTGTCACATTACCTGAATCTCATTAGTGTCAATACGGAGATGTCTGCTGTGTGCATCTTTGCCAGTTAGCTTCAACTCTAACACCAGTTGAGCACAGGTCCCTCTCTGGCTGCTCTGGGCAGCCCAATTCTTCACTCAAGCACTTTGCTTTTTTCTTTTCTTCTATTTCATCATTATAAGAGTAGCCGCTGGAAGCAACCTGCCTTTAGGTTCTAATGCTTATTGGCAACATGCTGATAATGGTTATCACAAAGGTAAATCATTAGCACTGCTCATGGGTGGTCACAGCAATTTATATCATCGCAGGTTGACCCGTATATTCTTCAGAGCTTATTGTCATTGGAGTTTATTTCCCAGGGTGTGCTTACATATATGACTGAGTTTTGGTTTTTAGCACCGTATTGCAACCTTTACAATGTGTTGTAAGGTATGACTGTATTGCTGCCTATAAACTGCAGCTATCTTTCCTGGGGGATTTTGTGGTCTTGTTGGACCTCATGTGTGCTCCCCTTTTTGCTCTCCGGACCTTCTCATCGTGTTCTCTTTCTAGGTGTTCTGCTACTTCCGGTATCCCCTCCGGGACGGCTCAGCACCACGTTTTTATCAGTCTATCAGCCTAGATCCACCTGCACGTGCTCTTGGTGATAGTTTTTCTATCCCTTATCATTGCGGATGCATTCTTGATGATAAAGCACCTTATCGGTATTGAAGTCAGTTAGGCATGGTGTCTCCGGGTTAAAAGCTTTGATGATCGTTATTATATAATTGAATTTAAGCTCAGTAATGTTGCTAATTGTTAGGTATCTGTGCATGTCATGAATCCGTCTGATACACATTCAACTTTATAGAGATTAGAAAATTGCTGAATTTCTACCAGTGATCTCCTCATATCTCTGTATGTTGAAAGGTGTAGAAGCCGCTAAAACAGAAAAAATTGTAAATCCGGGCTGGTTGCAAGGTGTCTGTTAATGCAAAGCAATGATGGGGCGCATTTGGAGTGGCTAGTCAACCCGCCCTTAGGTTTTTGTATCCGATCTCTGGCTTCGAGCTAAATTGTCTGCCTGTGGTAGTGTACATCAGTCATATAGAAGGCTTCTAATGATCACAATATGCACAATCAGCAAAGATTCGCAACAGCAGGCTCGTAAAATACTTCAATTGCTGTTACAATGTACTGCAATCAGTTCCCTAGAAGTAATTTATTGGATAAATTGTACAGGAAAAGTGAGCTTGGTCCCTCCACCAATTTTGCAAAAACTACATTTCAAGATATTCACTGGAGCACGAAGAAGCGGAAGCATTCTTTAGGCCTACTGAAAACTTTTTCCGTCCGACACTCGTCAGAGTATGAAACGTCGGATAGCGACCTAATTTTTTTTTTCATTTGTCATTTAACATTTTTAAAGTTGGTTACTTATAATAGCTAATACCATAAATACCAACTAATTCAAACCAAGTAACTAAACATGTTTGTGTAACACTAAGTAAAAAGTAAAAAAGTAAAAGATACGAGGCCCTATTTATAAGATAATTTACAGCTGCAGTTGGCCCCTTTCCAGGTTTTAATTTTCTTTTTGAAAGCTGCGGTATTTTTACAATTTTTTATATCTCCTCTTAGGGCATTCCATAAGAGGCTGCCTCTGAATGTAAGAGAGTGTGTTCCAAATGTATGAGTTTTAATTTGAGGCATTTCTACCTAGTTTTTTATCTTCAGATTGTATTCAACTTCCTTAGTGCTGAAAAAATCCCATAAGTAAGATGAATTCAGCAGATTTAGCGTTTTATATATCTCTATCATTAGCTTTTGTAGATTCTTAACGTGTATTGTTGTATCTGCCCATCTTTGTAAACACGTATCAAATGATACATCCTTATCCTTATGGAGCACCATGAGTGCACCCTTATGTGTTCTATTTATCTCTTTGTTTGCAGCTTTAGACGAGAACATCCAAATTAAAGGGCAATAATTGAAATTTGCCAGCACTGTTATTTTACACAAAAAATTTAGCTTGTGTGTTGTCAAGATAGTTCCTAAGTCTTGAGAATCCACTAACTTTTGTTTTTACCTTGCGGCACAGTTCGACGATATGGTCGTCAAAGTTCAATTTAGAATCAATCGTTACTCCTAAGAGCTTGACATGTTGGCATTGATTGATGATCTTATCATCAATACTTAAGCACATTTGCTGATCACTTTTAGGACCAAGGAACATGAGTTTTGAATTTTTCGGTGTTTGCTACCATCCCGTTTTCAGTAAACCATTGTAGCATAGACGACAGATCATTCTCCAAGTTATTGATCACTTCTTCGAGGTTGTTAGTTCTTGCGTATATTGTATTGTCATCTGCAAAGTTGCAGATTTCAGATTCCAAGTCCATTTGGAAAAGATCATTTATAAAAATGTTGAATAGCATCGGTCCAAGGATCGATCCTTGTGATATTCCTATCTTGATTTTACCAAGGGAACTGTAGGAGGAGCCCACTTTAATTCTTTGGGTACGGCCTGTCATATAGCTACACATAAGTTTAAGACTATTTCTATCTCCTCCGTAGGCTTCCAATTTAGCTATCAACAAGTGCAAGATACAATCATAAGCCTTTGAAAGATCCATTAGTACAGTACCAACAATCCCCGAAGCATCAAGACATTTTCGCCATTTGCCGCACAAGATTCGATTACTCTAAGTAGTGGATCTTGTGTACTATAACCTTTTCTGAATGCAGATAAGAGATTTGACAATTTGTTCTCAATAAGACCATTTTGTTGCGAACCTATCAACCGTTCACAGATTTTTGCTATTGATGGTAGTACATTTATTGGCCTATAATTTAATCTATCTGTTTCTACTCCTTTCCTCTAGCCAGCTGAAACATCGGTTTCTTCAAGTCGTTAGGAAAATCATAATTACTTATTGCTGTATTAATACAGTCTGTTAAGCACGGGACCAAAATGTTTTTGCTATATTTTAGTATTTTCACAGGTATGTTTCCACTGACTCTATCTGATCCATCACAATCCAGGGGGTAGACATGCGGAAATTTAAACTGATCTGTTTGCGGTGAAGATGCTTTAATTGCCTTGATGCTCGGATGATTCTTGTACTTTTTTTACGGCATTACATACCTTAATATCGAGGTTATTTGTATAATTATCGTCAGGAGTACCCAGTCCTAAAGATTCAGTAATATGTAAAAGATATGTATTGAAAATTTCCGCAATTTCAGTGTCATCGGTAATGATCCTTTCATCTTCAATGAGGATTATGTGGTGAAAGGTGAACTGAAATATATAGCCAGCTGCGGATCCGTGTGATATAATGAATAATGTGTCTATTTGAACCTATGATTGGTTAATTGGCAGTTATTGACTGTTCTTTACGTACTTCAGTGACAACCTTCTAAAAGTGGTGTGCATGTGTATATTCGTTTGTGTTTGTGTTTGTGTGTGTGTGTGTGTGTGTGTGTGTGTGTGTGTGTGTATGTGTGTGTGTGTGTGTGTGTGTGTGTGTGTGTGTGTGTGTGTGTGTATGTGTGTGTGTGTGTGTATGTGTGTGTGTGTGTGTGTGTGTGTGTGTATTGTGGTGGTGTTTACACTGATAGTTTTATCTGCTTTGTACTGAGCTCATTACTTGCTGAACAATATGGTAACCGTACTCAGGAAATTACTGCTCTTGAATTCTGTACTCGAAGATGGAGTTATCAGCGCACGCTCATTTCTATCTACTATATGTGCACTCGTGTATATGCTTCTAAAGTGATTACACACGTGTTCGTTTGGCAACTATTTGTTTGCAGGCACAGGGTAACGGAAAATACTGCTTGACTCCTCAGAGTGGCGTCTACGTCGACAATCCCTCTGAGTAATCATTGCTTAGTGAGCAAGTTGATTGGCCCTTGTTGCGCTTTTGATGGTATTTGCTAAACGAAATATTTATTGGAGATTGGATATATACCTTATATGATTAATTCTTGATCCATATTCTGAAATCAACCACTGGGTCTGAACATGTCATGTAATATACCCAATCTAAGGTTGATGCATCCTTTTCTATTTTGGAACTTTCATGCTCTTAAGGAACTGCAACCAGTTTCCTCCCCATGGAAATGGCGCTGGCGTAACAGAATAAGTTACATGGCAGTGTATGAAGACCAATTGAGCAAAAATTCAGCCAGAAAGCCGCATTCCTCAAGCCTGCAATGATTATGGTTGGACGTGTGGTAGACATATCCCAAGGCATCTGAACTGGGCCTATGTTTTGCCGTGGAATACATGCGTGTTTGGATTCCAGCATGGTGAGCTATCAAGTAGGTTGGGAGAAAACAGACCTGATAAAGGCTCTCGAGCAATTTAGCATTTGCGGCTAAGCTGGATTTAAGTAAAGACGAGCTTAAGGCATTATGGACTACAATAGTTGCCAAATTCCTTGGACATTTTGCACTTTTTGTATTCTATAATGAACTTTCATCCCACCCCCCCTGAAACAATGCAGATAGCTTTGAGAAGTACATGTGATAACGGAAAAATTTCACGTGCAAGCCAACTCCAAGTGTCCCACTGAAGAGCCAACATTGTTCTAGGGGGAAGGGGTATGGGCACATGTATGTAACAACGATGAAAATATGTAGAGGAAAGTGATTTAGTGATATTTATTTTCAGTGTTTTGTAAGCGTCCCATTGACTTTTAGTGAGTATTGTAGGCAGAGGTGAAATAAATCAAGAGCTTTAAAATTTTTTTCCACTATAGTTACTCTCCAGTTTATGATAAAACTGGAGTTTTTGAGGTGCCTTACATCACCCAATACTTTTTCTTTTTTGTAATGTACTGGTTTTTTTGTTTATATATTTCTTAAAATTTCGCAGTATCCAAGTGTTCTCTTTATTCGTCTCCTTTATCACATGTTATTTCTTGTCACTTGATTTTTATTCAGTTCGTGCTAAGGCTTGCAGCATTGCTTTACTGGATCTTTCTACAATTGAACGTGATCATGCTTGAATTTCAGATTATTGGAAACCTTTCCTTTGATACACAAGTTGATTGGATTCATTTGTCCAAAGGTAGAATTATTGCTGGATAATGTTTTATACTTATTATAGCTGTTTGTTTAAGACTTGGAATAGTTTATAATTTTTTTATATATTATGGACGTAGATATGGACACATGTGAAAGAACTGTCTCTCATTAGCGCAATCATCATCTTAGTATTATGGCATTGCAGATGTGTCACAGTTTAACAAGGGCTTAGTTTTTTCTTTTGTTATTTGTATTGCTCTACCTTCATGCTGTCCAGTTGCTGTTTTGTCTTCTTTGTTTACATACCCTGTTTGTTGCTAAATGATAGTTAGAGTTTTGGTTGTTTAGAGCCTTAAATTTGCTTCTTCATTGAATTACTTCCTCTCTTTATCTATCTCTCTATGCTTCTAGAATTACAACGCGCAGGTATTGCTTGATATCAAATTATCTTGTATGGCTTGTAGTAGAATGGCTTGACAAAGTTTCACTGTAATTTTAATTTTGTTTTATACGAGCACGAAGATTGGTAAATGTACACAGTTTTGTATACTGAATAATGATCTATATTATCACTATGGAAAACTGCACCGAAGTCTATTCTTAGATGTGGAAAATTTCTCTCTGACTTCTAAGTCATTCCTGTGTTAGCATATGTAGAATATGTAGAAAGCAGATCCATCGGTAGTAAGTTTTGCTTTCTTATTAATTTAAGTGTGAACAGTCTGGTGGTACTACAGAACTTCACTATAGCACAAATAGGCGTGAACATTCTTTTAGCGCACTGAGAGCTTTTTTCGTTCGACACTCGTCAGAGTATTAAACGTCGGATAACGACCGAAAGGTGAACCGAAATATATAGCCAGATGCGGGTGCACATGATGTGATGAATAATGCGTCTATTTGGCCCTACGATTGGCCAATTTGCACCTATTCACCATTGTTTACTTGAAGAGTCCAAGTGAAAAAACGAACTATTTTTGTTTACAAAATACTGTTGAAGACAGTTTTGTTTACACAAGACTGACGTACATTTGTTACACAATGTAAGCGCATAAAACGTGATTAGTAATGTATCTGAGTCTAACTGAGCTATTGTTAGTTTAAGGGAGACGTTTTCAGACTCTCAACGGCGTTTCTTCAGCAGCAGCACAGGAATACATTTTCATTACCCATGTTACATGATTTACCAGGATGCGAGACGGATTCTTTATTTGCAATCCTTGGAAAGAGAGGAGCTTGTGCAACATGGTAGTGTTTTCCCGAATTTGAGGATGCATTGGTAGCACTACGTTTGTGTCGTAATGAAGTAAATATGGAAGTAACGGATACAATTCAAATGGTGTGTTGCATTCTGATATGGCATGTCGAGCCATTGTATAGAAATACGTAGATCCAGAAGAAAGATCTTTTTAGATGCAATTATGTTAAGAGAATTCTACCATCATATAAAACTAAGGCGGTATGAAAACTTGACATGCTGCTGAAGGGCTGCTTATTTCAGAGGAATTTGTGTCCCTGTCATATGTTCATGATAGAAAGGGATGACAAGGGCTTATTTGAACCACTTTGGACAAACTCCCAAATGCTTCAAAAGAATGTGGCGAACTGATCATATGCAAAATGCCAAAAAGGATGAAATGAAACCTAGTAACAGGATGCAAATGTAGCAGGACTGCAAGTGTAACAGTACTGCTCTTGTACCAAAGCCTGATTTAGCGATGAAAGTTGTGAAATACATTAACACAAGGCACATGTTTTGTTTTCTATCATCAGCATTTGTGTTTCTCATCTATCTCAGTTAAATTTAGTATTAGTATCCAAATTTTGTTTTTTTTAAGTTACGTATACGGTCATTAATCGCACTCTTCCATCATTTCTAAGTATTGATTATCAGCCATCTTGGGTCTTTGCAGGATCTTTAATTTGTCTTTTTAGATTTTTAATTTGAAGATCTGTAAAAAAGGTTGTGAGATGTTGTTACGGTGGAAGTGTTCCAGTTACAATTTTCCCATTTCACTGTTAGAAAAAATTAACAAATAAGTTCACTATCTGTAGGAAATAGCATTGTTTACCTTTTACATATTCTACGTATGTAAAGTGCTGCATTTTATATCAGAGCCAAGATATGCCTACTAGTAAACTTATGATTTTATGGCAACTGAAGAGCCCCCTCATTGGGGTCTGGAAACGACTGCCTCAGTATAGAAATGGCTCATCTAGACTAATGTTTTTTGCTTAAAGTAATTAGTAAGCAAAACCTAGCATCAAGGATCTGCTTTCAAGATAGTAATAAGCAAGGAATGATTTAGAGGTCTGGGAGTCACTTTCCTTAATTTAGAAGGTTTGGTGCAATTTTTTACAGTCGTCATATAGCTTATTTTTCAGCTTGTAAACTGTGCATATGTACCAATGCCCATGTTTTCATCAAAAATTGAACATTTTTGTGACTTAGACGCCCAACTTTAAGAAAGTTGTGACATTGCTATTGTATACATCATTAATAATTTGTGTGATTATTCATGGGTAGTGTTTTCCAGTTGTACTTCAATGTTATTATTCTAGAGAGCTCGGAATATTACTCTTCATTACGAGAGAACATCAGATGGGAGAAGTTCTGCTTGCCTGCAGATACTGAACTCAAAGGTATAGGGTAATTGTATACTTACTTTTTCTTTCTTGAATAGGCTCTGTTCCGGATATTTTATTAGTACATTTGAATAGTTGATTAGACAGATACTTGGAATCATTTTGCCTGCAAGGTTTCTTGTGAAAGCAGTCTGTTCCAGTTTTCTTCTTGAAATTCCACCGAGCTAATGTTTGTTACTTTTTGCCTGATTTCAGCAAGATTGTTCTTAAGCCTGAAATACACTCTCCAATTTTTAAGAATCCATTAGTTGGATCATCCAATATAATCAAATATCCAATAAATTAAGGAGATAACTGTAGGACTCCCTAATTTCATCATGGCTTCTGAGGATGAATATTTTGCAGTAGTCATAACTGCCATCGTTAATAAAAAGCGACAAGAACGCACCAAAAAGGCAAAAATCGGTTTTGGATGAGCCATGAGTAACCCGAGGCAACGAGCTTAGTGTAGTTAGCACTCTTTTAGAGGAATTTCACCTGGAGAATGACTAGGCTGCGTACGTTCAATTTTTAGCTATTAATAACAGTTACGCAGACGTGCAATATTCAGTTTGCATTCACAGAAGTGCTTTTTTCCGGAGATATGTAAGGTTTGTACAAGCAATCAAAGAAGAAATTTATTAGAAAGGCGTTGAGATTTAGCCATCGTTATTTCGCAATATATAATAGAATAGTGTATATATTCACTTTATTTAGAGTAGGCTGAAAATTATTACTATCAATAAGAGCTAATTTTAGCCTATTTCAAGTCTAAATTAGAACCCCAGAAAGTCTACTTGCAATTAGATTGAAAATTACAGCATATACTAGTAAATTGGTCTTTTTTTACAGAACAAATGTTTCTTCGGTCTGTCGTGTGAACCCAGATGTCTCTTATTTAGCAAGTAGTAGATAGTGATTTACTCAGTGAAATGCTTTGTAGAGTTTTATAAATATTGCTCATTCTGTATTCATTTTGTGGTCTAATGCTTTTTACAATTTTCGACAAAGCAGAAGGGCATGGTTGGTACTATGACCTTCCTTAATCCTCTAAGCAGGGGATTTAGAAGGGCTTTAATATATGGATTTACTTGATTCCCCAATATCTTTGACAAAAATGATAAAACTGAGATGTGTCTACAATTTGCCGTATTGAAAGTATCACCTTTCCTAAGTATGGGTTATATGTTACCTTTTTTAAGTTTCATCAAAGCTACTGATTTCTATGCATAAGTTAGAAACTACTTTAAACTAGGGGAGCAAAAATGTCGCAGTATTCTTTGCGTACTTGAGAAGGGTTGCCATAAATTGGTGAGGATTATTTTGAATTCACCCTCTCAAGTTGCTTTGAAACGTCTTCGGCTTCAATTTCCCCGAATTCAAATAGATTTTGAGTCGCCCATCGTTGCTTGGTCTTCTTATGTTGGGATTGTGTTTGGACTGCTTTATCTATAGGGTCTGTGATGTTTTCAGAGACTGAAAGGTTGGCTTCGTGTTCTGTTAAATCTAGCTCAGTAGTAATACTTGGAAAGTATTTATTAAATGCTTCAGCAATTCTCATGTTATCACTTATAATCTCTGCGTCTTCAGGGAGATTTATGGAATGAGAAATTTGTATTTTATTTGTCAAACTTGGTTTGATTTTTGTCCAGAATTTTCTCTTTTTTGCTAGATCACGAGTGTTTAGATTGAAGTTTTCCCTTCTTAATATTTCAGCGCATTTATTTGTCTGATGCTTGTATTTTCCAGTTGTCTTCTGTTTTATATTTGTTATACTTATGCTTTAGCTTAGACTTGTGTATTATTGCTCTTCCGAGTTCTTTGGTCATAAATTGTCTATCATTAGCTCCAATGTACTTTTGCTTAATGGGAGCATGTGGATCGAGTTCTTTTATCAAGGCTATGTTCAAGTTGTCAAACGTTATGTTACGTGGTACTTTATTTATGGTGTCAGTTATATTGTCTAAAGTCTAATAATCTGCATTTATTATAATCTGTTTACTCAATTATCATTGGACCCCTCCCTATATAGCCCCCTTTAATTATGGTTGGAATCATTTTGTGAAAATCAGACGATCCTGCTTCAAAGGCTGTTGCACTTTTACAGTTTTGTTAATCATATGTTAATCATATGTCAAGATTAGGTTGTTACTTTGCGGCTTTATTCGATGTATAGCATGTTGGGTCCTTTCACAAAATTGGCGAGGTTATAGCTCTCCATAAATTCGTTCAGAGAATCATCATCTGTTGCGCAGTGTAAGTCTCCTATCAATATAACATTTCAAACTTACTACTTAAAAAGTCTAAACTTTTCTTGATTTCATGAAAGAACTGTGCTTGCCGCTATGACAGTGGTCGATACAGAGGAATGACATACCACTTTCGCGTTTTGAGACTACTTTCTATAGGTATTGCTTCGGTGTCATCAGGGAAGCTATAGTCTTGGAGTTATCTTGCTGGATGACCTTCCTTTGCATAAACTAATAAATTACCTCCATGTTTATTATGATCTTATTTGTAAGCTATAATGTAACTGCCTATAATAAACTGGCTTATAGAGAAAGTTTCATCATGCTCCGCTTTAGCTATAGCAAGTACATCAAGACTACCTAATATAATGGGCGTTAATTGTTCAAGCAACAAGCTGTTCTTGTTTGCAATATGAAAACATTTTGGTTCACTGTGATTACAACTAATATCATTGTGGGAATTTGACTCGAGGTTGCATGTATTGTTCTGGATAGTATTTGTTGCAGCACTGATACTATCGAAAGCTTCTTGTCTTATGTCATTTTAACTATATCATTTTTACATTATTAAAGATAAAGTTACATATCTTTTTTCGAAGAGGTTCTTCAAGGTGTAGAACATCATCCCTGTCTCATAAAGATTTCACCTTACTTTTGATATTCTTTGCCAGCTGAATATTTCCTTTTTGATTAAGGTGGATACCATGCCTCCCTAAGTGCTCCATGTGGATGGTAGTTTGACGTAAGATATTACATCCTACGTGTGGTAGCATATCATTTATTTTCATTGCTTTTGTTATTATTTTTGGTTTGTCCTGTTACAAAAGTTTTTGCGATATCACAATAGTATGATGTGGTAGACTTGCACGAAGCTTTTCAGCCCATTCAGCTTCTCAACTATTTCTTTAGGCTTTTACGATCATTCGTTCCACTAATTAGGAGAATCTTTTCTTGAATCTTCTTTTGTAGTGGTTTTAATTAGTCGAACATGTCTTCTGTTGTTCCACCTTGAAGCTCTATATTCTCATGTTGTATCAAGGACTAAGAATTCGCTTATCTATAATTAGATATCACACGATCACCAGTGCTACGGATTGTATTCATCCATTTCCCTTGGGAGATTGTCTATTGTGCTAAATTTCCGTTTGAGCATCATCTTTTCCTGAACTTTGAGATGAGGATTTTCTACAATTTATGCTAGTATGAGGATTTGCTTTTTCTGCGACTTCATTGCTTAGTACTTCTGTCACCTTTCATTTAAGCACAGTTTACGTTGTCTTTAATGATTTTCACGTATTGGTGTGCGTGTAATTAATGAATTCTTTGTAAATCTAATATCCGAACGTTGTCCATCGTATGATCCATTGTTGCTCTCCTATTATATGACTAAATGCAAGAGCATGCTAGGTGCTCCATATGGGGCTTTGCATGAATGCGTTTTGGTTTGCTTAGATTTTCTCCAACATTCCTTGTTACTTTTTCTTGATTAGGCATATTGTCCTTCGACTTGTTATTCTCTATTTTGAGTTAACAATTCGCCTCCATTAGTTTTCATTCTTTTTCCTTGTCAAATCATTGAAGCTATTTAGAGCCTGCATATCATCAGCCAAATAAGAAAAAATATCTAAAAATGCCATAGAATCAGTGTTTTGGGAAGTTCTAATCGAGAATCCTTCCGTACGCACGTCTCAACATAGAAGCAGCCATTTCAAGATTTTTCAGGCGTATTTTTAATCTTCATATGCTCATATAAACTTCCAGGGCTTTCAAGAATTCGAGAAATCCAAGTATCATCACTTTGACATTCGCACCTGGATGCTTCAGCAAGTAACTTGTTTCGACATTCTGAGGGCTTGCTATCATAATTAGTTTGATCTGATAATATAGAGCAGTCTTCACCTATTGTCTGCAAGGATTCTTTGCTCCAATACTTGGTGTGAAAAATCTTCCCAGTAGTGCGCATATTTCGTATTATCGTGATTGTCATGCTGCAGGTTAGGCCCTTTGCTCTCTGAATTGCCTTGAGAATAGGTTCCACTCTAGGACGTTGTTTTGCTTTGAAGTTTGTCCTTATTTCTGTAAGGACCATGTCCTCATTATCCTCAGAGCGATACATTACTGCAGTATTCGACAATACTTCATACTGTTCTTCTTCATTTCCAGAAGGTTAATAATCAGTGATCAGAGCTGTGTTATCCTCCATCATCATCTACAGTATCTTACAACTGTTGTATACATGTACTCTTAGGTTCCTAATAAACGTCCCGGGAAGCTTATTAATTTTTCGATTTTTTTCCGACCACCCAGACCTTATAAGGACCCCCCGTTTATTAATTTCCGAACATTTGACAAATGAGGTTGTCCTTTTTTTCTTCAACTTTTACAAATGGCTTGTCTTTCTATGTTCCATTAATATATCTGAGATATTTTTTATGCTTACAATATATACATAGATTTTCATGCAGTATTTGGCTTATATTTCTTATTCTTGGGTTATCTTAAAAACTGTTCTTATTATTTTCTCTTGGTAAGTGAAGTCCGATACTATTGAAAGAATGTAAGTCCGATACTATTGAAGGAATCTGGATAGCCGGTACAATGTTAATTTCTCCCAAGAGTTTGGAAGATGATTGGTCGTTGATTAGCACCAAGAGACCTCTTGAGATAGATGACATATCAAGCCTATGTGTTTCTTTGTAGCCAGGTATATTATATTAAACTTGCCTTTTGGAAAAGGGCTGTCAAGTTTTTTTCAGCAGAAATAAGTACATCAATAGCGTTATCAATTAGTCCCATTGTGTTTTCAAATTTATTCCTAAGTTAATTGATGTTTTGATATCCTATTGCTACATTCTTTTCGTGTTTCCTGTTTTAAACAGTGGATCATAGGCATCCAGTTTGATTCGCTTGTTGATGTGAATTTAAGTGAGAATCACCAATACGTTCATCAGCCCCTACCTCAGCAGACGTTTCCACATGACTTCTTGGACGGGTTGGCCTGTTACGTAGATAAATGTTGATAAAATCTATAAAATTTCGTGCGAGTTGTGAATTCCCTTTCATCCCCAATCCATCTTTCGATATATTATCATTGTCTATAACATGACTACTTTCATCTATATAATGGTTCTGAATCTGTCTTTTCAATTCTTGTTCTTTCTTTGTGAATTTGCCATCTTTGTCCTTTCTCAATATTGGTATCAAAATGGCAATTCCAGTGCTGGAGAGTTCTTCATGAATGATCCAACGGCTTTATCGATTAATTTTATGGTGTCATTGCCATCGTTATATCATTTGTTCCAGAGATCTTAATAACCAAGTCTGGATTTCGTCTAAGAGCGGATTTCAGATAATCCAGGATATCTTCAGTTTTTGCACCTGAATGATGTTTACCCACACCTTTCGTTTGTTGTAGCTCAGGACTGGATCATTGATTCCGTTCAGCATTGAATCTGCAATTATTGTAATCCTTTTCCTTTCCTTTTCAGCTATGCTATCGTTGAAATCATTGGTGTTATCAGTAGGAAGACTTTTACCACTTTCAAGGCTTTGCACTAGGGCTGTGTCTCCATTCTGGGGGCATGTATGTCATTTGTATCAGTCTTTTGCGGTGTTTTTGCTTGTTTTGCTCTTTGCCTTTTTCCTGACATGTTGTTATCAGTTCCCTGACGGTTTGATGCTGTAGTGCCAGAATAGTGCCTTTTGTCTTGTCGATTAGCTGTTTAAATTTTATTGTTGTTACTATTGCCGATGGTATTGTTGCTATTGTTCAATGACTGTTCCAGCACTGGTGGTTCTCGTTGGCCTAAATTTGAACCTATTAAACGCTTAATGATTTTTTTGCTTTTCATCGAGTTGTCTTTCGAGTGAGCAAATTCTAGCTTCCAGAATTGAAACGATACTTCTATAGTAAGCCCCATTTTCTATGTACTGATGTTGATTTATATTGCCTTTATTCAATTCAGCTCACAGATTTTAAAGGGTAGAACTAGGTCGGCAATTGAAGTTGATACCTGCTGCTTGAACTCGTGATGTTCCTTTTGGAAAGATATGCCCTCTTTCAGCTTCGAGGTAGAATCACTGTCACATGCATCATCTATGATGACTTTATTGAGCTCATTAATGCACGATGTTTTCTTTCCTCGATACATGGTTTTATAAGTTGGTTCACTCTGAATGGCCGACTCAATCAAGGACATGGTCTTGCTTTCAGCCACCAATGCTCAGTTGGACATCTCTCAACTATATTTGCATAATTCTAACCCTTACTTTTTTGTCTTTAACTCCTCAAGTATCCCAATAACAATCGCAACACATTGAGTATCATCTCTCTCCACTGTTTTGACTTCATTCGTTGAACCCATATCAGAATTCACTGCTCGATCCGCCATAATTCGTAAAATTAATGAATACCCGAAAGAAGGAAAATGCTGATGTAACCCCAATCTTAAAAAAGGATGATAAATGTGAATTATGGGCCAATAAACCTCCCTCCAACAATTTGCAAAATATTTGAATGTTTAAGTCATAGACAACTATCTGAATATATTTGCATGCTTTTTTCTCCGCTATTAGGATGGTTTAAACAAAGGTACAACACACAGCATGTCTTGTTGAACTTTCTACAATCTTCCAAGGACAGCATAGATAATAAGGTGCTTGCTGGGACAGTATGCATGGATCTGTGAAAGGCTTTTGATTGTGTAAACCATTTTCTTCTATTATCAAAATTGAATGCCCATGGACTAAATTTGGATGCTCTTCAGCTCAAAAGAAACCACCTCGCAAATAGAAAGCAGAGAGTAAAGTTAGACAGCTCATACAGTAAATGGGAGAAAATACAAATAGGATATATTTATATTACATTTATAATAAATTTATAAATGACATTTTCTGTTTTAAAAATCACGCAAGACTTTGAAACTATGCTAATGACACTGCTGTCTTTGCCTGTCATCCAGATCTGGGAATTGTTATCGGGCAATTAGAAGATGATGTCTCTGTGATTGTAAATTTTTTTTTGATAATCTCTTGAAACTCAATGGTGAAAAATGTCGTCTAATGGTGTTTTGGAATAAAAGCACAGAAACAACAATTAAAATTTGCAACTCAGAAATTAAGGAAAGTGACTTGGAAGAAACGCTGGGAATAGCTATTGACAAGAAATTAAATTTCAATCAACATATTGAGGACTTATATAGATAGGCGAATCAAAAGATTCATGCACTTGCTCGCGTGTCAAATTATATTAATCCTGTCAATCAGTTAACTAGAAATCGGAAATTTTTTTCATCCGTTCACAATTTACTTATTGTCCACTAGTAAATGGTGTTTAGCGATAGGGTAACTAGTACAATACCATATCGTTCTTTTCAAAAAGCACCACGGCTGGTGTGCAAAAACAGTAAGTCAAAGGTAGAAAATCTGAAAGAAAATATGTGACCATTCATCAGCACAATCTGCATTTGCTAATGATTGAAACTTTCAAAACAAAATATAATCTAAATCCAACATTTATGAAAGGCACTTACTGAGAAAGGTATCCAATACATGAAAAGTCTGTCGGTACTACAGAGCTTCACTATAGCACGTAAAAGCGGGAACATTCTTTTAGCATACTGAAAGCTTTTTACGTCCAACAATCGTCAGAGTATGAAACATCGGATAGCGACCGGATGGTGAACCGACATATATAGCCAGATGCGGGTACACGTGATATGATGAATAATGCGTTTATTTGACCATATGATTGTCCATATGATTGGCCATTTAGCTCCTATTCACCATTGTTTACTTGAAGAGTCCAAATGAGAAAATGAGCTGTTTCTGTTTACATACGACTGGGTTTTGAGTCTTGATGTAAACCGATTCTAAAACAGCTAAATGAAAGGACCATTTTGCTTGCCCTATGATCCGAAAACTATCGTCTGTGTATGTTTTGGTGCATTCAGGATTTGTAATAAGATGTTATCCTATGGCCGAATCACTTTTCATTTTAGAAATAGAGTTTTTACACATACGAAGTGGCTGTTTTCTTGTTGTAGTGTTTTTCGTCCTGGTGCTCGTGGGTACATGTTGTTTTGTTCTGTCTGCTAGTCTCTGCGTGGTGCACCCTACATACCGAGCTTCACATCGGCATGAAAATCCGTAAACTACGCAACTTTTTTGAGTGGTAGGAACGCTGTCTTTTTTAGTAGATGGTAGCATGGCCCTAGTATTATAAACCGCACGGGGCTTCACAGTATAGAAGCAAGATTTAATGGCTTTATTAATTTTTTTTCCAAGTTTTGATGAAACATTTCCAATCCAGGGCAATTTTAGGGAAACCGAGCACTTTTCAGGACCAAACTGTTTTTCTGAGGAAATGTTGGCTAGTTTCTCCTTAATGCAAGAAATAAGGACATCTTCTGGATATCCATTGTCAAAAAGCAGGTGTTTTCTTGTGTCCAGCTCAGAATCTAACTTGGTTTTAGAGCAAATCATAAGTGCCCTATGAACTAAAGTTTTTATAAGGTTGATTTTCCATGCTTTTGGGCTAAAGGAATTCCAACGGATGTGTTAACCAGTAAACGTTGGTGTCCTGTAAATTCTGGTGAGAAATCCTGTGCCCCCTTTCTCCACCGAAACATCTAGAAAATTCTAGGAGTTGTCGGACCAAAAAGCTTCCAGTATTCTAACAGAATGTTCCCGCTTTTTTGTGCTATATCCAATGCAATTTGAGATGTAAAAATCATTTGCAATTCCCGAATGTCAAGACAGCAAATTATGGAATTGAAAATATCCAGTAGATATGTCACAATTTATGGGTCTCACTACCGGAGGAAATTAAGGACTCTGACTCACTAACTGATTTTAAACAAAAAATAACATCTTGGAAAGGAAGTACTTGCTGCTGCAGATTGTGCAAAGTTTTTGGTACTGGACTAGGTTTCATGTAGATTTATTTTTTCTCGTAAAGGAAACTGTATAATACTTCTAAGTGTTGTTTTGCTTTGTTACCATTAATTAGCTTATTAGTTATAGTTGTATCTGTACGCCAAAATTAAAGAGAGTGTAAATTAAGAAACAAAGCTACCCTAAACAGAAATAAAGCAGGTCTATTAGATTTCTATTTGAAATGTATTGCAGTTGAAGTCCCAGCCTGGTTTGTCGATGACGGTCCGTCCATAACGGCCATTTTTATTCCTGAAATTTTACCTGAGAAAGAAAAGCTTGCTTCCTCTTCTTCTCTAATAATATTTATCCACATATATCTCTCAGCATGAATGCATGAAAATATAATTGACGTATATACGTAATTTACAATATAACTTAAATAAACAATCCTGCTAGATGCGATGCAAAGTCAATAAGTGCTGCTCGTCCTAAAGAGCGTTCATTTGGGTTAATTTCATGTGTAAAAAGCACATTTTCAGTTTTCCTTGGATGCACAATTTGTGGGACTATTTCTTACTTGGAGAGGTATCTCAGTCCATAATTTAGCCACGGGATAGTGAAAGCACCTTCTAGACAATTCTAGGTTTTGCTTTGATATATGTAATGTCATGACTGTTTCTTGTCTCATATGCAGATGCCTGAGATCTCAGGATGGATTTCCTATGAAGACCGTCAGGGTATAAGTTATCCATTATAGGCTTGTCACATTTATAAGTTTAGGGACTGATAGAAAATTGCACTGCCACCAGTCTGTTGAAAGTGTGTTTTCACTTGGCGTACGAACCCTCTCTTGGAGGTGGTGCAAACGGTCCAATGTTGTATCAGATATGTTACCCCATAATTCGTTTTTGCATCATGGATAACATTCCACATGAGCTCTGTAGACCTGTCTCAGCCCGATTTTTGAATTAAATATTTGCAAGTTTGCAAGTTGAGAATAGCCTAAATTATATGTTGTCCTTGACTCTGTTGTATTATTCATTCCCTGTTAAAGTTTCAGCCCCTGCTAGCCTAAAGTATTTTACTTTCTGAGCCCTTCTTATCGAATCATCATCTATCTTTAATTGCAAGGCTTTTCGGCTACTGTTAAGTTGCCTTCTGTCACCCACAATCAGGAGTTCAGATTTGCTAGCGTTGTGGCTAAGCTTGTTGCTTCGCATCAACCCTAAGATATTGGCTAATTTTCTTTTTTGAATTATCACAGAATCATTTAATACCCTCTTCTTAATATGTCACGGAAATATTATTTGCATACTTATTGGGAAGACATGCTAAGACAGTGTGAAAAAATCATTTACATTAGTGATGATCAACAGGGACACAAGGCAGGACCCCTCTGTGATTCTAGATGTTAGCAAAGCCATGAAAGTATACCCATATCAAATAAGTTATTGGCAAAATAGTCGGTTTTGGTGTTTGAAGATGATTTTTGATAGGTGTTATCTTTCAATTCGGTAGATTTGCATGTTATATTTTATCTATGTAAAAGACCTTTTTCTCCTGGTTAGGTTTTTTGTTCACATTTAAGAATGCACAAGTTATTGTTTTCAGTACTCTTAAACAAGGAGTATAATAGTATTGAAGCTCAATTTAAAGCAATCTTTGATTCATTTTTTTATGGATCTTCAAAGTGTCGATTATCCTTTCTCATCGAAGCTTTAATTTCTTAGCACCCAAAAAGATCGTCACTCTGATTTAAGACCTGAGGCAAATACTACAGCCGATGATGCTGACCTTGTATCCCTTTGGGTCACTGCTTTAGTTGCTCAGAGAGTTCGGTTGTTCCAGTCCATTGTCTCTCACCACATAAATTTGACTTACGTGCAGGTATTGCTGTTACTGATATACTATGAATCTAAGATCTTAAGTTACTTCGACGACTGGCTTAGGTATTGAAAGATACATTCACTCAATTATAGCAAATTGCAATTGACTGAAGTCTGAATCCATTAAGAGTGATAGGGTTTGGTTACTGAAAGATGCCCATACTTTGTTGGGCTATACTTCAGCAGGTTCTAATGCAAAAGCAGAGATCAGCAGAAACTGCAAGAATCCGCCGCACTTTGAGATTTAGATCATTGTGGTACACTCTTTAAGTGCCTTTCTTCAATGTATGTTTAGCATTGGTCAACCAGCTTAAAATCTTTCCTCTCTGGAGAAGTTTATCTTAGCGTACCAAATACATATTCTTAGCCAGAAAGTGGATTTGTCATAAGCATACTGAGTCTGCGGCAAAATACGCTATGCTCATAAAGCAAAAAGATTTTATCAGGGAAAGGCATTTCAAATATGTTTGGTGTAGTCTAATGGTGTTGAAGTACAGACAACATTTACAGGGAAGCTTGAGTGAATTTTGTGGGTAAATGCTCACTAGTAGAAAGTATTTTGGAACTTCCGGCAGGCATCAATGATCTCGTAATGTACATGCTAGTTCCTCTGGGAAACGGACGTTAGTGTGATGCTTGAATGGTTATTGTACATGCACCACTATTGGATATGTCAGATAAGATGAAACAATCCTTCTACTATAGTTTGAGAAGTGCTTTACTGAGAGTTCCTTGTGAAGACCAGTTGATTATCCTTGGAGACTTGAATGCTCGTGTTGGAAGGGATTTAGAGATCTTAATAACATTGTGAGAAGACAGCACGAGCACTTTGAGCAGTTATTAAATCTACCTCATGCTGTTAACTAGCAGTTCCTAGAATCCACTTAGTAGTAGTGTAGGAAGAACTATCTTGCTCACCTACTCATAGAGATTTTTCTCAAGCTGTAGTTTAGCCGAATGATGAAACGTACCCATTGATCAATGGCATTAATGTCGAGGCCCTTATATATGCTGGAGAAAAGAGATTCCATCAGCTGCATAAATTGTCTGCGAGGTCTGGATCTACCAGAATGTACCATGCACTAATGGTTGTAGTTTTCAGGTCGAAAGGATGCAGGGGCAGTCGTGGCAATGTCAGAGGGATTCATTGTTGCTTGTAAGTCGTAGAGTTCTTTGTCAAAGTATACTGGGTAGATCGGTGAAACATGAAATTGGCAGTGTTCTACCTGAATCACATTCCGACTTTATATCAGCAAGCGGAACAGTGCACATAACATTTTCTGTTACCAGCTCCAGAAAGGTGTATCTAAGACAATATGCATGTTTTTTCAAATTTTTTACACCTACCTACTGTCAATCACAGAGAACCAGGGCTGGTGATTCCCAACTGTTCCCTGCACCGTTAGACTTTGTTAATGGTAGGTGTTCCATGATACAGGTATTGTTGCTCGAAATTTGAACTGTTCCCTGTCCTCCGACAAAAGAATATGAGATTCGCATTTAGGAAAGGACAATTAGTCCTTAATGTGCATCCGGGATAGCACTTAGTAATGAATGCCCTAATCATAGCATTAAGATGTTAGCTGACTCTATGAAATAGTTTCATAAATTTACAGGAATTTCTTATAGCTGCCAGTAAAAGGATATTTCTTTTAGAGCATTTACGCATTGCATTGGGCTAACTTTTCTTTCTCTAAAAGAACTCCAGTTTCAACTGAAAAACTCCAATTACTGAACTTTCAAAGGTATGTTCGATATTAACTCACATCCGTAGCTTGTTTTCATATGAAGCAGATTGTTTTTATTACCTGTGTCTATAATATTGAAGACAATTTCTCTGCAGGTTTCTCATAATGGATTTCATTTTTAGGTGAAACAATGGAATCCATTCTTGTGTGTCCTGTGATGTCATCATCAGAAAAACCTCCTCTCATCATATGGCCACACGGTTGTGCATCATTCTATAGTATATTATTATTATATTACATTTCCTCTTCTATTGTGATTAATTTCCATATCGTTCATGGAGATATGTTTTAGAAACAATCTAGTGATTTTCTCTTAATTCAGGCGGACCACATTCATGTGCAATTGCGTCATTTTCACATTACGTCTCCACTTTCGTTGTCATTGGCTGTGCTGTTCTTCTAGGTATTATATGTCTTCTCAATGTTTTATTAAGGTCCTTATTTTCATTAGCACTACTTTTTGCTTTTTTCAATTTGAAGTGCAAATATTTAATAATGAGGGGACCAGTTATTGTTGTTGAAATCAGTAGACTACATGATGAATGACGACTGTAAATCTCGAATATAATGAATGCATATGTTTAGTATCTACCAAATTATCTATCATACTAGTTTACTTTTATCATTATCAGCCATTTTCTAAGTTTTTACTTTTGTATACACTGAGCTGCTAGGAGCTGTTAACTGTAATTTTTGTTGTAATGATCATATGCATGTGTCTTTGCCTATGTTTTGTTATAAAATCTTGTGGAATTTGAATTGCTGATTGTTTGTATTGCTTCTGTATAAGCAATTTTTAGCATGTAGGTGTATTTCTCGTGGTTTCAAGTTTCTATGGTTTGATTGGACCTGTTTTTTATATCTTAAGTAAATTACCGTGGATCAATTGGATTTGGA
Organism: Mastigias papua; assembly: GCA_964019165.1. Taxonomy (NCBI): domain Eukaryota; kingdom Metazoa; phylum Cnidaria; class Scyphozoa; order Rhizostomeae; family Mastigiidae; genus Mastigias; species Mastigias papua. The sequence goes on from OZ025280.1 coordinate 8,634,683, forward strand.
GAGTATCCACTTCAAGGACTTCTTGGTAAGATTGGCCTACAAGATGTCAGTGATGTTCAGGTTTGCACGGCAGATTTTGCCTTTATATTGAATCCAGTACTGTTTCCTAATTACACGTAATTTGCAATATGCTACTTTTACTTAAAATCTAAGATTTTTCGATGTGCTTATACCTTTTGGCAAATGATAAGTTGCTAACAATTATTGTCATTTTATTCTTTCATATTCAGATATGTGGCTGTTGTCTGGTCTATGGTTATTTTATGTAAATTTCTTATCTGGCTTTTAATGGCAATATGTCTTTTGCGTAACTTTAACCATTTTTCCATTTGAAGGCATTTGCAGAGGCAGCAATGAAGACAGAACTGTTTGATAAGAGTAATATTTTCATATTTGGTGGCTCTCATGGTGGCTTTTTGTCTGCTCACTTGGTCGGAAAATATCCTGTATGTATTGTAATCAGTATCTTCATTCAATTTGAATTTGTTATATGGTATTTTTAGAAATGCTATCATGATAATCTCATGTTTCCTATTATATGGAAAATTGATTGTTTTCACCATTGCAGGATTTCTACAGAGCCTGTGCATTGCGCAATCCAGTAATAAATATTCCAGGTTAGAGTTGCTCCTTACTTCAGAGATCTTTCATATCATGCGATTACTTCATGGGTTTATAAAGTATACTGTATTTCCTCCAAAAATTGCCAATCAATTGATGGCGCGTCAACACTTAACAAGGCATTGCTATCATTTCTTCAAATAATGTGTTTGGGATACTTATGCATGTAGTATAGATGTTACCATGACAAACATAAGTTAGCCGTATGCTGACTCAGGAAGATGCAGATCCAAGCCCCAGATGTAGTTTGGAACTACCGTTTTAAAGCAAAAGGTTCAGGAAGAAGATAAAGCCCAGTGCACACTAGTGATTTGTGTGGCCAGCAACGAGTACATATATCTAGCACACTAGTTATTATTTCAGTTTCCAGCAAAAACAATTGAAGATCACAAGCCTATGGTGATCGCATACATCGTAGAGATGGACTGGCCAATTATGAAGTGCTTTTGCATAGCATGATATGGTCACGGGTCATGAAAAACAAGGAGGATCCTTTTATATTTCCTGGAGCGCTCAAATGGTAGACAAGTTGGTGGAACTCTGGGTGGAACGACGCTGCTTTTGTGCAGTAAGCCCACCAGAATATGCCTATAGGGTAAAAGAGACTCCAACCATGGTTGAAATGGCTACAGAGCTCTGATCTAAAGGTATATGGTTCAAATTTCTACTCGATTTTTTCTCTTGTCTAAATTTATTCTGAATTCTTGTAATTGATTGAAAATATCTGAGATATAGATTCAAATTGATTATATGACAAGTCTGTTGATACTACATAACTTTACCATGGCTCGAACAAGTGGAACTATTCTTTACGGGTACTGAAATGCCTTTTTCGCCCGACACTTGTCAGAATATGAAATGTCGGATTATGATCGAAAGGTGAACTGAAATATATAGCCAGAAGGGGATACTCATGATATGATGAATAATGCGTCTATTTGGCCCTATGATTTGCCAATTAGTACCCAATCACCATTTTTACTTGAAGAGTCTAAGTGAGAAAATGAGCTCTTTCTGTTTGCATAAGACTGGGTTCTGAGTCTTTATGTAAACTGATTCCAAAACTCTTAAATGACAGGACGGCCTTGATTGCCCAATGATCCGAAAATTATCGTCCGTATATGTTTTGGCGCATTCTGGATTTGTAATAAGATGTTTTCCTATGACCGAATCACAATGCAGTACAACAAAATTGTTTTTGTACATATGAGGTGGCTGTTCTCTTGCTGTATTGCTATTCTTCCTGATGCTCATGAGAACATGTTGTGGTGGTCTATCTGCTAGTTTTTGTGTAGAACGTCCTACGTGAGCCAGCTTTACATTGGCACATAACCTGCAGATACTTTTTCAGTAGTAGGACTGCTATCTTTTTTAGCAGATGGCTGTATGGCGCTGCTATTGTAAGCCACACAGGGCTTAGCAGCAATGGAGCAAGATGTGCTGTCTTTATTAATTTCGCTGTCAAGTTATGACGGAACGTTCCCAATCCAGGCAAAGCAGGTAGACTGGGAAATTTTCAGGATCAACTGATTTTTCTGATGAAATGTTGGCTGGATTTTTCTTATTTCAAGAATTAAGAACATCTTCTGGACGTCCATTGTCAATCAGTAGTTATTGTATTGTGTTCAGCTCAGAGTCTAATATAGTTTTAGACCAGGTTATAAGTGTTGATTAATTTGATAAGAATAATTTGTCTTGCTGTTCAGCTGAAGGAATTCCATTGAATATATTCACCAGTAAATGGTTGTTTCCTTTAAGTGCTTTTGAGAACTACAGTGCCCCCTTTCTCCACCACAACATCTTAAAAATTCAAGGAGTTTGGTTTCCTCCTTCTCTACAGTAAATTTTAGAGCTTGATGTAGCAGGTTGAGCTTTGCATGAGAATGATCACATTTCAGCTCTGAATCAAAGATGACAGAAGTATCATCAACATAACGAAAGTAGACACCATATTTTCCTGTGTTATTGAAAAGTCTACTGTGATGAAAGCCTACGAATACGCTTGCTGAAGCCGGCTCCAAAGAGCCACCCATTGCCAATCCGTCGATTTGCATATATATCTGGTTATTAAACTTAAGTCCATTCACGTACCAATTACAATAAGTTCTTTGAAAGTGTCCCCGGGTAATGGAGGACGTTAAAATTGACCTTGATTCAATGCATCAGCACAAGTCCTTAAGGTGTCATCCAACGGCACGTTGTTTGAATAGACTGCTGATGCATAAAGAACACAGAAATGCCATCATATGACATTTAACCGACTCTGGGTATATATGTCAGTTCACCTTTCGGTCAATATCCGACGTTTCATACTCTAACAAGTGTCGGATGAGAAAAGCTTATCAGTGTGCTTAATGAACGTTCTAAGTGTTTTGAACTATAGTGGAATTTATTATTATCATTATTATTATGATACAAGTGAAGTCCTTCAGCCGTAGCTGGTTTATCGTGGAGCCCTCCATCTATATACAAAATATAGGAATGGTTTTTTAAAATACTTAATTAAAATTTCTGCCTAAGATCGAGATGGATTACAAACAATAAGGGTAGTAAAATATAATTTTCTGCTTTGAAAGCATGAAAAACCGCTAGGAACACAGCAGTGACATGTTGTAGTGAGCAGATTAGATAATAGCTTCGAATCTGGTGGTAGGCATTTCTAATGTTTTGCACCCTTGTAGGAAAACTGTTGTTTGACTATTAGGTGAAATTTTCTCTGACAGTTTAATATCAGTAGCAGGATTTTGCTGGCTAGAACTAAAATCAAGTTTGTTTACAGCAAGTAGTTCGAAGATGTAATGGGTGCACGCCCATTTTTAGAGTTAAGACCCATAATGTCAGTGCATTGTTAGTAAGATCTTTGATTGTTTTCCATGTAGCTGATTAATGGTCTGCTAGTTGTTTTATAGTTATAAGTCTGCTTAATGGTCTGCTCTATTGCAAAGCTTCTGAAGATGTTGGAGTTTTGAATGCTCACAGACACTCAAGACTCTGCAATAGTAACGACAATGTGAAGCATCCAAGCTAATATAAAGGTTTTTTAAGAGACGTTCAAGTTGGAAATCTCTAGACATACGTATTCATCCCAATAGAGTAAGAAATAATTTTAGAACTTGTTGAATATGCCTTTTTTCCAGTCAGGAGCGTGATTGTTATGCAATTCAAGATACTTTCTCTACATACTGTCTCTCGCCTCCCAAATAGATGGAGATCGCTGCTTATTAATTTTCTGGTATTTTGCCAACCTCTCAAGCTTATTCGCTATATCCCACCTATTGATTTAGGAAAATCTTTTGTCAACCCCCCCCCCTCTTTTGTGAAGCTGGCCGCTTTTTTATTTTGTCCAATTCACTCAATTTTTCCCTCAACAAATCTTCAAAGCAAGTCCATCACTCCACTAGCAGTCGGAACGAAGCATGGACCATTGTGTCTTTTGAGTTATGGTCTTTTAGTAGTTCCGTGGCTGAGGTTTGTTTTTTATTGAACTACTAATTTGTAGTTAGAATATAGAACATACCACTTGTGGTCTTGCCTTGAGTGTGTAAGCACAGAATAGAAGTAGTTGGTTGTCTTCTTATATGATTCTTGTTCTCTAATATAAAACTTCTCTACTAACTGATTTCTCTACCATATATACATACTGTATATTACAAAGATTACGTAATGGTTTATGTGGGATGAAAAAGTAATAGTGAGGCATTAGAAAATGCTGAGTAGGGAGAAAAATTATTTGTATAGGAGGAGGGAGATGCTACAATAGCCCCCCCCCCTAGAATGCGAGGTGATAAGAGGCATTCGAGAAGGGTAGGACAAAATTATGGATGAAAACGAAATTATACATAAGGAAATTCATAAAAAGAAAAATGTACTTAAAATAAATGTATGTTCAAGGTCCAAGATAATATAAAATCATGAATGTTCGATATATATAGAGTTCTTGAGCTACGTCAGTATGCCAGTCGATCAGAAAAATGGACCTTTCTTCCGTAACGAGCTGGTCTTGGTGCAGAGGGGACTGTTCCTTTTGAGGGAGATGGTCCGGGAATCATGAGTTATGGAGATGAGGGAAGGAGGTCGGAATCAAGATAGGCAACTTTTAAACAATTGATGCTGATGTGTTCTTTGTGACCATGAATGTCCAAAGTAAAGTGCTTGTCGTGACGCTGAATTATGGCATAGGGTCCAGTATATGGAGGCTGGGGCGGGGTGCGGACAGAGTCAGTGCACACTTAGACATGGGTACAAGTTGAAAGATCTTTTGGTAGATATAACTTGACAGCTTGAGAACGAGGCTGGACAGTTTTGAGATCATGCATTGCATGTTGAAGATGATCAACGTAAACAGTAGGATCTAAGGCAGTAGAAGAGGTTGATGTCATGAACTGGCCGGGCAGACAAAGGGTAGTACCGTACACAAGTTGAGCAGGTGTGCATTGCAGATCAGTTTTTGATGGTGTTACGAATACCGAGAAGTACAATAGGCAAAATTTCAGTCCATTTAGCTGGATCACGATAGGCTTTGATTGATGATTTTAACTGTTGATGGAGCTGCTCAACCATGCCATTTGAAGACAGGTGATAGGCCGTGGTATGGATACGTGTAATGCCAAGTATGTTTGTAAGAAGAGAGAAGAGAGAAGATTCGAATTGTGTTCCGCGATCAGTCGTGATTGTAGAAGGTACACCAAAAGTGGAAATCCAACGTGTGACAAGTGCATGAGCAACCGATTCAGCAGTGATATAGGTAAGTGGAACAGCTTCGGGCCAACATGTGAAGCGATCAATTATAGTCAGTAGATATCGAAAACCATTAGAAAGTGGGAGAGGTCCAATAATATCAATGTGTATATGATCAAAACGTGCATCAGGTGCTAGAAAAGTCCCAGAAGGAGCAGTAACATGGCGATGAACTTTTTATTCTTGGCATTTTGAGCAGGAACGAGCCCATTGGCGTACATCTTTGTTGATACCTGGCCAAATAAAACTTTTGGTGATGAGCTTCTGTGAAGCACGAATTCCAGGATGCGAGAGCCACTGTAGTTCATCGAAAATATTACAACGGTAAGAATTTGGAACATAGGGATGTGGCAAAGCTGTTGATATATCACATAAAATTGTACCAGTGGAAAATGGCAGTGGAACGTCTTGAAGGCGAAGTGAAGAAGAAGCCTTTAAGGCAGGAATTTGTGGATCATTTTGTTGGGCAGCTGCAAGGATGGTAAAATCAATAGCATACAAGTAATTCAATGCGTTTATGTCCATACATGACAAGGCATCTGCAATAGGGTTCTCTTTTCTATTAATATGGCGAATGTCAGATGTACACTGGGAAATAAAATCAAGATGACGAGTTTCCCTTGGAGAATAACGAGAGGGCGCAGCAGATAATGCATGTGTCAAAGGGTTGTGATCTGTCAAAACATAAAATTCGTGTCCTTCAAGTAAATGACGAAAATGGCGTATAGATAAATATATAGCGAGTACTTCTCGGCCAAAAGTGCTGTACTTCATCTCTGCAGGTTGCAATTTCTTTGAGAAAAAGGAGATAGGGTGCAATGTACCATTTATGCTTTGTTGTAAAACTCCTCCGACTGAAACGTTCGAAGTATCAACCATGAGACAATATGGAGCAACAGAAGACAGATGGGTGAGTATGGTTGCATTTGCAAGTGCAGCTTTGGTAGCTTGGAATGCAGCGAGGGCATCATCATTAAGCTGGAAGGAACCACGGACATGTGTTTCTGAAAGGAGATCTGTTAGTGGATGTAACTGTTGTGCACAATTGGGAAGAAAACGACGATAGAAATTGACGAGTCCTAAAAATTCACAAAGTTTGCGAGCAGAGGTAGGTGGCGGGAAATCTTGTATAGCTTGAACTTTTATGGGAAGAGGTGTAACACTGGTAGGAGAAACATAATGACCAAGAAAATCCAAGGATGAGGCACGGAAAACGCATTTTGAAGGATTAATAACAACACCATACTCGGATAAGCATTGGAAAAGAATTTCGAGATGTGTAAGGTGCTCTGCTTCCAAAGAACTGGCAATCAGGAGGTCGTCTATGTAAGCATACACAAAATCGAGGCCACAAAGAACTTCATCGATAAAACGCTGAAAAGGTTGAGCTCCATTACGTAGACCAAATGGCATGTGCAGAAACTCAAATAAACCGAAAGGAGTGGAAATGGTGATCTTTGGAACATCATTTGGATGGACAGGAATCTGGTGATATGCACAGACAAGGTTTATTTTAGCAAAAATAGATTTCCCATGTAAAGGAGAGGAAAAATCCTGAATATGTGGTATAGGATAGCGATCTGGTGTGGTGACTTTATTTAGTGCACGATAATCTCCACGAGGATGCCAATCACCTGGAGTAGGTTTAGGGACCATATGAAGAGGAGAAGACCAGGAACTATCAGAAGCACGAATGATGCCAAGCTGAAGCATATGATCAAATTCCGATTTTGCATTCTTCAAACGATCAGGAGCAAGGCAGTGAGGGCGGCAAAATACTGATGGTTTGGTGGTGCGTATATGATGTGTTACAGAATGTTTTACTGCAGAAGCATTGTAGCATGGACGAGAAAGATCAGGAAACTTCCAAAGTAAATCCGTGTAAGGAGTAGATGCAGGAAAATGAAATACAGGACGTGGTGAAGGTGTAGTAGATTGAATACCATGAAGATGGAGACCTGTAATTGTATCAAGGAGCTAGCGATTGCGGACATAAACTTTGAGACCGAAATGTGCCAGAAAATCAGCTCCAAGAATAGGGATGGGAATGTCAGCAATTATGAAAATCCATCGATAACTATGGCGAAGTCCGATATTCAGAGTCAGATTTTTCACCGAAAGTCGAGATGGCCAATTGGTTAACGGCTTGAAGAGTATATGACGAGGGTCTTCGCTTGTCAGCAGCAGGGGTGGAAGAACACTTACATCAGCGCCAGTATCAACAAGAAATCGGGTACCAGTAGTACGATCGCTGATATAGAAAAGGCAACTGGTGGAGGGTGGGCCAGCGGAACTTGTCGCTGTTAGTTGCTGGTGGTGGAGTTTTCCGACTGCTGAGCTGGCAGTGAGGATGTATGCAAGCAAGGTGCTTTACAATGATGTGCATTTAAACCAAACTTGTGATGATTCCAACAAAGAGGATGGTTACTCTCTGGTCAAGAAGTGCTTGAATCTCTGCGATTGCAAAAATGGTAGGGGCTGGATACACAAGAATGGGAACGTGTGCGTGGATGAATGCTAAGTTGATTGACCAAAGCTGCTAGCTGATTCGTCAGGTTATTTACCTGGTTGCATAGAGCTTCGATTTCTGTTACTGTGGAGGGGCTCTGTGAAGTAGCAGCAATAGCTGCAACGGGGGGCTGTGAAAGAGTGACTTCAAGAATGCGATCGGCTAGCACAGCAAGCTCGTCAAGGGAAGTGTTATCTGCGGTAGAAGCAAGAATTCGCTTGGTATTTGTAGGAAGGCGTTGTAGAAAAAGTTGGCGAAGAATACCATCTTCCAGACGATTGTCGCCTAACAGCTGTCGCATTTTACGTAGCAACTGAGAAGGTTTCCAATCACCAAGCTCCTGTGAAATGAGCAATTGATTTAAACGTTTCTGTTCAGAGGCAGAAGTACGTGTAATCAGTTCTGACTTCAGTTTGTTGTAAGGCTCATCAGCTGGAGGGGAAACTAACAGGTCTCTGATTTCTTGTGCAATCTCTGGTTGCAAGGAAGAAATAATGAAGGCGAACTTCGTTGATTGGGAAGTTATATTCCGAGTAATGAACAGGGCTTCTACTTGAGCAAACCACACCAAAGGATCATTAGGCCAATAGGGAGGTAGTTTCAGAGAGACGGCAGCAACGGCTGGAGCAAGAGGAATTGAGCCAGAGTCGTTTGATGAACCAGAAGTAAAAGGGGTGGATGCAGATTCAGGCATAATGGCGATGCAAGTACGATAAACAAGGACCACAACAAAGTAGCGATAAAAACGTGCGAAATTGTAAGTAGATGAAAATAATTAACGCGAAAGAATCGTAAAATACTGTTGGCTTGGTCACCACTTTATTAGTTCCGTGGCTGAGGTTTTTTTTTATTGAGCTACTAATTTTTAATTAGAATATAGAACATACCACTTGTGGCCTTGCCTTGAGTGTGTACGCACAGAATAGAAGTAGTTGGTTTTCTTCTTATATGATTCTTGTTCTCTAATATAAAACTTCTCTACTAACTGATTTCTCTACCATATATACATACTGTATATTACAAAGATTACGTAATGGTTTATGTGGGATGAAAAAGTAATAGTGAGGCATTAGAAAATGCTGAGTAGGGAGAAAAATTATTTGTATAGGAGGAGACAGATGCTACAGTCTCATGGTGCTATGATGGAGAGAGGATTTTTGAGGAAGGAGAAGGGAAAGTTTCCTAGGAAGAAACAGGGAGCTGGGAGAGTTGGTGCAACATTAAAGAACAGAGTATGACATTGCTGTCGTCACCAGTAAGGAAAAACGACATTTGACTGAAGGAAATGGAAGTATATTCCTGACGTACCAAAGAAAGACTGCGTTTCTTGCACTTTGCGGATGGTTTTATTGACTTGAAGGACCGAAGGTTTGATGATAATGACTTCAAAATGGCATGCAAATCTTTAACGTGTAGCTTTCAAAATTGATGTCATCTGAAAGATTGACGTGTATGCCCTCTACAGAAAAACCTGCAAGTGATAGGTGTAGAATTATGTGTGCACCATAGGCCCGAGAGGAACTTCTTACCAACTTCTTTACATGCATGAAAAGACCACGACTTCTAAATTGCCTACTGATGCTTAAAGTTCAGCAGCTGTAAAAGGAATGACTACGACAAAGTCCGCTAATGGATGACGAGACCTCTCTGAAGTTTGGTGACCAGTGAATTAAAATGTGGGAACAAGAGTGCAATATCAGTTTTATGCGGCCAAATAACTGCCGTAACATATTGCCGGAGGACAGAAAAACACAGTTAAAGGGCTTTGTTGCAAAACGTTTGGTCTGTGCGATATTATTTCCTTCAGAAATATAACTTTGTTCCCATTGATCAGCATTTGTGACCAGATATCTGTTCACAGAATTGAGTCAACTCAGCAGGCAACAGTTCATTGTAAGTTCACACAACAATTTTGTAAAGAAAAGACGTATGTTATCTCGTGAATACATCACTTGTGTCAGTACAGACTCTTCATCACCAGGTATAAATATTCTTCCAGAATTTGTATTCAAAGGCTCTAATACCTGTCTCGAAGTCTGAGAGTCTGTTTTTCAACCAAATTGATACTACATCACAATGCAGAATGACTGCTTCATCTGCTGCAAAAGCTTTCATAATAATTTCTTCTTGATTTATTGATTTCTTCTCATTATTGCTCAAAAAGCTCACTCCTCTACCACATGTCTACTAATTATCTTCCCCCCACCCATCCCCGCCGGAGGGATCTGGTGCCAAATAAAAGTTAATCATAATATAACATTCCCCTTCGTTGACTACCCCGGTAGTCAACTAGCAAGCTCTAACACTAAGATACTAAATATTTAAGTTATAGCAGTAGTTCTTCTTGGTCTTGTTGTAGCTGCATGGTCGATCTTTTCTACATATTTACTTTGTTGTACATTCAGAATTTTGCTAGATTTTACTTCCAAAGGTACTAAATTCTGTAACGGACGCACTAGAATAGTGTTTCCATTATCTGTAGCCACTTTAATATTCACAGGACGTATTTTCCCATCTTTTCTGGGAACTAATTCCAGGACACTTCCAATCTTCCAAAATAAAAATTTAATTTGTTCATTCTTAACTATAACTAATTCCCCTATAGAGAGAACGGTTGCCTTACTTTGGTTCCGATTTTTAACCTCACGAAGGGTAGGAAGATATTCCTTTTTCCACCTTTTAGCAAATTCATCTAATAATCTAGGATAATACTTACTGCGTTTTGTTAACGTTTCTTGAGTACTACCCATCTGAAAATGACTCTTGTTAGGCGACAATTTTACTTTCCTACCCTTTTTTAATTGACATGGTGTTGAGAGATATGTAACCCCTTCTGTATCATCATACTTGTACGTAAGCGGCCTTGTGTTTATAACTGTCTCAGTTTTTACGAGTATAGTTACTAACTCATCATACGACAACCTAGCTCTTCCGACCATTTTCTTAAGACTACGTTTCACGGAGTGAACTATTCGTTCCCTTGCACCTCTCATCCCTGGACTTTAGGGACAAAAAACACCCAATCCTTGGCTCTGTTAATCAAGGCTCTTTTAACTTTAGCAGAGCACAGAATTTGCTTAACCTCCTTAGAAGCTGATCAAACATTTTAGCGTCATCACTGTAAAGCTTCCTTGGAAGTCCTCTCCATGCGCTAAATCTGCTAGAAGAGCAAAGGAATGCGTCCTAACGTAAATTTTCCATTAACTCCAGATGGACCGTCCTTATAGACAAACAAGTATATAAACAAATATACGTTTTCTGTAAAAACGTACTCGGATGACCTTTTTCCGATACCGATAGTGGCCTTGCAAAATCTAGACCTGTGTTGGTGACTGGTGGCGCGTCAACTACACGAGATTCTGGAAGATCAGGTGTTGTAAGTGCCTAATGGTTTGCTCATCGATCTTTTGCACACAATACAGGGCCTTATAAGCCTTTTAACAGCTTCCCCTTTAAGGATCCAGTAACGTTCTATAAGTTCAATTCATGTATCGCGTATTCCGCTGTGCAAGATGATTGCGCGAGATTCTTTAATGACCATATCTGAATAAATGTAATTAGTGTGCAGAAGTATAGGCGTTTTAACGGCGTCTGAAAGAGAGGCGTTTGTTACGGTCGATTTGATTCTAAGCAATCCTTGTGCATCCAAAACATATTGAACTGAGTGACTCTCAATGGTGTCCTGCCTACTTTCCCCTCGCTCAAATACCGACATTCCTCTGTTAAAATTTCTCTCTGTATAGGACTTACCAGTCTAAACTCTGCAGTTTCAATTTATGCATTACTAGGTTCACCACTGAGATTTTGGTTTCCGTTATTTTGAGTTAACCTACAATTGCCAATGAATCTGAACTACCATGCAAATGTTCTATGAAGCATTTTTTTAACTTCAAATCTTTCTAGATTGACTAATTTTGAAGTACTTACGATTTGTGAAATAATTGCTAACGTGTGTATTACCGTAAGGGGTTGTTTAATCTCTTCTTGCAAGGCTATAGCATTTGCTTTCTGCTCCACCGTACTTTTACTTGGCCACAACTCACATGATTTCTTGAAGAATTAAGGACCTTGGGGCAAACGGTATGCTTCGAAAGATCCTGTCCGCAATAACCACGAGAGGGTAAGTCTGTCGGGTTTAAGCTCCATGGACAAAACCTCCATTTCCCTTTTTCGGAAACTTTCAAATCCTTTTGAACCCAATTCCTAGCAAACTATTTCCAGGGCCTGTTATTTTTCATCTAGTAGAGCGTGACTAGGGAATCCGCCCAATAAAAGCGTTTGAGTTGTCCGCAGTCTAGTTCTTGAAGCAACCGCTTGTGAATAGTATCCATGAATTCGCTCAACAAAATTTCGCCCATTAGTTCTAACTTAGGAATTGTCAACTGTTTAATGAACGCAACCCTTGCCGTTGATGCAACAATTTTTGATTCTACACACCTATTTTCATATTCAGTGCGTATATTGTTGGAAAGATGCACCTTGATCTTAGGTCACGTGGTTAGCATGATGTGAACAGTTGTGTAGTTAGTGTGGTGTAGAGAGTAAAAGATAGAGTTGATCTAGTGGTTTGAGTGTGTTTATGGAGTGTTAGTGTCAGGGATCGCGTGTTCAATATCAACTATATGTGATCTTGTTATGGTATGCTAATGAAAGGTAAAACATCAAAAGTATGGAGTTTCAATAGTCTTTCTCTCTAGTCCATAATTAAAACAAACGTGGCGCCCAACGCAGGGCCACGGATTGAGAAGTAGAAGTTAAACACGATTTATTCAAAAAACGAGTTATGAACGACAGATGATGAACATGCCCAATTTGCAGACGACGGAAATTTAAAGCGACTGTAAAAGATACGTGGTGGTAACCGAGCGAAAGCTGCGAATTTGATACTTGAAGTGTGCGAATTTATGAATGATAGAATAGTTGATAGAGATGTTTTAAACAAACTGCAAGTTATAGCGAAGTCTCTCAACGAAAAGAATGAGTATCTATTACAGTTGGATAACGAAATACTGCACAAATGCACCCTAGACGAAATTGACGAAGAAGTTGATGAATCAACCAACAAAAGTACACGAATCGATGAATTTATTGCAAAGATCACTGATTATGTGAACAGTTCTAGCACTGCAGTAAAACCGTTACGCCCCCTTTCCATAGCATATACACTGCCTCGACCAACAGTAAGCAATGAATTGTATGAGTATCCAGCTGTCCAGAACACATAAATCAATGGTAGAAACCAAGCGGTTAGGCTTTCAAAGATTGATTTACCAAGATTCAAAGGGGATGTCACAAAGTTCGAACATTTTTGGCAAAGCTTTCGATGCGCAGTGGATGAAAATCACAGTCTTTCAGATGTACATAGACTGTATTATTTGGTTAATTCCTTAGAGGGACAAGCTTAGAAAGCATTGGAAGGTCTTGAAATACATGAGGAAAATTATGGTAAAGATGTTGAATTGTTAAAAGAAAGATTTGGTAAGACTCAACACATAATCAGCGCGCACATGCAATCCTTGCTCAATTTGTAATCATTTCAAAATGATAAACTCTCAGACATTCGCAGCATTTACGACACAATTATGGTACACATTCGCGGGTTAGAATGTCTGGGAGTTTCTTCTGAGAAGTACAACAGTTTCTTAGTGCCCATTATAGTATCAAGGATGCTTGAGGATATAGCCTTACAAGTGGCCTGAAAAATCTTCGAAGATGTTTGGAATATTAGAAAAATTTTGGATATAATTCAAAGGTACATTGAAGCCAGGACAGTGAGCAAAAGATAGTTGGACAAGATCGGAAAAAGAATGAGAGAGAGCCATTTAAACAATTTCAACGCCATAAGTCACTGCAAGGGACAACGAAGTCATTTGTTACTAAATTAGAGACAGGTACGGAGAAAAAGAGACAGATTCAATGCTATTTCTGCGATAAGAATCATTTTTAAATGAATGCAAAGAGATCAGAGAATGACGAATGAATCTGCTTCATGTCAGGCGATGTTTCAACTGAGATTGCCAAGCTAAAACGAAGTGTTACATATGTAAAGGTCCTCACAACACAGCGCTTTGCAACAAAGAAGAGCCTAATTCAACTGCCAGTTCTTCCATTACAACATCAACTGTGCACGAAAGAACCGAAGTTTGTTACACACTGCGACCACGCTTTCATTTGGATACGATAGAGGTAAGAAAGTTCCTGTTAATATTGTATTTAATGGAGGCAGTTAGAGATCATTTGTATCTAAGGAGCTACAAAGAAAGCTAGGTTTAAAGCCACAGCTTAATCTTAACACCTTTGGTTTAGAAATGTATGTAAAAACGTTTAGTGACAGAGTTACCATTAATTTAGAAGTAAATGACGAGATCATAAGTATATCTGCCTTCAGTTCACCAGCCGTTTGTTCGCCTTTAGCTTCTAAGGTTGATATAGCCAGTTATCCTCACTTCCAATGTGACTGAATGAGTTATCCTCTTGCGGGCAACTCAACGTTTTGCAGAAAGTGCGTACAATGCCTGCCAAAAGTAGTTGGAACACCCACACAATTGTATTGACTTCCGACTCCTGCCGCTTCTCCTCGACACCACTTAAAATGTAGACCCCCTCCCCCCTGAACCAATGTTGATTCGATAGCGGAGACCAGTAGCTTTAAAAACACACATCACTTTTGGCCTTCGAGTTGCCCATATTTGCATCATACAACATTGTTTAACGGGGGAGGGGATGCTATAGCTCATCTATAGCATAGATCATAGCAAGTGTTCCAAGACTTTTGGCAGGCATTGTAGATATATTGATAGGCACAGAACACCTACGATATAGTAATAGGTGAAGTCATTAGGGACAGCTCAGGTCCAGTATCCATTAGCAGTAGACTGGGTTGGGTGCTTTCAGGCCCTGTATCCTTTTCAGCTGAAAAACAATGGTAAATCATGTCGTACAGTCAATGATGTTGTTAATGCCAATTTGGTTTTAGATATATTACCTTGTAGAGAAGATGTGATAGATGAATCGCGCGACATAGTTGATGCATTAGATAGGTTTTGGAAGCATGAAGATATGGGTGTTGGTCAAGAAGAAGCACCAAATGTTGAAAGCACCATGAAATTCGAGCATGACAATCGTAGTTAACGTTATCAGTTAAGCCTGCTGGGGAAAGGTAATATTCGTGAAGAATTAAGCACTAATTGTGGAATGTGTAAGTCTCGATTGTTTTCTGTATTTAGAAAATTGAAGGAAAATCCATCTTTAGTGCGGCAGTATAATTAAGTTTTTGCACAGCAGTTAGCTGAAAGTGTTATTGAAAGGGTAGATTGTAGTCGGTACGAGATAGGGAAAAACATTTTTGTGTCATTTGGGTGTGATTAGAAATGACCGGCAAACCACAAAGCTGCATGTGTGTTGGATGGATCGGCAAGGTCACTGAAATACATTGACGCGCCAGCTTCGTTGCAACCAGTTAGACCCAGACGCAATGTCGCCATAATAGGCCAAATTTTACGTAAAGATAATAGTAAGTAGTATGTAGACATATTGATATGGACATATAGTCATTCGTTTAGTTATTACGTATTGTATTGCAAGTAGCTGTTTGATCCCGCCGTGAATCAAACAGGGGGAGTGTGTTGGAAAGATACCCCTGATCTTAGGTCGCATGATTAACATCATGTGAGCAGTTCATATAGTTTAATTTGTGTCATATAGAGAGTAATAAGTTGAGTTGAGTTGATCTAGTAGTTTTAGTGTGTTCTTGGAGTGTTAGTGTTAGGGATCACATGTTCAATATCAACTGTATTTTCTTGTTATGTTATATTCATGAAAGGTAAAAAAATCAAAAGTATGGAGTTTCAATAGTCTCTCTCTATCCCATAATTACAACATATATAAACAGCGGATATATGAGCATTTGCACTGGCGTCAGAAAAACAATTCTATGGTACGACTGTACACTTTGCAAACTGAAGAGATTCCTAGGTATCTGTCTGTACTTTTTCATTTGCCACAACTTAGAGAGAAATGCGTTATACTCTGGTTTGCCACTTCCTTGCAATTCCTCATCCCAAGAAACTTTTTCTAAGCATAACTCTTGGAACATACATTTCATTCTGATAGAGGTTGTGCTATCTCAGTGATTTCAGTGAAGTTGTAGCAAAGTTCATCCGATTTGGTGTCCCAAGTGGAACCTAATATCTTCATGGTTTCGTTTTAAGCGTGTAAATCCATACACGATTTATACGTACAACTGATCTTCCTCTCTAATTTTGGAGTCTGTGCCTATGTTTTCTTTATTGCCTTCTGCCTCACGAATACGTTCAACTAATTCGCTAGAATTTGAATTCCATTTGCGAATATTGAAACTCCCTTCGGACATAATCTGGTTTGATTCCTTATTAATTCACAATGCCTTGTCGACAGTTATCTCTCCTTTTGACAAATAAACCTTGTAGCACTCCCTCTTAACTGTCTCAGGTTTTTTTGTTTTTTCTTCTTGGTATGATGACACATGGTGCAATAGTAGCTTCCAAAAGTAGTAGGGAAGGGTTTGAGTCCAAAAGGCAGATGAGTGTAACGCAATTTAATAACTGAGCGAGTAGCAGCGAACTGGTCATCATACAACAACACCCTGAGAAATTCACGATCGCCCTCTTTTATTCCTATCTGCAGAAAGGCTTTTTCAATGTCAGCCATGAGTGCAATGACATTTGTTCTGAACTTGGCAAGAATGTCAAAGAACATAGGAATTAAATTCGACTCACGGTCTAACAATTCCTTTAACGAAAATTATTTGTTATCCATTTTCGCACTGGCATCGAATAATATTCAAAGTAGTTAGTAGCTCTATCCTTACAAACTACACCAAAAGAAGGCATATATCTCACAATCTCACATTATCACTATTACTCTTTACCAGTGTTACTTGTTATATAATATCTTCTTGAATATACTGTCATATTCTGGCTTTAGTTTGCTCTCTTTTGTTAAACGAGAATGCAGGACTTGCAGACGAGTCTTACAATGGTCCTAACTATTCGTAACCCCCAAAGGTTCACCGGGTGTCCATGGTAACACCACTTCATGAAGATCTCCAAAAAAAACAGTATAACAAAATCCTTTCGAATCTGTACTATCCACTAAATTTCCATCGTCTAAAAAGCTATTTTCTACTTCCCAAAAGGCGTTCAAAACCTCTTCTAATCTATCATTACTTTCAGACTCTGTCGTTCACGGAATCTCAACGCAGAAATGTGCTGACGTATATTCACCACGAGAGAATTCCGATGGTCTTAAGGTCCCTGGCGGCACTCAACCTGACTTGCTTGCTACAGCTACAGGACCTTCTTCCCCTCTAGTCACATTCCTTAATACGATATCATAATATAGATCTGCTCCTGTCAATAAGTTAATGGCATCGCTACTGTCTACATCAACTTTGTCTGCTAACTCTAGGTCTTGCAAAGGACGGTACGAGTTAAATTCTACACCCATGGGAAGAAGAGAACAAATTTCGGGATAAGAAAAGGCTTTAGCTACCGCTAGTAATCCGTCCTTTAACTCAATAATGAAGTTCGCCAACTTGGGGTTCTTCTAAATTCTGCATTTCCAAATGTGTTCAGCTTGAGAGTTTCTTTCTTTTCACTTTTCAGCTGTACCTTCTTGACAATGTCTTCTGTCACATAACTCGGCTGACTCCCATTGTCCTACAGAATACTGATGGTGCATCTTTTTGGTGCATCTTTTTCCATTCACTCGATTTATTGCTGTGATCTTCGCCGTTTGGAACAAAACTGTAGGCGATTCCTTAATTTCGTTCGATGTTGCAGTGCACTGGTTGTGACATGTTCCTCTTCAGCTCTGTTGTTCCCAATTTATTGTCACATATCGTCGAATGGTGCTTTCCTTTACAAATGAACCACTCTTGGTACTTGGGCATGCTCTTATCGCATGCCCTGTTTGTAAACAAGAACAGCACCGCCCATCTTGCAGCAAACTTTCTTTGCAACTTTTCACATCAACTATCGTCTTGCAATCTAATGCTTAGTGATTTCCGGCACAGTAGTAGCGCTGAATATCTTCCCTTCGTTTCTTGGACTCGAATGCTGAAGTCATGCCAATATTCACTTTCATTCGGCTCTTGGCTGTAAGCACAGGTTCTACAGGTTTTGTCCCTGCCATTCCTTCAATTTGAATATATTTACGCATTTCTTTTGCTTCCATTTCTTGTTTTAAGATCTGAAGAAGCTCTGAAATTGACCAGATGTCTTTTCATGTATGACTCACAATTTGGTGAGAAATGTCTTTTGGAACTCCAGATAAAATAATTGGGATAAGAAGTCTTTTGTATTGATCAGAGTTGAGTCCTAAGGTTCGCAGTCCACGTAAATGTCCATTGATCGTATCATATCTGTATCGTAGTTGTCCTGGTTTCAATAATTCGTCTATATGCTTGGAAATAATCTTCTCTTTCTTACAAATCGATCTTGCAAAATCAAAGCAGCATTTTGGTAATTCGCTTCAGTCATCAGCAAGCCCTCGATAGCTCTTACCGCTTCCCCATCCAAGTAGGCTTTGGATAATTGAACTTCAGTATCGGCGGAATTTTCTGATTGTCGTGTACAGCCGTGTCAAAAATCTGCCAAAAACTCAAAAAGGTAACGATGTCTCCATGGAATCATGGTAGATTCAGCTTAGCCATCTTTGAGCTTAAATTTCCAGAATACAATTTACTGCTCTGTATGGAAGAGTTTGCCTTGATTTCATGCTCAACGGCAAATGGAGGACTCGCTCCTTGAAATGGGTTCGGTAAAAAGTAAGGTTGTTGTGCAGGAGAAGGTAACTGCCGTCGTACCCCTGTGCAGGAGATTGGGGGATTCTGTTTACATTCCCGTTCTTCACCCAACACTGTATTTTTCATATCACGGTTTAAATTCGAAGTTTATTATCATTTGCTACAGAAATTTCGTACTCAATTCTTCATCCTCAGCAACTTCAATAAGTTTATCGTCACATTTGTCCAGTTCTTTCAATCTTGTTGCTAACAATTCTACAACCGTTTTCAGTAGCCAAATGAGATCCTCCTCTTCGGGCTCACATGTTTGATCATTTATCAACTGAGGTGCTTTGCGTTCAAGTGTCGTTACCACTGATCCATTCGCTCCCCGTATTTGTTTGAACTTATGAAATGACCCCATTCATGCATAGAGCTATGTATGCCCCACGTTGGACGCCATTTATAGAGCTCTGGGTTCGCCCAAAGAACACTACAATTATACCTTTTATTCCACTGTCATAGGAAAAATCAAAACAAAAAACCCACTCCTCTACCACAAGTCTACCAATTACCTAACCCCCACACACCCCTACCAGAGGGGATCTGGTACCAGACAAGCGTCAATCATAATGTAACACTAGTTTTGTCACCTCTACCTTGGTTATAGGCAACTTGACCCGGACTATTTCTATTTTCTCAATGTGCAAAGTTATGACGTCCCTTGCAAGTGAAGTACTTGATGGATGATTAGCACTTAGGCGCTGAAGGTCCACCTCTACTTACACATAAGTAACAGCGCCCTTCTCTTTTAATAATATTACTCCTTTCATGTATATCAATCACAATTTGACACTCAAATGTACTGTGTGCCCCTTTGCAAAATGTACAAGTAGCCTTTGTTGTTCGGGTAGTCAATGCAACAGCAGTTGGATATCCTACATTAGCCCTTTTAACTTCTTTCCTTCCAGGTGCGCATTTTATTTTGCTTCATTTGCTGTTCTCAAGCAGTTCTATAACTCTGAAAAGTCCCAACCTATATGACAACATAAGTCATTCATCTTTCGGCATGAAATCGCGCTAATCTCCTCAGGCAACATTTTCTGAACCATATTAACCAAGACAAAATTGTATGCTTTGGGATCTACTGCTATTGCTTGTCACCCTGCAAAGTGAGTTTCCACTTTATCATAAAATGTCCATATATTCGCAATATCTGCATGCTTTCTAAGGGCATTTGTTGAAGATAATGGATCATTATGGTAGTCTAAAATAGTTTGCCTCTGTTTAAATCTTCCTTTCAAATTATTTGCTACAGTTTTTTAATTAGCATCTGAGAGTTCGAATCCAGCCACAGCCTTATATACAGTCTCTTCACAGTATGCTTACAGATATCTCCTCTTTCTGGCATCGCTTAGATTTGAGTTAGAATCCTTTGAAGTTTGAAATGAATCATGAAGTTCTTCATATTTTTCATATTTCCCACTAATGTTCCTTAGCTGCAATTTTGGGGAGTTTCATAATACTTTCCCTCTGAACTCATGGGGCTTGATTTTGAGCCCCACTTTCCCCTGGTGTGATTTCAATCTTACCCAACTTGTCATCCATTTTGAAAAAGATTTCATAGAGAGTTTCCCTAAATTATCCCGATTAATTCATCTCTTCAGCGATAGCATCTTCATTATCTAATAATACCAATATGTGGCCATCTGAATCACTAATTTTTTCCAATTGTTTTCAAGAACTTTCTTGCTTTGCCTCAATTTCAATGAATCATTCGATTGTGGAGCACTCAAAGGTGTCCTTGTCTGTCCTAGCGTTTTCGTCGAGTACCTAGCTTTCCTGTTTTTGTCAGTATGAACTGAAAACTTCCATAGTATTTAGACATCATTACCTTCTGTTACTTGTTCATGATGTTGCTCATACTAGCGGATTGACTAGTCAAGTAGCATTTACATATTATCCATTAAAGATAGTAGCCAACTCTGTCATGACGGCTTTAAGATTAGTTTGGTGCTAGTGCTAAGCAACCAGAAACTAGGTTGTAAACTCTGTCGATCTTTTAGCTCCAAAATCTGCACTTTGGGTCAGCTTCGTTCTGCAGCATATTTGCTTCATAGTTTCAACAGACGACGTTTTGACCTTGGGCAGCAGGAAAAAATCCTTCAGTCTCCCTTCTTTGTCCGGAGCGTCTCAGTCACTCGTGGATTTTGATCAACAACAGCACCTTAGTACTGAATAGCAAACTATCTATGAAGGGCTTTCTCTTGCTATCTTCTGTCAATTAGTTATTAGTCTTCCCATTTTGCTACTTATTTGCTCTTCTTCGCAATGCAAGCTGGAATAAGATCTTCATCAGTTTGTATTTCAATTCCCAGTTCTCTTGAAAATTTTGTAGATTCCCTTGTAATTGACTAGCACTTGTTACTGCTCCCTTGTGACTTGACAATTGTGAGCATCTCTTTGTTTCTTACATACTGGGAGAGGCTAACCGCTGATGTCTTGTATGAGATTTCTAATTGAATCTTGATGTGCCTCCTTTATGCTAGGCGCACAGGGGAGAATTTTGCTCAGCAAAATGTCATTCGTGGCACTTTGCTATGGCAATGTCCTCTCGTGTGCAGAGATCTGTTTGTAAGCAAGTTTTCATTTGTGACCGAAAGTTAAATTTTTAAGGTGTTTGATATTCTTTGTCATTTGTGGCACTTTTCTTACTGTGTGCGGCAACGAAAGTATTTTTCCTTAGGGTGTAGCAATACAGCGCATGCGCCAATCAACAGCAGCACATTTATCATCAACAGCACCTCATGTGTCTGTTCTTTTTGAATGTAGGGGACAACTCCCAATAGAATAATTTCAAAAGATGCTCTGTCCAACCGATGAAATTGTCGAAACTCCTCTGAATCCTCCACGTCTAGTTCCCTCACTAAATTCGCAAAAATTCCTTCGGTGCTTCGTCTTAAAATCCACTCCCTCGTTCATAGTTTCCTTCGTGATGCTCGCAAACAGCGATGACGACTCTTATCAACAAAATAAGAAGTAACTGCATTTCTCCTTGTGGTTCTTTGTCAGAGGACGAACTATTAAAATCCGCCACCTCATGTTCTAACCTTTAGGCGCATGTGCAATATTGTTACATCGTAAGGAAAAGTACTTTTATCGCCGCACACAAAGTGCCAGGAATGAAAAAGGCATCAAACACGTTAGAAATTTGGCTGTCGGTCACGAGTGGCAAATTGCTTACAAAAAGACCTTCGTACACATGAGAGGAAATTGCCTTAGCAAAGTGTCATGAATGACATTTTGCTTAGCAAAATTCTCTCGTATGCGCCTAGCATTACTCCTATGTATCTAAACGCGGTCAAGGTTTGGTTTCAGGTGATACATTCTGTTACAAATTCAAATTCTTTCGTATTGTTGTATCTATTTCCTGCGGTTCTCTTTAGCTCTAAATGACAATATTAGTGCTCTATGTCACTAAAGGTATTGCTATGATATCTATAGCAGTAATGCGATTTTTCAAGTTCACTTCTATGTTCATAATTCGACTTACTCTCCAGACAATTCCTGTCTGATATTCTTTTTGATATTGGAGTGCTGACACCATTGCTTTCACTTACACATACAAAACTTATATGTACCTCCCTGTTCGAAGTATTTCATTGTTTTATTGTCTCATAAAATTGTGTTTGAAGAACTGACCTTCTTTCCACGCTTGAAAGTTGCCTTTGCACACGTCTTAACATTACGGGAAAGAAAATTAATGCAACAGATTATGTTAAAATACTAGGAATAGAAATAGGCAGCAAATTAATGTTCAGTAAACATGGTGAAACGCTATGCTGTAAAGTAAATAAAAAGATCACTGCCTTCGCTAGACTAAACAATTCCATTTCTACGAAACAGTCACAAGCTATTTATAATGCGGTAATTATATTGAACTTTAATTATTGCCCTTTGATATGGATGTTTTGTAATAAAGGTGCAACAAGCAAATTGACCGAACTCATAAATGTGCTCTCCAGATCTTATATAAAGATTATGAATCATCCTTTAAAGCATTGCTTACCCGAAATGGAAACAATAGCATACATGTTAACAGCTTGCAGAAGCTCGTGATAGAAATCTTCAAATCTATGAATGGATTGAATCCCCCCTCTTATATGGGAGTTTCATGAAAAAAACACGTTACTTATAATCTAATAATGCAAAATTTATGCAAACTTCCATCAGGCAAGACAATGACCTTTGATCTTGATTCAATATCTTTTAGGGGTAGTCTCTTGTGGAACACCCTTGATGACAGCATAAAACGTGAAAAAACTTTAGTATGTTTCCAGAAGATGATAGGCAAATGGTCTGGAGCTAGATGCACATGTAAAATATGCCAAAAAACCACCGTACCTATATATTTACGCATACATTATTTTTACGCAAGCAGTATTTTTATTTTACTCTTTTTAACTTCCTGTAGACTAATACATTTACTTATTTAAATAGTTGGTTTTAATTAGTATTTGTATTTACTATGTACCTCTGTACCAACTTTAAATATATTGATTGATTGGTTGATTGATTGATTGATTGATTGATTGATTGATTGATTGATTGATTGATTGATTGATTGATTAGATGGACTGACTTAACCAAGCTGGTGACTTCCCATCTGACAAAATGAAACAAGAGTTGCCAAGAACAACCTAACTTGTCACGAACCAAAGTACGGTGTTACATCTAGCCCAGCAAGGGGAACCTAGTAGGCTCCCTTTGCTATCTTTTAATCTGATCGTTTCGGAAGCTGGATGCCTCTACCAAGATCTAATCTATTTTTCAATTGCAGTACTTAACGGGGCTCTTATGATCATAGACAACTACGACTAGTGAACAGTAGAATACTAAATAAAACTAAATAAACAAATAGAAAAGGTGAAGGCAGATAGGGAGGTAGAAGTCACTTAGCTCCTCACTTCAATTCGACTGGTTTACCTTTCATCTTTCACTTGACTTGGTTACCAATTTTTGCATTGTATTTCATTGTCAATATTACATAGGATGCAAGACTTACTTTAAAATGCTTCGCTTGTGCTTATTGCTAATTGTTGGTGTGTTCATCACTTGTGTTTATTGTAGGGAACTTCCAGTCATTACGCAGTCATAGCTGGAGGTGGAAGAAAAGTCTAGATAACATGGATAAACAACAGGATTGTGGGAAGTTACAGAGAGATTCAGAATCTATTGTTGCTTTTACGGTCGTTAAGTGTTGCTATGGTAGGGAATGCAAAGGCATGAAAGGCCCCACAATTCATCCAATGAAGTGCCGAATTAACTGTATTAAGACTTATGTCAACTGTTGATTTTCGAACATTCAAATATTGACGCCGGCATAGTTGCCAACGAGGAAGTAAACTTTGATTCGCACAATGCTTTTGTTTTGAAACCTGGAATCAAGCTGCATAAATCGCATGAAGAGGGGACTGAAGCCAACAGCTACTTTGATCAATATTTGCAAATATTGAATTGCAGTGAGACTCACTGGATCACACTATCAGATTTATGTACGATTCTGTTTATAGTTTATTCAAGACCAGTTATGGAATAATCAAATCCACTAATCAAACGGATAGTCATTTTTGTATACATGAACAGCTCGAGAAAGAATTAGCTCAACAGAAGCACAGAGGTGCAACCCTCTCAGACATTAAATATGCATCTCGCCTCCTTCGTTCAAGGCTCAACGACCTTCAGGTTGCAGATAATGACAGTACTGTCGCTAGCAATTATGATCATCACTTAGGCAATAACTGTTGAAACTTTGTCAAGGGTATGCTTGAGAAAAGTTCCTCCATCCTGCCTTCCTTCTCAGGTATAATTGCGCAAGATGTTTCCTTCATTCATTCATCATAAGAGTTTTGTCAGTCTTATCTAAGTTCCTTGCCTGTCCCTTGATTCCTTTTAGTCAATCTTCTCTGTCTTATAAAGAAATGCGCTAATGTAATATGCAGAATGAAATCATCAGGATCCTTTTGTCCATTGGACAAGGTATTCATTCTCTGCTTTAAGAGATGCCCGTATGTACGATGGCTTTGGAAATCTAGAACTATTCCTGAAGAGTTGAAAAAACTTGCGTAATTCTAGCTTTTAAAAAGGATATCAGTATTCCATCCTGCTAATTTCAGGCCTATTACTCTAGAGTCAGTGCCTTTATAAGTCTTTAGCTCTTGTTTTCCTGGTTCTATTTTCTCATTCCTCAAAGAAACCTACTTTATTCTGGCTGAAGTAGCATACTTTTTATGATGGCCAATGTTATGGACAATGCACACATCAAGCAACGGTCTTTAGTTTTATCATTGTTTGACCTCAAAACTGCTTTCGTTGTAGGACATCGCAACTTCATTCACGAAAGTCCCCGACACCACTCTATCACTGCAAAACCAAAGCTTTGATTTTAGGCCTCTATACTGGTTTTCATGCACCAGTCATATATGACAGTTTTCTTACCCCTATTAGGCACACGTGTCGACTTGTGTATTTGAATGACTCACCAGATTTGACTGTGTGGACAAGCTGAATATTAATAGAACACTTTGGTTGGTATTGAAGAGAGCTTGAAGAAAAAGATTATGATCCCAAATATCACACATTTGCCCACCTCAGTAACCATATTGGACAAATTGCACCATTTGGTAGAGCATGTCAACAGTAGCTGATTTTCATAATCATTGATCGCGAAAATCATTGATCATCATTTGCAAACTGACACCAGTGAACTAGCTTAAAAGGACCATCAAATACATCATGAAAATAGAGGCCAAGCTGCTTATAGTTTTCTTGATGAGTGAACTGAATGCAGGTATTAAAACAAATGTTGAATAAATGGGGGCTAAGGCAGGCACCTCGAAGACCACCATGTCTAACAGATCATATCACTCTATAAAGATCTCGTACTACCATTCACAACATTTTCAGTTGTATCTAAGAGATATTGTTATTCTGGTGCTATGGAACACAAACAACAAAAAGTAGAAAATCAAAAATTGGTTGAAATACTTAATGGTCCATTTCTGTAGCTGTGACTGAAACTTCTTCAGAAATACTCCCCTCCTGCTGCTCTTCACCTAATTTCTGCTTGATAAGGTCCTTGAACTCTGTTTCGTCCTCAAAATAATGTCCTCAATTTTAATATCATGAGTTCATTTTGATTTTGATTTCCTCAATAAGTTCCCGATTGCCAGGATACAGCGAATCCATTTTCTCCATACACTTCCTGTAGAATGAGACATGCAGTGCATAATTCGTTTTGTTCAAACTAAAGAAAAGGGGAAGCATATACTCCCATGCCTATGTTCTGAGGTCATAATTGTTCTCTTGAAAGGTTGTATGGATAAGATGTTGGCAATGCATGATATATTGATAGTACTGCAATCTGTCATTCGCGATGTCCTTGTTAAGCAGTGACTGTATTGTGTTTTCTTCCTTTCAAGACTGCATCATGGTTACAAGGGAAACTGTGCTTAAGATCCCAGCTCTTAATAGTACACAGGAGGAGGCCGACACAAAAATGGTTCTGCATGCGAACCATACATTTGCAAGAAATGAAGGAGTCACCATAATTCGCTCTCATTCTGGGGACATTGATATCAGTGTGATTGCATTATCCCATTTCGTCCATGACACTGACAGAGTCGTAATTGATTCAAATACAGGTAGAAATAGAAAGGCTTTCAAGATGAGTGAAATTGATTTAACATCGCAACATGGACGATCACTTATTGGGTTCCATGCTTTTACTGGTTATGACTAACAACTCAGCATTCTTTCGCAAAGGCAAACACGTTTGCTGGAAACTCACTGAGAGAAAGCCAAACATTTGTCGCAGCCTTCTGCAACTTGGGAAGAACTTCAACTTTGGACGATGATTTGAGCATAGGGCTAGAGGAGTACGTTTCACATCTGTACGGGATAAAAGGACAGAATATCAATAAAGCAAGACATGCAATTTTCAATGCAAAGCTCGAAAAGCAAAAGAAGATTTGGGATATTTCTTTATTGCCACCGGGCAGACAAGCATTGTACTGGCACCCCCTACGCGCGAACGTCATTGTGCATCAATATTGATCATGCTTGGAACCTGAAAATCAGCTGGGTGATCCTGTTAATAATAGATGGACTGAAGCATTAGAGCCAAAATGGCTAGAAGGAGTGATGCCTGCTGACATCAAGGAACTATTTCTTGATCTAGAGTGTGAAGAATATTCAGGGGAAAGCGATGACAGTATCGATGAAGATTAAGTATGATTCATGTAGGTTTTCTATTATTACCCCCCCCCCCGATCATGACGTCACAACATACCTATAAGGCATAGGTAGCTGTTTTTTGTCCATTTCTTTTGAGAATATACATGTTTCAAGTGAGTTTGGAGATTTCTATTTGCCTTAAACGGTTTGTCATCCATTCCTGGCATACCTACTACTTACAACGTGATATTTTGCAAAATCTAGACATACATTACCCCCGTTCTCAGAATTTCTCAGGAATTCGCCTGTTTACCCAAGAAATTCGGATTCCTCATAAAAAACTGGTCTAGAAAGACTACATGAGAATTTCTACCTCTCCTGGTGGCACCTAGCTCGGTTAGAACCCGGTCTATTAGTACTATGTTAAGCGTAAACTACTGCTCATACTTCTGCGTTTTTGCTATATAGAAGCTAGAGCCTCATATTGTTTTTGAAGATGACTTACAGTTGCACTCGTATATACAAACGTACCGTTTAAATGCATCTTCAAGAGACAAGCCCAATAAATTTATCCCGTGACGTTAGCATGACGTCATAGGGTAAAGATACATAAAAACTGTGTCACTATCGTAATCAGTGCCCCCGAAAACGCTATGTTCGCCCATGATTGCTGCCAAATATTTTATATCTTTCAAATTTGATACCAGAGAATAGTCCCCAAAAGTCCTTGCGACACTTAGAAGAAACGGATAAAAAACCACTTTCCCCTACATATTGTCATAGTTGCTATAAACATGCACCCCCTTCCCCCTAGAACAATATTGGTTCGTTTGTGGGACATTTGAAGTTGGTGTGCATGTAAAATTTTTCCATTATCGCATGTACTTCTTAAAAAACCAACATTGTTTCAGGGGGAGAAAGGGATGAAAGTTCATTGCAGAATACAAAAAGTGTTGAAGTTGCTGACTGAATACTTATATGAGCTTTAAATAAAGCTGTTACTAATAAACTATGCTATATAATAGTACTTAAATATATTTATCTAGAAAGTTCGTTATATCTAAAAATTGTTGTGTCAATAATTTTCCCACCGAAGATCACACGAGCCTAGTCTCACTTAAGCATTAACCACTATCACCAAAGTGAGGCTACCTTGAATGCCAGTCAAAACGCGACTGAAGTTCGACGTTTACATAGAACTGGATTTCTCTCATGAGCTTTCGTCACGCTTTTGTCAATCTTAACTGCAATTGATGCGACGTAACTAAAGTGCGACGTATACATCAAGCCTAAATCTGATCTTCTAACCTACTGAAAAATATCGATACATATTACTTCAATATATAGACTTGCATTGTTTAATATTTTGTCTTTTCCGTTTTGGTTTGTAGACCATGTGTGTAACCGTTTCTACTAGATATAACTTACCTAATACAAGATATATTTGTATTTGTATTGGTAATTTAAATGTACACATGAGATGTTTGAGAAAGAAAAACGTCTGAGAGATAAAGGTATCATCTATTTCATGAGAAGACAAGACTATTGGATGAGAAAAGCAGACTAGCGGATAGATCATGTCCTGGCTATATTCCTCATTCACATGAAGCAATAAGACTTGGGCATGAAGGTACCAAAAAGACCCTATATTACGAATCTGAAATACCCACATGCGAAGATGAGTTTCATGCAGCTATGAGAGTTTGAGTGAGGTGGATCATAGGCCTTGTTTTAGAGATTCACTAGTTGAATCATTCATATATGTATTTTGTACATCTATAAGAATCATCAGGATTGATTTGCAGAAGGTGACAGTAATGTTGGAGTCTAGTAGCATAGAAAGGGATTGCACAAGGTCGTACCTTAGGCTATGTTCACATTGCTTCGTTTTAAGTTGAAAACGGCGCAAACCTTATCTGTTTTTGCCTTGTGTTCACACTGTTCCGATATGAAAATGAAGTGCTTCAAATGCGATGATGACTACGGATACTTTTGAATAGGGTGTGTATTGAATACGCTCTATTTTCAGCATGAACATCAAAAATGGAGATATTTGACTGCGCCCACACTTTTGTAAACAATGATTATATTTCAAAATGATGGCTTCATGTCGTGTTTTTGCTGGAGCAGTATGAACACTTATCTTATTCACATCTTATCATATGGACACTGGGCAGTGTCAACGGGATCCGGTTTTGAGGATGAAAACGGAGGGAAAGAGATACAGAGCAGTGTGATCGTGGTCTTTATTATTATTATTATTATTATAAAATTCTTTACAGTTGGTATAGTACATAGTTATAAAAAAACTAATTCAAACCAACTATTTACAATACTTAAAATTGAAGAAATACCAAATATTAAAGAAAAAGAAAGAAGTGTTTGTAATAGTGTTATTAGATCTTTTTAATTTTTTGGATCCTCGTTATCCCTATTTTGTGTTTAATTACAGATCTTGCAATTGCATGTAACTCCATTCCATTTTTTGATCTCTCTTTTGAATATCGCTGTCGAGTTTGCATTTTTTTATGGCATCGGGTAGCGTGTTCCAAAGGAGAGCGCCTTTAAATACAAATGAGTTAACTCCATATGTGTTTGTTTTTCGTTTTGGTATTTGCAATAAGTTGGTTGTTCTCACTTCATATTTTATGTGCTTTCTTTCAAAGAATGTCCACGTAAATGATGGACCTTCTTTTGAAAGGCACTTAAAGATTTGGAGCATCAGTTTTTGCAAGTTCTTTATGTGGACTTTCCGGTCATTTGTCCTTTCAAGTAGTGCTTCATATGGTATGTTGAAGTCGTTATGTAGGATTCGCAATGCTCTGCTTTGGACACGATCTACCCGATTGTGTGATATCTTCCCATGTTACATCCAAATCAGGGGACAAAAATTGAAATTTTACATTATAAATGTATTATAGAGGATCTTACCCTTTTCGTGGTTTAGATAAGGAGCCACACGTGAAAAAGCACTTAATTTCCAGTTCGCTTTCTGACAGATGGCTTTTATGTGTTCATCAAACTTCAGTTGAGAGTCCATTATGACTCCTAGCAACTTAATTTTGTTTGTGAGAGGGAATACTTTATCATAGGACCATGGTCCTGAGCACATCTGAAAATTCATGGCTGTAAGCAAAGTGTAGTATGAGAAGTTTAAGTCTGAAAAATGCGTGGAAGATGATACTGGCTCTGCAGCCTCACCCTACTGCTCGTGTGTTTGCATTGTTATATATGTTTTTATCTGTGTGATTTCTATCATAGGGATGTATGCTTTTGTGTATGTGTGACTTTTATTGTTTATGTGTATTTATATTTATATTTACGGTATTATTACGTTGTGCTTCATTTGTCCACTACACATGTATATGGTGTATCTTTTTTCTCTATAGCCATGGTTGAAGTAACTGACATCCCGGATTGGTAAGTAGCTCAAATTTTCCCACAGTATCCTCCTAGGACTTTTGAGTAGATGAGTTGCTAGGGTGTTCATCAGCTGTTAGATCCAATTTGTTGCCAGAGGCAAATCCTAGGACCGTGGTGCTTACTTTTGTTCATGTATCAGCAATGGAGTCATCCATAAAGGACATCCTCACAATTGTGCTAATTTTTACCTCCTCTCCCCTTTTCAATGCTGTCGAGGTTTTCTTCACAGCAGCCTCCCCTCTCCATACAGGAAGAGCTTGTGACCATTCGTCAAGAAATGTTGTGAAGTATTTGCTAGTTGAAATGTTTCTCTTGATACTTATGCCACTTGTGGTTGCCCTCTCCTCTCATTTCGACTATCAGCAAGAAATACAAAGAAACTTTCTCTTTAAAGGATATCCATTTATTTTCCAAACTGCTCTACGCAATCCTTTTATGTCTTCATTTTGTTATCACCCTCTTCACCTGAGGTGCAAGTTTCCTTTATGGATAGCCCAATTGCGCACTTACTGCCAGCACTTCAAAGATACCTATGGCAAAGAAGTCACCTCAATGCCAGCAAATAAGTGTGTTATCAAACATGTACCAACCGACGCACGATGTCATTTATGAAAAGGGCATTCACTTCATTGCATTTCAAGTTCGATTGAATTACAGCTAGCACAATACTACTAAACATAATGCTAAAATGGATAATGTGTAGTAGTGTCTAATCTGCATGGATAATTGAATTCCTTTAAGTAGGACTCTCCCAGTAGCCTGCAAAAACTTATGCTCAATAGCAATGCATGTTCGTGTTGTAGCGTAGATTTTTCAGAGTTTTAAAGATTTTGTAATATGTTTTTAAGATAATATTTAGAAAAGTATCTAGAAGGTGAATTCCGTAACTCTTCTGATAGACCATTCCACATGTTTGATCCCATCTAACGAATTGACTTCAAACCATATAGGAGACTATTTTTATGAGTAAGGAAGATATCACTATGATAAGAATGCCTTGTAATATATTTATGAATACTTGAAGTCCAAGCAGGGAAATTATGAAAGCACATAGGATT
Organism: Mastigias papua; assembly: GCA_964019165.1. Taxonomy (NCBI): domain Eukaryota; kingdom Metazoa; phylum Cnidaria; class Scyphozoa; order Rhizostomeae; family Mastigiidae; genus Mastigias; species Mastigias papua. The sequence goes on from OZ025280.1 coordinate 8,666,031, forward strand.
TATTTTGTTGATTGATTCAACTACAAAGCGAAGCATTTTGAATCGAAATATGTCCTACTGTCTAAGGAGTTTAGGTACTTTAAATATTGGAAATGTGTGAGACCTAGAATGTGTTCTAAGCATCGTAATGTCGAGTTTTTAATATTTTCCTTTAATATGGTTGTAGAACAGCAGTTAATTTAATAAATAGAACGACCATAACATAACAAATAAAGCGACCAGATGTGCATTGAGTATAATCTATAAGAATGGAAACAAGGAGCTTGAGACACTCTTGTAAAGATGGAGCTTTTACAATTCATAAGCAGAATTTGCAAAATTATTGGTTGAAACAAAAAGACATTTAACCACTAGACTCCTGGATTTGTTTGATTTCCACTCCAAGAAAATTTGGTGGAATACGATTTTAGAACTAAGCAACTTTGTGAGCTATCACCAGGTGGAGCAGAGAGATTTGGCACTAATTAATTTAAATTTAAAGGAAGTCTACTGACGACTAGCCTTCAATGAAATTTAACACTTCTCAGAGCTTTGCTATATTCATACAAAAAAATCAAAACCTGCAATGGTGGTTAATGCTCGTGCAACGTTTGCAAATTGGGAGGTCTAGATCTACTGCGGGAACGAACTCGAGTTCAAGTTGCGTGCTGTACAGCCAATCTCCGCAATTTTGGCGGGAATCTCCCTATAAACTTACACTCGATAGCAAGGTTCAGTTCGTCTTTTAACCAGAAGTTTGCTCTGCAAGTAACGAGTTTTTCAAGCGTACAGTTTATTAAAGAACAAGGTAAGAGCTGGAGATAAATTATCAGCTGGTAATGTAAGGGAGCAAAGAGAACTCTTTGTGGAAATGCGAACACGATCGATGCCTTATTCGTGAGCTACTCCTTGTTGAGCCCTATCTTCATAAGCCCAAATCGAAGGAGCGTGGGCAAGCTTGGAAAGCAATAGTTTCAAATTTAAATAACTTGGAGCGACCAAAGTTTCGAGTTGCAGTTAGAGCTGTTCGGGAGAGGTTCTTCAAACTCATGGAGAAGTTTAAAAAAACCGAGGAAGAAAGAGCCTCTGGGATTCAAGGAGCGGATTTTGATGAAATATATATGGGCCTAACTGACATCAAACAAAGAATGGAAGAAGCAAGAAGCAGCTGGGAAATGACAACGGAGAAAGAAAAAGAGAAGGAGAACGAAAAAAAGGAAAAAGTACTGGATATGAGGTGGAAAGCAACAGAGAGTTTTATGTGAGAGGCGAAAACGACAAGAACTAGAAAGGGGAGAAAGCACCCCTAACAGAAAGCGAAGGTCTGGTGTTGACGTATATCATTGAAGTACCTCAGGCGGGCTTGCAGTGGAAGAAGGAGCAGTCAGAAATGGGCCTGACATTTAAAGAGGAAGAGTTAAAAGAACGGCAGCTAGCAAGAGAGAGTCAACAAGAACTGGTTTGGCAACAACAACAATTCATGGCAAATATGCAAGCACAGCAGCATCAATTTTTATTGCAGATGAACCAGCAAAACATGCAAGTCATGAGACAAATAGCAGAAATATTTAGAGACAACAAAAATTAATTTTCATGTGTTTGTGGAAAGCTTATGTATTGTTTTCAAAAATGCGTTTTATGACAGTGGAACATACTATTTGGGGAATTTGTCATGCTTTTAACTCTCTGTCGAATACCTCTTAAGAATCTTCCAGATATGATGCCATAACTTCTGCAGCAAATGATAAAACGTAACCTTTTGTTAAAACGTAACCAACCATTCTTAACAGCCTTTGAAGTTTCAAACAGTACTACATGAAAAACCAATAAATTCAATAACCAGAAAACTAAAAGAAATTCAAATAACTATACAACAAAATCAGTAAAGTATTCTTCTAGATCTGGAGGATTTACCTCCATGAATCTGCTTGTTGATGACCCATACAAACAGGTCCTGGCATTGCGGAGTAATGCACATACAATGTACATGGTTCCCACTTCTGAAATGGCAATCTTCCGGTTCTTTCTAAAATCAATGATTGCAAAGTACTCTGCTATTTCACCAAAATCCCACTCTACGGATACCCTCACACTACTCATTGCTTTAATAAATTGTTTCTCTTCTTCTGTCAGGATTATATGCTTATTGGGAGCCTGAAGGTGAAGGCGTAGTGGATATGCTGGGTCACCATATATGCATAATGAACACCCATCTTGGGTGGTACAATATTCCTCTAGTTTCTGCAGAAGTCCTGACTTGCGAAGCATTCCAGCATCATGGCTTTTGCCCTCTTTCGAGGAATATAGAATATTCAGTATGATTTGCTCAAATAAATTAATACCAAATGATTGCAGAACAAGAACTTGATGTCAGAGTCAGCAATTCTTATGATCCAAATAAATATATCAATAAACCCAGGGGCATGGCCAGGTTTATAAAAGTGGGGGTGTAAATAAAAATATTTTTGGCTATACCCTCTGTTTCTCTGGAGATTTGCTACTACCCCACTCCAAATTATTTTCCCATCAATTTCAAAGACGTCCTGAGAACCATCTTGGTAATAAGTCCCAGCCGTTGTGCCCCATGCTCCCCATGGCCACACCACTGAATAAACCAAGTAGAAATTGAAATAAACCAATATTGTACTCGCCACCAGGACTATAAAGGTTGGCCACAAGGCCATTTGCAGCCACAACTGACTGGTACTTCAGTGCAAGAACTCGCTAGTGGCCGTTGTAAACAACGTTTTGGTTCTCCCCAGGTCTACATATTGGTCGAACAGTGCCATCTATGAATCCCCAGCAATTTTCAAGGGCATGACTGTTGTTATGCACTGCTTGTGCACATTCAGTAAGTTTGTCCTGTTTCAACCAACGCTGCTCAAAGCTACTCAGACGATGTTTCCATGCATCATTCAAATATTGCATGACTTTATTGGCTATCAGGCATATTTCTGATTTGCTTCTACCAAATCTTGGAATTAAATCACTGTATCGGCAAGGGTAGGCAAATCTCTTCAACAGCATGCACAGTCCCCCCAGTGCCGAGGCAGTCATTCCATTTGAACAGACAAACTTTTGAGGTAAACGAAATGCCTTTACTAGCCTAGGTATGTCTACCTTATCGAATCGAAATTCGGTCTTGCATTCATCTTCATTCATTCAAAACGTTCGTAATTACAGTATGGAAAGACTGATGCCTTCTTTCCAAACTCAGAGGCGATGGCCATAGAATGTTCATCGATAACACCCTCAACAAAGAGAAATGTAGCTGCTGCAATTATATCGTCCGCCATTTTGTTTCGTTCTCGTGCCTCGGCTCAAATCTAAACGGTAAAGCAGCACTAGACGACATCCAGTGCGAGTACAAGGACCCCTTGGGAAGAACATGAACTCAAGCTCGTTCTCGCAGTGGATCTAAACCTCCCTAATGTTAAGTATTAACATACTTTAGTATTTGTTGCGTTTAATTAGTTATATAAGTGTTATATATTTCACCAACAGTAAATAAAGTTTAGAAATGAAATGCAATAAATGAATAATTTGCAAGACATATTATTAGTCTGTATTATTTAATTGACACAGAGTTAAAAAAATTACAACGAATTTCATGACATGACCTTTAATATATAGGATAAGGATTGAAGATCTGAATATTTTGTAAGTTTTGTCAATATCTATTTCAACAGACATAAATAGAGTTATTGTGCCATAAGATGATCTAGGCAGGTAACCATAAGATCTACAGTTTTGTAATACTGCAGTCATTGAATTCAGAAGTCGAAGCCTCAGGGTGCTGCAAGGAAAGTCTACTTATTGATCTGACCCAGCACTGGACGTACCTAAGAGCCCTTGGATAAGATATTGCTGAATGATAGAGCATATTTCCTATAATATTTAGGTGCTATGTTGAAAGTGGCATGGAATATTGTTATGAAGTTATACCAAGCAAAGATTCCTACTGTCAGATGTTGGGCCATTCTCCAATTTTATACGCCAAGAATGTAAGTCGGTTGATTTTCTTATCATTCAATGTTTGATGATGTTTGTGTTATTTACAGTAGATGTATGACTGTTACTCTAATCCAATTACTAGATTTTTTGTACTTGTTCTGTTTATTTTTTTGTGCTTAGACTATAAAATTGAAACTTCATCTCATTTAAAATATTTGCTATATACAATTGTAAACCTCACTAACTAATAGGTAGTTTACAATTTACTACTTGGTTTGAAAGCAACTCTACGAACAGAATGATAAGACAAAAAATGATGATTGATATAAGTTAATATGATAGGAGCTCAGGACTCGACCACTCATTGTCACGTCTCTAGAAGACTTAGTAAGACGTTCTGATTGCGATGTTAGTCATTTTTCTTATCATGTAGTTTTTGGTAGTATTATCAAACTGTAAGGGTGTCAGCATGTCAAGGAAGTCAAATGTACGCTTATCAAATATACCTAAAATACTCATCAACAGGTATATAAGCTTAACGTTTTCGTACTTACGAGAGTTTTGCCGTACCAAGTCCCTACACTTTTTTTGCCTTTCTTTCGGCACTGGTCCTAAGGTTAGATTCAAAACCCACGGTAGATTCTATAGTGTAAAGCCACGCATCAGAAATTGAAAGAAGTAGATCAGGTGGCAGATCGTCTACAGTCATAACAATAGAGGTGAAACATCCATGGAGGTCGGCAAAGATATTTGCTTGTTGTAAAGATTGAAATGTTTTGACAGTACATAAGAGGATGAAATCGTGTCTCCAGATGTAGCGGCCCTGTTTAAGATACTCTTTGAAGAATGAGAACACAGGAAGAAGAGATTCTTGTACAAGGCAGAAAGAACAGTCAGATGAAGATGGTAGGCCCCATCTTTGGAGATTGGTCTGTGTTGGGAGAGTGTTATTTATGTACTTGAAAGAAAAAATTAAAATATTTGTTGGTAAGTTACTTTATGTAGAGGAACATCATAAATTAAGGTTAGGCAATGAGAGGGTATTTACGGGTTTTTCCAAAGGGTACTAATGGCCTAACTGCATGAAAATTTTAACGACTTGCGAAGAACCATCTGACAAGGCGCATGTTTTATTGATGGAGGATGTGTGTTTAGGCTACCTTTATTTCATGAAAGAAAAGCATTGCTTACTGTGCCTGGTATGGGAAGATCTAGCTATGAACAGAAATATGTCTTGACAAGATTATCAAGATTTTCAGACACCCATGTCTTTGTATAGTCTGCTACAATAAGGTGCCATGATATCTTAGATAAGAGATAGCGATTTTCTAGCTGAAATTTATGTTTTCGTTGTAAAGGTAAGAGATCGGTTTTTGGACATGATATCGCTTACAATTTGAGAACGTTCTTGTTTATGAACGATATTTCACATTTCGAATTCAACGTGTCTACCAAGGTAGCGAAAAAAATTGCAAAGTTGAATGCATGGAGTTATTTCACTATTTACTAGACGTTTGGGCAGGTATTGGGTTGATCTTGGTGCTGATGTTTTATTTCCACATGTAATAAATTTATCAACTCGAATAACCATTTGTGCCTACTTGCACCAAATGGTGAACCGATTGAGTAAGTGTTGATTTTCACTCTCTTGACCACTGATAACAGCTGCATTGTCTGCAAATTGAGACCAGTGGACTGGAGTAAGACTTTTTCAACAGTCAACAAGAAACCCAAATTGACAATAGTTTGGCGCCTTAGATATGTTGGATCAATGTATTATAGCAGAGGTTGAATAGGAGAGCTCTGAGACAATCACTCTGAAGTACTCCACATCCGATGGGAAAGTAAGAAGTGTGGGAATCAGAAGTGATAATTGATGAATGAAATTTAGAGTATAGGCTGTCAAAAAGATAGTTTATATGGTCTGTAATATGGTGATATCTAAGAACTTCATAAATCACATTGTGATGAACTTCACCAAATGCGTCTTTAAGATCCAGCAAAGTGATGACTAGGGAGCATTGCTTGTTACGTACCTTATTATATTATACTTGACATCTGAGTTGTGTGCTCCAGGCTCCCTGAAATTGTCTGAGTAAAACCTTCCTGAATTTTATGTTCAATGTAATTGTTCTCTGATAGAGCTTGAAGATTGCGTTTCGTAAGCATGATGTAAATGTTTTCATTGCAAACAGATTGCAATGTAATAGGTCGAAAATTTGATGGACCATTTATGTCACCATTCTTGTGAATCACGATAGTGCAGGCCTTTTTCCAAGTTGAAGGTGCAGTATGTGATATCCAAATTGAATGAATTATGCTTGTTACATATGATCGTAAGTATGGACAATGTTTGAAACAGATGATGGATACCTGATCTAAAGGGCCGGGGGAAGCAGATGATTTCATTTTACGAATAAGATTTGTGACCTGTTGGTAAGTTGGAGGCCTAAGGCCAAAAAGATTTTTTGGCAGAGAGAATCCATATTGGAATTGAAAAGATCTTCCTTGGACTGAGACACGCAAAGAAATCAGTGAAAAATTGTATATAAGTTTCCTTACTAAATGAAGGATTTGTGTTGGCTGGCTGCTTAAAACAGGTTGTGACATATCTTCAAAAATTTTTGCTTATGCACTGATCTTGATTTACTGCACTACTATGGCAACCACTGCCTGCACATGCCCCTTATGTCTTCTATAATTTCTTGTGTATTAAGTTAGCAAAACTTAATTTCTATTGTATCCGCCTTCCTCCCTTTTAATTCTTAACTCCTTCTTCAATTCTCTGGCTGATTTATTTTTGTAGCTACCAATCAGGTTACTGTCGTTAGTGCTGTTTGACACTACCATAACTGGGCTTGAATTAACTTTAGATAATCCCGTTCATATATTCGATCGTTGAATCTAAGTTCCCATCTGCCACTTGATGATTCGAAAATTTGAATTTGTCGTTAGTCGTTATCAATCTCCCATTCTCGAGACGAAGTTGGCAGTTTTATTCCTTGCTATAAGTCAGGCCATTCTGTTAAAGAAATTTGATTCTCAAAACTGTTTAGCACTTTCGATGATGTATCTTATGTATCTGCCGAATTTATATTGTTTATTTCGTTATCGAGACCCTCATGTAAATCCGCATTTGATCCGTGGATAATTCTGCAACTCTTTTGATTGGCTTTTAAACCTCGAATCCCATTGCAGTTTTTCCACAGGAACATTGTACTTCATTTACTTGAAGAACGGGCTGTGTGTTTGTGTTTCCTAATATCTTATTGCTCTAGCATCTGGTAAGCCGGTATAGGCTAACAATGTCCTTGCCATACCATGAACAAACGATATATATCAGTAGTAACGCGAGCAGACTTGTGCGAATCAGAACGAGAATGTGAGTTCACTGAACAAAAACCGTTCATTGAAACTTGTGTGGAAGAATTAATAACCAAGTAAGACGAAAATTTGTTGAAACTATGGACGCGTACAAAGACATAACCGTCTCACCCAGTGTCTTCCGATTAATGTTACTACTAGTAATAATGTTTTCAAACTTCAATTCATCGATATAATTTCAAATTCTACAAATACAATTTTCACAACAAAGTAATTTATACTTGGCTGGCTTACTGTGTTAACAAAGAAGTAATATACTTAACATTGACATACATTATATTAATAACAATAATGATTATGACTGGACAAAAATTAATAGTTTAGGAGCTCCGGATCACACCAAGAAGTTACTGCCGCAGGACACTCTCTGTACAATGTATCGTGGTATCGTTGAACCGCACCTCCGCTACTGCTGTTCAGTCTGGGGGGCATATGGGGGGATTAGGTTGCAGGTGCTGCAAAAACTTCAGAACCGTGCAGCTAGAATTGTGACCAACACTGCTATGATTCTTCCGCTAGTGCCTTAATAAGAACTCTAAATTGGCCTACGGTAGCGGATATGATGCAAGTCGAAACAGCCTGCATGGTCTATAAATCAATAAATGAGCTTGCTCCAGACTGTCTGTCACAGATTTTTACGAAAAAGTCGGCATGTAGTAGGGAAGATTTGAGAAACACGGCAACTGATCTCCAAATCCCTCTAGTGAAAACGTGCAGTGGTCAACGAACTTTCTCATATCGTGGTGCTCGAGTCTGGAACCACTTAGATTTGGCAGTCAAGCAGACATCCGCTTTCAAAGCGTTTAAAGATGCTGTAAATAAATGATTTATTTTGCTATTTCTTTTCTTTTACAAATTTTTGTATTATTGGAATTAGGGTAAGGTTTTTAAAGGATAGATAATTTTTTTCTTAGTTTTTAAGCACGGCCCCCTGTAAAGCAATCTTCTTCAATTGATGGGGCAACCGTTGGTAAACGAGCGTCGATACCATTGTCATCATACATTTTGAGAACGAATTTTATTAAGTGCCAATTATCCCAAGGCAGCTAATGCAGAGATTTATGAATTTTATTTCGTTATAATCAGTGGCGAGATCAGGTAGAAGGGGACGATATTTGAGTTCTTTTCGATGAGCATTATTGTTTAAATTAGTTTCTAAGTCCATAGTTAAGTCTATGATGTATAGGATATTGTCAGCTGTAGAAAGAAAGATATCAGGGCAAAAGTTATTGCCAGTAACGATGCAGGGAGAAAGGTAGCCAGGGAGGTCAACATATAGGTTTGCATGCTGTATGGTGTGCACCGTTTTAGGGAGGAGTTTCAAAGCAGAGTTAAATAAAACAAAATTAATCTATCCAGCCAACTCTCCAAAATTGGGTATTGGTTGCATACTCACGCAGTTCAGATCAAAATGTCCTTAAGAAATATCATTAAAAGCTTAAAAGTTCAGGAGATGTCCATTCTTTGTTTCTCCGACAAAATATAAAGTACGACATCTTATGCATATGTTTGCTATCCACTTAGTTAGGAATATGATATCATTCTCTGGTACCCTTATACACCCTAAGAGTTCAAAGAAGCTTCTGCTGTCTTTCTCTATAAACATGATTATCATATGTGACCAGTTGCACCAGCGTGTGAACATATTCAAAAGTACTTGATTTTCGTACTCATTAGATGTATCTGCTACCGTATCATCAGCAAACTGGAACCAGTTTTTTGGGTTTAAAATTTTGTCATAGACATAACCCATTTGTTTCAGTTCATCACTCTTTTCCAGGCTCTGGAGAAAGGTATTAAAGATCATATTGAAAATAAGGGGGCAGTCTTATTGAAAATAAGGGGGAAAATAAGACAGTCTTCCTGTAAAACACCCTTTTCAAACTTTATCGCTGGAGTTACGCAATCTTCAGTTGCAACTGGTGTTGTGAATCCATCGTAGATGTCTACAATAATGTATATTATATGTTGCAGAACATGATGGTATTATAGACTGCTTATTATGATCAACATCACCTAAGGCATTCTGAAGATCGAGCAATGTCACAACTATAGCCTTCTGGGTTTTCTTGGTATGTCGCTACAAGTAGGCAAGTTGTGCTGTATGCTCAAATGTTCCTGATACGTTTGGAGTAAGACCCGTTTGGATGTTGCACTTAATAAAATCATTTTCTTTCAAAAGCTGGAAAATTCTGTTTCGTATAATAGAGGTATAAACTTTCAAGAAAACACATTGTAAAGTGATCGGCCTGAAATTCTGGGGATCATTATTCGGGCCTTTTTATGAATCAAGACTGTGATTGCTCGTTTCCAATCAGCAGGTGACTGTTTGATTTCCCAGGCCGTTCTAATGATTTCCAGCAAATATGTACGTAAATAAGGATATCGTTTCAGTGTGATTATAGAAATCTGATCAATGGCGCAGACAGGCACTTGCTGTTCTCATTTTCCCAATGATTTTTTTCCTTTCTGCATAAGTTGGTGCGTTACGATTGAAATGTTTTGGATTTTCATAGCTTGGCATCCAATCCGGCCTGGTAAAGCTAACGCCAGATCTCTTCTTCTGGAATAATTTGCTGAAATATTCGAAACAAGTTGCATTCGAAAATGATGGCAGCAACTCAGTGACTTATTCAAGTTGGTTTTTAGCATATTTCCGGTAATTTTGCTCGATTTTGTTATGGTGGAAAGATGCTGGCAAGCTCTGCTCACTACCATTGATTTTGTTAATCTTATTCCTTGAGAGTTTGCTTATGTATTGGATTTCATCATAATTTCCCGTGTTGTTTGACTTTTTCAGATTTTTCAGAGAGGATTTTAGCTGATTTTTGTTGTATTCTCAATATTTTTCAACCAATTCATTTGCTTCGTCGCTGTTTTGAACAGAGTCATATTCTTTTTCAAAATAATCGTATATTCTTGTTGAGAACTGCTTGCATACATAATACAAACGTTGAAAATATCTTAAAATACACTGCAGACCTCGCTCGGTAAGGTAGTCTACAGGTGGCTACTTGGATACATACAATGCACGAATTAAAGAACAATTAAAAGAAAAACAATTTGTACATTATACATTGATTACTAAAACAGCAGTCCAGGATTGACCTAATCTTTATTCCGACGACAGAAAATATAATACGTCGTTCGAATGGCAGTAGTGGTGATTTGTCGGGTTATGTAGTTTCTGGTGCTGGAGTCACAATTTAGGTCCTTTAGCATGTCCAGGAAGCTTAGTGATAGCTGATCGAAAACCCCTAAAGTGCTGACAGATAAGTTGACATACTTTACCTCAGTGAAAAGATGTTCCTGTTGCCTGATTAAGTCATGATACTTTGTATGTTTCCTATGAGAATTTTTCCTTATATTTGATTCAAATCCTACTGTTAGTTCCAGAATATAGAGATATTTATTTGGAAGGACTAGAAGTTGATCAGGGCGAAGACTGTCACCTGTTATTACACAAGGATTAAGAAAGCCAGGAAGGCCAGCAAAGATAATAGAGTCACGAACGGACTGAAAAGATGACGCTAGGAAGTTAAGGATAGACTCGTGTCGCCAAGTGTATCTGCCTTGTACTAGATAAGTATTGCAACCTGAAACGACATGAAGGAGAGTTTCAGGAAGTAAGCAGAATGAACAATCGGATGTTGGTGACATGCCCCATTTAACAAGATTCTTGTGAGTAGAACGAGAGTTGTTGATGTAGCGAATAGTACAGTTAAAGATATTCCTAGACAAATTTCGTTGAGCTAAAGATCAAACAGAGTTTACTTTAGATAAAGAATTGTCAATTATATTAGAAAAGAAGGAACCTTGAGAAATCAGGTGAGTTTTAAGTCGGTCCTCATGCTCATCATGAATGGCTTTTATGACCTCCTTAGCGTTCCTATACATAGCATATTGAATATAAGTGTGGCTTAATGTATATTTCCAGAGTGCCTTTATATCTTTATTTTGAGAGTTTTTAAGAACATTACGTAGGACGGTCTGACATTGAGCAAATTTAGTGAAAGGAAATAGGATATTTAGACGGAATTTAGTTTAGGGAAGAGTTATGTCATTTAGAGTAGCAGAGATAGGAAGATCTAGCCATTTGCGGATAAATTTAGCAACAACATTACCTAGATGTTCACATGCCCAAGTTCTAGGAAGATCAGCAACAGTGAAGTGCCAAGAAAGTTTGGAGAGTAGAAAGCTGTTATAAAGAGCATTCTTATTTTTCGGGTGCAAAGGCAGAAGATCTATACCTGTAAGGATGGAGTTATTCAACTGGGATAGTTCAGATTTATGAGTATTATTTGACATATTAAAGTCAAAATGACGTCCAAGGTATGGAAAAGACTCTCCAGTCTTAACAGTAGGGATAAGATTGCCATCAATTAGTAATTTTGGCAGATGCAAAGCCGATTTAGAAGGAGTTGGTTTTCTTGTTCCTGACCGCGAAGTACATCAGCATCATCAGCAAACTGGAACCAGTGGAGAGGGACAAAAGAAGAGCGAGGGCCATAGCTTGTAGAGAAACCAGACTGATTATACTTTTCTGCTGTGATGTACTGAATAAATTTGTTAAGACACAGGTTAAATAATAAAGGACTGAGACAATCACCCTGGAGAACCCCACGACCTACATGAAGAAAGTGAGAGTTGAACTCTGATGTGATAATGGAGGTATGTAAGTCAGTATAGAGATTTCGAATAAGAATGGTTTGTCCTGGGTATGACATAAAGCTGCAACCGCTTATGGAGTTTCGACGTGGGGTAATGAGGCTACCCTTTGCTATAACTACCTCCAGGTCACCCTTGAGCAATGTGTAGTACCTGTTAGCTCTCCCTGAGGCCTCGAAGTACCAGATTGGCTAGTCCTGCGGTGGCTAGTCTGTCTCATGGGTAGGAAGGACTCTTTAGTTTTGGTTGAAAGCCTTCCTAGAGATGGTGTCTCAATAAAATCACTGGTGGTTGTGCAACCTTAAATTCACTAATCCTCTTATGAGTGAAATGAGTTCTCAATATTTTGAAATAGTGGCATGAATGGAACTGGAGTTCAATGTGAAAGTTACTTGTTTGGCAGGTGTTCCCTGGTCGAGCAGCGGGGACCTGGTTGTCATCCTGTTACTTTTAGGAAAAAGTGGTCGAAGGAAGTGAATATTGTCGTGATGGATTGCTATTTTAGATCGAAACCTCTTGATGAGAATGGTGTTCCAATAAAAAGATATAGGCAAAGGATGTACAAAGAATGGAAAGATCGTGCATTTTTGGATGTTTCGGAAGACTGTGTGATCAGGCAAGGGCAATTAGAAAAAAAGTTTGGCTTACGGAATTTGAGTTAGAAATGATACAAAGAGGGATTAACGGTAATATAAACTATAATGAGGAAGAGAGCAAAGTCGCATCGGAATACACCCAAAGTTTGAATGATGTAACTGAAGAATCTAACAATAGAACTGAACTAAACATTTCCGTTGAGGAAGCGTCAGAGGAAGAAATAGATATTGTGAATGAACTTAATGAAATATGCAATTTGAAAGAGAACTGTGAAGAAGTAACTTTTAAAAACATTGAATATAAGAAACTAAATATGGCTGTCAGAGAAGTAAACAACGTTTTTTCCGTATTTTCAAACTTCAAATATCTCTAAAACTAACAGTCTTATCATTGCTGTTTATATTTGGATTGCAAGACGGCTTGAATAGGAGACATAAAAGACCTACAAAGGGGTATTAGCCTGATGACGAGGGATGCAAATGGAGAAGTGAGATCAAGGGAGAAGATGTATGAAAATTTCAGCATCCGTTGGAAAGGAATTGGAACTGCGTTGGAAGAATTGAAACAGAGAGTCCTTGCAAAAACCGCGAAAATTGATCGATATGCCGAAAGACTTCAGCAATTCAGACAAAACCGACTGTTCAACTATGAACAGAAAAGATTGTATGAACTTAATGGGAACAAAAGGTAGCAGATGAAATTCCAAATGCGCAGGGACGGATAGTATTTTGGAATGGAATTTGGGGAGAGAGTAGAGACCACAGTTACAATGCTGAATGGCTCAAGATACTGAAAGGCAACAGTAGATATTGGAATCAGGAAGGTTTGGTCATAACTGAGGAAAACATCTTAAAGCACAGTAGAAAGGTACCAATTTTTAAAGCACCCGGAAAAGATGGAGGTCAAGGTTTCTCGGTAAAGAAGCTGACAAGTCTGCCTGGAAAATTGCGAAAGAGATTTTAAGTGGAAATAATCAAGTTCCCCAGTGGTTAACTTTTGGAAGACCTATGCTGTGCCAGAAAGATATAACCAAAGGTAACGCTGTAAACAACTACCGGCCAATTTCTTGTTTACCGATGATGTGGAAGCTCTTTACATGTATTATGTCTGATTATCTCTATGACTTTTTAGAGAAAGAAAACCTATTGCCTGAAGAGCAGAAAGGCTATAAAAGAAAGACCAAAGGGACCAAGTACCAGCTGTTACTAGACAAGGCAGTACTGAAGGATTGCAAAAATAGGCACACCAACCTTGTTATGGCATGGGTCGAGTATCGAAAAGCCTATGATATGATTCCACATGGTTGGATTGGAGAATGTCTAGAGTTGTTTGGAGTTGCTGATAATAGTAACAGGATTTTGAGTAGCAACATGAAGAACTGGAAATTGGAATTAACATCATCAGGAGTTTCTTTAGGTGAAGTTAACATTAGAAGAGGAATTTTCCAAGGGGATAGTTTATCACCACTCCTTTTTTATGCATGATACCTCTAACTATGGTTTTGAGGAAGTTTAAATTTCAGTATGAGTTGGGTGATAAGGCAACCAAGTTAAGTCATTTGTTATTCATGGATGATGCAAAGCTATTTGCAAAGTTACATAACCAGATTGATTGTCTTGTAACGACAGTGCAAATGGTTAGTAAGGACATCGGGATGGAGTTTGGGATTAACAAGTGTGGAACAGTCATTTTACAACGAGGAAACTTTGGCTGTTTCAGTTTTAAGGTATAGAGCTGGTATTTTAACTTGGAATGTAGAAGAAATAAAGGATTTAGTTAGAAAGTCAAAAAAGTTACTTACTATGCACAAGGACTTGCATCCACTAGGTGATGTAGATAGACTCTATCTTAGTAGAAAGGATGGAAGAAGAGAATTGATGAGCTGTGAACATGTTATCAGAAGTGAAGAGAAAAATCTGGGATGGTACCTCAAACATTCCAAGGAGGGATTGTTTCAAGGTGTCAAATATGACCTTTTTAGAATTTGAAAAGTTGTAGCAACGATGACTTTACAAATGTGATAAGAGAAAAAAAATGGAGGCCTGAATGGGGAAACAAATGTATAGTCAGTTTGTTAGTGATATGCTTATAACAATGGATGTCAGAGATACTCTAAAGTTTCAAATCAGGAATGATATCCCTGAAGAAAGTATTGAACTACTCTGTATTGAAATTCGACCACTAAAATGCAAACCTTTTCTGTTTGTTGCCTGGTATAGGCCCCCAAACGATCCGGTTTGCACCTTTCACAAATTTGAAAGAGGTCTTTCGTATCTCGATAAAGAGAATAAGGAAATAATACTTATGGGTGACATAAACTGTGATCTATCTCAAGAATGTGGAAGAATTTCGTCTGATAGCAATGCAAAGCATCTACTTAATCTGTACCAGCTATTCAGTCTTAAACAGATAATTAAAGAACCAACTAGGGTGACACTAACAAAATCAACATTTATTGACCACATCGCTACGACTTGTACCGACAACATCTTAGATTCTGGGGTACACAAAGTAGCACTGAGCGACCACTACATGGTCTTTTGCAAACGAAAACTGAACGGTGCGGTAGGTAGCGGCCATAGGATGATCATTACCAGAAATATGAATAACTTTAATCAAGAGGCATTCTTAGCCGATGTAGCATGTATCTACTGGGAGACAGTTGTAAATAATTTTGGCGATATTAATGATATGATTAGAGAATGGTCATCCGTATTTTCAGCCATTATTGAAAAGCATGCTCCTATGAGAGAAATGAGAATTTCGGATAAAAATTCTCCATGGATTACAAGGGAGCTTAAATCCTTGATGATATCAAGAGATAGGCTGAAAAAAGCTGCCGTAAAACACAAATCTCCAACCATGATGTGCAGCTATAAAGCAATTCGTAATAGGGTAAACGACCTTAATATCAAGCTAAAAAACAGTATTTTGCGCACAAGATTAGTGAGTGTAAAGGTGATATGAAAGAAACATGGAAAGCAACTAACGCACTTCTCAATAAGCGCTACAAGTCAACTAACATCACATCCCTTACAGAAGGAGACATTCAAGTCCTGGAGAAAAAGGAGATCTCGAACACCATGAATGATTACTTTTGCACAATTGGTCAAGAGTTAGCTGATGAAATTGACCAATCTCCGAACCCCCTTTTAGTTGGTGACTATATGATAAATGAAGGTAATAAAACCATGAAATTTACAAAGATTTCCGAGCAACATATCAGGGGTGCCATCGATAAAACAAAAACATCTAAGGGGTTTGGAAATGACAATATCTCCAGTTACTTTCTCAAACTTGCCTTGCCTTATATCATCAAATCATTGGCGTGCATGTTTAACAGGTCCTTGAAGAATAGGGAGTTCCTTGCTCTTTGGAAAACTGCTAGAGTTATTCCTATTTTCAAAGAAGGAGATAAAAATGCCAAAGAAAATTATAGGCCAATATCGGTCCTTCCGGTCGTTTCAAGGTTCTGTAGGAGTTATATTCGTGGACCTGAAAAAAGCTTTTGATACAGTTGATCACCAAATCCTTATTCAAAAGCTGGCTCATTACGGTATTCGATCTTCCGAACTAATTTGGTTCAAATCATACCTTTCTAATCGCTCCCAATTTACAAGAGTTAATGGAGTAGACTCCAAAGTTCAAAATATAGGAATAGGTGTCCCCCAAGGCTCATGTCTTGGTCCTTTATTATTTTTACTTTACATCAATGATCTTCCTAAAACCATTAACAACGCCAACGTCTACATGTATGCAGATGATACTAGCCTAAGTTATCAAAATCATAGTATGCGTCAGTTAAACAGGGTGTTAAACCAGGACCTCAAAGCTCTCCATAAATGGTTGAGAGGTAACAAACGTTCTCTAAATGTGGCAAAAACGCAGTCAATGGTAATTTCCACTAAACAGAAGCTTGCTGTCTTGAAAAGTCAAACTGAGCAATTAAATCTGCACCTTAATGATAAAGATCTTGACGGTGTTCAATCCATTAAGTATCTTGGAGTCCATATTGACAATACTTTAGATTGGAAAAAACATATTCAAGAAGTTTCAAAAAAGATTTCGCGATCTCTTGGGCTGATTAAGTATGCCAAAAGTTTTTTACCATTAGATTCACTTAAAAACCTTTACACTGGCTTGGTTGATCTACATTTTCGCTACTGTTGCGCTGTCTGGGGTGTCTGTGGCCTTGCTGAAATCCAGCAACTACAAAAGCTTCAAAATCGTGCAGCCAGTATAATAACTGGCAGCAATTATGACGCTCCTAGCAAACCCTTGATCAAAGACCTAGGTTGGAAAACGATTGAGGACCTTATCCAATATGAATTGCAAATTATTGTCTATAAATCTAGAAATGGGCTTGCTCCTCAATATCTTTACAATATGTTTGTTGCCAACTCGTCTGATTCTTCGTATAATCTACGGAATACTGCGACAGGCCTTAAGCTGCCAAAGAAAACTTCCTCTAATGGGCCGAAAGGTTTGTCCTACAATGGCGCGAAAATGTGGAACAGCCTATCAACAGAATCGAAGCTAGCACCTAGTCTTGCCTCCTTTAAAAAGTCTTTTGTGCATATGATATGAAGTGTACTACAAAGCACAGGTTTCTATTACTTATTTATTGCTTTTACCATTGTATAGTTAGCAACCTACTAACGTTATTTGTTTCTTTATTTTTATCATTTTACATAACTCTTCTTCAGCTTTTTGGTATGCAGTTGTAATTAGGTTTTTAACTGATATTTTGTTCTTTTTCCTATTGTATTATGTATTTAAATGGAGGGCCTCTTGAAAAACAGCTGCAGCTGAAGAGCTAACCCTCCTTAAAGATTTTTAATAATTTTAAACATCTTCATTCTTTCATAACAATTAAATTACAATTGTACACCTCACTAATAAAAGGCAGTGTAAAATTAGCTGTTTCAACATCGGTAGATAATGTGTTAACAATAAAACGGAAATGATAGTACTAAAAATGAATAAATAGTAATTATGATAATAATAATAAAAAAGAAACTTTGATTTGAACAAAAAGAAAAAAAAGAGAGTGAAAAAGAACAGGAAAATGAAACAGATAGAAACATAAGTCATTGTTAGAAGTCCATTAAGTCTGGATTAGACCAGTCTTTGTTTCGGCAGCAAAATATATAATAAGTACAGCGAATAGATATGTTCATGATCTTCGAAATTATATGACGTTGAAGGGTCTCTGACATGTCCAAGTCTTTCATCATCTTGACCAGTGAATGACACGAATTATCCAATACTCCTAAAGCGCTCATTGAAACATTCACAAAGTGTACCGCATTATATGAAGACGATAGAGAGAGAACAAGGGACTTATATTTATTCAACTTACAGTCACTGTTTACCTTGAGATTACTCTCAAAACCAACCGTAAGTTCAAGGATGTATAATATATTCTTATGTTTATTATGCAAGATGAGATCCGGCCTAAGTGTATCCCCACTAATCCAGCTTGGTGTTGGAAATGAAGGTAAATCAGCATAAATAGACCATTCAGGGAAATATGAATAACTTTTTGAAAGATACAAGAGAACTGAATCGTGCCTCCAATTGTATCGTCCGTGGTCGAGATAGCTTTTGCAGCTTGATACTGTATGCTGCAAAGTTTCATTTTGCAAACAGAAAGAGCAAGATGGTGACTGGGCGAGAGACCATTTATGAAGGTTTTTTCTAGTAGCCAGAGTGTTATTTAGGTATTTAATAGTAAAATTGAAAATATTTTTCGGCAACTTTTGCTGAACTCTAGACCACACAGAAGAAGTTCGTGAGAGTGAGTATTTGAGGATGGATGAGATGACAAATCCCTGTGACAGAAGCTGATTACGAACTCTGTCTTCGTGGTGAGTCTGGATGGCCTTTAGTGCATGCTTAGTAATTTTTTGTTTAAAACTTCAAATTTATAAAATATATCAACTAAATACTACAATCATACGTCTCACTAGATTAGGCAACGTACAACTAGCTGTCAGGTATACTAAATAAACATAGATTACATAAAAATATATATAAAGTAGATAACATCAATAGTAACGAGTATAAAACAAAATTAAATAAAAATAAAAATAATAATAATAATGATTTCATATTTCTAATAAGTCGGGATTGGTCCATGATTTATTGCGGCAACAGAATATAAAGTAAGTACATCTAATAGTGATGTTGATAAGTTGGGACAGAATGTGTTTTTGTGAATTGTTATTAAAACCTAAAGATTTGAGAAGGTTAACAAAAGATTCAGAGGACGCACCAATAGTACCAAGGGCACCTAGCGAAAGGTTAATAAATGAGACTTGATTATATTTTGAGAGTAAAGTTTGTCTTAGAGGATATTATTTAGAGTCCTTACGATCACTATTGATTGTGATATTAGTTTCAAAGCCAATGGTGAGCTCATGAATATATAAGATGTTACCGTTAGTGAGTAAGATAAGGTCAGGCCGGAAGGAACTACCTGTGATAATAGAAGGGGATAGAAAAGAGTTAAGATCAGCGTACAGTGATCAATCTGGTATTACAGACAGGGACTTGGCTATGAAATTAAGAACAGAATCGTGTCTCCAAGTATATCTTCCGTGTTCAAGGTACATCTTGCAACTAGATACAATATGTTGTAAAGTTTCAGACTGAAGACAGAAAGAACATGCTGATGATTGAACAATGGACCATTTACAGAGGTTTTTCCGAGTGGATGTTCTTTGGCATTTTCTGATGAACAATTGACCATAGTGTAGTAATAGATTGAGAAGCAAATTTAAGGATGGATGAAATAACTAATCCCTGCGATGTTAAGTCATTTGTAATACGATGGTGGTGATGGCTTTGAATAGATTTGAGAACTTGCTTGGTGTTTCTGTATTGATCATATTGGATGTTAGTAAAGGTATTTGAATCATGCCATAAAGATTGAATATCAGAGTTAGGAGAAGATTTCAAAGCGTTTCGAATTATAGTTTGGCACTGAATGAACTTCGTGGAGGGAAGAACGAGATTTAAGCCATAGTTTGATTTGCTGATAAAGAGAGTACTTAACGTGGCGCTAATTGGTAGTTCAAACCATCCTCGCACATACTTTCCAACAATGTTATCCAGGTTTTCAACTACCCATGTTTTGCTTAGGTCTGCTATAGTAAAATGCCAAGAGATCTTAGAGAGAACAAAGCGATGGTAAAGTAGAAGTTTATTCTTTGGATGGCAAGAAGTATTATCAATTTTAGTTAATAAGTCAGTAATGGTGTCCAAAAGAATAGTTTATGTTCAAAATTCTGCATAGAGAAAGAGAAATATCGACCAAGATACTTAAATGACTCACCAATTTTAACAGTAGGCACAAGATCTTTATTAATGATGAGTTAAGGAAGGAACTGTACAGATGAAGTTGCAGATTTCCTAATTCCAAATGAAGAACATTTGTCTACACGAATTATCATGTCAGCCCAAGTACACCATCTCGAGAAGTGATGTAGCAATAGTTGGTTTTCATGTTCTAGGCTGGTAATAACGGCTGCGTCATCGGCAAATTGAAACCAGTGCAGTGGATTGAGAGAATTTGTGGAAAAGCCAAATTGAGTGAACTTGGGATCAGATATATATCTAATAAAGGTATTAAAGCATAGGTTAAAGGTTAATGGGCTGAGACAGTCCCCCTGAAGAACGCCCCCCTGCCCACCTTAATGAATGGAATTCGAAATGATTTGGTAACAATCGATGTGCGAAAATTAGGGTGAAGATTGCCAATTATTGTCTGAATATGTAATGGGATATGATGGTATTGTAGCACTTCCTGAATAAGATTGTGGTGGACTTCACCAAATGCGTTCTTGAGATCTAGCAACGTGATGACAAGTGATCGCTGATTCAACCTTGCTTTATCTATGATATTTGCCATTTGAGAAGTATGTTCAAATGTACCTGTTAGTTTAGGAAGGAAACCTTTCTGAGTTTTGTGCTCAATAAAATTATTAGAGCTCAAAAGGGAAAATAACGAGTCGCGGATGCAAGAAGTAAAGATTTTGAGAGGAATACTTTCAAGTGTTATTGGCCTAAAGTTGGCTGGGTCTGATATATCACCTTTCTTGTGAACGAGGACTGTGCAAGCCTGTTTCCAATCATCAGGAATCTCACCAGATTTCCAAAGTAAGGAAAATACTTCTGTTATGTACGTTCGGAGGTAGGGACAGCGTTTGAAAGGAATAATTGAAATCTTGTCAAGAGGACAAGGAGAACCAGAAGCTTTCATTCTACGGACAACCTTCGTTATTTGTTGATATGTAGGCGGAGACATTTATATGGCACGGAAGGCTGAGGAAGGGAAGGAATCCAGCTTGGGATTTTGAAGCACTTTAACGGATGTCTCGCACGGAAAAAATCATGAAAGAAGTTAGTGCAAGCTGACATACTGAATGATGGAGAAGATGAGGTACTAGAGTCTAGCTTTGATTTTACATAATTCCAAAAGTTGTTTCGACTCCTGATATCGTGATTAAATTCAGAGAGTGGAACATCAGCGGAAGTGCGTATAGTATTACGTAATAAACGAGAGACATACCTGATTTCGTTGGGAGAGGCCTGGGACTGTTATTATAATAATAATAGTAATTTGTTTTAAACTTCTCATGTATATATTCAAATTACTAATACAAATACAAATCTCTCTAAGTATAGGTAATTTGTATCTGGCAGACAAGGTTACACATATAGTCAACAAATTCATACAAAAAAAAAGAAAAATTGCACTTAGGAATACAAGTCCATACACAGTGAAGTTAGATGTAACTATACTTCTTAGTACGTTAGAAGATCAGGGTTAGTCCAGGATTTATTTCTCATGCAGAAAATATAATAGGTGGATCGAATGATGATGGCTGTAATTTTGCTTAGTATGTAGTTTAAGTGCTGTTTTTCAATACCAAGATCATTGCACATTTCAATAAAAGATTTGCAGGATTTCCTAAAAATTCCTATAGAGCTGATGGATAGGTTGATAAATTTGGTATTACAGTATTTTGAAGAGAGGTCACGAGTGAGCTGCAGGTATTTGTTACGCTTCCTGTCTGCGTTGGTAGTTATATTGGTTTCAAATCCAACTGTAAGCTCGACGATATAGATCGTAGCCGTTCCAATACAGAGAAGCAAATCGGGACGCAACAGGTCCCCTGTCAAAATGCAAGGTGAGAGAAAACCTGGGAGGTCAACATACAGAGTGGAGTTTTTAATACATTGTAGTGTTGATGCTACAAAATGTAGAGCTGAGTTATGTCTCCAAGTGTAGCGGCCATCTTCAAGATAAGACTTACAGCCTGATACAACATGAAGAAGAGACTCAGGATGCAAGCAAACAGAACAGTCAGGTGACGGTGAAAGTTTCCATTTGTGGAGATTTGTGCGATTAGCTAGCGTGTTATTGAGGTACCGTACAGTGAAATTGAAAATATTTTTAGGCAGCTTACTCTGTGTAGAGGACCACAAAGAGTTGAGAGTTACCAGAGAGTGATCTAAAAGGAAGGATATGGTAAAACCTTGGGATGGAAGCTGGGACTTCAGTTTTTCTTTGTGTTCTAGGCGTACAACCTGTAGGACATGTTTAGTATTCTTATATGAGTCATATTGTAAGTTCATGCTGCTACTGGTATTTTTCCACAATGAGACAATAGCATCATTCTGTGAGGAGTTTAGGGAAGTACGTAGGATATTTTGGCATTGGAAAAATTTCACATATGGAAGCTGGAGATTTAAAGCAAACTGATTTTGAGGAAGGATTATACCACTTAAAGTGGCACTTATTGGAAGGTCCAGCCATTGACGAATAAACCTTATTACGACATTATCAAGATTTTGAATTACCCATGTTTTTGGCAATGAAGCTACTGTGAAGTGCCAAGATAATTTTGAAAGGATGTAGCGCTGATAGAGAAGTATTTTGTTTTTAGGTAGGATAGGAAGAGCATCAATTCGCTTAAGCATCTCAGAGAGAGAGGATTCCAGTTTCTTTTTATGGACTTCGTTGTTCATTTCAAAGTTGAAATAGCGACCAAGGTACTTAAGAGATTCACCAGATTTGACTGTGGGGACAAGTTCACTGTCAATAAAATGCTTTGGTTCGTATTGAAGAGATCGCGAGGAAAACCCCAAAGGTCGCACATTTGTCCACCCTAATAACCATATCTGACCATTTACACCATTTGGTAAAGCAATTCAACAGTAACTGATTTTCACGTTAATTGGTTGTAACAACAGCTGCATCATCCGCAAACTGAAACCAGTGAACTGGCTTAAAAAGACAATCGAATGTATCATGAGAAGAGAAGCCAAGTTGTTTATATTTTTCTTGACGAATGAACTGAATGAAGGTATTAAAACACATGTTAAATAATAGTGGGCTAAGGCAGTCACCTTGAAGAACACCTCGTCTAACAGGGATAGCAGGAGTAAGAAAATCGTCTGTTATGACTGATGTATGGAAGCCAGTATAGAGGCTTGAAATCAAAGCTTTGGTTTTGGCTGGGATATGGTGATATGCAAGAACTTCTTGAATCAAGTTGTGATGTACTTCACCGAAAGCATTTTTGAGGTCTAACAATGTTATAACTAAAGAACGTTGTTTAATGCGGGCTTTGTCAATAATATTGGCCATCATGGAAGTATGTTCAAGGACTCCAGAGATCTTGGGAGTAAAGCCTTTCTGGATTTCAGCCTCAATAAAGTCATTTTGTCTGAGGAATGAGAAAATAGAATCACGAAGGCAGGAGGTAAAGACTTTTAAGGGCACCGATTCTAAAGTAATAGGTCTGAAATTAACAGGCTCGTCTCCGCTACCTTTTTTATGAACTAGGACAGTGCAAGCTTTTTTCCATTCTGCAGGAATATGGCCAGATTCCCATATAACGCGGATAATGTCAGTTAATAGAGATCGTAAATATGGACATCTCTTAAAGCAGATAATAGATATCTTGTCTAAAGGACAAGGGGATCCAGATGATTTCATTCTGCGAATTACATTAGTGACTTTCTCATAGGAAGGAGGAGATTGGCTGAAAGGAATCGAGGGATCAGGCAAGGAAGGAATCCAGGTAGGGCGGGTAAAAGTCCTATGCGGAATGAAGTCACGAAACAAATGAAGGAAAAATCTTGTACAATGATCACGTGAAAAGGAAGGCAGGATGGAAGAACCTTTCTCGAGTACATTCTTCACAAAATTCCAAAAGTTACGGCCTATGTGACGATCATAATTGTCAGTAACAGTATAATTATTAGCAGCACCCGGAATGTTGTTCAGCTTTGAACGAAGGAGGCGAGATACATACTTAATATCTGAAATGGCTGCACCTCGATGTTTCAATTGGGCCAATTCTTTCTTGAGCTGTTTAGTAGTTAGATCCTTATATTTATGGAAATTGTTGTCAGTTTGATTAGTGGATTTAATCGTTCCATAGTTGGTCTTGAAGAAATCATAAATAGATCCGTTTATAAATCTAATAGTTTGATCCAATGAGTCTGATTTCAATTTGATATTTGCGAATATTGATCGAAAGTAGGTGTTTGCTTCAATCCATTGTTCGTGCGACTTAGGCAGCTTGACTCCGGGCTTTAAAACAAAAGTATCGAGTGAGTCAACAGTCACTTCCTCTTCTTCGCAAGAAACTACGCGGGGGTCAATATTTGAATTTTTCAAACACTGGCGGTTGACAAACGTCTGTACTATCATTAATTCGACACTTTCTTTGATGCATTTTAAGGCCTTTCATGCCTTTGCATTCCCTACCGCAGCTACACTTGACGACCATACAGGCACCGTTTGATTCTGAATCTCTTTGTAACGTGATATTCCCAGAATCACCTTGCTCATCCACGTTGTGTAGCTTTTTCTTGCACCTCCAACTATGACGGCCTAACGACTGGAAGTCTTTCCCACAATACACACAAGCGATAAATACCACAAAAATTGACAATAAACGTGAGCGAAACATTTTAAAGTAAGTCTTGAATCCATTGTAGTATTGAGAATGAAAATACAATGCGAAAAATCCGTAACCAAGTCAAGCAATGCGCTATAAAACGGGAACTGTGTACAGCAACGTCTGGACGTCACTGCTCAACAACAATAATGATAATAATAATAATAATAATAATAATAATAATAATAATAATAATAACTGTCCTGGGTATGACACAAAACTGCACCCGGTTGTGGAGTTTCGACGTGGGATAATGAGGTTACCCTTTGCCACAATTACCTCCAGGTCACCCTTGAGCAAGGTGTAGTACCTGTTAGCTCTCTCCGAGACCATGAAATACCGGGTTGGCGTCCGGCGGGGGTTAGTCTGTCTCATGGGTAGGAGGGACTCTTCAGCCTTGGTCGGCAACCCTCCTAGTGATGGTGTCACGAAAAAAATACTAGTGTTTGTTGCTCTTGAAACCAACAGCTCTTTCTTTTACATGAATGAGTACTGAAACTAGAAAATCATGCCGCATCGCTCGTCGAGTGGATCAACAAGGAGCGCGTCCCTTAGCGAGGAACCAGGCTAAGGTCGAAAAGTGTGTTACTGGAACAACTTTACCCCAACCCCAAGCTCTACAGGATAACCAAAATGAGACCTCGACTCAAAACGGCTCCGTAGATGCTGATATTATGCAGTCTTCAAGAAAGCAAACAAGACAGAAATGGACTAGGGGTGAGTATAAACAAGTCATGACAGCCTATTATCAGGCAGTACTAGAGCCATCCGATCAAAATAACACCAAGTATACATACCAATTATGGAGAGAAATGAATACTGATGTAAGACCAAATATCGATGCCAATAAACTTGCCAATGTAAGGAGAGATATAGTAAAGAACAAAAGGCTATCTGATTCTGAACTGGAAGCAATCAAATCCAGGATTAGAGCAAATATAAAGTCAACTAAGCTACCTGTGAACTCCGACGCTACCAAAGGAACTAATAATGAAGAAGAAGTCGTAGAAAGGTAGATCGACACACAAAGTGATCCAGTTGATGAAGTAACTGATCGTGAAGATACAGTTATTGATCAGAGTAGTCTACTACAAGTTGAGGAGATGAAGCAGATGATATTTGAAAATGGGAAGAAGTCAAAGAAACAGATATGAAAGATAGAAGCTCACTACCTAAGATATATTTAAACAGAAAAGCAAAAGGATTTATTAAACTTTCAAATAAAGCAGTGCTACTGATAAAAGATTCTTGTGGGAAACGTTTGGGTATTAATGAAGTAAACGAACTGATTTTTGCGTCAGCATGTGTTACAACTGAGATGATTGGTAAAAAGGTCATACACAGACAACAGAGAAACCGGAAACAACCGTTGTGGAAAGCAAAACTTGAAAGAGATATTAAGGAGTTGAGGATTGATCTATCAATGCTTACAGAGCTAACCAGAAATAATGGCATGGGCGAAAGAAAAAGTAGGAAAATCAGGAGAAAATACTCAATTAGAAATGATGATAACATCATCACTGCAAAAGAAGAAGTCAGGCAGCTAATAAATGCAAAAGCTCAAAGAATAAGAAGATTTGAGAAAAGAGTGAAACAGTTCAGACAGAATAGAACATTTGCAACTGACACTAAGAGATTCTACAGAGAGCTTGGAAAGAAAAAGATTGGGGTTAATAAACCTCCAACAGCAGAAGTAACAGAACAGTTTTGGAAGCTAATCTGGGAGGATGAAAAGCACCATAGTGAAGAAGCTGAATGGGTAAGGAAACAAGAAGAACTAGGTCAAAAATTCCAAGAGCAAACATGGCCAACCATAGAGAAACAGGAGGTAATATCAGCTATAAAGAAAACACATAACTGGAAATCCCCAGGCCAAGATAAAATACCAAACTTCTGGTTGAAAAATTTAACATCCTTACATGAAGATATTGCTTGCTGCTTCTCAAATATTGTAAAGAACCCAGAAGAAAGCCCTTCATGGCTAACAAACGGCATAACCTACTTACTTCCCAAGTCAGAGGAAACTATTGAACCAAAGAATTACAGGCCAATCACATGCTTACCAACAATGTACAAGATCATAACAGCAATTATTGCAGATAGAGCTTACGACTTCCTAAATGAAAATCAAGCATTCCCAATTGAGCAGAAAGGGTGCAAGAAGGGATCTTATGGCTGCAAAGATCAGTTACTTATTAACAAAATGATTTTGGAACATTGTAGAAAAGGAAAAAGGAATCTAAGCACTGCTTGGCTAGACTACAAAAAGCGTTTGATAGTGTCCCCCATTCGTGGATCTTAAAGACTATGGAAATGTACAAACTTTCACCAGTGTTAATTAATTTTATGAGATACATCATGGGCACATGGAAAACAACAATGATTTTGAATTACTCCATGGGAAATATAATGACAAACCCTATTAGTATTAAGAACGGGATATTCCAAGGCGATTCACTATCCCCTTTGATATTTTGCTTGGCTCTTGCACCACTCTCTAATCTGCTAAACAACACAGGCATGGGTTATAATGTATATAATGAAAGAGTGAATCACTTATTCTACATGGATGATTTAAAGCTTTATGCAAAGAATGATGAGCAGCTTGAAGGGTTGCTCCAAACTGTGAAAATGTTTAGTGATGATATAAATATGCAATTTGGCTTAGATAAGTGCGCTAAGGCAACATTTAAGCGAGGAAAGCTGATGAAAACATCATCCATTGAATTAGACAAAGCTACTAGCATCCAAGATATAGACCAAGAAGGCACATACAAATACCTAGGAATAAACGAAGGAGACGGAATTCAACATTCTAAAATGAAGGAGAAAGTCCGAAAAGAGTATTACCGGAGAGTTAAACTGGCCCTAAGAAGTGAGTTGAATGCTGGTAACAAAATAACTGCAATAAAAACGCTAGCGGTACCAGTCCTCACTTACAGTTTTCACATCATCAATTGGCGATTACAAGAAATACAGAAACTTGATAGGAAAACAAGAAAGCTTCTAATTATGTACAAGATACACCATCCCAAAGCAGATGTTGACAGAATATACATCAGTAGAAAAGAAGGAGGGCGTGGTTTAACTCAGATAGAGTGCACATACAAGATATCGACCATTGGCCTTGAAAAATATCTAAGTGAGACAAATGAGAAGTTATTGAAACAAGTTTACCAGCATGAGAGTCATAAAACATTGTATTCAATAGAGAAGGAAGCTCGAAGGTTCAAAAGAGAGATTCAAATGGAAGATGTTGAAACAGAGGAAAACATTTCAGTTGTAAAAAGTACCAAACAAGCAAAAGAGTACGCCAAGAAAAGAATAATGGAAATGACAAAGGAAACGTGGGAGAAGAAGCCAATGCACCGGCAATATCCGGACAGAGTTAAGAAGGCAGATGTAGATAAGGAGAACACCCATAAATGGTTGAGAAGTGCTAGCTTGAAAGGAGAAACAGAAGGGTTCATTATCGCAGCACAGGATCAGAGTCTTGCCACAAATAATTATCGCAGTAAGATAATCAAAGAC
This sequence comes from Mastigias papua, assembly GCA_964019165.1. Taxonomy (NCBI): domain Eukaryota; kingdom Metazoa; phylum Cnidaria; class Scyphozoa; order Rhizostomeae; family Mastigiidae; genus Mastigias; species Mastigias papua. The sequence continues at coordinate 8,694,125 of OZ025280.1, forward strand.
GGGACAAACCCAAAATGCAGATTATGTCATGAATATGATGAAACCATAGAGCACATCACATCAGGATGTTCAGCTTTAGCAAAAAAGGAGTATCTTGAAAGACATGACAAAGCTTTGGTCTACATGCACTGGAAAATATGCAAACATTATAATATTGCAGTGACCTCTAAGTGGTATGAACATAAGCCTAACACGGTGGTTGAAGGGAAAGATGTTGTCGTCCTATGGGATATGCCTATCCACACTGACAAGGAAATTACTGCAAATAGGCCTGATATAGTGATTAGAGATAAGTCGGAAAACAAATGTTTCTTCGTTGACATGTCTGTACCATCTGAGCGCAATGTTGGATATAAAGAAACAGAAAAGTTATCGAAATATAAAGACCTTGAGATAGAGGTTGCTAAAATGTGGAGAATGAAACCTACTATTGTTCCTGTCATTGTCGGAGCCCTGGGCCTTGTTAGATAAAGAATGAAAGAGTATGTATCAAAGATCCCTGGACAAATTAGCATTGAAGAAATCCAGAATATTGTGCTGCTAGGAACATCACATATCCTGAGGAGAGCTCTATCAATAGCCTGAGAAATGACTACACGTTGAAGCCTAAGGACCATAGTTTGGTCTTGGCCTTTACACAAACAACACAAAAGCTAACAACTTATACAATAATAATACGTGAAAAGTCTGTTGGTACTACAGAACTTCACTACAGCACGAAAAAGCGGTACCATGTTTTAACCATACTGAAAAGCTTTTTTTCATCCGACACTCGTCAGAGTATGAAACGTCGGATAGCGACCGAAAGGTGAACCGACAATAATAATAATAATAATAATAAGTTGTCCTGGGTATGACATTAAACTACATCTGGTTTTGGAGTTTCGACGTGGGAGAATGAGGTTACCCTTTGCCACAACTACCTCCAGGTCACCCTTGGGCAAGGTGTAGTACCTGTTTGCCTACCCCAAGACTTTGAAATTCTGGGTTGGCATCCAGTGGGGTTTAGTCTGCCTCATGGCCAGGAGGGGGTCTTAAGCCGTGGTAGGCATCTCTCCTAGTGTTGGTCTTCATAAAGAAATTGACCGGTAATTGCCCAACCTCAAAGTGCTACCTCAGTACGATGAGTGATAATAATAGTTTTTCAAACAACGGCGTGAAGGAGACTGGACCTTACAGGGAAGGTCTCTCGCCCGGTAGGCTTTCTGTGGGTGAGCAGCACAAGGTCGACCGTCATCCTGCTACTGCTAGAAAAGAGTGGACTAAACAAGTAAATATGATAGTTGTGGAGTGCTATTACCGGAGTAGACCAGTTAGTGAAACCGGAGTACCAATTAGAGGGTATAGAAAGAGAATGTACAGTCAGTGGAAAATTAGAGGGATATTTGAGAGCACAGAACAGAGAATTTGTGACCAGGCTAGGGCAATTAAGAAGAATGGTTGGCTTTCTGATTTAGAACTGGAGGCGATTCGGAGAGATATCGAGATGGAAGAAAATTTTGTGAATGATGTGGAAATTAGGGAGGAGATAGACCACCATGAAACTAATAGCACCGTTGAAGAAGCTTACATACAACAGTTAGAGGTGATAGAGGAAGAGGTTATTAATAATGATGCTATTGTTAAGGAAAAGACGTGTGAAGGGGTGTATTTAACTGCATATGAAAGAGATATCTTAGATCAAATAAGGCAATTTATGGATAGAGGAGAACGTTGTGATGGAATAGCATTTAAGAGGGTGGACAGAAATAAAACTGAAAATAGTCACTGAAAGAGCCAATAGAGTCATAAAGTGTATTGATACGAAGGGCATAACTGAAACGAATAATCTTATTGTTGCGACTACTGTATGGGTTGCGAAAGAGGTTGGGCTAAAGAAATATATAAAACAAGTAACAAAGCAAGAGCCATGGTGGAAAAGAAGGATTAAAGAATCAATAAATGAATTAAGAAGGCATATTAACATCTTTCAAAGACAGCAAAGGGGGGAAATGCGAAAGCTTAGGAAATATAACAAATTAGTAAAAAAGTATAAGGTCAAATAAAAGGGGGTTTCAAAAGTAATGGAAGAATTAAAGCAAAGGTTGCAGGTAAAGGCCTCAAAGCTGAAGAGATATGAACAAAGAATAGGACAATACAGAGTAAATAGAATGTACCAGCAAGATCAAAAGAGAGTTTATTAGGAGATGAGTGGGAAACCAAGTGGCGAGAAGGTCATGCCAGATGCAGAGAAGAGTGTGAGATTTTGGTCAAGAATTTGGGATAATGATATTCAACATAATAGGAGAGCTGAATGGTTAGATGAAGTTAGAAAGGAAGTAAAATGCATGTCTCAAAAGAATGTTGTGATTACTGCGGAAATGATGAGAAATAAAGTACGAAAGCTGCCTAACTGGAAGGCACCTGGACCTGATGGGGTGCAGGGTTACTGGTTAAAAAATCTTCCCTCACTCCATGACAGGATTGTAGGACAAATGAATGATATGATTAACAACACCAAAAACATACCTGATTGGTTGACTAAAGGAAGAACTGTGCTTTGTCAGAAAGACTCACAGAAAGGCAATGCAGTTGATAATTTTAGACATATATCTTGTTTACCCCTTATGTGGAAGTTGATGACAGGTATCATATCTGATGTTTTGTATGAATTCATTGTTGAGAGTGACTACTTACCATTAGAGCAAAAAGGTTGCAAGAAGAAAAGTCGAGGGACTAAAGACCAGCTATTGATCGATAAGGCAATTTTGAAGGATAGTAAGAAAAAGCATAGGAATTTGGCTATGGCATGGGTTGATTATAGGAAAGCCTACGATATGGTACCACATTCCTGGATTATAGAGAGCTTAAAGTTGGCCCAAGTAGCACCGAATATAATTGAGTTTATTGAAAAGTCAATGACCAACTGGAAGACAGATTTAACTTCTTGTGGGAAAATTTTAGGAACAGTTAATATAAAAAGGGGTATCTTTCAAGGTGATAGTCTTTCTCCCCTTATATTTCTTTTGTGTATAGTACCTATGACTAAGATCCTGAGACATATGAGAGCTGGATATAAGCTAGACAATGTTAAAATTAATCATTTATTATTTATGGATGACTTGAAAGTATTTGGAAAGAATGAGAAGGAAATAGATAGCTTGATAAAAAACTGTGGAGGTATTCAGTAGCGATATTGGTATGGAATTCGGAATTAAAAAATGTGGTGTAGTATGCATGAAAAGAGGAAAGTTGAGTAAAGCAGAAGGACTAAGACTTCGTAGTGGAGAGATGATTAAAGAAGTTACCGAGGAAGGATATAAATATCTTGGAATATTAGAATTGGATAAAGTCAAAGAACAGGAAATGAAACAGGAATTTAGAGCAGAGTATATGCGTAGACTGAAACTAATTATGAAATCGAAGTTACATGGTAGGAATAAAATTCAAGCAATCAATACATGGGCGATATCGTTATTGAGATATGGAGCAGGTATAATTGAATGGACAAAAGAGGAACTACAAAAGATGGATAGAAAAACAAGAAAGGTTATGACCATAAATAAAGAATTTCATCCTAAAAGTGATACAGCTAGACTTTATGTTTCAAGAAAGAAAGGCGGCAGAGGTCTCGTCAGTTGTGAACAATGCGTAGGAACAGAGGTAAATAGTTTAAGATGGTACATAGAGAAAAGTAATGAAGAAATGCTAGCAAGTGTAAATAAACACCAGATCCTGCGAAATGATGAAGCTGTTGAGCCAAAACAATACAAAGACAATAGAAAGCAAATAGTTGAAGCTGCTTGGAAAGACAAAGAAATGCATGGCCAGTTTGTCAGAGAACTTTAGGGAGTTGATTGGGACAAGACATGGCAGTGGCTATTGAAGGGTGACCTGAAAGGTTGCACAGAGGCACTTATATGCAGTGCTCAAGAACAGGCATTAAGAACGAATTATACTAAGTTCCATATTGACAAAACGGCTGATTCACCTTTATGTAGGATGTGTGGTGAAAGGGGTGAGAGTATTTACCATCTAATTAGTGAATCTGGGAAGTTAGCGAAGCGTGAGTACAAGCGACGGCACGATGATGTTGCACGATATGTTCATTGGCAGCTTTGTCAAAATGTGGGAATAGAGTCGTGTGACAAGTGGTACGAACACAAGCCAGAATGTGTAATGGAAAATAATGACTATAAGATCTACTGGGACTTTATGATTCAGTGTGATCGGATGATAGAGGCAAGGAAACCTGACGTTGTGCTAATTGAAAAAAGGACGAAAGATGTAAGAATAATAGATACAGCAATTCCAGGAGATAAAAGAGTTAAGGATAAGGAGATAGAAAAGCTAGAAAAATACCAGATGCTGAAAGAAGAAGTAAGAAGATTGTGGAAAATTAAAACTGTTACTGTATTACCTATTGTGATTGGTGCGTTAGGAGCTGTGTCACAAAGAATTACTGGATATGTCAATAAGGTTGGAGCAAACATCAGGCTGGAGATAATGCAAAAAACTGCACTCTTAGGGACCGCAAGATTGCTAAGGAAAGTCCTGTCTCTTTAGGGATACATACTGAAGACCACCGTGGGACCTTTGGTGACTTGTTGTCACCCGCTCTCATGGAATAGAAAGCCGGACACATGAAGTCTGAGATGGCAAACATAAACTATAATAATAATGATAATAATGATAATGGAAGACTGCAAAACAAGAAAGAAGAATCTGACAACATCATGGATTGACTACAGGAAGGCATTCGACAGTGTGCCACACAGCTGGATTATAAAGACATTGGAACTTTACAAAGTATCGCCTGAGATTGTTAACTTTATGAAAGTGAACATGAAACACTGGAAAACAACATTGCTTCTAAGACATGCTACCGGCACACTGACGTTTCGATTGATAGAAATAAGGAGTGGCATATTTCATGGCGATTCTTTATCCCCGCCTCTATTTTGCTTGGCTCTGGCTCCCCTAAGCAACTTGCTTCATTCTACTAATTGCGGATATGATATCCAAGGAAAGAAAATCAACCATCTCTTCTATATGGACGATTTAAAGTTATTTGGCAGAGACAGTCAGCAACAAGAGCGCTTGCTTTAAACTGTTAAGACATTTAGTGACGACATTAATATGAAATTTGGACTAGAAAAATGTGCCACAGCAGAATTCAAACGGGGTAGACTAGCTACAACGACATCAATCAGACTTGATGAAGAAACGACTATCAAAGAATTGCAACAAGAGGATAGCTACAAATACCTTGGAATAAATGAAGCTGATGGTATTCAGCATGCGAAGATGAAAGAAAAGATAAGAAAGGAGTATTATAGGAGAGTTAGACTGATACTCACGAGTGAACTTAATGCAGTTAATCGTATTGCAGCCATCAACTCTCTTGCTATCCCAGTCATCACATATAGTATGAATATACTCAATTGGAAGGTAAATGACCTCAGAAGGCTTGACACAAAGACAAGGAAACTCTTGACAATATATAGAATGCACCATCCAAAAGCAGATGTGGATCGACTATACTTACCAAGAAGCGAAGGAGGGAGGGGACTAATGCAAATAGAGTTAACTTTCAAGATAGTGACTATTGGTCTCGAAATATATTTAAGAGAAAGCAAGGACGAAATGATGAAATTGGTCTTAGAGCATGAGAAGAAAAAAGAAGTTATACTCTGTTACAAAAGAGGCTACCAAATTTTGTAGAGAGCTAGAAGTCGATCAACCAGGGCACAGGGAAACGGATAGTATCACAAATAAAGCCAAAGAAGTCAAGAATATAGTGAAAAAAACAAGGAAAAGAACAGATAAGGATAAGATGGGAACAGAAGCCGCTGCACGGTCAGTACTTGAAAAGATTGAAGAGACCAGATGTTGATGAAACTGAAACACATAAGTGGTTAAAAAGTTCAGGATTAAAATCAGAGACAGAAGGCCTAATAATAGCAGCACAAGACCAAAGTTTAATGACAAAGCAATATCAAAGTGAAATAATGAAGAATGGAATGAATCCCAAATGTCGACTATGCAATCAATATAATGAGACAATTGATCACATTGTAAGTGGATGTCCTGTATTAGCAAAATCAGAATTCATGCAACAGCATGACAAAGCTGCATCATACATACACTAGAAAATTAGTAAGGCATTCAATCTACCTGTAGCGGACAAATGGTATAATCACAGCCCAGAAACTGTCGTGTGCAATGACCAAGTAACTTTAATATGGGATATGCAGGTACACACAGATAAAGAAATAAAGGCGAACAAGCCTGACATCATTATCAAAGATCACATAAACAGCACGTGCCAACTGATTGATATGACAATACCTTCGGATAGAAATGTATCAATAAAGGAAATTGAAAAATTTTCAAAATACAAGGATTTAGAAATTGAAATAGGCAAAATGTGGAAAATGAAAGTAACTACAATTCCTGTAGTTATAGGTGCGCTTTGAGCTATAAAGAAAGGAATGAAATCGAACATTGACAAGATACCGGGGAAAATATACTTAGAAGAACTACAGAAGATCACACTACTGGGCACTGCTCATATCCTCAGGAAAGTTCTGTCAACTGACTTAATGTGACCTTGTATGTCCTAAGATCTATGGATTTGATTTGGATTTGCAGGAAGAACAGAAAAGATTTAATAGACATTTTATAATAATAATAATAATAATAATAATAATAATAATAATAATAATAATAATAATAATTTGTCCTGGGTACGACATAAAACTGCAACCGGTTGTGGAGTTTCGACGTGGGATAATGAGGTTACCCTTTGTCACAACTACCTCCAGGTCACCCTTGAGCAAGGTGTAGTACCTGTTAGCTCTTCCCGAAACTATGAAATACCAGATTGGCATCTGGCGGGGGTTAGTTTGCCTCATGGGTAGGAAGTGGCTCTTTAGCCTTGGTTGGCAACCCTCCTAGAGATGGTGTCTCGATAAAAATACGGGTGGTAGTGTAACCTAAAAACACTAGCCTCTTGATGAGTGAAAAATGTCAATTGATAATATATCAGTTAACGGCGTAAACGGGGCTGGAACTGACAACAGTGAAGGTCTCGCGCCCGGCAGTTGTTCTGTGCGCACGCAGGCAGACTCCGGTCGTCATCCCATGACTGTAAGGAACAAAACATCTAGAACTGCTTGGAGTAAGGAAGTGAACAAGCTTGTCATGAAGTGTTTCTATGCCAGTGAACCGTCGAAGAGAGGATATCGCAAAAGAATGTTTGCCAAATGGCAAGAAATTGGTGTTTTTACTGTCTCTGAACAGAGATTAGCGGACCAGGTAAGAGCTATTAAGAATAATGGATTTTTGTCAAACATTGAGCTAGAAGAGATAGAGGGTAATATAATGATGAAAGAAAATAATAGCACTAGTCAAGAACGTATTGACATAACTGAAAGTAGTGAAGAGATACATAATTGTATTGGAAGTGAAGCACTCGGTACGGATCGGTCAGACATTTACTTTGAGAGTGACACAACTGTCAGTGATGAAGAGATAGAAATTCTAAATTTGATAAAAGCTAAGATAGAAAACCCCAGCTCTTTAGAGTGAGTAAATTTACGAGCAATGGACCGAAGGAATGTAAAACAGAAACTGGGCATCGTGAATGAAGTGATTGACAAAGTGATTAGCAGAGATATAACAGAAACAAACGCACTTATATTAGCTGCCGCAAATGTCGTGGCTGATTTAGTTAATAGGAAGAAGAGCCAGAAAAAGAATGCCATTCCTGTTTGGAAAAAGAGGTTATTGAGACAGATTGCTGAAATACGAAAAGATCTATCAAGAGTTGAGAAGTGGAGAGATGGAAGGCTAAAATCAGAAAGTCTGAAGGGCTGTCTAGAGGGGAAGTACCATGTTTGGAGAAAGGGGTTTGTAGCAACTGTGGAAGAGTTGAAGCAGAGAATAAAGACAAAGACCACCAAGATCAAGAAATACGAAGAGCGAAATAACCAATATATACAAAATAGATTATTCCAAACCAACCAAAAACTGCTATTTGAAAAAATTGAAGGAATTGAAAGGAATAATGACATAAGACCTAACCCACTTGAAAGCAAAGCATTCTGGAGTAACATCTGGTCAAAAGATGTAGAGTACAACAATGAAGCAAGTTGGATAAAGGAGATTGAACAGCACGTAGAGAGTGTAAGGAAACAGGCTGATATAAGAGTTACATTGCATAGCTTACAATTACAACTTAGAACAGTCCCCAAATGGAAAGCTTGTGGCCCAGACAAGGTGCATGGTTATTGGATTAAAGGTTTTACAAAGTTGCACCCATTGATGGCAGCACAGCTAAATGAGTGCATTACCATAGGAGAGACTCCATCGTGGATGACTAGGGGTAGGACATGCCTGATTCTCAAAGACGTGAAGAAAGGGAGTGACGTTACCAACTTTAGACCTATAACTTGTCTTCCTCTTATGTGGAAGGTATTAACGGGCATAGTGAGTGAGTCGGTATATCATCATCTTGAAAGTGAAAAGTTATTGCCAGAGGAGCAAAAGGGTTGTAGGAAGAATAGTAGGGGAACCAAAGACCAACTAATGATTGACAAAATGGTGATGAAGAATTGCAAAAGAAGGTTAACAAACTTGTGTGTTGCCTGGATTGACTATAAAAAGGCATATGACATGGTTCCTCATTCCTGGATACTTGCGTGCTTACGTATGTTCAAATTAGCAGATAATGTCTTTAATTTGATAGAAAAGTCAATGAGTTCTTGGACCGTTGATCTGACATCAGGAGGAGAAATGCTTGGTCAGGTTAAAATTAAGAGAGGCATCTTTCAAGGAGACAGTCTATCACCTATACTCTTTGTATTGACTATGATTCCATTGTCAATTGTTCTCAATAACTTGAAGGTTGGATATCTGTTAGGTCGAAACAGGGGGAAACTAAATCACCTCTTGTTTATGGACGATTTGAAATTATATGGGAAGAGTATGAGTGAATTAGATTCACTGGTTGAAGCAACCCGCATATATAGTCAGGATATTGGTATGGAATTTGGAATCTCTAAATGTGCGATGCTAGAAATGAAACGTGGTAAAATGGTAGCAAGTAATGGATTAGAGTTACCTTCGGGAGAGATAATTAAGGCATTAGAGAGTAGCGATGGGTACAAATATTTAGGTATAATCCAGTGCGACACAACAATGAATAAAAACATGAAACAAATCCTAACAAAAGAATATTTTAGACGAATAAGAAAAATTTTGAAGTCGAATCTGAACGCTGGGAATACGATCCAAGCAATAAATTTAAGAGCAGTCTCTATAATTAGATATGGGGCAGGAATTGTAGACTGGCGAAAAGCAGAGTTACAGCAAATGGACAGAAAAACCCGTAAATTACTAACGATATATAGAAGTATGCATTCCCAGGGTGATGTAGACAGGACTTATATGAAGAGAAGTAAAGGTGGACGAGGATTGATAAGTATTGAAGAGTGTGTGATGCTTGAGTCAACCAGTCTTGGTTTCTATGTAAATGGAAAGGAAGAGGTGCTACTACAAGAAGTTGTGAAAGAAGGTTTCATGGGTGAAAATGAGAATCCCAAAATTTTGAAGGACAGATTACGTAAAGCACGAGAAGAAAGGTATTACAACAAATCATTGCACTCAGTTTTTTTTTAGAGAAACAGAAGAAGGAAGAGACGAAAATAACAGTTGGCTATGGGTTAAGAAGGGGTATTTGAAGAAGGAAACAGAAGGGCTGATCATGGCTGCTCAGGATCAAGCAATAAGGACAAACTGGATACGGCATAACATTGATAAAGAAGACATTTCACCATTGTGTAGATTATGTGGTGCAAGAGCTGAAACTGTAAGCCATATAGTGTCAGAATGTAAAGAGTTGGCTCAGACTGAATACAAAAAGATAAGACATGATAAAGTTGCTGCTATACTCCATTGGCAGTTTTGTCAGAAATATGGGTTTCCTACTACTGCAAAGAGCTATGAGCATTTTATAGACAAAGAGATGACTGTCCTAGAAAATGAAGAGATCAAGCTGTTATGGGATTTTTCTATCCAAACAGAAATGAAGATAGAGCATAACAAACCAGACCTAGTTTTGCTGGATAAAAAGGAAAGAATCTGTTACATTATCGATGTGGCTTGCCCTTTTGATACGAGAGTAGAGAAAAAGGAGAAAGAAACATTTGAGCACTATACCGACTTGAAATATGAGCTCCTCAAAGTTTGGAACACGGAAGTAACAAAAGTGTACATAATACCAATTGTCATCGGCGCATTAGGAATAGTCACAAAGAATATTGTCAAATATCTAGAAAAGATCGATTTCAAACCGGGACTAGAACCATTGCAGAAAGCTTGTTTATTGGGAACTGCTAGAATCATTAGAAAAGTTTTGGATTACAATCAATAAGATGATGTTTTAGAGAGAAAGACCTACGATCTATTATCTCAAGCAACGGGAGGTGGCCTGATAATAGACAAACTACTGGTATAACATCAGAACCATGAGAATAGATATAATAATAATAATAATGGATAAAGAAAAACATGGAGTTGGATGAGAAACTCTGATCTGTAAATAACGATGGAAGCGTTGATATGCGCTGTGCAAAAGCATATAAAGTACGACATTGATAAGACAGCTGATTCTCAGAAATATAGATTATATAGAGAAAGAGGAGAAGCTGTGAGTCATATAGTTAGCGGGTGCAACAAGCTGGCGCAGACGGATTATGGGAGGAGACACGATAATTTCGCAAAAGTAACTCATTGGAGACTTTTTTAAAAGTTTATGCTTCAAAGGTCTGATCAATGGTACGAGCACAGGCAAGAAACAATCTCGAAAAATACCACACATAAGCTTCTTTGGGACATGAACTTTCAATGTGATCAGACCATCAAAGCAAGAAGGCCCGATGTTACCATTATTGATTAGGTTGAGACGTCTGCAATAATTGCTGATGTTGCCATCCCTGGAGACAAGAGAATATATGATAAAGAGAAGGACAAAATTGAAAAATATCAGGATATCAAGCGGGAAATTCAAAGAATTTGGAGTCTTCAACAAGTATCTGTGGTACCAGTGGTTGTAACAGCCCTTGGAAATGTAACACACAATTTCAAGAAATTTATGGAACAAACCAGAATAGAGTTAGAGATCCATTTTGCACAAAAATCACACTAGTAGGGACAGCCAGGATATTGAGGAGAGTATTAAAGTACTGAGTAGGAACAGAACAAGGAACCTTTGATTATTGGTAACAATAACCTTTCCAGCTTTACATATCGGTTTGCCATCTGCCAGTGATTTGAGCAGCAAATTTACATAGTAATTTTAACTACTAATAATAATGATACTTATAATATAAATATTGCGTAGTACATCCTTAAAAGTAACTAGTGAATAAACTTTAAGAAAGATTTACAGAGCTATAACTGGTATATGCCACTCTCAAAAATGGGCTTGGCTTAATACACTTTACGAATGCTAAAAGTCCGTTCAAACTACTAGCCAGTCTTTGTCTATCTTACAGAAAAGAGGGTATGTTGATCGAATACAAATATTGATAGCTGATCTAGTTACATCTATCGCAGCTACTTTTGGCACTCCCATACTTGTTAATGCAGTCAACATACTTTTTCCAGAATCGTTTTTACTGATTAGTCCCAGAGCGCTCATACTCAGGGAAACGACAGTTACATTTATATATCTATTACTCAAATCTAGAAGTGTTCCAAGATAAATGCTTTGCTTCCTTTGACTGTTCTCTTCTACATTTGTTATAAATCCACACGTTAGTTCGACGATGATGAAATTTTCCTTACCGTAGACTAATATTAAGTCAGGTCTTTTGCCAATCTTTTTATTGTGGTTGGACAAGCAAATCCTGCAAGATGAACATATACCTGAACATCTGCTAGGCCTACAAGTGCTTTTGTAATAGAGTTATGAAATTGAGAAGAGTAGAGTTTTGAAATGTTGGAATTGAGGTCACAATGGAAAGATAAATACAAATCAATGCATGGGAAGGGATGTAAATTTTGTTGTATGGGCATAAGAAAGGAGCCAGATCCCATATAATGAAGTTCAATGCGTTTCAAGGCTTCTACGTTCGAAGATAAATAAGTCTGATGCTGTTGAAATTACTGTTTCAAAAGTCGATGAACAGATTAAAAGAAATCTTTGGAGCTATATACTCTCTTGCGCACATTTACAGCCTCCTCTTTCACCGATTTCTTTAGTAAATTCTTTATTGCCATTAAACCTTTAGCATCGTTCATAACTTCAAGCTGGATTCCTTCTCCTTCTCAGCCTTTTACTCCTCATGATCTCTCTCCTCTAGCATACCAGCAAATAACAAAAATTATCCGAAAGACTAAAGCTTCCTGATCCCCTTGCCCTCTCTATAAAATCTCAATCACTCCATATAAAAGATGGCCTTACATCATGTTCTTTGTCACTGAAGTTATAAGAGTTGTTTGGCTATTCCGTGATGTTCCAAATGAGTGGAGAAATGCGTGTGCAACATTGATTCATAAAAAGGGCGAAACCGCTAAACCAGCGAACTTTTGACCAATAGCATTAGAGCGTGTTCCACTTAAAATTCTGACATCATGTATAAGAGATTCTATGTTAACTTTCCGATCAAACAATGGGATTGTCTCTCAGATACTTTTGAGCACACTGCACAAATGGCTAATATAAGCAACAAAGCCAAAATTAAACGACGATCTATTCTCATAACCTGTCTTGATCTCAAAAATGCCTTTAGTGAAGTTCATCATAACTTGATTTCAGCTGTCTTATCATACCACCACATTCCTGATAAAATACAACACTTGATTGGCGGTCGTTATTCTGATTTCCCTATTTCAATCTTAACTGATATCTACCAAATGCCATTTATTAAAGTTGGTCGAAGTGTTCTCCTGGGGGGGGACTGTCTTAGCCCATTAACTTTCAGCGTTAGCATTAATACATTCATCCACTATCTCTCTTATCAGAAATTCAATCAATTTGGCTTTTCTCTTTACTCACTTTGTCCTGTCAACTAGATTCAATTCGCAGACGATGCAGCCGTTAAAATTGGTCTTGAAAACGAAAACCATTTCCTTCTCAATCATTTATCTCGATGGTGCATATGGGTAAGAATGATAATAAGAGTTTATAAATGTTAATCTTTTGGTATAAAGAAGGCTTCAACTTTCTCTATGCAATTTTTTACGAAAATCATCATTAATAAGAAATCTCACCACAGACGCTATCTCATTCTATGTTACTATTATGTAGTCGAGCACGTTACGCCTAAATAATTATCTTTGTGCTATACGCCTTTTCATAACACCTAGAACAATGGACATTTAAGTTAAAAAGCATTGAGGCGTTTGATTGTGAGAATGTGTTTTGCGATAGATATTCCTAGAGTGTATCTCCCGTTTATTTAATTCTTGGTTCTTTGTGAGGCGAAAACGCCACAGAGTTTGGCGACGAGGATTGGATATAGGACGAACATTCAATTTGGGAATGTTTTACGTTAACTACAGCTTCATTCCGTACAATCTACTACAACTTTTGCTGCAGAAGTTAACCAAGGAACATCCCTGATCTATTTTACTTTTAATACCCCTTTGTTTTGTCGTTTTTGGTTTTGCTTGATTTTGTAGGAAACATTTGTCTTTTATGAATATTTCATGATTTGCGGCCCAGGCTAGCCATTTACAAATTGCCTTGTACTAGTGAGATTTGTAATTTTAGTTTAATTGAAGGAAAATATGTCTGTTTCCATTATGTTTACTAAGTGTCACACCTCCAAGCCAAGCATTGGATGTAAAATGCTTTGGAATAGTCACTGTAAATGTGGGCATCAACCAAATGCCAATGAACTCACATGTCCTTGAACCAGGTAACTAGGAAACAAGAAGGAATCTTAATATTCTGGCAAAGCAGTTTTCTGCACGTGTTGGACACGAATTTTTATCCCTACTTCCTTCACAAACTTCTAAAATCACTTTGATGCCAGTGCTCCAACAACAATCAGGATTACGATGACTTTCCGCATATGTCCATACTATCGCAAATTCATCCTTTAATGGTTTGTACTTATCTCTCTCTTTTATTTCCTTCTTGACACCCTATCATCACCAGGAATTGCAGTATCAACAATTCTAATTCCCATTTTACACTTTTCCACTACAAAATGTCTGACCGGCTCGCTTAAATCTCTTTATCACACTCGATCATGCCATCCCATGACGCTCCAGGAGGATCACAGTCGAAGAAATGCTAGAACAGTTGCAAAATTTAGATCCCAAGACGGGTTCACCACAGAAAGCAATCCCTGCAAAAATATTAAAGTCCAACGCAGATATGTTTTGCTTTCCTCTCACGGAGCTTTTTTATAAGCTTGTTGAGGACAGCAACTTTCCAGATGATATGAAAAATGCTGATGCTTCTTCACTCTTCAAGAAGGATCATAATATGAGCAAAAAGATTTATATACCAGTAAGTCTCCTTCCTACAAACACGACAATATTTGAGCGACTATTGCATAAACAATTATCTGCATTTACTGTTCGCTTTTTTCACTACTGTTAGGAGGGTTCAGACAAGGTTACAACACACAGCATGTCTTGTTGAACTTTCTGCAATCCTGTAAGAATAGCATTGATAACAAGGGACTTGCAGGAGCAGTATTCATGGATCTTTCAAAGGCTTTTGATTGTGTGAACCATAATCTCTTGATAGCAAAACTGAGTGCCTATGGACTTAATTGGGATGCCCTTCAGCTCATACGCAGCTATCTATCAAATAGACAACAGAGAGTGAAAATCAACAGCTTTTTTATTGACTGGAAAGAAATTAAGAATTGGAGTACCCCAAGGGTCAGTCCTAGGCCCTTTATTGCTTAATATCTTTATAAATGACATATTCTGGTTTGCAAATCGTACAAAGATCTGCAGCTATGTTGATGATACCAAAATCTTTGCATGCCATCCGGATCTTGATACTATTATCAAACAATTAGAGGGCGATAGCTCCTTGATAGCAAAGTGGTTTTCTGACAACTTTCTAAGTGATGATAAATGCCATCTAATGATATTTGGTGATGGAAGTACCGAAGAAACAATCACAATTGGAAATTCAAAAATTATTGAAAGCGACTACAAAAACTGTTAGGTTTAACTTTTGATAAGAAATTAAGTTTCAATAAACATGTTGAAGATTTGTGTAAAAAGACCAGCCAAAAGCGCTTGCTTGCTTGTCTAATTACATTGATCCTGTCAAATCAGAAATTTTAAAGAATCCTTTCATCAGGTCGCAATTTAATTATTGTCCACTAGTATGGATGTTTCACGATAGAGCAACTAATTCAAAGTTACATCCCATTCACGAAAGAGCACTGCGATTGGTGTGCAACGATTGTGAATCAGAGCAAGCCGAGTTAAAGAAAAAATACGGAACTATTCATCAGCACAATCTGCAACTGCTAATGATAGAAATATTCAAAGCGAAAGACAATCTAAATCGAACATTTATGAAAACATTCTTACTGAGAGATATTCAATACAATTTGAGAAGTGAAAATCATTTGCAGTTGCCAAAAGTAAACACAACATCATACGGGATAGAGAATATACAGTACAGAGGTCACCATTTGTGGCCCTTATTACAAGGGAAATTAAAGATTCTAATACACTAGTTGAGTTCAAACGAAAACTAAACTTATGGCATGGAAATACTTGCATCTGTAGATTGTGCAAAATTTTCATTAAAAATCTAGGTTTTTGTAGTTTTAGTAATGACATTGTAAAGTAGGTTTCAAATTATTTTGTTGGCGTTAATTAGCTTACTAGCTATAGGTAATGTTGTTCTTTATAGCCGACATAAAAGAAATTGTTAATAATAATAATCATAATAATAATAATAATAATAATAATAATTGTCCTGGGTATGACAAAAAACTGCATCCGGTTGTGGAGTTTTGACGTGGGATAATGAGGTTACCCTTAGCTGCAACTACCTCCAGGTCACCCTGGAGCAATGTGTAGTACCTGTCAGCTCTCCACGAGGTCTAGAAGTACCGGGTTGGCGTCCGGCGGGGGCTAATCTGTCTCATGGGTAGGAGGGGCTCTCTAGCCTTGGTCGGCAACTCTCCTATTGATGGTGTCAAGAGAAAAACACCGCTTTTTGGTGATGCTTAAACCATTCTCACGTAAGTGATGTATAATGAGTTCAAACAATATGTTAGACAACGACGTCAATAGGACTGGAACCAACAATGGTGAAAGTCCTTCGTCCGGCAGGTGTCCCATGGCACAGCAGCATGGGCCCGGTCGTCATCCAACTACTGCTTGGAGGACGAGAAGGAATTGGACACAGCAAGAAAACAGAGTAGTTATGGAATGTTTCTATTTGAGTGACCCAAAGACGAGAGGTTATAGGAAAAGAATGCATATGTTGTGGAAAGACAGAGAGATGGTAAATGTCACAGAACAACGGCTGATTGATCAGAAGAACCAGATTATTAAGAAACAGTGGCTGAGTTCACTAGAGCTAGAAGAAATACAAAGGAATGTCGAAGATGCCACATATGGTGGAGTAGCTAGATCTATAGTAGAAAAAAGTGACCCTGACTTAGAAATGACAACAACTGGAGGTGGTAGTGAACGAGTAGATCCACAAATCGAATGTAATGAGCAAGTAGATGGGATTAAAATCAAGGATGGTGTAGTTTTAATGGAAGAGGATAGAGAGATGTTGAAAATGATGATGAAAGTCAAGAAAAAACCAAGGATTCGATTACCAGCAATGAGGGGAATAGACGGAGTGAAGCTGAAGGAGGCAGTGAAGAAGATTAATGGTGTACTAGAAAAGCTTAAAATAGATAACATCACAGAAATGAATGATACAATATACTATGGTGCGGCTATGGTATGTGAAATCCTTGGTGTCAGAAAGAAAAAGGTACATGACTGGAAGGAACCATGGTGGAAAAAGAGACTAAACACACAGATAAGAGAGATGAACAAAGATCTAGGTAGGGTAAACGCATTAATTGACAAGAAAACTATTAAGAAACGACATCAAGATACCTTGGAAAGAAAATATAAGATCAAACATAAAGGACTGCATGTACCTAAGGAAGAAATAAGACAAAGAGTCAAAGCAAAAACAGCCAAAATCTCAAGATACCAACAACGAATAAATCAGTACCAACAAAACAGGATGTTCAGAAACAATGAAAGCAGATTTTATAAACTACTTAACAATGATACTGATAGAACTGACGAAAATGCCATACCTGATGCAGACGAGTCAAGAAAGTTCTGGTCAGATATTTGGAGTAATAAAGTAGAGCATAGCAGAGAGGCAGAATGGATGAATGATTTCAAAATGGGAATGGAGGATACACCAAAGCAACAGAAAGTTGAAGTCACTGAAGTAAAGGTGAAAAAGATGCTTAGAAAGATTCCTAACTGGAAGGCACCAGGTCCTGACGGGGTACAAGGATTTTGGTTTAAGAATTTTACCAGCATGCACAAATATTTGACTAAGTTTCTTACCCGTTGCCTTCAAGGAGATACACCTGGATGGATGACAAAAGGCAGAGCAGTTCTAATTCAAAAGGATAAATCAAAAGGGATAGAACCAAGTAATTATAGACCAATAACCTGCTTACCACTTGTGTGGAAGCTGTTGACTGGATCGATATCTGACGAAATCTATATATTCTTAGAATCTGGGAAACTATTACCTGAGGAGCAGAAAGGCTGTAAAAGGAAATCTATGGGAACTGCAGACTTGCTATTTATTGACCGATTAGTGCTACAAGAGGCTGGGAGGAGAAAGAAGAATTTATCAATGGGGTGGGTAGATTACAGAAAAGCATATGATATGGTCCCCCATTCGTGGATATTGGAGTGTTTAAACAGCTTGGGTATTAGCGAACACATACAACAGTTCTTTGATAAGACAATGAAAACTTGGAGAGTTGAACTGACATTTGCACACCAGCAGCTGGGAGAAGTCAAAATCAATAGGGGAATTTTTCAAGGTGATGCCCTGTCGCCTCTTTTATTTGTTGTTGCGATGATTCCCCTAACACATGTGTTGAGAAAGATCAAATCTGGTTACGGGTTTACCCGGAGTAAAGAGAAAGTCAACCACGTACTATACATGGATGACCTTAAGTTATATGCCAAAACTGAAGAGACATTGGACTCACTTGTTCAAACAGTGAGAGTATTCAGCAAAGACATAGGCATGCAATTTGGATTAGACAAATGTGCAGTTCTGACGATGAAGAGAGGAAGGATAGTAAAATCAGACGGAATAGAATTACCAAATGACAAAAAAATAAGATCACTAGAGCAAGACGACAGTTATAAATATCTAGGTATATTACAATCAAACGAAATACAGCGGAAAGAAATGAAAGATAAAGTTGGAAAAGAATACAAAAGGCGTATAAGGAAAATACTTGAATCTAAGCTTAATGGTGGCAATATAATCAAAGCAATCAACATGTGGGCCATACCAATATTAAGATACTCAGCTGCATTCCTTGACTGGACCATTAATGATCTACAGGAAATGGACAGAAGAACGAAAAAGTTGATGACTATGCATAATGCGCTACATCCTAGGAGTAATGTTGACCGTTTATACATACCTCGAGGTGAGGGAGGTAGAGGACTCCTTAATGTCGAGGATACAGTGAATTTGGCTAAATTGAGATTGCAAGAGTACGTGAAAATGAGTGATGAAAGGCTGGTTAGTGCTGCAAGAGGTGCTGATGAAGCTACAAACTGGGAAGCAGCAGTAGAAAGTAAACATGAATTCAAGAAGCGGGAAAAGCACGAAAGGCAAAGCAACTGGAAAGCAAAGATACTACACGGGCAGTTCATCAGGCAGGCGGAACATCTAGCGGATGAACAACAATGGCTTTGGGTAAAAGATGGCACTTTGAAAAGAGAAACGGAATCGTTGATAATGGCAGCTCAGGAGCAGGCAATCAGAACGAATTTAATCAAAGCAAAGATAGATAAAACCCAGCAGGAAAGTAAATGTAGAATGTGTGGTCAAAGTGATGAAAGTGTTAGTCATATTCTGAGTGAGTGCAGTAAGATGGCACAAAAGGAATATAAGCGTCGTCACGACTGGGTTGGGAACAAGGTTCATTGGGAAGTCAGCAAACAGTGCGGGTTTGTTGTTAAAGAGAAATGGTACGAGCATGAGCCAAATGCAGTCAGTGAGAACAATGATGTCCATATTCTGTGGGATTTTGAAGTACAAACTGATCATGAGATTGAGGCGAGAAGGCCTGACATGATAGTAACTGATAAAAAAGAACAATATATGCAAGATAATTGACTTTGCTGTGCCTTTTGATAGCAGGGTGGACTCAAAGGAAGT
Organism: Mastigias papua; assembly: GCA_964019165.1. Lineage (NCBI taxonomy): Eukaryota > Metazoa > Cnidaria > Scyphozoa > Rhizostomeae > Mastigiidae > Mastigias > Mastigias papua. Next base: position 8,713,548 of record OZ025280.1, read on the forward strand.
GGAAAAGATTGAAAAGTACCAAGATTTAGCCAGGGAATTACGAAAGATTTGGAATAAAAAGGTGAAAGTCATCCCAATTATAATTGGGGCCTTAGGAACTACTCCAAAACTATTAAGAAAGAGGCTGGAAGACATTGGCATTGATACAAAGGTTGTGGAATTGCAGAAGAGTGCCATCTTATATTCTGCAAGGATCCTCAGGAAAGTACTTGAGGTTTGAGGAGACTTGTTGTCACCAAACCTCATGACACGATTTCTACTGATATAGACAGTATGCGTTATGAGATAATAATAATAATAATAATAATAATTGTTTTTTAAACATTGTTCATTTTGATACTAATAACTAATCTACAATAATACACCTCACTAAAACTAGGCAGTGTAATATTGGCTGCTTCACATTGGATTAGAAACAAAAAACAAAAAAAAAAAAGAAAAAAAAACAAGCAATAAACTAAAAATTATGAATGATATAAATTTAGTTAAAATGTTCACTCAGAAGTCCATCAAATCTGGGTCAGTCCAATCTTTGTTTCGGCGGCAAAATATATAATAGGTGGACCGAATAGCAATGGCCATGACTTTTGAAACTAGACGTTTTTGATGTATTTCTGGTAAATCTAGACTTTTCAACAGATTGAATAGAGAATCACAAGAACTGTCAAGTACACCTAAAGCACTCATAGACATGTTGATAAAATTGATCTCCTGATACGATGTTGACAATGCAGTAATTAGGGGTCTGTACTTATTCAACTTTCGGTCACTGTTAATCTTAAGATTGCTCTCAAAACCTACTGTTAGTTCGAGGATATGTATTTTATTGTTATGTCTATTATGTAAGATAAGATCAGGTCTAAAGGTATCTCCAGTAATCAAGCTAGGAGATGGAAATGAAGGTAGGTCAGCGTAGATAGACCAATCTGTCAAATGTGATAGACTTTTTGAGAGGCATAAGAGAACTGAATCGTGTCTCCAATTATATCTTCCATGATCAAGATAGTGTTTGCAGCTCGATACTATATGTTGCAAGGTTTCACTTTGTAGACAAAAGGAGCAAGAGGGTGATTCAGAAAGAGACCATTTATGAAGATTTTTCCTAGTGGCGAGAGTGTTGTTTAAGTATTTGACAGTAAAGTTAAATATATTTTTGGGTAGACTCTGTTGAACCTTAGACCACATAGATGTAGTGCTAGAAAGTGAGTATTTTAAGATAGATGAAATAACAAAACCTTGTGAAAGTAGCTCATGGTTGATTCTATCTTCATGCTTTGTTTGAATGGCTTTCAGTGCCTGCTTACTGTTTCTATACTGATCGTACTGTATATTGGTATGATGGCTGGTTTCCTCCCAGAGATGTGTGATGTCATTGTTAGGTGAAGACTTCAATTTATTCCGAATGTTTGTCTGGCACTGTATAAATTTAATCGAAGGAAGTACAAGACTGATACCGTATTTAGATCTCTTAATTATTAGGCTGCTTAAAGTGGCACAAATGGGAAGCTCAAGCCATTGTCTAATATATTTCGAAGCAATGCTGTCAAGGTTTTCAATGATCCAAGTTTTACTTATATCGGCAATGGTTAGGTTCCAAGAAATTTTCGACAATAGAAGACGATGGTAAAGGAGCAACTTGTTCTTTGGGTGACAAGATAAATCATTGATTTTGCTCATCAGAGTATTTGTGGTATCCAGAAGATCAGACATATGTTGGTGATTATTCATAGTAAAGTTGAAGTACCTGCCTAGATATCTAAATGAACTGTCAATTTGAACTGGAGGAACAACTGAATTGTTTATGGTGAGCTTCGGAAGAAATTGTATAGAGGAGGTTGAAGCTTTCCTTATACCAAATGTTGAGCACTTATCTACCCTTAGTATCATTCCTGCCCATGTGCACCAGCGAGAAAAGTGGTTTAGAGGCAACTGATTTTCATTTTCAAGACTAGTGATGACGGCGGCATCGTCTGCGAATTGAAACCAGTGGACAGGAAAAAGGGAGTCGAGAGAATAACCAAACTGTTTGAATTTTTGATGAGAAATATAGTGGATGAATGTGTTAAAACAAAGATTGAAAGTCAATGGGCTAAGGCAGTCCCCTTGAAGGACACCCCGACCCACCTTAAGGAACGGCTTCTGGTAGCTCTCAGTTACAATAGAAGTGTGAAAATTAGAATAAAGGCTGGAAATCAGGTGTTGTATTTCATTCGGAATGTTATGGTATGACAAGACAGCAGGGATCAGATTATGATGAACTTCACCAAAGGCATTTTTGAGATCAAGTAGGGTAATGATAAGAGATCTTTGTTTAATTCTAGCTTTATTGATGATATTGGCCATTTGTGCAGTGTACTCGAAAGTACCTGACAGTTTGGGAAGAAATCCTTTTTGAATGCGGTGCTCAATATAACCGTTTTGAGAGAGGAAGGTAAACATAGAGTCCCTGATGCATGATGTGAGAATTTTCAAAGGAACACTCTCAAGTGTTATTGGCCTAAAGTTGGATGGTTCCGAAGTGTCCCCTTTTTTGTGAATCAGTATAGTGCATGCACTTTTCCATTCCTGTGGAACCTCACCAGATAGCCAGACAACACGTATAATTTCAGTGATAAAAGACCTGAGGTAAGCACATCTTTTGTATGGAATAATTGAGATTTTATCGAGAGGGCAAGGAGACCCGGAAGCTTTGATCCTTCGAATTACTTTTGTTATTTGCTGATATGTGGGAGGAGATAGATCATACGGAATGCAAGGCTGAGAAAGGGATGGAATCCAGCTTGGAATTGTGAATGATGATACAGGATTTATGGCGGCAAAGAATTTACCAAAGAACTCCGTACAAATGGAAGCGTTAAATGTAGGCAAGAGTGCAATCTCATGGTTGAAACTTTGTTTGACGTATTGCCAGAAATTTCGTTTAATTTGGTCATCGACATTTGAAACAGGCTTTTGATTTAACCTAGATCTTAGAAGCCGTGAAACATATTGAATTTCGCTATAGGGGGCTTGATTCCTCTTTAAGGTGCGTAAGCATGATTTCAAATCTTTCTTCTGCATTGGCTCGTACTTGTCCTTCCAAGTCGTCTGATGTATAGTGTCCACAATTCCATAAGTATTCTTAAAGTAGTTGTAAAGAATTTCGTTCATTTTAAGTATTGAGTCACCGATATTCTTTGGATCAATCATTGACATTGGCAACATTGCATGGAAGTAGTCATTAGCAGTTTTCCATTGCGAATCAGTTTTAGGAAGTTTAATTCCGGGCTTGATAACTGGCAATATATTTGTTATATTTGTTGGAACTGAGTTATCAACTCCATTGTTGTCATATGAATCAACATGAGCGTCCTCAACTAATATATCGCCTAGGCCTTGAACAACACGACAGCTGCGGTGGTGCAATTTTAAACCGCGTAAGCCGTTACAAGTTTTTCCACAACAGCATTTTACCAGGGAACTGTTACTAGTTGAAGAAACGCAATCTTCCTCATTGGTACTATTTAAATCTTCCTGTTGTGAACCTTCTTCACTATTCGTCTGTTCATTATTACTTTTCTTTATCTTTTCCTTACAACGCCATGAATGCCGGCCTAACGAGCGAAACTCTTTTCCACAAAATGAACACATAACAAAGATTGCAGAAAACGAGTAAACAGTAAACGGAACATCTCTAGTGTTAGTGAGTGTATTCTAACGACAAATCCAACTCTCCAATGTGAAACAATGTAAATAAGATGAAACGAATAGATTGTGTACAAAGCGCGTCTGATCGCTCTGCTCGACAATCGATAATGATATCGATAATAATAATAATAATAATAATAATAATAATAATAATAATAATAATAATAAATGTCCTAGGTATTACATAAAACTGCATCTGGTTGTGGAGTTTCAACGTGGGATAATGAGGTTACCCTTTGCCACAATTACCTCCAGGTCACCCTTGAGCAAGGTGTAGCACCTGTTGGCTCTCCCTGAGACCATGAAATACCGGGTTGGCATCCGGAGGGGGTTAGTCTGTCTCACGGGTAGGGGGGACTCTTTAGCCTTGGCAGGCCACCCTCCTAGTGATGGTGTCACAACTAAAAATACCAGCTGGGAACTTGCTACAAAGAACATCCTCTTATGAGTGTGATGAATCAAAGTAATGATTTAGACAACAGCGTAAATGAGACTGGAACTAATTGTGAAGGTCTCTCGCTCGACAGGTGTCCCACGGAAGAGCAGCGTGGGCCCGGTCGTTATCCTACTACTGCCAGAACTGGATGGTCGAAAAGTATGAATGTAGCAGTAATGGAGTGTTATTTTTTGAGCAAGCCTGTAGATGAAGAAGGAAAACCAGTAAGAGGCTATAGACGTAGAATGCACAATATTTGGAATGAGAGACCAACCTTAAAAGTGACTGAACAGCGACTATGTGACCAAGCTCGCATAATTAGAAAGAATGGTTGGCTAACTCAGGTTGAATTGGATGATATAAAGCAAATACTTTCAACACACGAGGAAATGATAACAGAAGCTAGTCACGTGGTAGAGGAGGGCAATATAGTTGAATTAACAGAGACGGTGCTTGAAAGAGAGCCTGTGGCTACTATCCTAGAAAATCATGGTAGGAATGAAGTAAACTCAAAAGCGATAGGAGAAATTATTAATATAATGAATGAAGGGAACCTGAATACGCCGGTAAATCTTAAAAAAGTAGATAGGAGAGCCTTGAATGAGCTTGTTAATGAGATAGATAATGTGCTAGCTGACATTAGAACGGATAACATAAGTGATACAAAGAAATTGATACGTGCTACTGCGGTGTATGTTGCAAGAGAATTTGGCTTTGGGGAACGGAACAAAGCATATAGGATGAAAGAGCCTTGGTGGAAAAGAAGAATAATAGAATCCATAAGCGAACTCCGTAAAGATATCAATATCCTTGAACATAAAAAGAGAGGAGAATCAATAATGCATAGCAAATATAATGAAATTTCTAGGAAATACAATCTCACGCAAAAAGGTATTAGTTTGGTGATCGAAGAGTTGAAACAGAGATTGCAAGCCAAGGCATTCAAATTACGTAGGTATGAGCAAAGAACGCAACAATATCAGATTAATACAATGTTCCAATATGATCAAGCGAAGGTTTATCAAAAACTTCAATGTGACAACAAAAGAGAAATTTCAAAACCAAGTGCAGATGAAAGCAAAAAATTTTGGTCGGAAATATGGGACAACAAAATCCAACATAATAATGCTGCAAAATGGTTAGAAGAGCTTAGAAATGACAAGCGTAGTGTGGTACAAAATGACTTGGAAATTACAACTAGCATGGTGAAGCAGCAAATCAAGAAGATCCCCAACTGGAGAGCACCTGGCCCTGATGGAGTCCAGGGCTTTTGGCTTAAGAAGCTAACGTCACTACATGAGAGAATTGCATCTCAGTTAAATGACTTGTTACATAACCAGACAGAAATACCTGCATGGATGACCATTGGAAAAACTGTATTGTGCCAAAAAGACCCAAGAAAAGGAAATGCAGTTGACAATTATAGGCCCATATCCTGTTTGCCAATGATGTGGAAACTGATGACAGGGATCATATCTACAAGTTTCTGGATGAGAATGAGGTGCTACCAGAAGAACAAAAAGGCTGCAAGAGGAATAGTAGGGGTACAAAAGATCAACTACTGGTGGATAAAACGATACTTGCAGATTGTAAAAAGAGGCATAAGAACCTTACCATGGCGTGGGTTGACTACAAGAAAGCCTATGACATGGTTCCTCACAGTTGGATATTAGAATGTATGAGGCTATATGGAGTATCAGACAGTGTTACTAACTTTCTGAAAAGATCAATGAGCAAATGGATGGTACAACTGACGTCTTGTGGTGAAATTTTAGGGACTGTAAACATACGGAGAGGTATATTTCAAGGGGACAGTTTGTCACCATTACTGTTTGTCATTTGTATGATTCCCCTTACTGAAATCCTCAGAAAAGTCAAAATGGGATATACTTTGGATGGTATTAAAATCAACCATTTGTTCTTCATGGATGACTTAAAGTTGTTTGGAAAAAACGAAAATGAAATTGACAGCCTAGCATCTACTGTTAACTTTATTAGCCAAGACATATGCATGCAATTTGGAATTAAAAAGTGTGGTGTGGTACACTTGAAACGTGGAAAATTATCGAAAACTGCAGGAATTGAACTTGTCAATGGTGAAAAGATCAAGGAAGTTAATGATGAGGGATATAAGTATTTGGGTATATTGGAACTAGATAGATTGAAGGAGGAAGAAATGAAGACTACATTTCAAAAAGAATATTTCAGAAGGGTGAGACTGATAATGCAATCAAAACTTAATGGAAGAAATAAGATCAAGGCAATAAATACTTGGGCGGTCTCCTTAGTGCGCTATGGGGCAGGAATCATAATGTGGATGAAAGCCGAATTAGAATCCATGGACAGAAGAACTAGGAAACTCATGACAATGAATAAGGAACTTCATCCAAGAGGTGGTGTTGCAAGACTTTATGTTGGAAGGAAAAATGGTGGTCGGGGATTGATTAGTTGTGAGACTTGTGTTAAAACTGAGATAAACAATTTGGCTTGATACATTAAGCACGCCAGAGGTCCTATCGTGTCAATTGTAAGAGATCTTGGGACAATAAATGCCGAAGAGGCAATAGCTTCAAGAGAATATAAGAGTAAGGCGAAACGGGAATTGGAAAATCAATGGAAGGAAAAACCAATGCATGAGGAATTCACTAGGAAGACAGATGGAATTCATTGAGAAAAAAGCTGGTCATGGTTAAGGAGCGGAGACCTGAAAGGGTGCACAGAGGCATTAGTATGTAGTGCACAGGAACAGTCTCTGCGAACTAATTACACTAAGTTTCATATCGACAAAACAAGTGATACGCCTTTATGTAGAATGTGTGGTGATAAGGGTGAAACAATTAGCCATCTAGTAAGTGAATGTGCAAAACTAGCACAAAGAGAATACAAAAGACGACACGATAACGTAGCGCGATATATTCATTGGCTGTTAGCGGAGAAATGTGGATTTGACAGAGCTGCAAAGTGGTATGAACAGAAGCCGGATGGAGTGTTAGAGAATCTAGACTTTAAGCTGCTGTGGGATTTTATGATACAGTACAATAGGATTATTCAAGCAAGAAGGCCAGACATTATTCTAGTTGATAAGGTAAAAATGGAAGTAAAGATAATTGATATTGCAATTCCCGGTGATAGTAGGATTAGAGACAAAGAACAAGAGAAAGTTGAGAAGTATGAAGAGTTAAAGGAAGAAATTGGAAGGGTGTGGAACATGAAGAAGGTTACAGTTATCCCTGTTGTGATTGGTGCACTAGGATGCATATCGCAAAGATTTGATAGCTATATGGAAAAGATTGGAATTACTGTACAGTTGCAAGTGATACAAAAGACAGCACTCCTAGGAACAGCACGGATTTTAAGAAAGACATTGTCTATGTAAGCCATAAAGTATGAAAAGGTGGGTCCTTTATCAGCTTGTTGCTGATTGTTCCTTCCTTACTCACCCAGACCTGTTAACATCTTATTGTCTGTGAGAAAATAGATTACCCAAAATAATAATAATAATAATAATTTTTTTAAATTTCATAATATCATGACTATAACACTACAATTACATACAATCATACACCTCTCTACTGTTAGGTAGTGTATAACTGGCTTGTCTGCTAAACAAAGGTAATGTTTAATCAAATGTTATAATATATGGAGAATGAAAGAAATAATAACAATGAAACTAGAAGCAGCAAACATGCAATTTAGCAACTAAAAGTCATATACCTCCGGACCTGGCCAAGATATGTTTCGTTTACAGAAAATAAAATAGGTGCATCTTATGGCAATGTGGGAAGCTTTCATAATGATCTGCTGTTGACGAGTAGTGTCAAAGTGCAAATCTTTCAGCATCGATGAAAAGGAGTCAGAGAATCTACCAAATATATCAAGAGCACTCATAGAGAGATTAATAAATTTAACATCATAAAACTTTTCCTGGAGGGCTAAAATAAGGGGGGGATATTTATCAGATTTGCGTTGACAATTGATCGTTATATTTGACTCAAAGCCAACAGTTAACTCTAGCAGATATACAGTAGTACTATTTAGTACTAAGACAAAGTCTTGTCTTGAGAGAATCATCAGTAATCAAAGATGGAGATGGAAGATAAGGAAGATCTGCGTACAGCGAGCTATCTTGTAATAAAGATAGAGTTTTAGAGATATGCAAAGGAAGAGAGTTATGGCGCCAGGTATACCTGCCATCTTCCAGGTAGGACTTGCAACTAGACACAATGTGCTTGAGACTTTCAGACTGGAGGCAGTACGAGCAAGCAGAAGAGGAAGAGAAGGACAATTTGCAGAGGTTCTTTTTTGTAGCCAGAGTGTTGTTTAGGTACTTTATGGTAAAACTGAAAATGTTTCTTGGCATATTTTTCTGTACTTTTGACGAGAGGTGTCGAGTTTTACTGCTAGCATGAGGAAGAATAGATGAGACTATGACACCTTGAGATTTAAGTTCATGATGAATGCGAATTTCAGTATCAGTTTGTACAGCATTTAACACTTGTTTTATGTTATGATATTGATGGTACTGAATATTGCAGCCAGTGCTGGTTCTTGCCCTAAGATGGTTTATATCTGAATTAGGAGATGACTTGAGGGCATTTCTAATAACAACCTGACACTGCATGCACTTGGTAGATGGCAGAATAAGGCTTAAACCGTACTTAGATTTAGATATGAGAAGCGAACTGAGGGTAGCACTAATCGGCAGCTCGAGCCATTGGCGAACGTATCTAGATACAAGCCTGTCAATGTTTTCAACAATCCATGTCTTACTGAGGTCAGAGATGGTAAAATGCCATGATAGATTAGACAAGACAAACCGATGATACAACAGAAGCTTGTTTTTGGGGTGACAAGGGATTGCATCGATTTTACTCGATAAATCATTTATTAACCCTAGCACTTCAGACATGTGGTCGACACTATCCATTGAGAAGTTAAAATATCTACCCAAGTATTTGAAAGACTTGCCCATCTCGACAGTAGGAACAGCAGCCTGGTTTATTAACAGTTTAGGGAGATATTGAATTGATGAAGTAGAAGATTTTTTAATTCCAAATGTGGAACATTTATTAACTCTAATAACCATGGTGGCCCAAGTACACCATCTTGTAAAATGATCAAGAAGTTGATTCTCGTTTTCACACCCAGTTATGATAGCAGCATCATCAGCAAATTATCCTTCTCACTTACTCCCTCAGGTTTGTGTTCGTTCAGCAATAGTAATAAGATGTTACTCTATATCGCTCCTGTTTCAACACTTTGTATTTAGGCTACTCCTGTGGGCAGTATTCCAGGAAAAATTTGAAAAGGGCAATCAAGACATATTTACATATATGCTATAAAAGCTCCTCAATGGTAGGGTCATTAATGCAACTTTCCTCGAGAACTTAAAATAAGTGAGATAACACCTGTATACAAAGCAAATGGTCAGACGTTTAAAAGCAATTATCCTCGAATAACCATCCTATCAGCAATTTCCAAAATTTACGAGCGATTAATGTTTGAGCAGATTATAGCTTATTTGAAATCCTTCTTATTTTAGTGTCTATGTGGATTTAGAAAAGGTTATAATACACAAAAAGCTCTTGTCAAATTTCTTAAGAAGTGTAAGTCAGTACTGGATAACAAAGGATTCGCATGAGCAATAATGATGGACTGCTCTAAGGCTTTCGATTGTTTACATCACGGGTTGCTAATTGCTAAGTTACATGCATATGGCTTTAACCCAACAGCCTTATAACATACCCACAGTTACGTAACTGAGAGGCAACAACGAATGAAAATAAAAGGCTCATCCAGCACTCTGAAAGTTAGAATTAGCAATAACCACTTTCATAATGTCCCATTTTCAGTTGCTGCCCACATATGTGGATGTTTCACGATAGGGCATCAAATAATATGATCTACAGAATTCACGTAAGAGCGTTTAGAATTATACAAAAGGATAGTGCTTCTAATTTCTAAGAATTACCTAGGAAAAGTAACTCAGTATCTGTTCACCGGAGAAATCTACAGCTGCTCCTAACCGAAACCTATAAAACAGTACATAACTTAAACCCAACTTCATGACACAAGTATTTGAGGAGAAAGATGTAGCGTAAAACTTTCGTGAACACGACAGCCTTGCCTTGCCTAAAGCTAAGACAACTTTATATGTTATACCATCAGATATATTAAGGATGAATCAGGATAGGTCATAGCAATGGATTGCAAAGGGAGATATAATGGGATGCACAGTGGCATTGATTTTCAATGCTGAAGAAGGATGAGCGGGCTTTTAGAACGAATTGTACAAGTTCTATATTGATAAGAGTTCTTTGCCTTCTATGTGTAGGATGCGTGGGAAGGCAACGAAAGCTATTAGTCATCTAGTTAGTCAGTGTAGCAAATTGACACAAAGGGAGTATACCACACGCATGATAATGTGGCACGATGCGTTGATTTGCAACTCTGTTTCAACGGAGAGCTGGAGAGACGAGATGGATGGTATAATCAGCCACCTGAAGCACTTGTCGAAAATGAGAGTTAAGAGCTCTTATGGTATTTCACTATCCTGTGTGATAGGATGATTGAGGGAAGATTTCCGAACATTTTGTTGGTAGATGAAAGAACAAATAAGTCAACAGAGTAGACATTGCTGTACCTGGAGATTCATGAGCAAAAGAGAAAGAACTTGAAAAAATTGCAAAGTATCAATATTTGAGGGAGGAATTGGATGATGTACGACAAATGAGAAGCGCTTCAGTAGTTCCTGTAGGGATTGCAGCACTTGGATGTATCCCGGTAAAGTTTGAAAGCCATATTGATGGAGTAAAGATCAGGATAGATGTTGTTTGGGAAGCAGCATTGCTTGGCTCAGTTAGGATATTGCGAAAAGTTTGATCTCTTTAGAGTAACAAGAAAAGAACTTTGGGATCCTGGGTGGTTTGTTGTCGCCCGCTCTAAAAGAATAACATAACATTTACACAGAGAACCTTATCAGTGATGAAGATGGAAACAATAATAATAAAAATGATAATACACATTTAAAGCACGTCAGCTGCAATGCTTAGCAGTGCACTTTTATTAATTTTTTAGAGCAGGGCCAACTGAAAATAAAAATTGCTTAATAGAAAGAAGCAAAAACTGTATATTATACTAAGCAGCTAAAAGTTGTATGGAATAGAAATTGTGGACACTTTGCCTCAATCATAGAGGACTTACTTTAAATTGTGAAATGCTGCTCTTTGTTGTCACTTACCCGGCTACGTCATTCCAAAGTTTTCTTCCTCTGACTTTAAACTTGATGTGTGCTTTTTTGGTAAAATTGTGCTCAAAACACGGATAGATAAGGTAAGTAGTTGGGTGCCAGACCAACTAGACATTTGAACATCATAATGGCAGTGCTTCTGATACGTCAACTGTCTAATTGATAACTCTCCTACTTGAAGCTTGTTGTAAATTCATGTATTAATGTCTTCTGAGTCGTCAGTCACTGCTAATTTCATATAGAATTTTCTCACAACAGGTGAATTGCCCCATCCTGATATTGATTGGCGGCAAAGACTGTAGAGTGCCTCCTTATCAAGGCAGAAGTTTTTACCGTTCTTTGAAGGCAATGGATAAAGTTGTAAGGTGAGTCATACTCGTTGTTTCCCTTAAAAGAGAATTGCGCAGAAGTTTTACTTTGTGATATATGGTGGCACGTTTCATACTGAACACGATCGCGATGTTTGTTTTTGCATTTCTATGCTGTTTTTGGAAAAATTAACGGATTTCATCTGCGGGAAAATTCTCATTTTCTGTCGTTTCCGGGAATTATTCTTACCTTTTGAAGTCATATGTGATCGCTGGCTTTTGCTGGCCAACATTGGCTACATGAAACAGTGCGAAAATTGTTAAGTTTCTTAGCAAAATTGTCCACTGCAGCGTGTACAACTATTTGCAATATAGCAGAAATGGGTCTTGTATGTTACTAGCCTGTGTATGCACCATACCAGAATGAGAGGGACTTTTTTAACTTTCCCAAAGACCCTTTGTATCGTCTATTGGGCAGACATTAAGAATCCCGACAGATGACATTGCATATAACTGTAGGTTATTTGAAAGTTCATCTCATATACGTCTTGAATATGCAATAAGATTCTTGCTATTGCACATATAAGGGACGTTGACACGAAAGCGCACCCGACCTTTCCATCAGGTTGATACACACAACCGTCAAATGAAGGGTGGAACTACCCGCCTGCATAAGTTATTTTCAATTGGGACAAAGGGTTACGGAGGGAAAAGATTAGGGCTAATCTTAGATTCTGTGATAGGACACCTATGGTTATCCAATCGAAGTAATATATTGGAGAACCAACTTTACTTCCGCATGCATGATCACACTTCCTGTTGTAATGCTCCGCATTTGTAGGCGAGGAATTCTCCTTGTTCAATAGGTTGATAAGTGGCGTTATCAATCGCAACTGAATTGAGACAGGCTGTCTTAATGTCGCCAACATTCGTACTACCAATCACACCCTGAACATCAGCTTTGGCGACCATAGTATAAATAGAGTACCTAGACATGAATAAATTACGGTATTTAATGTGTTCTGGCTCTGAGGATAATGAGCCGTTTGCATTACCATATTCCTGTGCTTCTGGAATTGGTTCGAAAGTTCAATTGCAAAATCTTGCATCAATTCACTTTCAAATGTTTTGGTAATTTTGGCGATTTATAATTAAATCTATCCACCTTTTACATGATCTCGCATTTAGGAGCTATATTATACTTAGAAATTTGCTAAACCACTGATCCCATTTGACGTCATAGCGGCTGCGTGAAGTACTGAGAGAGGAAACGGAATCAAATCACTCCTATTTCTGAAAGATTGCTTCCCTTCACTTTGTCAGCCCCTAATGTCTAAAACAAAAGAGATACAGGAAATGTTCTTACAGATCCTGTTGTCGAAACCTTTGCCATTCTCCTGTAAATATTGATACGCAGAGTTTTCCTATATCATTCTTAGCTTGCTAATAGCAATATTTTCCATCAGTTAATTGTTTTTATCCACATTACAAAGAATATTCAAATCAGGATTAGACTTGGACATTTCTTTACAATTCCATTCATGCAGACCATCTCTTCACTGCATAGGGATGATTGAAAGGGTTGAATTCCATTTACATGATTAAGTTTTATTGAATTGTAGCAAAGAACCCAGATCGAGAAGGTATTGACTCTTGTAGCCTGGCGCCATTCTTGAATGCCACCTTTCTATTCTCCAAACTTGCATGAACGTTTACAGACGTGAGGTCGTTAATACTAAACATTTTGTTAATAAACATAATGCTATGTAATGTGACAAGAATAATCCTGATCTACCATAGGTTTTGAAAGAATTAAAGCGCTCTTGCTTTGTCACTAGAAACCACCAACCCTAATTGCAATTGATCTGTCAGAAAGAAAGCTAGCAATCCATTTAATGAGGTTGTTGTACGGACCAAACATTGGTAGTTTAGCAAGGAGACCTTTGTGCCAGACAAGATCAAAGGCTTTGAAGATATCAAGAGAAATCACTCTGCTCTCACCATAGGATTCTAGAGCGGAGGGCCAAGTATGAACAGCGTAAGCTAGAAGGTCACCAGTAGATCTGGCTTGTCGAAAGCCATGCTGGTGATCAGAAAGAAGGTTGTTTGTTTCAAGGAAGGCAAGCAGTTGTTTGGTGATGATAGTCTCCATAGTCTTAGAGATGAGTGAAGTGATTGCAATTGGGCGATAGTTCGAAGGGTCATACTTGTTCCCTTTTTTGGGGATAGGGAAAACGTGGGCAAGTTTCCAAGAAGAAGGACATATATCAACAGAGTAGGAAAGTTGAAAGAGTTTGTTGAGAACAGGTGCGAGTTCAGGGGCACAGGTATTAAATACTAGTACTATAGCTGGGATACCATCAGGGCCTTCGGATTTAGAGGTGTTGAGCTGGAGAAGGTTTTTCGAACCTTGCGTATGGAGAACTTAACAGGTGGCATTGTGAGGGTGGATGTAGGGTATAGAGGAGGTTGGAATTCTTCATCATCCAGATTGGAATTGGAAGCAAAGATAGATGCAAAAAGGTTGGCCTTAGATGAAGGAGTGCATGAAGAAGAGCCAGAGTTGTTTCTGAGAGGTGGAAAAGAAGAGTATAAAAGTTTTGTGAGACAACTTTGGCTAAGGACAGTTTGGCAGGAAGCAATTTTGTTGTTGATACGATTGACAAAAGAGGTTTTGGCACTGTTAATAGCTTTTGAGCATAGATTACGTGCTTGTGCAAATAAAGCTCTGGATAGTGGAGTTTGAAGGAACTTCCACTGTTTGAAGCGATGGTTTTTGGTCTTCACAGCTTTAGCACACGGGGAATTGAACCAATTTGGAGAATTTTTCTTACCAGGCTTAAAGGAAGAGAGAATGAAAAGATCCATACCAAGTAGAATTCCATTTGCAATAAATGAGGCAAAAGAGGAAGGGTCATTAGAGATGCCAGAGTACCAGGGATATGAGAAGTAAACGGTGCGAAGAGAGTCCCAGTCAGCTTTGCTAAAGTGGAATACCTTTTGAGAAGAGAAAGACTTATGGTAATGGGAGACAAGGATGTCATGCTGCAAGGTGATAAGACAGTGATCAGAGTGACCAAGAGGAGAATCTACAATGGGTTTGGAGTAAATGTTTGGGTTAGATGTAAGAGAAAGATCAAGAGTATTTGGCTTGTCTCTTGAGCGATCAGGGACACGTGTAGGTTCTGAGATCAGTTGAGTCAAGTTGTTCACAATGGCAAAGGCCTCTGCATCACGACCAGCTGGGTTAGTACTGTTAGAAGAGTAAACAAGCCATTCTGAATTGTGGACATTGAAATCACCAAGGATAATGATTTCAGAACGTGGAAGTTGAAGAGTAATAGCATCAATTGATGTAGATAGATGGTCAAATAGAAGGTCATGATTATTTGAATTTGGTTAGCGGTATAGAGTGCAAATGAATTTAGAAGTACCAGTAAGGGAAATTTCAGCCAGATGAGTTTAAATCCAGGATTTGAGAGGTCAAATTGAGTTAATAGAGATGTTTGTACATCAGAATGGATAAATGCACAGACACCACAGTTAGGGAAGAAAGAAGAAAACAGCTCATAGCCAGGGCATTTTAGATTAGGAGATAGAATGGAGGTGTTGCTAGGGTCAAGTGGTCTAAGCTTAGTTTCAGTAAGGAAGAATGCATGGGGATTCGAGGATTGGAGATGTTGGTGTACAGAGCTGAGATTGGAATACAGTCCACGAATGTTGCAAAATGAGATAGAAAAGCGTTTGGAATGTGCCACATTGTTCGCTGCAGTGGAGTTAATATCTGTGTGATTGAGAGACATAGTAGTTACATAAGAGTAAGTGATGATTGGGTCAGTTAAAGCGACAGAGGCAATAGTTGTCAGTGAGCCTACGAGAGTTCCCACAGCTGACCTGCGGCCTCAGAAGGGCCCCCCAGAGCTGTAAGCTAGGAGTGGTTCCAGTCACGGACTGGCATAGCAGACAGCCAGAGATTATACACCAGCTGATAAGGCAGCCTCCCAAAGCGCTACCAATGGGTTCGGGCCTCTGTACTATCTGGCGGTAGGCCTGCAGTGCACCTTTTCCAACGGTACCCTCAGATATAGCCTGGGATCATACAAGCTCAGCAGCCTCCCACAGCCACTGATCACAGTAACCTTACCAATCAAAAAGACCTGGACTCTCTATCCTAGTGCTGAAAGAGATAAAGTCCCTAAAGGCACCAATAGATAGAGTGGTGGTACCCTCCCGGACGATGAGGTAACTCATCTACCACCTACAAAAGCAGTTAGGATCGTTCTCCAAGAAACAAGAGTAGAATCTAATGATATTCATGCAATTTTATTGAATCTGAAACCAGACATTATTAACAATGAATGATATAGGATGGTTAATCTGGATACAACTTGTCCTTATGACCTCTATCTTGAAAGACTCTAATAATTGATATCTTATAAGTAAAAACATTGCAAAGATATATCACAGAAACGTTTATCCCATGCAAAGTTGAAGAATGTTTATCGGATCTCTTGCTATTGTGTAGGAACACACTTAAAGTTAGAAGGGGCACTAAATTGTCTAGAGCAAATTCCAGATGATTATTATCTTTGAGTTCAATATCATGCATAATTGAGTCACAACAGATTTGAAACATCAGATGCAACATGGTTAGAAAACATTGTAAATGAAATGAAGAAAGGTTGCTGTTGTTTTGAAGACAATTTTCTATTCGTTCACATTATACGAGCAGCGTGCTTTAAAGCTATGAATGGTTAATTAATATGATAAGTACGTATATACATTTATATTTAATGAATGACAACTGCCGCAAGATATACTGATTTGTTGAATTTATCTGTGCTGAAAAGTTTAGTTCAATGATAAACTAGCATTTACAGTCTATCACATAGTTCTCCATGGTTACCATAATTTCGACAAATGGCTACTAATATTTTGTAGCTAAAATGGGAACATATATTGTTCTGAGAGAAAATCTAGTTTCATTACTTGCCTGCCAGTAAGTCAGCAGCCCATTTTTGATTCCTAGAAGTTGAAATCTTTATTTAACCGTTAGTATTACTGCTATTCTCAGATCGATCATTTTTTGCTGATGATACTCTGGACATCATAGTGCTAGATAATGAACCCCCATTCTCGAGTACAGGGAGATGAATGAATATTCGTTGCATGGATAAACGATTTGGTAGAGCAATTGACCGGCGTATAACAGTGAGTTTGTGAGATGCAATAAACGTCTTGATTCTGACGAGGAACTAGAACTTGAATTCTACTGTAGTATGCTGTTCTTGAACTGCTGTTTCAGAAGGGAATGTTTGATCACAATATCTTCAGAGAATCTTATTCAAATATGGAAAATCCTCGGTCAATCACTGATATAGCTCTGTGCAATCCTATTCAACCAGCAAATTGTTAATTGGATTTCACCTACACTGTCCTGGAATCACACTTAAACTCAACCCTCAGGTTTATATCTGTCACACCACATCAGCGCCAAGCTATTTCTTTATCTGGTACTGCTGTCTTCATGTAATTCTGTTATCACTAGGATACTCATTTTTGACTCTCTAGAAATCAAAAGCTAGATTGACCAGCCTTGCATCCGAGATTTTTAAATCTTAGATCTATGCACGTTTGCTCATTAGACCAATTGACAATGCGTTGCATTCATCAGCAACTTATCTGTGCAACCAGTAGGTCCAAACTCAACATTAGTATTGCACCCCTAACCTGCATCATTCTCTGCAAAGAACAAACGACAGAGAAGCTACCTGATCTATTATCAATGCTTTAAGATTATCTGGTCGCCACTTTCACACAACACCAACTCTTCAAGTTTCTTTATATTGTAAACACTGTAGTTTTACACGCCGTAAATTTATAGAAAGCATTACCGTACTTATGCTGAGACTTGTAATTAAATGTGACTGATTGATGCTTATATTAAAATTCAAAGTAGGTATGTCAAACTGGGCTTGCAATTAAGTCTTTTATTATGAACATTTGAGTGGAATAAAATATTAGAAGCCTCCACTCAAGTGGGACTGCAACCATATTTCATTTTCAATTCCCAGTTATCAAGAGCTACACTTTACTGGAAATCCCACTAACTGGAACTGATTCCTCTTAAGAGTCGGAGCAATTGGCGTATTATACTCTACTAGCTTAGTACTAATAGCCCGCTAAACGCGGGCTTCCCTAGCCCCAGTTCAAAAGTTGCATATTAGCCTTGGAAAGACTAACGCTGTGCCCCCATGAAAGTTGCTTGGTCTGGTCGCATAGGATCACGAGAAGGTGACGTCATGGGCCTCTGTGATGGAGCACGTGACTTTCGGCCTTGCATTGTGCAAATCGAAGAAAATTGCGAGAAAAAATTGTGCAAAAAATGGGCGGATACCTGCGCTAGGCTACGGGGTAGTAAAGGGAAAGGAAGAAAATCAAGAAGCCCCGTAACCTAGCGCAGGTATCCGAGCATTTTTTGCACAATTTTTTCTCGCAAGTTTCTTCGATTTGCACAATGCAAGGCCGAAAGTCACGTGCTCCATCACAGAGGCCCATGACGTCACCTTCTCGTGATCCTATGCGACCAGACCAAGCAACTTTCATGGGGGCACAGCGTTAGTCTTTCCAAGGCTAATATGCAACTTTTGAACTGGGGCTAGGGAAGCCCGCGTTTAGCGGGCTATTAGTACTAAGCTAGTCTATATTATACGAATTGTTGAATGCACAGAATTGTTTAAAATGCTCTCTACAATGAGGCACTAATGAATCTACATGACATACTGTCTCCTGCTTCACTCAACTCTAACTTAAAGAGTCTTGGAAATAATTTTAAGTTGTTATAACAGATACAATGTAGCACATGAATTGGCAGGTATGAGTGGTTCTGTTATTATGTAGGTGACCACCAATATTGTCCACAGAGATACACAATCAAATCTGATCCATAAACATAGGTGTTATACAACTGGAATCTGTAATAGGACTTGGTAGTTCAAGGTGATAAAACAAAAGAATATTGCTTAGTATTCCTATATCACACCTTTATATGATATATAACAGACTGTAAGGCTCTTGATTGAGCAGCATGAATCATATTAGATATCAGCCAAAGTTCTTGGGGGGAGTCCATAGGTTATGGCTATACAAAACAAATAATGCAGCTATCCAGTGCTAAATTATCTGCTACAACCATGTGAAATTCAGATGTCAAACAATAATGGTTTTTGGATAGGGGAAAGTGGCCCCATAAATCAAAATATTGCTATCGAGTACTAATTCATCCCTAAAAAAAACTATATTATCATATTCAGAATGATCTATGGAAGTCAGTAATTCTTTGAAATGAGTAATAATATATATCCTGTATCATCAACTCAGATGTCAAACGAAGGCATTTCCTCAGTGGGGGCAAGGGGCTTCATAAATTAAGTCTAGGCAATAAAAATGATGGTCATATCTAGTACTAATTCATCCCTTAAGAGTATATCATCACGCGCAGAATGATCTATGGAATTCGGTTATGGCATTTATAACAGATGATCTCCGAAAGAAGGGGAACTGTGTCCCAACAGAAGAACATTCAGTATAGTGGAACCCCTTACATTTGACTTGACCAGAATAACTCTACCATCTATTGTGGACATAACTATGAAGCCTACTGTAAATACAGTGAAAACAAAATAAAAAGAGAGTTACTGAGCTGAGAATAAAGTTGGTAACATCTTAGTATTTGCCTGTAAAACGTTTTTGATTAAATCAAGGAGTATATTAGACTGTAAGGGCAATATCTCACATGTAAGCAAAGTGCCCAAACTCTTGAGACATCCTAACATCCACCTCACGTGCATATACTAAGACTCAAGAGCAAGCTAAAAGCTCCTAGTACATCAGCAAATAGTGCATTAAATACCTCCTCAATATCATAACCATACTTCTGCAGTAACAAAACGGTACTTTAGAACAGAAAATCAAGCGAAGCTGAGGGGAACTGCCGTGAGCTTATTGCCCCTGAAGCAAAGTTATGGAATCACCCTCAACAGACCGCAACTAAATCCAAATCAAAGGACAACAGGTATCTGTGATCGTGAGATGAACTTGGGAATCCCCTCGCATTTCACAGTACACACTACGACAAAAGTAAAGAGTGAAAGTAAAAGCTGCACACTTAGGGTAACCAAATTCAGCAATAGCCCTATACATACTTCAGTGAAAGCATTCCACATGCCAAGACTTTATCCCCAAACACAACCGTATCCTATGTCATTCATACATGTGGTAAAAGCAATGGATAAATTCCAAGCTAGCAAGGAATACAACAGTAAACATACCATAGCCATTTCATCACAATGTAGTAAGAAACGTAGGATACCTTAGCGAATGAAATCAAGTGAAAAAAGCATTGAACTGGAGGCAGAACGACGAAATTCTCCTCCAAGTCACAAGACAACTATACGGTAGCCCTAATCAAAACATTGCCAACTGAAAGCAGCAAGCACGCCATTCCATGTCATCTAAATAGGCATGAAAAGCAAACAACCTGCCATAATCTAGCACCAAAGTCAAACATATGTTGAATATCTTTTCACAATTTAGCAGTAAAAGCACGGTGATTTAGTACACAGAATCGAACAACTTTGAGAAGAACTGTCATGGCGGTAATTCATTCGAGGGAAGGTGGCTGAATCTCGTTGAAAGATATGGAAATAAATGGCTGGCAACAGTAGAATACAGATGAAATGGACAAAGGAAATACAGGAATTCTTAACTCAAAGATTTTCAGGAAAATAGAGCTGGCTTACCTGGAAGAACAGCAACCAAAGTCTCCTCGCGATAACACACACAGTTACTTAGTCCTACTGGACCGGTCGCAAAACTGACAACACGAGGTCCAGCAGGGAGGAGCAACAGTATTGCTGTGAGTGGAGATGGGAAGAAAGGTGAATAACTCAGCGAAAAAAAATTATAAAAATCATATCTCTTCTTATGTCAGTGGTAGACCCAAATGGCTACCCTCAACAGAAATTTGGGGGCCATGGGACAAATACCCTGGGAGGAGATCGTGTAGGCGGAATCAGGTCACATGGTACAAATCTGAGCAATCTGATTGGTTTGGCATAAATTATCATATAGGCATCTTAGTATATAGAGACTTTTATATATTATTTCTTGTAGACGTTAGAACATTTCCCCTGCGTTGATGAGGTGCATTAACGCAGAGCAAATCTTCTTGCATCTTCAAACACCTATGGTAGAGACTTGCTGTGAACTATTGCTATGACGTTAGGAAATGGCATTTTCAGCTATTATTCGCCGATTGTTTTTAGACTTTTCTGAGTGTTTTTAAATAAGGCAATTGGACTGATTACTGAGTTTTGTAAGATGTGCAAGACCAAAATTATATCCTTCCAGACTAAGGCCAAGTTATACAGGTCACTGGTTATCCCAGTTGCAAAAGAAGGATACGAAAATCTAAAACCACAGAATATATCACTGCTGTTGAAATACGTTGTTCTGAAATGCACATACAATGCTGCATGGCCAAGTGAGATGGAAACGTACACAAGACCAAATGCGTATTGGTTTTAGAAACATAGCAGGATGGAGTGGAAGGGCTTTGTGAGTGTGAGTTGGTAAAAGACCCTGCTGTAATTAAAATACAATACTAGTCCAAGGGCTACGGGAAAGCAATGACATGACAAATAAGAAGTGTCTTATAGTGGCAGCGATTTAGCTCAACCATTCTTGCATTTTAGACCTCTTCAGCCATAGTTTTATCTAAACTATCTATGAAGTTCCTATAAGTGAGGGAGATCACTCGGAAAGCTGTAAACTCTGCCATTTCGACATTAGGAATTTATGAGATAACGTGCAGTTTTCTCAATCTTACTTATGATAAGAATGGACTACTTTTCGTTTTGCTGTTGATTAATCTACCTGTTGAGACTTAATTCACGGCCAAAGAAGAAAACCCCTTTCTGCAGTTCAATCTGAGCATAGGTATTTGGAACCAGAGATATATTTACGGAAGAAAATGCTTGAACTTCTTTTTTTATTTTATGGAAATTTTATTTTTCATGGAGAAGTATTTGTATCTTATGTGTTTTCACTTATTTGTTTTAGAATGCATTGGTATCCCGAAGACTCTCATCCACTTAAGGGAACTGAAACTGAGGCAGACGTATTTATTAACGTTGCCAGATGGTTCAACATTTATTGTAATAAATGAGCTTCCAGGAAATAACCTGAATGTTCTGCTGATAGTATATGTTATATGCAGAAGCCATGTTCATGGAGCTTATTACACATTTTCTACTGGATTAAAGCTTTAACATGTTAATTACTAATTCCTCTTTGGTATATATTTGTGGCACTTTGTGTTGATAACTGTATGAAGACAAACAAACGATTTGGCAGACTGTTTCTTCCCAAAGTTATTAAAGATGAAAAACTCGGTGCATGAATGTGGCGAGATTACCTAATCCTTTACCTCCACCTCTCTATTAATGATGATGCACTACAATTAGTCACAATTTTGAAGCATTCAGAATATAGTTTCATTAAGACTTGGACAAGACTTAGAAAGAACAGACAGTAGATGTTTGGCCCGGCTAGCATTGCAATTTTTCAAACAGATTACCACAATGCATTGTGCAACTCTTTAATAATTGATGTGCACCCTAATCAAAGTGAATCTGTACTATTTATCATGATTACTCAAAGAGGATCAGGGACCATTCAAAAATTACCTCTGCTCAATTCTTGTCAATGTTGAATATATTGTTATCTCGCTAGTTTCAAAGTTTGCAAACAAGTAGTGCATAGAGATATCTAAATTCTAGAGTAAATTTGTTCATGATTAGAATGACCTTACTTGTATAATTTCAAAAAGATAGTTTTATGTATTTAGGATGCACTATAGGTAATTAGCGTTTGAAAATTGCTCGGGCGTCCGTACTTTCGTTGAATTGAGTCCCTTCCTCTTGTACATGTTTGTACGCTTTCTTGAGTTCCTCTCCCTCCTTCCGAGCATACATACTTTTCCAATGGCCCCCAGCTCAGTCTTAGACTCAACAGTTTGCTTTTCTCATAGCATTATTACTACAAGGTATGCTCTTAAGATGGAATAGCCAGAACAATGTTAGGCACAGAAAATTTTGTAGAAAGGGATCATTCATTTATGGGGCCATTCCGCAGTAACGCATGTACATGTTGCACAACATTTTGTTTTCTATCTTAAGTTCCTAGAAAGCCAAAATAAGGTCAGTTGGGGTTGTAGTGCTCTATCGATATTTACTAGGTATGCAGTACACGAGAAAATTTTATTTATCTAGGAAAAGCCATGGAAAGCTAGTGATAGACGTACACCGGAGGGAAAAATTATTCTGCCTATTGAGCAAAACAATGAATTCCTCTGAAATAGGATAAGATATCAGGTTGAATCAATATAAAATGAAACAAGCAGTGATTCATGATACGTCTGAGCATTAATCACTGATCCTTCTGAGAAATGGCTTTCAGCAGGACATTTTTACATTGGGTAGCGGACGTATAATCGTTTGGAATAGTTTTGACGTACATGTCTGAAATATGTTGATAGAGACGTGACCTTCTTTATACATTTTGAAGATGCTTGCTAATGTTGATCATTCTAACAGCAAATAAAACATGTTCTTTGCAACTTGTGCCCGTTTGTGTTTGTTTGTAGCCACCAATCGTAAATTGGTTTATAATATAACTCAGTAATTTTCAGATAACACCACCGGACTTAAGAAAATGCTGCAGCCTTCAAATTCACACTAAAGAAAATTCAATACTGAAGAAAATTGTAGCAAGCACTTAGTACATGGCCTCTTGCAAAAGGAATACTAAATTTTATCCGTGTGTTTCTGTTACTTTTCACTTGTATCTAGCAATTTCATAATCGCATGAAATAGTTTCATTTGTGCCAACAGACCTTTCGCAATCCAGATGACAGTTGAGAAAGAATATTATGCAGCTGCTAAAATTCTGTAGTAAGATATTCCATTAAATCTAAACGCATTTCCAACTGTATTGGTCACCTAGGTATACTCATTAAACTCTCTATCAGATGTTTCTGCGGCTTTAATCGTCCCCTTTCCACTGGAAAGCACCGAATGGAATTTCTGAGTGCCAGAAATTGTTTGAACTTTCTTCCAACGCTCCCCAAGTACATCTTGATTGCAGACAATCCCATCTTTTGGGATGTAAAAGATACAAACATTTGAGTGGCAGGCTTATGCAAAAGAGGCAACTTCTTTGGCTGTCTTCACCACTTCACCAGCTGAGATTTTACGGGAAACTGACCCCTTTACCGAACTACTTACACTGAGGGGCAAATCACTTAAAAAAATCTTTAAAAATCTCTAAAAGATCTGACAAATCTTTGAAAATCTTAAAAATCTCAAAAAGCTTTTGAAAATCTGCAAAATCTACAAAAAAATCTCTAAATCTCTAAAAAAATCTTAAAATCTGTACAAAAATCTCAAAATCTTTAGAAAATCTTCAACCTTTGTCCATGAGCGCTGAGCCCAAGTATTAAATTACCTTCCTTCTATCGAGTGTTCGCATGTAATTTAATTTCCACATGTTAGGATTTATACATATATGACGTCTTGAGCTTGAAGGTAGGGGTACGGTCGATAGTCGATATTGTCCAACAAAGAGGAGGGGTTTCCTCATGCCGAATGCATTGCAAGATTTTCTCCAAATCTCTCCAAATAAACTTTGATATGATTCTCTTTTCATTTGTAACTATGAATGATAATCACGAATAGAAAACTGACTGCAACTTGATGAACTTGGTTTCTGTTCACTTGAAACTTAGTTTGTTTCCTCTTCACTTACATAATAGAAAGTTTCCGAAACGCTACGCGGCGCACTACTACACCTCAGGGGAGACTAAGTACTACTCAACCTGAGGCGTAGCAGCTTAGGAGGAAAATTCACTTTACGAGTCAAGACGACACCTCAGAAAAGGCGCTAAAAATTTAACTCGTGTAAAAATGGACGAAGGCCTACTTGCTCTGTTGCACGATGATGGTGAAATGAAGGAAGACGAGTTTTTGGTACTTCATGGTGCTGGTCATGGAAGAAGCTTGCATAATGGACTCCCATACTGGAAATACGAAAGATTTCATTTTGAGGCAATGCGAGAAGATGAATGCAAAGTGGAATTTCGTTTCGAGAAACTGGATGTTTTCAGACTTGCTGCTGCATTACGTCTCCTAGAATCATTTAAATGTGAAAATGGAGTGGTAGTTGAGTCTACTGAGGCCCATTGTATCTGTCTGAAACGTTTCGCGTATCCTTGCCGTTATGTCGATCTTATTCCGAGATTTGGTAGGCCAGTTTCACAGTTGAGCATGGCAACAAATCTTTTGGTCAGTTACATCCACAATGAATTTGGTAGTCTTCTGGTAAACCTTGACCAACCATGGTTATCTCGGCAGAATATTCAGGTTTTTGCAGATGCTGTTCATGCCAAGGGTGCTGCACTGGATAACTGTTGGGGATTTGTTGATGGAACTGTTAGGCCCATTTGCAGGCCAACAGAAAACCAGAGAGCCGTTTACAACGGACACAAAAGAGTCCATGCCTTAAAGTTTCAATCGGTCGTAACACCGAATGGTCTTATCGCAAATCTGTATGGTCCTGTTGAGGGTAGGAGACACGACAATGCGATGTTGGTAATGTCAGACCTCTTGACCAAGCTTGAGCAACATTCTATTTCCCCTACAGGACAAGCCATGTGCATTTATGGTGACCCTGAATATCCCCACAGAATCCATCTCCAGCGCCCATGTGCCGAACGAGCTGGATTTACTCATGAACAGCAGGCTTTTAATCAATCCATGAGCCAAGCCAGAGTTGCTGTTGAATGGGTGTTTGGAGATGTTTTAAATTACTTCAAATTTGTGGACTTCAAAAAAAGTCAAAAGATTGGCCTGAGTGCTATAGGGAAAATCTACATTGTTTGTGCTTTGCTACAGAATTCATTCACATGTTTATATGGCAATAGCACATCAAGATTTTTCAATGTTCAGCCACCATCTTTGGAAGAATATTTTCGCCGAGAATAATGACACACAGTGAAACAAACTTTCTCTAAGCCATTTGAGTCCAAGAGTTCTTGCTGCTTCTTTAATCAAACAGCTTTTTTCAAAGCTATCAGAGTTCCCAAATATTTCTCTTATTCGTATCAGGCACATGCATATTCTTGTCTTTTGTGAAGATGTGGCATATCACTAACAAAATGATATATTAATTTGAAAATAAGGTGGTTCTGAACTTTTTTATTACCAAACTTAACTTCAATAATATGTAGGCCTGAAGCAGAAAAGTTTGAAATAGAATTTAAGGCAATAGCAGTCCAAGAAATGTGACAGAGACACATGATGATGGTGACTAATTATTTTTATTTTGGCTTAAAAGGTAAATAATATACTTGTTTTGTTCTTCAATTTGATTTAATTTCTTTCTATCAATTCAAGTTTTGCCCTTATCACAGCCAGCTCTCCTTCTTTCCCTTTTACACTCTTCTCGTTCAGCTCTAGTTCCCTCTCCCTCAACTCCAAATCTTTTTGTCTTAGCTGGATATCCATTTCAACTCTTTTCTCTTCAATGTCAACCTTTCTTTTCTTTAATTCCAAAAGATCATCTTCCACTTTCTTTTTCATTGCTGCTTTCTCTTTAAAGTAGGTGAGGTAATCATTTGACTCTGCACTTTTTCTCTTTCTTTTCCCCTCCCTATCTTGAGTTTGAGACATGGTCTCCATGGCCCTTTTCCTGACAAGCTCTGCTGTCTCTTTTTGATGCTGCACTTCCTGTCTTGACTCTTCAGTTCTTTTTTTGATTTTCTTCCTCACTCTCTTTCCTCTCCACTATCTCCTCTATGGCAGCATCCAGCTCATTTAACTCTGGTGAAATCCCACTTGCTCTCATTTCTACATTTCTTCTATGTTTGAAGGCCTTTTCTAATTTTATGTATCTCTCCCTCACTGACCTCTGATCCACACAAAAAGATGGTGTCCCAAAAGCATTTAAATTCAGAGCAATTTTATCCCAGCACTTTCCCCATTCTCGTGAACCAAATCTTAGCTTAAATGGCTCTTCCAACACAATTTCCCTGCATAAAAGTATATCGTGCTCCTCTGTCAAATTCATTTTGGGCCTAAGCAAAAAATGATATTGCTGAAGTCCAGACCAAATGTCGAAGACAGCAATGTGTAACAGAAGTGAATTTGAAATAAATACAGCAGCAATGTCAACAGTGATACTTTCATGAATTACATACAATAAAAAATCAATTGCATTACAAGCAGAATGTAAATATAACTGATACAACATTTAACTTATTTCCTTCCTACAAGTCGAGAACTTCACTGACATATTGTAGCCTAAACAATGAGATAGTTCTCTTACAGTAGTTATTCAGAGTAAATGAACTTCTCTGATGTCCCCTGAAATTGCATTTAAATACACACGTTAGCGTTCTCCTGTGAGTTTCTAGAGGAGCTGTCGTCATGCTACTTGAGGCCATTTTCGCAACCAATGTCCAAACGATTTCTGAAATAGTAGATGGTCTATATAAGAGTTACTTCGCATCTACTACACGAAAAAGAACTCAACTCCAAAATTAAAATCAACTCGATATTAACAACTCGACAAAAAACGGGAAAAATTACCATTATAAAACTTCTCTATCAGTACGACTTGCCACGAGCGAGTGTGTGTAGTGAGAATGTCTGCTACACCTCAGCAGTCGGGATATCCCCAAAACCGCGTTAGAGCCTAGTCTTCACTGAGGCGTAGTAGCTCGCCGCGTAGCGTTTCAGAAACTCTCTAATTAGTTCTAACAAGCAGTGGGTGTAGATTAAAGTTGATGACGTCATTCATCACTAAAAAGGGAGCTCTCATTGAGACAGCCTTGTTTGATTTTGTGAAGGGAGTGGCCAAACTAGCTAAAATTTTGACGTTAATCCTCAAAAGTCCTCGAATTATTTCCTGGGAATTCACTTATTTTTTATGATTTTTGGGGCATATTCGCGGGGGGGGGGCCTTTTAAAATTGCTTGACAAATGTCATATAAAAAGCTCACTGTCAAAGCTCCTATTCTCCGAAATATGACAAAGACAGTCTAAATGTAAGAATTAGATTTAGTCAAAGACTTCACTATGATCTAGGGTGGGGCTTATAAATAATTGGAAGTTCTAGCATGGGGGTTTATTGAAGGGTAGCTGTTCTGTGGGGAGGGGCCAAATCAAGGATTTTATGGTATCTATGATTCCAACCGTGTCAGTGAAAACAGTCGTGCCATACTAAAGAGTTAACAATGGGGGTTAAGCTGCAGGCCATTCTTTAGACCACACCCATGATCACACCCATGACGTCACTAGGCTATTCATATTTGAATGCATACAAAGTTTTACAAAAGGTACACATAATTTAGGTAAAATATTCATAAAACCGTAGTACAGGGTTGGTTCGTACTACCGAGCCAGAAGTTCACCAAACTAGTTTATGATAACTGAAAGGGGGCTGAGCCTCCCAAAACTCTCTTCATTGTAACAAAAGGGGCTAGCTTCCCAAGCCGGCTCCCTTCCACAACACTTCTTAGTGCAAGTTACACTGCACTGTTAGAGCCGATGACCTGTGTGGCTTCAAACGAATTGAGGATGATACAAGGTTTCTTCTGAGAAGAGTGTCTTTGTTTTCATACTTGAAAGGAAATATGTGGGAACTCCAATACAATAGAAATTTTATTGACCTGACGAAAAGCGGCATAGGGAATATTGGTATCTTGTGCATCTGGGATAAATATGGCTTCTTTTTATCAAAGGAAGGTTTTCTTTGAGTCATCGAGTATGCAAACAGTTGCGTTCAACTCTATTGAAAAATTACCCCAGCAATGTAGCCGATGCTGCTCTGTCTGTTCATTGATGGTACTTAGTCGAGACATAAGAAACGTTCCTATTGTATAGGCAACTGAGCTCTACATCTCTACACCAGCTGTTGTTTAGGCTTTTAGTTATCAGACTACAATACCCGACAAAAGTCCTGGGACACTTCGCACTTTTTGCATTCTGCAACGAACTTTCATCCCCCTCTCCCCCTGAAACAATGTTGGTTTTCTGGTGAAGTACCTGCGATAATGGGAAAATTTCCCGTGCACGCCAACTTCAAGTGTCCCACAAGCGAACCAACATTGTTCTAGGGGGAAGGGGGGTGCATGTTTGTAGCGACTATGACAATATGTAGAGGAAAGTGGTTTTTTATCTGTTTCTTCCAAGTGTCCCAGGGACTTTTGGCGACTATTGTAGCTACTTTACTACATCTTACAACAAAATATATGAAAAAGAACCTTTACATGAGTTGAAATGTACTCTATGGAACATAGAAGTCTTTGAAAAATCTTCAAAACATCTTTAAAATCTCCAAAATTTTGCAAAAATCTCAAAAATCTTCAAAAAATGGAAAAGCTATAAAATACTCAAAGAATCCCAAAAATCTTTAAAATCTTAAAAATCTATATGAATGAAATGCAAAAACATCTTAATAATCTTAGTGAAATACAAAAGAATCTTAAAAATCTTTGAAAAATCTCAAAATCTCGTACACTTTTTTCCGAATGATTTGCCCCTCGACTTACACCATCACCTCGCCTTTTCCATGAGATTTTGCAAAATAATGCGAATGAATTTCTATACTGAATTCATCTTGCCAGTATTCCAGGTTAGAGAAAAGGTACTTCTGTTTATATTGAGAGGATGGACCATCTGAGAAAAATCAAACTTTTTTTACACCAGGAAAATGCCCCTGTACGTATGCCAGAGTTGTGCTGACATACCTTTGCACAGACATTTCATTTTCATTTTATTTTCATCTTAAAATTCTTTACCCAGGAATACACGTCAGTTTGAATAACTGTTTTACAATACACCCTGCCAGTAAATATACAAATAGCCGTTCGCAATAATCGTCTAAACCTATAAGTAAACAAAATGCCCATTAATAAGAACTTGAATAGAACAACGACAAATTAAAGCCAGCTCTCCTTGAATATTTCAATTATAAGCTTTGAGTTTGGCTTTAAATGACTGGATGGAAGCAGCTAAATTTATCTCAGAGTGGCGTTTGTTCCATGTATCAACTCCACGGAAACAATTGAGTTTTGAGCATGTACTGTTTTCATTCGAGGTATAACTAGATCGCATTTCGTACTTCGCAAGAGCCGATTGTAAACACCAGATAATCGAGAGAAGATCTGACAAAGATTGTTGGAAGCAAGTCCATTTAGGGAGTTATATACCATGGTAGATATTTCCCTATGGACAAGCCTATCAACTGAGGCCATCCTAATCTTTGCAACAACGGAGCAGCCGACGAATCAAAAGGGCTGCCCGTGACAATCCTTTGCTGCTCTGTTCTGCAATTTTTGCAAGGTATTCAGTGTGGTATCGCTACAGCACCCCCATACAGAGCAACAATAGCTGAGGTAGGGTTCAACAATACTTAAAAATACATGTTCCTTAACGTTTCTTCTTTTGTTTGGCATATTTCAAAAGTCCAAAGGCTCGTGAGATTTTGTTTTGAAGGAACTTTGCCTGGGCTCCCCTTTTCAGATTATTGTCAATCATGACACCAAGATATTTGGTTTCATGCATAAGTTCGATATCGGTCCCGTTAACTTGGGAGCAAGGGGTGAATTGTGATGGGTTGTTTATCTGCCCCAGCTTTTGTGGTGAACCAATTATCATAGCTTGTGTTTTGACGATATTCAAGGAAATCGTATTGCCCAGCAACCATTTCTCGAGGCAGGCAAGTTCTGCATTGACAACAACGTCCATTTCTTTGATTCTATCTGAAGAGTAGGAGATCGCTGTATCGTCGGAGTATATAGTAGCGTGTGCCTTTCTTCATTTCATTTCATTTTACATATTTTAGGAGGGTAGCCCTTCAGCTTAGCTGATTTTCGAGGGGCCCTCAATTAAAAGAATATAAAATTACAATCTAATACAATAAAATACTTATAATAATTATAGAACAAGGTAGACATAAAAATTAAATATCAAAATAGTTCTAAGAAAGTCAATTCTTGTAATTAAAATCTGAGGAAAAGAAAAACTGAAGATTTAAAATTACTTTAGGAGGGATTTGAAGACATGTAATGATCTTATTTCTTTGCATTCAGTTGAGAGGCTATTCCACATCTTGGCACCTCTGTATGAGAAGCTTTTCTGCCCCGCAGTTGATTTTCTCAAAGGAAGCCTTAAATCAGTGGTAGTGTTTCGAAGATTACACTCAGAAAGCTGTGAATTTTTAGTAAACATATTATGCATGTATTGTGATCCAAAATCATTGAGAGATTTAAAAACCATCATTTTCGTTTCATCGGCAATAAGTTCTACAATGGCTTTCCATTCAAGCTTTTGTAACAAAGGCTTACTGGGAGCATGATAACTGTTGTTCGTCATAATTCTTGCGGCTCAGTTTTGCAGCTTTTGTAGTTGGTTAAGATCTGTTTTTCCGCAACTGCCCAAAATGGAACAGTAGTAACGAAAATGCGGTTCTACAATACC
Source organism: Mastigias papua (assembly GCA_964019165.1). Taxonomy (NCBI): domain Eukaryota; kingdom Metazoa; phylum Cnidaria; class Scyphozoa; order Rhizostomeae; family Mastigiidae; genus Mastigias; species Mastigias papua. The sequence continues at coordinate 8,744,829 of OZ025280.1, forward strand.
TGTGTAGAGTGTTTTCAATGTGTCTTGGGGAAGGAAATTTCTAGTATATTTCAAAAAGCCAATAGCTCTGGAAACTTTGGTGGATATAGCCTTTATTTGATCCTTCCAATCGAAAGAGCTATCAATAGTGACACCAAGGTACCTAGTATTTGTAACAGTATCAAGTTCAGCACCTTTAATTTTCAAATGAAGATCTTGGCTATTGGTCTGGAAGACTTTGTACTTTGCTTTGTGGAAATTAACATTGCACGAGTTTTTGCCACATTCAAAGAACGCTTGTTTCCCTCTAGCCACTTTTCTAGGGTATAGATATCTCTGTTAATAGCCTCATTCAACTGAGTGATATAATGGGAGTGGTAGCAAATACTAGTGTCATCAGCATATATGGAAGTATTCGAATTATTTATAGCTAGTGGGAGGTCATTGATATATATGAGAAATAGAAGGGGTCCAAGACATGATCCCTGTGGAACTCTTATAGTTATATCTTCGGCCTTTGAATCAGTACCACTCAGCCTAGAAAACTGTTTCCGGTTGCACAGGTATGATTTAAACCAGGAAAGTTCACGCTGACATACACCATAATGTTGTAGCTTCTGGCAGAGAATGTCGTGGTCAACAGTGTCAAAGGCCTTTTTGAGATGAATGAATACCAAACCCACTAGCTTTCCTAGATCCAATCCTCTGAACCAGTCATCGGTGCTCTTTAATAGACACGTTAAAATGGAATGTTGACGTAGAAATCCTGATTGGTTAGATGAAAATAGACCATTTTTTTCAATGCACTCGTACAACTGATTGGTAATCAGTTTTCCAAAGAGCCTTGAGATAGCTAGTAAGACGGAAATGGGGCGATAGTTTGACTTATCATCTTTATCTCCTTAAATATTGGAGTAACTCTGGCTAATTTCCATGCGTCCGGACAGACGCTCGTTTGAATGGATGTATTAAACAGGATTGCCAGAGAATTTTCAATGTAAGGAAGAGCAAGTTTCAAAAAGAAATAGGATATGTTATCATTCCCACAGCTCTTTGATGTTTTTGCTTTAGCGAGTGCGTCCATAATATCTTGTACATTAACAGGCCTAAAATTAAATTTTTCAGATTTATTGATATGATACTCCCCGGATAGAAGAGGATTTGAAGAATAATCAATTTTATTGGCCAGCTTGGTACCTATGGAACAAAAATAATTGTTCATCACGTTAGCAATATCCTTTGTGTGCGTTACGACATTGCCTGAATCCTTAAGGCAGTCTATATTACATGACTTAGACCTTTTATTTAAAAATTCGTTAATTCGTAAAGCGAAAAGAAGATCATTTGTATATAGCAAAAATAAGAGAGGTCCAAGGCAAGATCCTTGTGGTACCCAATATTAATTTCTACTGAATTGGATGTAACACAGTTGAATTTACAGCTCTGCCTGCGATTTTGGAGCTAGGAGCTGTTCCACTGGTGTTCGAGAACCCTGTAGTGGTGCATTTTATCAAGGAGAATTTTATGGTCTACTATGTCAAATGCTTTCTTCGAATAGATGAAAATCATTGCAGTATACTTACCTCGGTCTATATTGAAGTACCAATCCTTTGTATATTTACGCAAACAGGAAACAACCGAATGCAAAGTTCGAAAGCCGTACTGATCTGAGTTCAGGTATCTGTTGAAATCGAGGTACTTGTAAAGTTCATCATATATGAGTTTTTCAAGAAACCTGCAGACAACAGGTAACACAGATATTGGCATATAGTTCGAACGATCATCAGCCTTGCCACTTTTGAAGATAGGAGCTACACCACTCTGTTTCCTTCCAACTATCCGGGATCGGGAACACCACGGTCTCTATGGAAAGATAGTAAATCCTACAAAGAGAACTAGAGATGACCGGAAATGCGATGTTGAGAAAATGGCTAGGGATATCGTCCGATCCAAAGCTAAAAGAAATCTTCATTTTCATCAAAGCCCTCTCTGCACCAACGGGACTGACAGCCTCAATTTTCCATGATTTAGTTCATCAGATGCAAACACCAAGCCTTAGTTCATCAGATACGAGACTTTAGGTTACCCAAATGTACACTGTGAAAATAGTACATTGACTAGCTTAGTACTGGTAGCCCGCTAAACGCGTGCTCCCCTTACCCCAATTCAAAAGTTGCAGATTAGCCTTGGAAAGACTAACGCTGTGCCTCCATAAAAGCTGCATGGTCTACATTTTCGATGAGCAAGGATCAAAAACGCTCGCATAGGATCACGAGAAGGTGACATCATGGGCCTCTGTTATGGAGCACATGACCTTCGGCCTTGCATTGTGCAAATCGAAGAAAATTGCAAGAAAAAATTGTACCAGAAATGCTCGGATACCTGCGCTAGGCTACGGGGCTGTACAGGAAAAGGTTAAAAGTCAGGAAGCCCCGTAGCCTAGCGCAGGTATCCGAGCATTTCTGGTACAATTTTTTCTTGCAATTTTCTTCGATTTGCACAATGCAAGGCCGAAGGTCATGTGCTCCATAACAGAGGCCCATGATGTCACCTTCTCGTGATCCTATGCGAGCGTTTTTGATCCTTGCTCATCGAAAATGTAGACCATGCAGCTTTTATGGAGGCACAGCGTTAGTCTTTCCAAGGCTAATCTGCAACTTTTGAATTGGGGTAAGGGGAGCACGCGTTTAGCGGGCTATCAGTAATAAGCTAGTCTCCTGTATATGCAATAAGCAGATAATTACTCAAGCTGTTCTTTACATGAGACATTAGTGAATAACATCACGTATTATCTCCTGCATACTTCAATTCTAACGTAGATAGTGTTGTAAAATCTAGCGGTATAACTGCAACAGTGTATAACATATACAATATAGCCCAATCAATTGACAGGAATGACTACGGCTATGACCAAGTGGGTGATCACAAGTCTTCTCCACTCTGGTACACGATTAAAGTTGAGCCATAAACCTGTAATTGGTTGCATCCAGTAATCCTGTGGTAACTGGTATATTAGCTTTCTTTAGCCATTAAATTAGCTTGTATCGAATTATAATAGCTGAGAGGACCCAAAAGTCTTACTTCATAATAATATAAGAATACTGTTATGTACAGGTAACATGCTATACAATATTAATCATCAAATCGGGTTTCGAGCAATTACAGTATTTGTTGTGGGGGGAGTTGATGGTAGAGGCTCGGAAAAATCAAGTCTATACAGTAGCGATGATCATGCTATCTAATAGTAAGTAATTCATTTTAAGCTTAATCATCATGTAGAGAATGATCTATGAAAATCATTAATGGAATTTATAGCAACTGTTTTCCAGCAAAGAAACATTCAGGATAAAGGAACCCCTAATTTGACTCCTCAAAACTTACACTACGATACATAGTGAAAAGAACTATAAAAGTGTTGTAAATAAAGAGTACTGGAATTCAGCTACAAACTGTACTGGAAGTAAGTAAGGCATCAGCTACGGGCTGAGAGTATCAGCAAGATTTTGGAGAGAATGCACGCGATTGTTTCCTCGACTAATGCAAGAAAAAGAAATAGAAATAGAATATCAAACTGCAATAATCCACTGACTAAATTGGATAACATCCTTGTTCTAGCCTAAAATAACTGTGTTGTAAACATAAAGAGCTATGTAGAAGTTACAAACAACATCTCAACTCAGACCGGTCTCAACTGTAAACAATGTCAGAGTGGCCTAGCATAGCTGAAAGTAAACAGCACGCTAAAAATCCCAGCAATTATTAAATAGTCCAGTAGGAATCTGCCGAACAACTTCCAGAACCTCTGCAGTCACAAATCTACAATGTAGTTGTTCGGAAACAAAAGATTGAATGTATCTGCGATCGTGAGATGAACTTGGGAATCCCCTCGCGTGTTTACTGACAAAGTATACCAGAATGAAGATTGAGGATACCAAAACGCTATATGGCTAACACTCAAGAAACTTAGCAAGTCATGTAGTTTGCTTGTAATCATACTTGACATGAAAGAAGAACAGCAGTTTCTTCATTCCTTAAACCATACGAGAGGAGGGCTACAAACCTCTCAGAGTTATAGTAGATATCACAACGAACAACCTCATACAGGAGAAACACGGAAAAACTTTAGACTGTAGAAAAAACAATTTCAGTACGCTACTGGTTGATATTTTACCACGCCTTACTTTACTTTCGTCAAAATAAAACTGTGACTTCACATCATGCAAAAACAACCCAAACTGAAAGCTTCCCGAATGTCATCCCATGTCAGGTAACAAAGCGTAAAAAGTAAGCGAAGTACACCATGATATACCACAAAATACAACATGAAACTATCTTCTATATGGTTTATCACAACTTACCGGCAAAAGCACTATGGTTTAGCAGAGAGAATCGAACGGCTCGGGACGATCTGTCATGGCGATATCACCCTCGAAAAGTAGGATTCCTTGGCAAATGAAATCAAGCGAGAACATCAGATCAGTAAACTGGAAGCAGAGCGACGAAATTCTCCTCCAAGTCACACTGCAACTATATGGTAGTAATGGTTTGCAACTGTAGAGTACGGATGAAGTGGACAAAGGAAATACAGGAAATCTTAAATCATAATCCATGTCATGAAAGAAGAGCAGGCTTACAAGGAAGAACAGCAACCAAAGTCTCCTCGTGATAACACATACAGCTACTTCGTCCTGCAGGACCTCTCGCAAAAGTGATAACACGCGGTCCAGCAGGGAGGAGCAACAGTATTGCTGTGAAAGGCGATGGCAAGAAAGTTAAATAACTCGGCCAAAAAATATTATAAAAATCAGATCTCTTCGTATGTGTGTAGTAGACCCAAATGGCTACCCTTGACAGAAATCTGGGGGCCATGGGACGAATGCCCTGGGAGGAGATCGTGTGCGCGTAATCAGCACACGTTGTACAATTTAGAGCAATCTGATTGGTTTGGCATAAATTATCATATAGGGATCTTAGTATATAGAGATTGCTTGTCCAGTTAACAGATTAAACTTCATTTTGATCTTCTATAGCAAAATTCTTTGAAAAGCCTAGCTGTATCAAAGTATACTTTCCATCAAAACTTTCTCTGAGCTGCTAGAACTGCGCTTGGTTGCTTGCGCTTTACAAAGGTGTGCGCAAGAAAGGTGGGCAATTTTTCTTTCAGCACATCATAAATATTGCTGTAAGGTGCACAATGCAAAACGTTTACTATTTTGTGATCGTTATCTCTTTCTCAATGAGAATAACGAGCATCCTCGTTATCACTACCATCCATGAACTGTGTCAATGAATACTGATAAACGTTATCATGGCAATTGTTGTAAAGTCGTCTATGTTCTGATGAGTAAAAATTGCTTGCTATAAAACCTTGAAAATCTTTTGGAACTGCTTAGTTGTCCCCTTGCAGCGCAAGCAACATCAGACGGATATTTTCATGCACCTGCAAGACACAAAAATTCTGCGGCAATTTTGAAAAAAGTTCAATAAGCTGTGGTTGCACCTTGCAAAAATTAAACAGACTAATGAGCATGCCCAAACTCTATTGCAAGAAGAACGAATGTGCCTTCTTGAGGGAACACAGGATATATTTCTTCTGGACATATGTCTTTTTTCGTTGCTTCCGCAAAACAATTCTATCTCGCTTCAAGCTTGCCAAACCAATGACGATAGTTCGTAGAAGTTGAGCACAGCATCACGAACAGCTGGTAGAAGTGAATGTTAGGTGGTTCGAGTCTTCTTTAGGTGGCTTCTATCGTTGCACGAACTTTTTCTGCCATTGGAAGAATGACGTGATGCTTCTTATGAATAAAATGGGGCAGAGCTCTCCATTCTTTCATGGCTGCTTTACCAAGAGATGGAGGAGTTTTGTAAGCTGGCTTACTATGCTCTGTATTGTTCTCTGTGAAATGATCACAGGATAATGAGCTCTGCTTCCTTCTTAGCATAGAAATCCTTGCATTTTCTTTCATGCGATATTTCTGCCAATTTCTTGGATCACCCTTTAGGGCATTTCTTGGAGCTTTTGGCCTTATGCGATCACGCTCTTTTACAACAGCAGCATTGGGCTCGCGGTACTGGGTTTGGTTTTTCTTTTTACGTCAATTTTGTCTTATCCATCTGAAACAGAACTCGAGGAGTTTTGGATACCAACAGCTTGACAAGAAGTGAATTAAAGTTGGAGGCTCATTTAGAATAGGAAACTTGGTAATAACGAACAATAGAAAATGTAATGAAATCACTTGGCTAAAAAGACCACGGCTTAAGTCCCTCTCTTCAGGGAAGATAGCACAATGTAACCTATATTGCTTCCTGAAGAAATCGACATTTGAAGTAATGCATGTAGCACGGAGCTATTAGCAGGACACAGGAAAAGGAGTGTTATTATCCTCATTTTCAAGTTAGGCTCATCATACTGGTCAGGAATATACAGAACTTATCATGTTATTTTCACCCCATACAGCACATACTTAATTAGTACACATTTCAAACATAGGATAGTAACATTGTAGAACGAATTATTGTAATCTTCGAATGTAGTTCGTATGTAGTTGACCAAATTTCTCACTTGCCACTAGTTATTGGGTTTTTACTTCATGCTTCTAATATAATCTATGCAAAGTCAAATGGGAGTGTTGAGGTTGACGGTCATTCAGAATTACTTATATTTTGGTGCTGTTTTCGTCATGTTGTATTTTGATATCAGTTTTAATTCTATTTGAAACATTAACTTTGGCTCAATAAGTAAGGAAAAACTCGCATGTTGCAAGTCGTACCTGACTTTAATTTTTTCCCTACTTGGTTTTCTTAGCCGTGGAATTACCCTATGTTGTCTCTAGAAATTTTAATTGATTAGATCCCTTCATCTACCCTTCCTTCGCCTTTTACGCACGTGAACTACTAGAGTAGGAGCCAAACTAACTTTGCATTGAGCAGAAACCAAATTCATTGCACCATGTTCATGTTCCTGTTGCTTATTGTGGATAAATTGTACTAACATGCTAATTTCACTTGGAAACTATTACTAAACTACTGTTATAAATGTACAGAAATTCGTATATATTCTTATATTTCTCTATTCTTCTCATTGCTCTCACCAAATCCTCACTTCTCTCTTCCTACATTAATCTTATTAGAACCTAATACTTGCACTATCTGCCATTTTCTATCAACCTCACTTACGCCTTATTTATCTATTTTGTATTCGAGATTCTTAATCATTGGTCATCTGGTAACATTCACGTTTTTCTCACTTGATACTCGTTTCTCAGCGACTCTGTCTGCTGCAATCCGATATATTACATGGTGTCAGGTGCGTAGTTGCTTCATAATTATTCAGTTTCGACGTTTTCTAATCAACTATACTATTATGGAACGTCTCAAACCGCCTGGACCTCTGTCATTCGAAGGCAACGTGGGGCAGACTTGGAAAACATGGCGGAAGGCTTTCGACTTCTATCTTGTTGCCACTGAATCTGACACGAAATCAGATAAGATTAAGACCTCTCTTCTACTTACCTGCATAGGAGAATGTGCTAGGGAAATCTATGAAACTTTTGAGTTTACAACTGCCGGTGATTCGCTCAAGTTAAATCCTGTTCTCGATCAGTTTGAAGCATACTGTAACCCCCGGTCCAACACCACTATCAATAGACAAATTTTTGGAAAGGAGACATGACAGTAGCTATTAGAAGTAGAGTCTCAATACAGGGAAGATCTCTTCGTAAATTCATCTATTAAAGCTCTCGGTGTTATGCACATACCATCCACTTCTTTCCTGGCGATTATGGAGAACCTTGTGTGTGATCACGGTTTGAGAAATCACCAGGCTGAAGGACAACCTTTCAACAATTTTGTGACAGAGCTCAGAACTTTGTCAGCTGAATGTGCGTTTGAGAATTTGCGTGACTCACTCATAAAAGACATGATTATTTGTGGCGTTTCTGACCGTGCTCTCAGAGAACGGATGCTTAGAGAGCCTACATTGGATGTTAAGAAAGCCATAGAACTTGCTCTGGCTGCGGAACAAACAAAGGAATATGCCAAACAGCTCACCACTCTTACTGACCGCTCAATTAGTAAAATCACTCATCATAGGCGGAAAGGACCAAAACAGTATAATTCTGGGGCTCCCTCCAAAGAACCAGAGAAAGCACAGTTCAAGAGTAAGCGAGCAGAGATAATTAAACGTCGTAAATTTTGTGCAGGCAGCCACGCTCGTGGAAGTTGTCTAGCATATGGTCAAAAATGTAACAGATGTCACCGTAACAATCATTATGCTAATTGTTGCACAAAACGTCTTCATACAGCAGAGGAAGAAAATCTCGGTCCATCTTCTGATTCCTCGTTATATATGGAATTTTACATAGGCTCAATAAACGTAACTGACCACGACTCTTTAACTCCTCCTGATTTTGAAAAGCCACTCAAGATCGACTCAGTTAATGATACAACTCCCAGTCAATGGTCAATTAACTTGAAAACTGCTGGTAAAAGTATATGCTACAAAACTGACACAGGTGCACAAGTAAATGTACTGCCAAAGAAGTATTTTGACAAGCTTAGACCTCGTCCCCAGTTGAAGACCACCTCTGTCAAGCTCTCTGCTTATAATGATACCAGTATACCTGTTGCTGGAAAGTCAATAGTACCATTGTTCCACAAAGGTACGAAGCATTATGTTCTCTTCATTGTTTTCAGCTCTGACACGACTCCTATTATTGGCCTAAACACCTCTGAGAAGCATAAACTCATCCAGCGTGCGTTTAAAGTAAACCGAAATGAGACTTTTTAGCCGGATCAAATTCGAAAGGAATATTTCAATTGTTTTGTAGAGGTTGGAATCTTGAAAACAACTTATCATATTGAACTCAAATATGATGTAACACCAGTGGTTGTGCCACCTCGTAAAATCCCATATGCTTTAAAAGACCCCTTAAATAAAGAGCTGGACAGAATGGAAAAGCTTGGAATCATTGAGAAAGTAGAAAAATCCACTGATTGGGTCAATGCTCTGGTTGTTGTCAGTAAACCTAATGGGAACTTGCGAGTATGTCTTGATCCCCGACCACTTAATCAAGCAATCAAAGGCATTACTATCGCCTTCCAACAGCGGAAGAAATTATATCTCAAATGAACGGTGCTCAATTCTTCACGAAATTTGATGCTAGTAATGGGTACTGGCAAATCCCAGCTGATAATGAAAGCTCTGACTTGCTCACTTTTGCCACCACTTTCGGACGCTATAAGTCTAAAAGGATGCCATACGAAATCCACTCAGCAAGCGAAATCTTTCAGCTAATTTTAAACAGGGTACATTGTAAAACAGTAAAACTGAATGTTTTATCCTGTATAAATATTATAAAATAGAAATAGAAATAGAAATTTCCAAACTCATTGAAGGTATAAGCGGTGTAGCGAACTCACAAGATGACATCATAATTTGGGCAGACACAAAGGAAACCCACGATGCTCGAGTTCAACAAGTACTTACACGAATCAGAGATAGTGGTCTAAAGCTGAACAACGATAAATGTACTTTTGGGGCTAGAGAGCTAACATTTCTAGGTCACGTCATATCAGCTGAAGGCGTGAAACCAGATCCTCGAAAATTTGAGGTTATCACAAAAATGCCTATCCCCACCAACAAAATCGAGCTGCAGCGCTTTATGGGGATAGTCAATTACCTAGGGAAGTTCATTCCCAGGCTTTCTGATGAAACTGCGCCACTTCGAGAACTCTTGAAAAAAGATGTAGAATTTGTAATGTTGAAACCTCAGAAAAATGCATTTCAATGGCTTCAATCATTAAATACCACCGTGCCTATTCTTCAGTACTACGATCCAATCTTGCCCACACGACTTCGCACTGATTCAAGTCTTATTGGTCTAGGTGCGATGATAGAGCAATCCCTTGATGGAGAATAGCACCCACTTGCTTTTACATTAAGATCTCTGGATAAATCAGAACAAAATTATGCTTCCATCGAACGTGAAACGTTATCATTAGTTTTTGGTCGCGAAAGATTCCATGAGTATCTCTATGGACGGGAATTTATTGTTCACAATGATCATAAGCCTCTCAAAACCATATTTTCCAGAAGTATAACGTCATTTCCACCTCGTATTAAAAGGTTTTTCTGTTAAAAATAGACACTCAACATTGATGACGAGGCAAACCGGAACTGCATAGGACATGCACCGTAATGCCGACGTAAACAATGTGATTACTTAATATGATGTAATACCGTTTAATTCAGTATATGACTTATGCTGTATCATGCTTACTGTTATTCTAGAAGCATTACATAATTATCACCCCATAGGGTATATAAGGGGTTAGGGTTCTCTGTTACAAGTTAGTTAATTTCAATGATCTGTGTAGTATAAAATATCAGATACTATCGTATTTCTGTTATCGAAAATCTGCTCTCAAGAAAACAACATTTTCTTCGTTTGCAAAAGTACAGCTTTGTTCTTGAATACTCACCCGGGAGGACAATGAAAGTTGCTGACACACTAAGTCGTGCTTACACTCCAATCGGGGAGAGCAAAACTGAAATCGATGAGGCCGCAATGATGCATTACGTTCACGCAGTTATACAGACTTTACCCATTAGTGACGCAATGTCGCAACGTCTATAGTCGGAAACAGCATGTGACACAACTTTCCAGAAACTAAAATAATACACCATCAAAGGTTGGCCACCAAAACCAGACGTAGATTCATCTCTCACACCATTCTACCAACATCGCAATGATATCGTTTACAACTATGATTTACTTCTTAAAGACCAACGCATAATTATTCCACCCATTGTGCGCTCAGAGATAAAATCTTTCATTCATCAAGGTCATCAAGGTCAAGAAAAATGCATTCTACGTGCATGGAACTCTGTAGTCTTGCCAAGCATCAATCATGAAATCATTGAACTTGTATCACAATGTGCTGAATGTCTTAATCATCGTAACCGACAAAAACATGAACCTCTGCTACCTCATGATATTCCTAGCACACCATACACAAAAGTGGCCTGTGAACTATTCACAATTTATGGCAAAGAATACCTACTAATTATTGACTACCATTCAAAATACTTTGAGATCCACCAATAAAGTATTCAGCTGTCACGGTATACCAAAAGCACTCTTTTCTGACAACGGTCCACAGTTCATTGCCAATGAATATAAGCAATTTGCAAAGACATGAGATTTTGAACATAACACATCAAGTCCCCATTTTCCTCTGAGTAATGGGCTTGTTGAAAGACAAATTCAAACTGTGAAACGCACTCTCACAAAATCTCACGAATCTGGTCAAGATGTTTACCTAGCACTAATTGCATTAAACAATACACCTTCTCATGCTGGGAAGTCTCCTGCTTTCAAGCTTTTTAACAGAAATCCACGTACAAACTTTGCCTTCCAATATGGCGAATGGAAATGTGTAAGTGGTAAAAAGGGGAATCTAAGGAAAGGTGTCATACATCTAACACTCATCTACGCCACGCATCAGAGTAACTGAGACAAAATGGTATTTCACGTAAGAATTAATGCCAAAGCCAGAGCGTATATCTGCTACCTTCGAAGAGAGTCGTCGTTGTCGTACAGGGAGATTGCTCGACGCTGTAGTATCTCACCATCAAGTGCTGTGAAGATATGCCGGGAGGGCTTTTCTAGCCAAAGTACGAAGAAGAGAACGGGTCGACCAACATTGATGGCGAAGAAAGTCAAGGGCAGATTTATTCGAACTTTCCGCAAAATGAGAGGTGAGAACCCGAACGTCAGAATCGTTGACGTTGCAAAAGAGTGTAAAATCACAAGCATCGGCTATAGAAATCTTATACGTACATTAAACTATGCTGGGTGTCACTTTTTGAGATCCAGAAGAAAAGGCATACTTTCATCAGGTGACAGGCAACGCAGAGTACGGTATGCAAAACCAGCTCTGAACAACTATAACACACACTTTTGGACAGACGAGGTTCTTTTGTATTTGGATGGTGTCTCTTTTAGGCAAAATCAAAAGCCATATGAAGATGCGTTATGTGCTGATGGAAAAGTCTGCAGGAAAAGCAATGACGGGCTGAAACACACGAGAAACGGATAGAAAAATTCACGAGGGGGTCGTTCGTTGCATCTTTTGGTGGGCATCTCACATTCAACAGGAGTGGTTCTTGCTGAAGAATATGAGAAGATGAAGAGACATTGGTTTGCCAAATTTGTGCAAGGAACTCTATAAAAGGTCTTAATGGATTGTGCAGTGCTGAAACGCAACGAGAAATTGCTGCTTGTTATGGATAACGACCCTAGCCAAAGAAGTATGGTAGCGAAAGATGCCTTGCAGGAAATTGGTGCTGAACATATAGAAATACCAGCTAGATCACCAGACCTAAATCCTATAGACAATATTTTTCATAATATTAAGCGTAGTCTTAGGGAGGAGCGCGGTATTATCAATGCTACATTCACTGTAGAAACACGCTTAAATTATGCTTTTGTATCATAATTCACGAAGGTATAGGTATAATTAGTACTTGCACAGTATGTCTGTTTAGCAAGATATGTATAGCCATTATAGCTGTAGATAGTGTAAAAACACACACTAATGCTAACTTCAATTAAAAACTATTACGACACTATTGGCGAAGTGCAAGTAAGCAGATTTAAGCGGAATCTGGTCCATGAGATTCAAGCACATCTAGTGAATTTCGATCATGCACAGTATATGCATATTGATCCTTCCTTGCAATTGGCCTAAACTATGCATGTATACAAACACTAAGAAACTGACAATGACCAATGATATGATGATCAAAGTGTATTATGAATTCTACCTTTACTGTAGAACGACGCTTAGATTATGCTTTTGGATTCTCACACACTTCGTTATATGTATAACTAGTAATTGCACAGTATGTCTGTTTTGCAACATATGTAGCGCCATTATAGCTGTAGATAGTGTAAAAACACACAATAACGGTAATTTCACTAAAAACTGTTACTAAACTACCGGCATCATTGCAAATGTAGATCTAAACGACATCTAGTCCATGATAGTCAGACACAATCACCGAACTTTGATCATACACAGTATATACATATTGATCATTGCTTGCATTTGTCCTAAACTATTTATGTATACAGACACTAAGAGAAAAAGAATGATCAATTATATGGTGGCCAAACTATGTTATCTATGCATCATTTCCTTTAGAAAGACGCTTAGAGTATGCTTCTGGATCATCATTCATGTAGTTATAGGTATAAGTAGTAGGTTCATAGTGTGTCTGTTTTGCAAGATGTGTAGAGCCATTATAGCTACAGATAGTGTAACAACACACACTAACGCTAATTTCACTTGGAAACTATTACTAAACTACTGACATCAGTGTAACTGTAGATTTAAACGACATCTAGTCCATGATATTGGTTAATTGTGAATGCACGCTAAACAGTATAATGACAAAATCTAAATGTTCTCCAGTTAAAACGATGGAAATATACAAAGATGATCTAAAATATCTTCTACAACTGTTTGGTCACATATTCAATGTGATTGAAGAGACTAGAAAGCGAAAGAAAAGACCGTCTCGGGAGGTTGTACTGAAAGCTGTGTGCGAGAGGCATGGCCTAGTCGATAGTGTGGTGTCTGAAGTACTTTATCTGCTTATTGACTCGAATAGCGTGTACACTAAAAATGACAATAAAGGAAATGATTCATTATTCATCAACACAGAATTGAGAGGTGAATTACTTGATGCTTTTGGACAGATTTCAGACGAGAACGGATCAGAAACCATCAGTCGGGAGACCATTCAACCCAATACAAACTTAGAGAGTCCTTTTATAGCAGAACTGAACAGCATGAGCTACCAGAAAGGGTAAAATTTAGATCCTAAAATAATTTCGGAAAATGGGGATTTCTACACTATAATCCAGAGTCTTTGTGATCAGTTAAGTTTTGAAAGGAGAATAAATTGTGAATTGCAAAATCAGAATGTTATTCTGTTGGAAAAACTATCTAAGTTGGAAAAAACCTCAGATCAACAAGTAACGTCAAATTCTCACGAGGACCTCTCCAAGAAACTGGCCTACCAACTGAGAAATGATGTCCCCAGTGACTAGTGATCAATTAGATACTGGTATAATTGGTTAAACACAATCTTCTCAAATTGCCTTGAAATTACAGGGAGAATTGAGATTGGACGGTAATTTGTTTTTTCAGCCTTATCTCCTTCCTTGAAAATCGGTGTAATGCAAGCAGTTTTCCACGAGTCGGGAAAGTGGCTGGTTTAAAGAGAAGTGTTAAGGCCAGTTTCCACTTAGTCGCTTTGGCCGCGCGAATGAGCGAATGCACCCCCCAGTGACAAGTATTGGCGATTGCAGCGAATAAGAGCAGCGACTCGTCGAATGATAAATATTGGTGGTAATAGTAACACAATAAACAAAACATGGCGCTCACAAGAAGGCAATTGCTACTTATTTTATTATTACGAAGGCGTTTTCGTAGAACAAATGTTAAGCGAAAGAGATTTTGGATACGAAAGATATATTCTGAACGAATTACTTATCGAGTAATCGTGAAATTCTGCACTTCAAAATTATTTCCAGACGATTCATGTTTCAAATCAAACCATATATAGGAAATACACAATAGGATGTAGCAATACTACGAGAAAGCGTAGTTCACGGGTTGAAGGCAAAAATGAGCGAAGGAAGTATCCTTAAGTGTCTATTGTTTGTGCAATTCATCTCACCATATAAGCTCGGGGTTGTACGCTGATGCTGGTAGCCAGGTACTGCTAGCAATCCATTGGGGGTAATTAGGATCAAGCTTCGTTTCATTCAATGCTAGAACATGAATACTGGAACTGTGCAAAAATTGCTGAAGCTCATCAAAATGACCTCTAAGTCCATTAATGTTCAGAGAAGCAATGGTTAAGCCTTTCCTAAAAACTAATGGGTGATGATAGTAGTCTCTGCCCCTATTTAAAGCGGAATCCCTTCCATTTGTGCCCTCGTTAACATCAAACGATACGTAAACTTGCTAAAATACTACTTGCGAGCTTTTTATATCTTGATTATTCAAAAGAAGTCCTCTCCGACCAATGTCTCTATTACAAATATTGTTATTATCAATGCAACATAGGCTCAAATCAACGAGTCTCTTGTTAAGGGAGTTAATGATTTTATTAGCGGTTGGTTATCCATTCTTTTTATTGGTGTTGACATAATCACCTCACAATTTGGCAGCTCATTTTTTATATCTAACTTAAGATTTAACAGCGCCTCTAAGATACTGTCTGAAGATGCCCCTGATATTGAAGCATCATTCGTTCCAATGTGCAAAATCACCTTTCTTGGCTTTTTTTGAGCAATGGCTTCATGTAGTAATTGCTGAGATCATAAATTGAAGATCCGGAAAAGCTCCTTACCTTGACTGACCCATTAATTCAAAGTTTTTCTCGTCAATTCCGCTGATCATGCTGTCTCCTAGTATGAGGGCAGTCCCCTTTTTCCATTCATGAGATTCCGATCTAACAGTTCAGTGCTCAATTCTTCCACTTCTGGTCTTTGTTTTTGAATTGCTTTCATCTACAGTTGACGTTTTAATTCTCTTCGTGTTCTTGGCTCCAAAATTCGGCTCTGGTTGATCTGATAAGGACGGAGAATGATTCTTACAGCTTTGATTTTCACCTGACTACTTATTACCATTGCGATTTGGTTCCTGTTGAGAGGGCATTTCTTTGCTTACTGTACTTTGAGATGCCTTTCCTTTGCTATTACGAAATCTATTTTCAATACAATATTGCTCATACTTTCTGTGTCTCTCGTTTACACATGCCTGCCTTTGTTCTTCGATCATTGTTGTTCTATCACCTTTCTTGGAGAGGTCCTCGTGAGAATTTGACGTTACTTGTTGATCTGAGGTTTTTTCCAACTTAGATAGTTTTTCCAACAGAATAACATTCTGATTTTGCAATTCACAATTTATTCTCCTTTCAAAACTTAACTGATCACAAAGACTCTGGATTATAGTGTAGAAATCCCCATTTTCCGAAATTATTTTAGGATCTAAATTTTACCCTTTCTGGTAGCTCATGCTGTTCAGTTCTGCTATAAAAGGACTCTCTAAGTTTGTATTGGGTTGAATGGTCTCCCGACTGATGGTTTCTGATCCGTTCTCGTCTGAAATCTGTCCAAAAGCATCAAGTAATTCACCTCTCAATTCTGTGTTGATGAATAATGAATCATTTCCTTTATTGTCATTTTTAGTGTACACGCTATTCGAGTCAATAAGCAGATAAAGTACTTCAGACACCACACTATCGACTAGGCCATGCCTCTCGCACACAGCTTTCAGTACAACCTCCCGAGACGGTCTTTTCTTTCGCTTTCTAGTCTCTTCAATCACATTGAATATGTGACCAAACAGTTGTAGAAGATATTTTAGATCATCTTTGTATATTTCCATCGTTTTAACTGGAGAACATTTAGATTTTGTCATTATACTGTTTAGCGTGCATTCACAATTAACCAATATCATGGACTAGATGTCGTTTAAATCTACAGTTACACTGATGTCAGTAGTTTAGTAATAGTTTCCAAGTGAAATTAGCGTTAGTGTGTGTTGTTACACTATCTGTAGCTATAATGGCTCTACACATCTTGCAAAACAGACACACTATGAACCTACTACTTATACCTATAACTACATGAATGATGATCCAGAAGCATACTCTAAGCGTCTTTCTAAAGGAAATGATGCATAGATAACATAGTTTGGCCACCATATAATTGATCATTCTTTTTCTCTTAGTGTCTGTATACATAAATAGTTTAGGACAAATGCAAGCAATGATCAATATGTATATACTGTGTATGATCAAAGTTCGGTGATTGTGTCTGACTATCATGGACTAGATGTCGTTTAGATCTACATTTGCAATGATGCCGGTAGTTTAGTAACAGTTTTTAGTGAAATTACCGTTATTGTGTGTTTTTACACTATCTACAGCTATAATGGCGCTACATATGTTGCAAAACAGACATACTGTGCAATTACTAGTTATACATATAACAAAGTGTGTGAGAATCCAAAAGCATAATCTAAGCGTCGTTCTACAGTAAAGGTAGAATTCATAATACACTTTGATCATCATATCATTGGTCATTGTCAGTTTCTTAGTGTTTGTATACATGCATAGTTTAGGCCAATTGCAAGGAAGGATCAATATGCATATACTGTGCATGATCGAAATTCACTAGATGTGCTTGAATCTCATGGACCAGATTCCGCTTAAATCTGCTTACTTGCACTTCGCCAATAGTGTCGTAATAGTTTTTAATTGAAGTTAGCATTAGTGTGTGTTTTTACACTATCTACAGCTATAATGGCTATACATATCTTGCTAAACAGACATACTGTGCAAGTACTAATTATACCTATACCTTCGTGAATTATGATACAAAAGCATAATTTAAGCGTGTTTCTACAGTGAATGTAGCATTGATAATACCGCGCTCCTCCCTAAGACTACGCTTAATATTATGAAAAATATTGTCTATAGGATTTAGGTCTGGTGATCTAGCTGGTATTTCTATATGTTCAGCACCAATTTCCTGCAAGGCATCTTTCGCTACCATACTTCTTTGGCTAGGGTCGTTATCCATAACAAGCAGCAATTTCTCGTTGCGTTTCAGCACTGCACAATCCATTAAGACCTTTTATAGAGTTCCTTGCACAAATTTGGCAAACCAATGTCTCTTCATCTTCTCATATTCTTCAGCAAGAACCACTCCTGTTGAATGTGAGATGCCCACCAAAAGATGCAACGAACGACCCCCTCGTGAATTTTTCTATCCGTTTCTCGTGTGTTTCAGCCCGTCATTGCTTTTCCTGCAGACTTTTCCATCAGCACATAACGCATCTTCATATGGCTTTTGATTTTGCCTAAAAGAGACACCATCCAAATACAAAAGAACCTCGTCTGTCCAAAAGTGTGTGTTATAGTTGTTCAGAGCTGGTTTTGCATACCGTACTCTGCGTTGCCTGTCACCTGATGAAAGTATGCCTTTTCTTCTGGATCTCAAAAAGTGACACCCAGCATAGTTTAATGTACGTATAAGATTTCTATAGCCGATGCTTGTGATTTTACACTCTTTTGCAACGTCAACGATTCTGACGTTCGGGTTCTCACCTCTCATTTTGCGGAAAGTTCGAATAAATCTGCCCTTGACTTTCTTCGCCATCAATGTTGGTCGACCCGTTCTCTTCTTCGTACTTTGGCTAGAAAAGCCCTCCCGGCATATCTTCACAGCACTTGATGGTGAGATACTACAGCGTCGAGCAATCTCCCTGCACGACAACGACGACTCTCTTCGAAGGTAGCAGATATACGCTCTGGCTTTGGCATTAATTCTTACGTGAAATACCATTTTGTCTCAGTTACTCTGATGCGTGGCGTAGATGAGTGTTAGATGTATGACACCTTTCCTTAGATTCCCCTTTTTACCACTTACACATTTCCATTCGCCATATTGCACGGACAGGAAATTAGTGGGTTTGAATAGAAACTTTATGCCATATGAGTAAAATTTGTCACGTATTGAAGAGTTTCCTGCTGCCAATATGTGTTTACTACGTATTAATCGCTTGTTTTTATTGCTCGAGTGTTCGATACTGACAACAATGGGGACAAAGAAAGACAATTATTTGTGACTAAGAAGCAACTGCGATTATAAGAATAATACGCCTAAATTGGCAACTCATGAGGCAGAACTCTATGAACCCCCTTTAATTATACACCTTCCCCCAAATATATGTAATTTTAGATGGCACCACTGAACTCAGCACTATGGAAAACTCCTATCCCACACCAACCATTTCCTGTACATCTCAAAGTTTTACAGATTTTCCTCAGACAATCAATGTCAAAAGTCTTGGAACACTTACTGTATTTTGTGACCTTGCTGGTGAGCGTTCCACTCTCCCCTTGAAAACAATGTTGATTTATACAGGTTATGTACGCAGTAAATAAGTCGAACTGCTTTCACACAACTCTCACCTAACCCAACAGTCAATTCAACATTGTTCTAGGGGGTAGGGGGCGTAGTCCTTTGTGCTTCACCAGAATCTCATAATTGTCACATAAAATGCTGCAGTCAAAGGGTATTTCAAGGACTTTTGGCAGTGATTGTATATATACAACATCTAAGAAAAAAAGAAAGATCAATTATATGGTGGCCAAACTATGTTATCAATGCAACATTTTCTTTAGAAAAACGCTTAGATTATGCTTTTGGATCATCATTCGCGTAGTTATAGGTATAATTAGTAGTTGCGCAGTATGTCTATTTAGCAACATGTGTAAAGCCATTATAGCTGTAGATAGTGTAAAACCACACACTAACGCTAATTTGACTTATTGCAAGCAATGATCAATGTGCATATACTGTGTATGATTAACATTCTGTTGCTGTGTGTGACTATCATGGACTAGATGTCATTTACCTCTACATTTGCACTGATGCCAGTAGTTTAGAAATAGTTTCCAAGTGAAATTAGCGTTATTGTGTGGTTTTACACTATCTACAGCTATAATGGCTTTACACATGTTGGTAACCAGACATACTGTGCAACTACTAATTATACCTATAACTACGTGTGTGATGATCCAAAGGCACAATCTTAGGGTGTTTCTACAGTGAATGTAGCATTAATAATATAGGTTGGCCATCATTTCATTGATCCTTCTTTTGTCTTAGTGTGTGTATGCATATATATAGATTAGGCTAATTGAAAGCAATCATCATTGTGCATATACTGTGTAGGATCAAAATTCAGTGGATGTGCTTGAATCTCATGGACTAAATGTCGTTTAGATCTGCATTTGCACTGATGCCAGTAGTTAGTAGTAGTTTCTAAGTCAAATTAGCCTTAGTGTGTGTTTTTACACTATCTACAGCTATAATTTCTTTAGACATGTTGCAAAAAAGACAAACTGTGCAAGAACTAATTTTACCTATAACGACGTATATGATGATCCAAAAGCATAATCTAAGCGTGTTTCTACAGTGAATGTAGCATTGATAATATAGTTTGGCCATCATATCATTGGTCATTGTCAGTTTCTTAGTGTTTGCATACATACATAGTTTAGGCCGATTGCCAGCAATGATCAATGTACATATACTGTGTATGATCGAAATTCAATGGATGTGCTTGAATCTCAAGGACTAGATGTTGTTTACATCTACAGTTGCACTGATGCCAGTAGTTGCAATATATCGAATTGCAGCAGACAGAGTCGGTGAGAAATGAGTATCAATTGAGAAAAACGTGAATGTTATAAGATGACCAATGATTAAGAATCTCGAATAAAAAATAGATAAATAAGGCGAAAGTGAGGTTGATAGAAAATGGTAGATAGTGCAAGTACCTGGTTCTAGTAGGATTAATGTAGGAATAGCGAAGTGAGGATTTGGCGAGAGCAATGAGAAGAATAGAGAGATATAAGAATATGTACGACTTGCTTTACACTTATAACATCACCTTTCTCTAGATTCAAATAAAGCAAATATTTCGACAAGTGGAAGTTAAAGAAACATAGACAGTTTATTGGTCACTTCATGTCCTTGTTAAGAAATCGAACAGGAGGGCGACTTTGACGGCCGTATCGGGTTATTGTAGTATCGTTTTGTTGTTGTTTCTCTGTAACACTTGATGGTAGTGTACTGGAGGGTGTTGGGTTGGGGATTTCTGCATGAGTGACTTCATTTGGTGCAGAGTGAAGGTGGTCAAAATTTGGTTGGACTTGAAATGCTTCAGATGTTGGCAGCAAATGTCGTCTATTGCGCCTTACTACATTGCCCCTTGAAGTTAAGACAAGAAACGATCGAGGCCGTGTGCATTTTTCAATTATCTTGCCTGTTTCTTTCCATGAGGAATCAGTGTCGACTCTCATTCGCACACTCGTTCCGGGTGCAAGTTCAGAAAGATCTTTTGCACGTCTGTCATAGTATTCCTTTACCTTCTGGTCTTTGAGGATCGGACGTGATTTGCTGGGAATAATGGAAGGCAAAGTTTGTACGTGGATTTCTGTTAAAAAGCTTGAAAGCAGGAGACTTCCCAGCATGAGAAGGTGTATTGTTTAATGCAATTAGTGCTAGGTAAACATCTTGACCAGATTCGTGAGATTTTGTGAGAGTGCGTTTCACAGTTTGAATTTGTCTTTCAACAAGCCCATTACTCAGAGGAAAATGGGGACTTGATGTGTTATGTTCAAAATCTCATGTCTTTGCAAATTGCTTATATTCATTGGCAATGAACTGTGGACCGTTGTCAGAAAAGAGTGCTTTTGGTATACCGTGACAGCTGAATACTTTATTGGTGGATCTCAAAGTATTTTGAATGGTAGTCAATAATTAGTAGGTATTCTTTGCCATAAATTGTGAATAGTTCACAGGCCACTTTTGTGTATGGTGTGCTAGGAATATCATGAGGTAGCAGAGGTTCATGTTTTTGTCGGTTACGATGATTAAGACATTCAGCACATTGTGATACAAGTTCAATGATTTCATGATTGATGCTTGGCAAGACTACAGAGTTCCATGCACGTAGAATGCATTTTTCTTGACCTTGATGACCTTGATGAATGAAAGATTTTATCTCTGAGCGCACAATGGGTGGAATAATTATGCGTTGGTCTTTAAGAAGTAAATCATAGTTGTAAACGATATCATTGCGATGTTGGTAGAATGGTGTGAGAGATGAATCTACGTCTGGTTTTGGTGGCCAACCTTTGATGGTGTATTATTTTAGTTTCTGGAAAGTTGTGTCACATGCTGTTTCCGACTATAGACGTTGCGACATTGCGTCACTAATGGGTAAAGTCTGTATAACTGCGTGAACGTAATGCATCATTGCGGCCTCATCGATTTCAGTTTTGCTCTCCCCGATTGGAGTGTAAGCACGACTTAGTGTGTCAGCAACTTTCATTGTCCTCCCGGGTGAGTATTCAAGAACAAAGCTGTACTTTTGCAAACGAAGAAAATGTTGTTTTCTTGAGAGCAGATTTTCGATAACAGAAATACGATAGTATCTGATATTTTATACTACACAGATCATTGAAATTAACTAACTTGTAACAGAGAACCCTAACCCCTTATATACCCTATGGGGTGATAATTATGTAATGCTTCTAGAATAACAGTAAGCATGATACAGCATAAGTCATATACTGAATTAAACGGTATTACATCATATTAAGTAATCACATTGTTTACGTCGGCATTACGGTGCATGTCCTATGCAGTTCCGGTTTGCCTCGTCATCAATGTTGAGTGTCTATTTTTAACAGAAAAACCTTTTAATACGAGGTGGAAATGACGTTATACTTCTGGAAAATATGGTTTTGAGAGGCTTATGATCATTGTGAACAATAAATTCCCGTCCATAGAGATACTCATGGAATCTTTCGCGACCAAAAACTAATGATAACGTTTCACGTTCGATGGAAGCATAATTTTGTTCTGATTTATCCAGAGATCTTAATGTAAAAGCAAGTGGGTGCTATTCTCCATCAAGGGATTGCTCTATCATCGCACCTAGACCAATAAGACTTGAATCAGTGCGAAGTCGTGTGGGCAAGATTGGATCGTAGTACTGAAGAATAGGCACGGTGGTATTTAATGATTGAAGCCATTGAAATGCATTTTTCTGAGGTTTCAACATTACAAATTCTACATCTTTTTTCAAGAGTTCTCGAAGTGGCGCAGTTTCATCAGAAAGCCTGGGAATGAACTTCCCTAGGTAATTGACTATCCCCATAAAGCGCTGCAGCTCGATTTTGTTGGTGGGGATAGGCATTTTTGTGATAACCTCAAATTTTCGAGGATCTGGTTTCACGCCTTCAGCTGATATGACGTGACCTAGAAATGTTAGCTCTCTAGCCCCAAAAGTACATTTATCGTTGTTCAGCTTTAGACCACTATCTCTGATTCGTGTAAGTACTTGTTGAACTCGAGCATCGTGGGTTTCCTTTGTGTCTGCCCAAATTATGATGTCATCTTGTGAGTTCGCTACACCGCTTATACCTTCAATGAGTTTGGAAATTTCTATTTCTATTTCTATTTTATAATATTTATACAGGATAAAACATTCAGTTTTACTGTTTTACAATGTACCCTGTTTAAAATTAGCTGAAAGATTTCGCTTGCTGAGTGGATTTCGTATGGCATCCTTTTAGACTTATAGCGTCCGAAAGTGGTGGCAAAAGTGAGCAAGTCAGAGCTTTCATTATCAGCTGGGATTTGCCAGTACCCATTACTAGCATCAAATTTCGTGAAGAATTGAGCACCGTTCATTTGAGATATAATTTCTTCCGCTGTTGGAAGGCGATAGTAATGCCTTTGATTGCTTGATTAAGTGGTCGGGGATCAAGACATACTCGCAAGTTCCCATTAGGTTTACTGACAACAACCAGAGCATTGACCCAATCAGTGGATTTTTCTACTTTCTCAATGATTCCAAGCTTTTCCATTCTGTCCAGCTCTTTATTTAAGGGGTCTTTTAAAGCATATGGGATTTTACGAGGTGGCACAACCACTGGTGTTACATCATATTTGAGTTCAATATGATAAGTTGTTTTCAAGATTCCAACCTCTACAAAACAATTGAAATATTCCTTTCGAATTTGATCCGGCTAAAAAGTCTCATTTCGGTTTACTTTAAACGCACGCTGGATGAGTTTATGCTTCTCAGAGGTGTTTAGGCCAATAATAGGAGTCGTGTCAGAGCTGAAAACAATGAAGAGAACATAATGCTTCGTACCTTTGTGGAACAATGGTACTATTGACTTTCCAGCAACAGGTATACTGGTATCATTATAAGCAGAGAGCTTGACAGAGGTGGTCTTCAACTGGGGACGAGGTCTAAGCTTGTCAAAATACTTCTTTGGCAGTACATTTACTTGTGCACCTGTGTCAGTTTTGTAGCATATACTTTTACCAGCAGTTTTCAAGTTAATTGACCATTGACTGGGAGTTGTATCATTAACTGAGTCGATCTTGAGTGGCTTTTCAAAATCAGGAGGAGTTAAAGAGTCGTGGTCAGTTACGTTTATTGAGCCTATGTAAAATTCCATATATAACGAGGAATCAGAAGATGGACCGAGATTTTCTTCCTCTGCTGTATGAAGACGTTTTGTGCAACAATTAGCATAATGATTGTTACGGTGACATCTGTTACATTTTTGACCATATGCTAGACAACTTCCACGAGCGTGGCTGCCTGCACAAAATTTACGACGTTTAATTATCTCTGCTCGCTTACTCTTGAACTGTGCTTTCTCTGGTTCTTTGGAGGGAGCCCCAGAATTATACTGTTTTGGTCCTTTCCGCCTATGATGAGTGATTTTACTAATTGAGCGGTCAGTAAGAGTGGTGAGCTGTTTGGCATATTCCTTTGTTTGTTCCGCAGCCAGAGCAAGTTCTATGGCTTTCTTAACATCCAATGTAGGCTCTCTAAGCATCCGTTCTCTGAGAGCACGGTCAGAAACGCCACAAATAATCATGTCTTTTATGAGTGAGTCACGCAAATTCTCAAACGCACATTCAGCTGACAAAGTTCTGAGCTCTGTCACAAAATTGTTGAAAGGTTGTCCTTCAGCCTGGTGATTTCTCAAACCGTGATCACACACAAGGTTCTCCATAATCGCCAGGAAAGAAGTGGATGGTATGTGCATAACACCGAGAGCTTTAATAGATGAATTTACGAAGAGATCTTCCCTGTATTGAGACTCTACTTCTAATAGCTACTGTCATGTCTCCTTTCCAAAAATTTGTCTATTGATAGTGGTGTTGGACCGGGGGTTACAGTATGCTTCAAACTGATCGAGAACAGGATTTAACTTGAGCGAATCACCGGCAGTTGTAAACTCAAAAGTTTCATAGATTTCCCTAGCACATTCTCCTATGCAGGTAAGTAGAAGAGAGGTCTTAATCTTATCTGATTTCGTGTCAGATTCAGTGGCAACAAGATAGAAGTCGACAGCCTTCCGCCATGTTTTCCAAGTCTGCCCCACGTTGCCTTCGACTGACAGAGGTCCAGGCGGTTTGAGACGTTCCAAAATAGTATAGTTGATTAGAAAACGTCGAAACTGAATAATTATGAAGCAACTACGCACCTGACACCATGTAATATATCGGATTGCAGCAGACAGAGTCGCTGAGAAACGAGTATCAAGTGAGAAAAACGTGAATGTTACCAGATGACCAATGATTAAGAATCTCGAATACAAAATAGATAAATAAGGCGAAAGTAAGGTTGATAGAAAATGGTAGATAGTGCAAGTACCTGGTTCTAGTAGGATTAATGTAGGAATAGCGATGTGAGGATTTGGTGAGAGCAATGAGAAGAATAGAGAGATATATGAATATGTACGACTTGCTTTAAAATTATAACATCACCTTTCTCTAGATTCAAATAAAGCAAATATTTCGACAAGTGGAAGTTAAAGAAACATAGACAGTTTATTGGTCACTTCATGTCCTTGGTAAGAAATCGAACAGGAGGGCGACTTTGACGGCCGTATCGGGTTATTGTAGTATCTTTTTGCTGTTGTTTCTCTGTAATACTTGATGGTGGTGTACTGCAGGGTGCTGGGTTGGGGATTTCTGCATGAGTGACTTCATTTGGTGCAGAGTGAAGGTGGTCAAAATTTGGTTGGACCTGAAATGCTTCAGATGTTGGCAGAATATGTCGTCTACATGTAAAGCACTATAAAGCTCTATTTAGTTTAACATAAAAAGACTACCGCTCATTTGACAACTAAACATTGTCTAAACAACTGGTATCAGTGTAACTGTAGATGTTAAAGTCGTTTAGTGCCTTAGATTGACACATTTCTACTCAATGTCAAACATACAACAGTATATGCACATGTATGTTGTCAAAGCTTGCAATGGGCCTAAACTGCATAAGTATGCAAAGACTTACAATACAGGAACGAATACAGATCTAATGGTGATACTATAGTATGAATGCCCGATCCACAGCAAAGGTGTGTTTAGATTATGTTTTTGATCTGTGCAACACGTTCTTATAATCACCTGTAGCACTTACATAGTATAGTCAAGTTTGATACATGTAGAGCACTTTAAAGCTCTATTTAGAGTAAAACAAGAGACTAGCACTCATTTCACTAGGAAACATTGTCTAAACTACTGGTATCAGTGTAACTGTAGATGTTAAAGTCGTTTAGTGCCTTAGATTGACATACTTCCACTCAATGTCAAACGTAGAGCAGTATATGCACATGTATGTTGTTATAGCTTGCAATGGGACTAAACTGCATAAGTGTGCTAATACTGGCAATACAGCAACCAATACAGATCGAATGATGATACGTTATTATAAATGCTCAATTCACAGCAAAGATGTGTTTAGATTATGTTTGTGATCTATGCAACACGGTCTTATAGTCAAATGTAGCACTTACACAGTATAGTCAAGTTTGATACATGTAGAGCACTTTAAAGCTCTATTTAGAGTAAAACAAAAGACTAGTACTCATTTGACTACGAAACATTGTCTAAACTACTGGTATCAGTGTAACTGTAGATGTTAAAGTCGTTTAGTGCCTTAGATTGACACACTTCCCATCAATGTCAAACATACAACCGTATATGCACATGTATGTTGTGATAGCTTGCAGTGGGCCTAAACTGCATAAGTGAGCAAACACTGACAATACAGCAACCAATACAGATCTAATGGTGATACGATATTGTAAATGCTCGATTGACAGCAAAGATGTGTTGAGATTATGGTTGTGAACTATGCAACACGTTATTATAGTCAAATGTAGCAATTAAAGAGTATAGTCAAGTTTGGAATATGTAAAACACTTTAAAGCTCTTTTTAGAGTAAATCCATAGACTAACACTCATGTCACTACGACACATTGTCTAAGCTACTGGTATCAGTGTAACTGTAGATGTTAAAGTCGTTTAGTGCCTTAGATTGACACACTTTCACTCAATGTCAACCATACAACAGTATATGCACATGTATGTTGTTATAGCTTGCAATGGGCCTAAACTGCATAAGTGAGCAAACACTGACAATACAGCAACGACTACAGATCTAATGATGAAACGTTAATATGAATGCTGGATTGACAGCAAAGATGTGCTTAGATTATGTTTTGGAACTATGCAACACGTTCGTATAGTCAAATGTAGCACTTACATAGTATAGTCAACGTTTGTACATATAAAGCACTTTAAAGCTCTATTTAGTGTAAAATCAATGACTAACACTCATTTGACTACGAAACATTGTCTAAACTACTGGTATCAGTGTAACTGTAGATGTTAAAGTCGTTTAGTGCCTTAGATTGACACACTTCCACTCAATGTCAAACATACAACAGTATATGCACATGTATGTTGTTATAGCTTGCAATGGGCCTAAACTGCATAAGTGAGCAAACACTGACAATACAGGAACCAATACAGATCTAATGGTGATAGGATATTATAAATGGTCGATAGACAGCAAAGATCTGTTTAGATTATGTTTTGGTACTATGCAACATGGTCTTATAGTCAAATGTAGCACTTGGATCGATGGTTGTGTCTCATGTGGTGGTCACGTAATTGCTAGTGAGAGTTTTGAGGGCTTCTTTTCTTGCCTAAATGTATTGAGTTTAACATGAAGAGTTACTTGGAACACAGGTGTAGTACGATCGTTTACGTTTGCAAAGGTCTCATCATCCTTAGCTTGTAATTTTACTTCTTTTTCGATGTTCTTTTGTGGACACAGCACTGACGAGTTAGGCCGCCATGCCTCGAAAAATTGAAGCCTCAGCTTCACAGCCTTTGTCTGAAGACAGGTTCCAGCAAATACGTGATGAAAAGCTGCACAAACTGCATGAGTCGATGGCAACTAAGGATTGCATACAGCAGTTGTTTGACAAAATTAATCAGCAGAACGAAAAGATCGATATTTTGGAAGCAAAGGTTGCTGTCATGGAGAATTACATACGAAAACTGGAGCAAAGCGTGGATGATCAAGAGCAATATCACCGCAGATTATGCCTCCGAATTGAAGGAATACCAGCTGCAGAGAAAGGCAAAGGTGAGTCCGGTGAGCAGTGCTTAGCAAAAGTGAACCAAATGGTTAAGAAATTGAATGTCAATGTACCTGACGTTGTTATCGATAGGGCTCACAGGATTGGGAAGCGTCACCAGATAATCGTCGGATTCACGACCTGGCGGCATAGAACGCTGACGTACCGTGCAAGAAAGAAGCCGGAATCTCCGTACAAAATTCGACTGGATCTGACGGAAAAACGGCTCAACACTGTAATTGCGACAAATAATGTTCTCAAAGCTAAAAAACTTGGTTTTTCTTTTGCTGACGTCAACTTAGACTTTGTGCGAGGATTGGTGATAAGTTTTATTATTTCTCGGATGAAGAGGATTTTAAAGGTCTCCTTGCAAAATTGAATATTGATATTGAATATGTGGACAGTGAAAATGGAGAGCCTGAAGCCGAAGAACAACAAGAAGAGGAAGTTGACAGTGCTAGTGAGGAATGAATTTCAAGCTATTTTGTCTTGTTGTGGTTTTAGTCAGTTTCCATGAACGACTCTGTTAAGGTTCTCGTATTAGTTTTTTTTCCCTTTTCGCAATCAAAACAAAAACCAGTATTTTTTCATACTCACTTTTGTCCTTTTTGGTGTTGTATAAATAAGTGGCAGAAATAGGTGATATTCAAAACTTTATATGTTGTTCTTGTTTTTGTTTGCGATAAGGGCTTACGAGGTTTTTTTGGGTTTTCTTAGGGATGTTGGTTCTTTTTGTATTGATTTGTATCACGATAGTCGATTTGTATCACGACATTTTTGTCGTAACTTGAATTAAAATTCAGAATGTTCCCTATTAAAAATCAGAATGTCCCCTATTGAAACTCAGGTTGTCCATTTCCAAATTAAAAACTGCCCTCCTTGTTTTTATCGACTGGGCTTTATTAGTAGATTAACGCATATAGGCCGTTATCAGCCCAGTTCTCTTCTCTATTTCCCGCCCTTATCCTAGTTCCAATCTCCTTTCTGTCTTTCTTGAGTCCATGCCGCATGCCGCATGCTTCTTCCTTGTTGGTCGCAAGAAAGTTTTGTGGATCCAGTGCCATCGGAGTTGTTATGGTATGGTAAAGTAGAATAAAGTGGTATACATACTGTACTGCAATTGTCCGTGATGATGCAGCATAAATATCTGTGATGTTTTCAGCGGTGTTGCTCATGTAGTGTCTATTTGTCCTTGCCTATCGGTCAGTCATTGTATACCCTCTGCATCACTTAGAACATTTGAGGTCCTGTAAGAACAGCGCTTCACCCATCCGTCGATCGAAATTAGATGATTTACAACCCACACAATGAACCTGACACTCATCGTGGCTATCCAGTACCGACTACACATGATCTCTTCTCATGTTTTATCTCAATCATTCGCACTATGGGGCCCAATGTTCTGTACGGCCTAATTCACCGAACTGCATTCTTCGCAAGATCCAACTTCGTAGCTGGTGCCACTGATCCTGCCAACCCACCGAATGTAAATACCCATATACCCAAGACCAACTGCATGTAGTTAGCTCAGCCATGTCTGGTATCCCATCATTGACTGCAAAGTTTCCTACATCGCGCTTTGTACACATCAAATTTTACGGGTGAGTAAATCTACCTGAATTTTACCCCTTTACTTTTACTCCGATATGGTACGTTACGTTATCACTATTAGCACAAATGAACAAGCCACTGTATGATGATATATTTGCACACACCTAGCAGCGTTGTATACATCAATGACATGAGTTTAGAGGTCAAGTTAGCTATCAGAGATAGCAGTCCACTCTCCCATTGCGTTTTGTATAGTTATCGTTCCATTATTCCGACCTGAAGCCCCTCTTGCTTGGCCGAGAAGAGTTTGTACTTACCCGCTACATTAGCCTATTGTACTTATTACCATATTACTACCTTCGTGTTCATTGTCCTGATATACTACCTTACAGATATCTTCTACTCGCTCTTTATATTATATACCAGATATAGTTAATATTTAGATAATATTTATCCTCAGCCATCATTTTCTAGGACTTTACCCCTTAATATGCTAGTATATATATTTGCCTGCTGCGCGATATCACTTAATTCGTTAGTTCGATGCTTCTTTAGTTTATTAGCTAGTATTGTTCTCAGCTGCTAGTTTGTAGGACTTGTTCCCTCACCGTGCACGTAGAGATCGGCTTGCTGCGCGATTCACTTCATTCTTTCGTTTCATACTTCTTTCCTTTATCATAATCATAATCATAATCATAATCATAAAGCTTATTTACAGTTGGTTTATTTATAGTTAGTAATAACTAATTAACTTTATTAGCTCATATTGTTTTCAGCAATCACTTTCTAGGAATTTACCCCTCAATATGCACATATAGATTTGCTTGCGGCGCGTTGTGACTTATTGGGCGGCTCTATGCCTCTTTAGTTTATGAGCTAGTATTGTTTTCAACAATAAATTTCCTGGATTTACCCTCAATATATGCACAGAGATATTTGCTTGCTGCGCGAGGTCGCTTAATCCGTTAGTGCTTATTTTTTTCAGCCTTCAGTTTCAAGGATTTACCCCTCAACATGCACATACAGATTTGCTTGCTGCGCGATGTCGCTTAATTCGTTAGCTCTATACTTCTTTAGTTTATTAGCTAGCATTATTTTTCAGCAATCAGTTTCAAAGAATATTACCACACAATATGCACATATAGAATTGCTTGATGCGCGAGGCCGCTTACTTCGTTAGTACTTATTTTTTTCCAGCTATCGGTTTCTAGGATTTTACCCCTCATCTGCATATAGAGATTGCCTGCTGCGCGATATCGCTTAATTCGTTAGTTCTATGCTTCTCTGGTTCACTAGCTAGTATTGTTCTTAGCAATCAGTTTCATAGAATTTACCCCACAATATGCAAATAGAGAATTGCGTGCTGCACAATGTCGCTTAATTCGTTCTTACTATACTTCTTTAGTTTCAGCAATCGGTTCAAGACTTTACCCCCACAATATGCACATAGAGATTTGCTACCTGCGCGATGTCGCTTTATTCTTTAGTCCTATGCTTCTTTAGTTTATTACTAACACACAATTGTGGTCGCATTTAGCTTACATCGTGACCCCGCTCCCTCCCAGAGGCTCCCCCTCATCCACATTTAAAGCCATTCCACTCATTGTATTAGTTGTGCGCTTGTTGTTATCTCCCTTATTTCTGTACTTTCCGCCCCCCCTCCCTCCCAGCGTGTTCCGTTATTCGCATGAGCTCTCTGTACCTAGCCCTAATTTCCCTGGGTCCCAGCACTTATCTAGGGTATTGTCTCATACACTCCCTATTTCCCGTCCCCACCATTTGCGCACTCGCGCACTAGCTGGGCTGCGTCGATAATTCGTTCACTCTTCAGACCTTAGCTCACCATTGTCGGTTTATACTTGTTATTGTTGCTTTGTAATACAACTCGCCTTTACGCCTATAATGTATCCTTCGCAGGTCTCAGCTGGTAGTATTTAGACCATATAGTAGTCATTTACTTGGTTATCTTGCAGTAGTAATACTCTGTTTCAACTCACTTGTTCCTTGGGCTTAGCACTAACCAATCACTATAACAGGTAATCTTCTGTTTATTTCTTAATTTCATGGACGCAAACAAATGGAATTTCGCTTGGTGAATCAACGGCCTGACTGGCTTCAGTCACACATGCTTGTCCTTGTCATTCAATAGAACTGCATCACGTCAGCACGTTCCGATTCCATTGTGTCTATTGTGGATCAGAAAACAGTTCCGGTCTAATGCCCAGCAAAACAGGATCGCAGATCGCCAAACCAAGTTCCATGTGCTACTACCTGAAGTCGGGTATCCAGAAATGATCAGTCCTCACGTCTGTTCCCACCATTATCATATGAGCGGTGAGAGTCAGCTTGACTGCCTTCCATCCCAATATAATGTTCCTTAGTTAAATCATTGTTCATCAGAACTACTTTACAAGGCAACATTCAATACCTGTCAGTTAATTTGGTTCACAATAACTTCGGCCCTGAGTGACAGTACGTTGGTCACTTTGTTCTCGCAAATATATTCTATTAAAGCTGAAGTTTTCGCCTACGCACTCACGTAAGCTACTTCCAAATAGCTGTCATAACTAAAGATGTGCAGCTCGCTGCAGACATTTGCCTTCACTCAAACCACTGCAAGTCTACTCGGGAAGATCAGAACGGGTTTAGTAGCAGACCTCAGCAACTGTATGAGCCTATGAAGTTAAGACATCCACAGAACAATATCAATGATCAGAGGATCTCCATTACCAACTTTGCAGGGACAGTACGGTTGCACACATATATCTGGCAGACTTGAAACGCTTGGAGAAAGCTCTTGAAAGTAGTATGCAAGGTGACAGAAGCAGACTTTACGTTACACATTCTTGTCGTTAGCAAGTGACAGTAATTCTATAATTTTAGTTCTAGGCTTAGTGCCTATTGTATTATGCTCGTCCTATAATTGATAGCAACCCCCCCCCCCGGATCACGCAGGCTCATACCTAGTTTATCGCAGCTTGGGGCGTATCTTGGCGTGTCTTGGCGGTTAGGCCACCATATTTGGTGGCAGTATGCCAGAACTTAGGCACTAATGTACTTAGTATATATTCGTTCATCCTAATATCATGTTTAGCTAGAAATACCATGTGCCCAGGTAGCTCTTGGAGGAAAAAATTACCCTCTCTCGTGGCGCCTGGGTGCCGTAATAGTGCTACCCTGGGTGGTCAATAGGAGGGTAATGACCCTCTCACACCAGCAGGGAAATACGTATACTATTAATAGAGCAGAAACAAATAGTGTATCAGTAGCTATGTTTAAGAGTTCTCATGGTGTCCTAGGCAACCCATGGGGGAAAAAATCACCCCCCATGTGGACCTGGGACCAAGTGTACAGCAAGTGCTGAAGTGTATTAGTAGTAAAGATAATGTTACTCATCGTTGCACCCCGGGCAACCTGCAGGGAGGAAAGTCACCCCTGTATGGACCTGGGGAAACCTAGTGCGTTTAATATGAGTATGTATCTTTCATTCACTATTGCATAATATTGAGCCAGATACGACCCCAATAGCTGCCAAGTTCGTCTAATTTTTAGTTGTTACTACTCTATGCTGTTTGTCGCGCGCACCTAGGCCGCAGATGAGTTAATCGACGTTTACGGAGTAAACCATTGTTTCACAAGGGAGAGTCCATATTGCATTTTGTTAGTGATCGAAAACTGAAATTCCCAAAGGCCATGTTTCAAAGGTCACCTTTCCAACCTATTAAAACTATTTCAATATGATGAAATATTAACTAGTTTCTTTCCCCAGAAATATTTTTCCCAGCAGAAAAGCCTGCCCTCAGAAGTCTCGAAACCAAATTGCAACCGGCAATGTTTGATGCCCCTAGAGGATCCATTCGTGCATCTATTCAACTCATGTTTATCTTCATATGTGTACGTTTTACTTTAAATTGTATAGTTCAATGTGTTATCCGTTTAAGTGGCTGCGATCTATTTCAAATATGTTTTCTCACGAGAAGGCGTAGGTTAAACAAATCCCGGGCGAAGGGTGACCCAGGAGATCTTGCAGTACGTCTCAAATGCCAGTAGGAATTGAGGAATGGCGTGCAGGAATAGCATTTTGCAGGTACGGTTTTCTAACAAAGGTCAGCGTCAATCTCCCAGGTGCTAACTTTTTGTCCTCCGTCTACTGCCTTGCCAACTTGTACTTCTTTATCTGGTTATCAGTTGTGACCCTCCCTCTGTCCGTTCTTGTTACGTCATCTCTCTCATTTTTATCTGATGTTTTCGAAACTACCTTGGTTACGTTACAGGATCCTATTTCTAATTTCATTAACATAACGTTATACGCTCAAGTTACGGCTTGTTTTGCGATTTCACGTTCCCTCCGTTCCTTCCATGAATTTATCACCATCTTTCAAAAGTGTCCGGTTTTTCGTAGGAGAGTAGTGGATCAAGTACAAAGTTTTATGCATTTTGCACTCATTATGACCTATTTGGCTTGTGTGTCTTTTGAAGACGTGTTTTCTCTTAACTTTCTATTGCTTCTTGCAGGTGATATCGAGACCAATCCAGGTCCCAACACCGATAACTGTCTTAAATTTTTTCGTTGGAATTTGAATAGCATATGAGCCAGGGACTACATTAAAATCTCACTAATTGAAGCATATAATTCCATTAATCGATTTGACGTTATTGCGATTTCCGAGTCCATGCTAAACAGTTCCATCAGAAACGAGGATATATTCATAGAGGGTTTTAGTAAGGAAATCTATCGAAATGACCACCCTAGCAACACCAAAATGGGTGGCGTGTGTTTGTATTTTCGAGAAGGCTTGCCAATTAAACGAAGGACAGATCTCGAACTAGTACAGGAGTTGATTGTTACAGAAATAACAATTGCTCGCAATAAAATATTTTTTATCGCTATCTATCGCAGCCCGAATCAGAACAGTGAGCAATTTGAACACTTCATTGCATGTTTGCAGATGATATTAAACCAGCTTCAAGGGGAAAGGCCTCATTCTCTAATTATTACTGGAGATTTTGACTGTAGATCTTCTCAGTGGTGGGCAGCAGATGTAGAAAGTCCAGAGGGGACTGCGCTTGATGAAATAATTGAGACAAATAACCTAACGCAGCTGATTGATGAGCCAACAAATATCAGGGGTGAAGGAATGTCCTGCATTGACCTAATTATTACTGACAAACCTAATTTCTTTGTGGAATCTGGCGTCCACATGTCCTTGGACAATCGATGTCAGCATCAAATAATATATGGAAAACTTAACATATCTGTCCCTTCCCCACCACCTTATAAAAGAACTCTTTGGGATTACTCAAAGGCTGATTCACAATCAATCCGGAACATGATTAATGAGCTTGACTGGCACTCTCGGTTTAGTGGGCTTGGACCGGAGGATATGACGGACGTTTTCACCGACAACCTGTACTCTATTTTCTCTTCAAAAATCCCCAACAAAGTAGTTACATGTAATGATAAGGATCCTCCATGGATTACGCCACAGCTCAAAAAATCAATTAAACGCAAGCAAAGAACTTACAGAAACTTTGTTCAACGTGGAAGGAGGGAAGAGGATTGGGAGAGAGTGAAAAATGTCCGAAATGCTACTTCAAA
The DNA here is from genome assembly GCA_964019165.1 of Mastigias papua. Taxonomy (NCBI): domain Eukaryota; kingdom Metazoa; phylum Cnidaria; class Scyphozoa; order Rhizostomeae; family Mastigiidae; genus Mastigias; species Mastigias papua. The sequence continues at coordinate 8,780,093 of OZ025280.1, forward strand.
ACTTATTGTTAAGGCCAAGGAAAACTATTTCTTAAAATTAGGTAGAAAATTGTCTGATCCAAATCAAGGTCCCAAAGAGTATTGGTCTACTCTAAACAGATTGATTAACAAAAAGAAGACGTCTAACATACCACCATTGTTAGAAAATGGTTTATTCCTAACTAACGTACAAGAAAAAGCTAATGTTTTAAATGATTATTTCGTTGAACAGTGCTGTGCGGAATCAACTGGGAGCACCCTTCCAAACTTCCTACCTCGATGTAATATGCTTTTGCAAAATCTTGTTATAGACAGAGCAAAAGTTCTTCGTTTGATTCGCTCTCTTGACACCAGCAAAGCCCATGGCTGCGATAATATATCGATCTTTATGATAAAGATATGTGATGTTTCTGTAGTAGAGCCATTATGCCAAATCTTTGAAAAATGCCTAGAGGCAGGAATCTACCCCTCAATCTGGAAGAAAGCAAATATAATTCCTATCCACAAAAAGGGCAGCCGGCAGTGTATAAATAATTATCGACCAATTTCACTACTACCAATCTTTGGAAAAATATTTGAAAATTGATTTTTGATGTCATATATGAACACCTTTGCAACAATGGACTCTTAACTTCACATCAATCAGGCTTTCGCGTAGGTGATTCAACGATAAACCAACTGTTAGCAATAACTCATAAAATTTACACTGCTTTTGAAGAAATCCCCAGCAAAGAAACACGGGCCATCTTCCTCGAACTGTCGACAGCTTTTGATAGAGTTTGGCATGATGGCTTGCTTTACAAACTGGAATGTAACGGAATTTCTGCGCATCTTTTGTCATTACTTGGTAACTTTTTAGCAAATCGTAGGCAGCGGGTTGTATTGAATGGCAAAAGCTCTCAATGGGCACCAATATCGGCTGGAGTGCCGCAAGGTTCTGTCTTGGGTCCCTTGTTTTTCCTTGTATACATTAACGATATTGTGGAAAACTTAAACTGTGATGCAAAAATTTTTGCCGATGACACATCCCTTTTTTCTGTCGTGAAGGATGAAAGGAAAACTGCTGATGAAATGAATAGTGATCTTGAAAGAGTTCGACTGTGGGCATGGCAATGGAAGATGAAATTCAATGCAGATAAAACGGAATAGGTTATTTCCTCTTCAAAAAGGCTCAAGCCTACTCACCCTCCTTTATTCTTAGGGAGAAATGAGGTGACTGTCAAAGCAGAACATAAGCATCTAGGCATGATCCTTGATTCTAAGCTAGATTTTCAGAGCCATACCAAAGAGGCCATTGTCAAGGCAAGGCGTGGTATTGGTATGATAAGATATCTTTCCAGATATGTTTCTAGAGCTGTACTGGATCAGATTTTATAAGTTATATGTGAGGCTCCATTTGGACTATGGCGATATCATTTATCATAGAGATGATCCTCAAATGCAACTAAACTTTACCCAGAGACTTGAACAGACTCAATATTCGGCTGCATTAGCTGTGACTGGAGCATGGAGAGGTACAAGTAGGAAAAGGCTCTACGATGAACTAGGCTGCCAAACCCTTTACCACAGGAGGTGGTATAGACGTTTGTGTCATTTCTTTAAATCAATAAGGTCTCATTCACCCGAATATTTGTTTTCTGAAATCCCTCCGGAGCGTCATGTAAAGTACAATCTTAGAAAGCCGAGGGTTTACGATCAAAATATTGTACGAACTGTTCGATTTTCAAACACGTATTTCCAGAACTCACTCCATGAGTGGAATCTACTCGATGACGAGATAAAAAATTCTAGGTCCATTTCTGAGTTTAAGCGAAAATTGCTCCAAATTATAAAACCTGTGAAAACTCCATGTACAACATTTCTGATAAAGATGGCATTAAATGCTTGACTACAATTCGATTGAAGTTTAGTGCTCTTAATGAACACAAATTCAGACATAGATTTGATTGTTTAAGCCCCTGTTGCACCTGCGGCGAAGCGGTAGAGGACAATGAACACTTTCTCCTGCACTGCCCTCGATTTGAAACGATGCGCACGGATATCCTTGGTCAACTTTCCGACATTCCCGGGATTTATATTACGTTAATGGATTCAAAATCCTTATGCCAACTGTTGCTGTTTGGTAGCACGAACTTAACCGTTGTTGAAAATCGTATCATCTTAGAAGCGACGATGGCATATATGAAAGCAACAAAGAGATTTAGTTAGGGTGGCTCTGCCCTTTGCTCTGGTGGGCGTGGGGAATCGTTTCCGGTGGTGATCTTTGGGGGATTGGTTCTTCTGGGGGTGCTGTTTTGTGCTTGAGAGGTGATATAACACTTATGTGTTGTGTCGCTTTTCGGGTGCATGGCCGTGTTCTTTGAGGGGTTAATTTCTCACAATCCTATAATTGTAGACATTCTACACACTAAACCATACATTGTGATCCCTGGGGGCGTTTTTCCGTGCTCGTCGGGGTGGAGGGCAGAGTTACCTTAAATTTTTTGAGTAAATCGCAGCACCCACACTTTTCTGTCCTTCGTAATGTAGTGTTTTTTATGCTAATGTTTTGTTGACAAACTATTCTAGTTATTGAGTATTTATATCCAGTGCTATTCATAGTGGGAACTCGATGACCATGTGTCCATTTCCGCTGTGACTAGCATAATGTATCTTATGTTTAACTTATCTGTTTGATGTATTGTAAATTTTAATTGAATATAACAAAAAAATACAGATCGAATGGTGGTACGATATTATACATGCTCGATTGACAGCAAAGATGTGATTAGATTATGTTTTGGAACTATGCAACACGTTATTATAATCAAATGTAGCACTTACATAGTATAGTCAGTTTTGGTACATGTAAAGCACTTTAAAGCTGTAGTTAGTGTAAAAACAAAGACTAACCCTCATTTGACTACGAAACATTGTCTAAACTACTGGTATCAGTGTAACTGTAGATGTTAAAGTCGTTTAGTGCCTTAGCTTGACACGCTTCCATTCAATGTCAAACGTAGAGCAGTATATGCACATGTATGTTGTGATAGCTTGCAATGGGCCTAAACTGCATAAGTGTGCTAATAGTGACAATACAGCAACCAATACGGATCTAATGGTGATACGATAGTATAAACTCTCGAATGACAGCAAAGATCTGTTTAGATTATGTTTTGGAACTATGCAACACGTTATTATAGTCAAATGTAGCACTTACATAGTATAGTCAGCTTTGGTACATGTAAAGCACTTTAAAGCTGTATTTAGTGTAAAAACAAAGACTAACGCTCATTTGACTACGAAACATTGTCTAAACTACTGGTATCAGTGTAACTGTAGATGTTAAAGTCGTTTAGTGCCTTAGATTGACACACTTCCACTCAATGTCAAACATATAACAGTATATGCACATGTATGTTGTTATAGCTTGCATTGGGCCTAAACTGCATAAGTGAGCAAACACTGACACTGCAGCAACCAATACAGATCTAATGGTGATACGATATTATAAATGCTCGATTGACAGCAAGGATGTGTTTATATTATGGTTTTGAACTATGCAACACGTTAGTATAGTCAAATGTAGCATTTACATAGTAAAGTCAGCTTTCGTACATGTAAAGCACTTTAAAGCAATAGACGCAAATTTTGTAATTTGCCAATCAAAAGGCAATCTCAACAACCAATCAGAATCCTGGATGGTGACGTAACTTTGTTTACATTTTGCCTGCCACCCCCTCTGTACAATGGGGAAACCATAGTCCTACAAAAATAAGGTCATCATCAATACATGCTTGCTTGAAACTCTCCCAGTTTTTAGCAGCATGTTTGTAAGAAGATAAGTTATAAATTCCTCGTGGCCCTAAGCGATATCTGCATCTAATTGTTCTACAGCGACGTTCAAAGTTCACCCCTCCTAAATTGTATGTCAACTAGTAGGTATAGGTACCCAGGAAAAATGGCTCCAAACCCCAGAAAACCTGTTCTTAATTCACTATCAATACCGCAAAATTCCTCAAGAGAGCCCTTTCTCAATAGCGTTTGTTTTCCTTTGATATGTTATATGAATTTTAAAAGTACAACTTACTTTGGCTACACTGTGACCAAATATAACAAGGAAGGACACTAAGTTTTCTGGCTCCAACAGAATATGTTGCTTACAATTCAACATATGTGAAACAAGATAAGTAAAGTTGGTGTCAAAAAGATGTTGAGTTTTTGTACAGGAAATAGACAAGGTAAACATTGGACAGTTTTTGAGTGCACCAAATAATTCTAAATCTATAGAATGAATACATGCACATGCACAAGACCAAAATTCTTAACAGCTAATGTGAGATGAAGTTTCTAAAACTATTAGTCAAATAAAGCAACGAAATGAAAGAATAAAATAGGTGGTACGCTGCAAGTAGTCTAACAAGCTCGCTCCATCAGGTGAGTGAGAAAAGTTACATTGTTACCTCAAATATTGATCTATTAGCTATATAGCCTCTTCAATTTGAAATTAATTTCCTTTTTTAATTTCAACTTTGTCTCTCCCACCTCTGAAAAATAGATAATGATTTGCAAATTTCTTTGAAACAGTCCTGCAAAGATGAATGCCTGCTGCTGCAAATTTGATAAAATAAATGCACTCTTGTAACGAAAAATATGTTTCGTCGACGATAATGAGAATACGTCAAGAAGCCATTGCAAATTTTATATTCACTGTAGACACACGGAGTTTAATTCACCGAATGGAATAATTCTAATTCACCGATCGGAAACCTTGCAACTCCGTTTCACTCAGCAATAAGTTTGTTGTGAAGGATGCTGCCTTGATGAAACAAGTCTAAGTTAAAGAAGGGTATTAGTTTTCATTGTCCTACTTCTCTTGCTGGCTTTTGTCACAGGAAATGTACAAATCATTACCTAGTTTTCTGGGGTGGGAAGAGACAAAGTTACAGTTACAATAAGAAATTAATTTCAATTCAAGGATGCTATTGAAAAAGGGTTCTCTTGAGGAATTTTGCGGTATTGATAGTGAATTATGAACAGGTCTTCTGGGGTTGGGAGCCACTTTTTCTGGGTGCCTAGACCTAGTTGACATACAGTTTAGGAAGGGTGAAATTTGAATGTCACTGTAGAAAATTTTCATGGAACTATCGCTTAGGGCCACGAGGAATTCATAGCTTATTATCTCAGAAAATTGATGCCAAACACTGGGAGAGTTTCAAGCTAGTATGTATTGATGTTGGCCTTTTTTATGCAGCTCCGTTTTACCATTGCTAGAGAAGGTGGTAGGCAAAATGTAAACAAATAACGTCACCACCCAGGATTCTGATTGGTTGTTGAGGATCACTTTTGATTGGCTGTTACACCATTTGCCTCTGTTCTTTACAGCTCTATTTAGTGTAAAAACAATTACTAACGCTCAGTTGACTACGAAACATTGTTTAAACTACTGGTATCAGTGTAACTGTAGATGTTAAAGTCGTTTAGTGCCTTAGATTGACACACTTCCACTCAATGTCAAACAAACAGCAGTATATGCATATGTATGTTGTGATAGCTTGCAATGGGCCTAAACTGCATAAGTGTGCTAATACTGACAATACAGCAACCAATACAGATCTAATGGTGATACGATATTATAAATGCTCCATTGACAGCAAAGATGTGTTTAGATTATGGTTTGGAACTATGCCACAAGTTATTATAGTCAAATGTAGCACTTACATGGTATAGTTAGCTTTGGTACATGTAAAGCATTTTAAAGCTGTAGTTAGTGCAAAAAAAATACTAACGCTCATTTGACTACGAAACATTGTCTAAACTACTGGTATCAGTGTAACTGTAGATGTTAAAGTCGTATAGTGCCCTAGATTGACACACTTCTACTCAATGCCAAACATACAACAGTATATGCACATGTATGTTGTAATAGCTTGCAATGGGCCTAAACTGCATAAGTGTGCTAATACTGACAATACAGCAATCAGTTGAGATCTAATGTTGATACGATATTATAAACGCTCGATTGACAGCAAAGATGTGTTTACATTATGTTGTGGAACTATGCAACAAGTTATTATAGTCAAATGTAGCACTTACATACTATAGTCAGCTTTGGTACATGTAAAGCACTTTAAAGCTGTATTTAGTGTAAAACCAAAGACTAACGCTCAGTTGACTACAAAACATTGTCTAAACTACTGGTATCAGTGTAACTGTAGATGCTAAAGTCGTTTAGTGCCTTATATTGACACACATCCATTCAATGTCAAACATACAACAGTATATGCACATGTATGTTGTAATAGCTTACAATGGGCCTAAACTGCATAATTGTGCTAATACTGACAATACAGCAACAAATAAAGATCTAATGTTGATACGATATTATAAACGCTCACGTCACAGTAAAGAAGATGTTAGATTATGTTTTGGAACTATGCAACACGTTATTATAGTCAAATGTAGCACTTACAAAGTATAGTCAGCTTTGCTACATGTAAAGCACTTTAAACCTGTATGTAGAGTAAAAGCAACGACTAACGCTCAATTGACTACGAAATATTGTCTAAACTACTGGTATCGGTGTAACTGTAGATGTTAAAGTCGTTTAGTGCCTAAGATTAACACTCTTCCACACAATGTCAAACACACAACAGTATATGCACATGTATGTTGTTATAGCTTGCAATGGGCTTAATCTGCATAAGTGAGCAAACACTGACAATACAGCAACCAATACAGATCTAATGGTGATACGATATTATAATTGCTCGACGCATATGAAACATGAGCTTAGATTATGTGTTGCAACTATGCAACATGTTTTTATAGTCAATTGTAGCACTTATATAGTATAGTCAGCTTTGGTACATGTAAAGCACTTTAAACCTGTATTTAGTGTAAAACAAAAGAGTAACGCTCATTTGACTACGAAACAGTGTCCAAACTACTGGTATCAGTGTAACTGTAGATGCTAAAGTCGTGTAGTGCCTTATATTGACACACATCCATTCAATGTCAAACACACAACAGTATTTGCACATGTATGTTGTTATAGCTTGCAATGGACCTTATCTGCATAAATGAGAAAACACTGACAATACAGCAACCAATGCAGATCTAGTGGTGATACGATATTATAAATGCTCGACTCGCATGAAACATGAGCTTAGATTATGTGTTGCAACTATGCAACATGTGTTTATAGTCAATTGTAGCACTTACATAGTATAGTCAGCTTTGGTACTTGTAATTCACTTTAAAGCTCTATTTAGTGTAAAAACAAAGACTAACGCTCATTTGACTACGAAACATTGTCTAAACTACTGGTATCAGTGTAACTGTAGATGTTAAAGTCGTTTAGTGCCTTAGATTGACACACTTCCACTCAATTTCAAACATACAACAGTATATGCACGTGTATGTTGTTATAGCTTGCAATGGGCCTAAACTGCATAAGTGTGCTAATACTGACAATACAGCAACAAATACAGATCTAATGGTGATACAATATTATAAATGATCTATTCACAGCAAAGATGTGTTTAGATTATTGTTTGGAACATTGCAAGGCGTTCTTATTGTGAAATGTCGCACTTACATAGTATAGTCAGCTTTGGTTCATGTAAATTACTGTAAAGCTCTATTTAGAGTAAAAGCAAAGACTAACGCTCATTTGACTACGAAACATTGTCTAAACTACTGGTATCAGTGTAAATGTAGATGTTAAGTCGTTTAGTGCATTAGATTGATACACTTCAACTCAATGTCAAACATACAACAGTATATGCACATGTATGTTGTTATAGCTGGCAAGGGGCCTAAACTGCATAAGTGAGCAAACACTAACACTACAGCAACCAATACAGATCTAATGGTGATACGATATTATAAATGCTCGACTCACAAAATATATGAGCTTAGATTATGTGTTGGAACTATGCAACACGGTCTTATAATCAATTGTAGCACTTACATAGTATAGTCAGCTTTGGTACATGTAAAGCACTTTAAAGCTGTAGTTAGTGTAAAAACAAAGACTAACGTTCATTTGACTACGAAACATTGTCTAAACTACTGGTATCAGTGTAACTGTAGATGTTAAAGTCGTTTAGTGCCTTAGATTGACACACTCCCGCTCAATGTTAACCATACAACAGTGTATACAAATGTATGCTGTGATAGCTTGCAATGGGCTTAAACTGCACAGGTGAGCAAACACTTACAATACAGCAACAAATACAGATCTAATGGTCATACAATATTATAAACGCTTGATTGACATCTAAGATGTGTCTATATTTTGTGTTGGAACTATGTAACACGTTATTATAGTCAAATGTAGCACTTACATAGTATAGTCAGTTTCGGTACATGTAAAGCACTTTAAAGCTGTAGTTAGTGTAAAAACAAATACTAACGCTGATTTGACTACGAAACATTGTCTAAACTACCGGTATCAGTGTAAATGTAGATGCTAAAGTCGTTTAGTGCCTTAGATTGACACACTTCCACTCAATGTCAAACATAAAACAGTATATGCACATGTATGTTGTTATAGCTTGCAATGGGCGTAAACTGCATAAGTGAGCAAACACTGACAATACAGCAACCAATACAGATCTAATGGTGATACGATATCTTAAATACTCCATTGACAGCAAAGATGTGTTTAGATTATGGTTTTGAACTATGCAACACGTTATTATAGTCAAATGTAGCACTTACATAGTATAGTCGGCTTTGGTACATATAAAGCACTTCACAGCTGTATTTAGTGAAAAACAAAGACTTACGAACATGTCACTACGAAACATTGTCTAAACTACTGGTATCAGTGTAACTGTAGATGTTAAAGTCGTTTAGTGCCTTAGATTGACACACTTCCACTCAATGTCAAACATACAACAGTATATGCACATGTATGTTGTTATAGCTTGCAATGGGCCTAAACTGCATAAGTGAGCAAACACTGACAATACAGCAACCAATACAGATCTAATGGTGATACGATATTATAAATGCTCGATTGACAGCAAAGATGTGTTGAGATTATGGTTGTGAACTATGCAACACGTTATTATAGTCAAATGTAGCACTTACATAGTATAGTCAGGTTTGGTACATGTAAAGCACTTTAAAGCTGTAGTTAGTGTAAAAACAAAGACTAACGCTCATTTGACTACGAAACATTGTCTAAACTACTGGTATCAGTATAACTGTAGATGTTAAAGTCGTTTAGTGCCTTAGATTGACTCACTTCCACTCAATGTCAAACATACAACAGTATATGCACATGTATGTTGTTATAGCTTGCAATGGGCCTAAACTGCATAAGTGAGCAAACACTGACAATACAGCAACAAATACAGATCTAATGGTGATACAATATTATAACTGTTCGACGCACACCATACATGAGCTTAGATTATGTGTTGGAAGTATGCAACGCGTTCTTATAGTCAAATGTAGCACTTACATAGTATAGTCAGCTTTGGTACATGTAAAGCACGTTAAAGCTCTATATAGTGTAAAAACAAAGACTAACGCTCATTTGACTACGAAACAGTGTCTAAACTACTGGTATCAGTGTAACTATAGATGTGAAAGTCGTTTGGTGCCTTAGATTGACAAACTTCCACTCAATGTCAAACATACAACAGTATATGCACGTGTATGTTGTTATAGCGTGCAATGGGCCTAAACTGCACAGGTGAGCAAACACTGACAATACAGCAACCAATACAGATCTAATGGTGATACGATATTATAAAGTCTCGTCTCACATCATACATGAGCGTAGATTATGTGTTGGACCTATGCAACTTGTTCTTATAGTCAATTGTAGCACTTACATAGTATAGTCAGCTTTGGTACATGTAAAGCACGGTAAAGCTCTATTTATTGTAAAAACAAAGACTAACGCTCATTTGACTACGAAACATTGTGTAAACTAGTAGTATCAGTGTAACTGTAGATGTTAAAGTCGTTTAGTGCCTTAGATTGACACACTTCCACTCAATGTCAAACATACAACAGTATATGCACGTGTATGTTGTTATAGCTTGCAATGGGCCTAAACTGCATAAGTGTGCTAATACTGACAATACAGCAACAAATACAGATCTAATGGTGATACAATATTATAAATGATCTATTCACAGCAAAGATGTGTTTAGATTATTGTTTGGAACATTGCAAGGCGTTCTTATTGTGAAATGTCGCACTTACATAGTATAGTCAGCTTTGGTTCATGTAAATTACTGTAAAGCTCTATTTAGAGTAAAAGCAAAGACTAACGCTCATTTGACTACGAAACATTGTCTAAACTACTGGTATCAGTGTAAATGTAGATGTTAAGTCGTTTAGTGCATTAGATTGATACACTTCAACTCAATGTCAAACATACAACAGTATATGCACATGTATGTTTTTATAGCTGGCAAGGGGCCTAAACTGCATAAGTGAGCAAACACTAACACTACAGCAACCAATACAGATCTAATGGTGATACGATATTATAAATGCTCGACTCACAAAATATATGAGCTTAGATTATGTGTTGGAACTATGCAACACGGTCTTATAATCAATTGTAGCACTTACATAGTATAGTCAGCTTTGGTACATGTAAAGCACTTTAAAGCTGTAGTTAGTGTAAAAACAAAGACTAACGTTCATTTGACTACGAAACATTGTCTAAACTACTGGTATCAGTGTAACTGTAGATGTTAAAGTCGTTTAGTGCCTTAGATTGACACACTTCCGCTCAATGTTAACCATACAACAGTGTATACAAATGTATGCTGTGATAGCTTGCAATGGGCTTAAACTGCACAGGTGAGCAAACACTTACAATACAGCAACAAATACAGATCTAATGGTCATACAATATTATAAACGCTTGATTGACATCTAAGATGTGTCTATATTTTGTGTTGGAACTATGTAACACGTTATTATAGTCAAATGTAGCACTTACATAGTATAGTCAGTTTCGGTACATGTAAAGCACTTTAAAGCTGTAGTTAGTGTAAAAACAAATACTAACGCTGATTTGACTACGAAACATTGTCTAAACTACCGGTATCAGTGTAAATGTAGATGCTAAAGTCGTTTAGTGCCTTAGATTGACACACTTCCACTCAATGTCAAACATAAAACAGTATATGCACATGTATGTTGTTATAGCTTGCAATGGGCGTAAACTGCATAAGTGAGCAAACACTGACAATACAGCAACCAATACAGATCTAATGGTGATACGATATCTTAAATACTCCATTGACAGCAAAGATGTGTTTAGATTATGGTTTTGAACTATGCAACACGTTATTATAGTCAAATGTAGCACTTACATAGTATAGTCGGCTTTGGTACATATAAAGCACTTCACAGCTGTATTTAGTGAAAAACAAAGACTTACGAACATGTCACTACGAAACATTGTCTAAACTACTGGTATCAGTGTAACTGTAGATGTTAAAGTCGTTTAGTGCCTTAGATTGACACACTTCCACTCAATGTCAAACATACAACAGTATATGCACATGTATGTTGTTATAGCTTGCAATGGGCCTAAACTGCATAAGTGAGCAAACACTGACAATACAGCAACCAATACAGATCTAATGGTGATACGATATTATAAATGCTCGATTGACAGCAAAGATGTGTTGAGATTATGGTTGTGAACTATGCAACACGTTATTATAGTCAAATGTAGCACTTACATAGTATAGTCAGGTTTGGTACATGTAAAGCACTTTAAAGCTGTAGTTAGTGTAAAAACAAAGACTAACGCTCATTTGACTACGAAACATTGTCTAAACTACTGGTATCAGTATAACTGTAGATGTTAAAGTCGTTTAGTGCCTTAGATTGACTCACTTCCACTCAATGTCAAACATACAACAGTATATGCACATGTATGTTGTTATAGCTTGCAATGGGCCTAAACTGCATAAGTGAGCAAACACTGACAATACAGCAACAAATACAGATCTAATGGTGATACAATATTATAACTGTTCGACGCACACCATACATGAGCTTAGATTATGTGTTGGAAGTATGCAACGCGTTCTTATAGTCAAATGTAGCACTTACATAGTATAGTCAGCTTTGGTACATGTAAAGCACGTTAAAGCTCTATATAGTGTAAAAACAAAGACTAACGCTCATTTGACTACGAAACAGTGTCTAAACTACTGGTATCAGTGTAACTATAGATGTGAAAGTCGTTTGGTGCCTTAGATTGACAAACTTCCACTCAATGTCAAACATACAACAGTATATGCACGTGTATGTTGTTATAGCGTGCAATGGGCCTAAACTGCACAGGTGAGCAAACACTGACAATACAGCAACCAATACAGATCTAATGGTGATACGATATTATAAAGTCTCGTCTCACATCATACATGAGCGTAGATTATGTGTTGGACCTATGCAACTTGTTCTTATAGTCAATTGTAGCACTTACATAGTATAGTCAGCTTTGGTACATGTAAAGCACGGTAAAGCTCTATTTATTGTAAAAACAAAGACTAACGCTCATTTGACTACGAAACATTGTGTAAACTAGTAGTATCAGTGTAACTGTAGATGTTAAAGTCGTTTAGTGCCTTAGATTGACACACTTCCACTCAATGTCAAACATACAACAGAATATGCAAATGTATGGTGTGATAGCTTGCAATGGGCCTAAACTGCATACGTGTGCTAATACTGACAATACAGCAACCACTACAGATCTAATGTTGATACGATATTATAAACGCTTGATTGACATCAAAGATGTGTCTATATTTTGTGTTGGAACTATGTAACACGTTATTATAGTCAAATGTAGCACTTACATAGTAAAGTCAGTTTCGGTACATGTAAAGCACTTTAAAGCTGTAGTTAGTGTAAAAACAAATACTAACGCTGATTTGACTACGAAACATTGTCTAAACTACCGGTATCAGTGTAAATGTAGATGCTAAAGTCGTTTAGTGCCTTAGATTGACACACTTCCACTCAATGTCAAACATAAAACAGTATATGCACATGTATGTTGTTATAGCTTGCAATGGGCGTAAACTGCATAAGTGAGCAAACACTGACAATACAGCAACCAATACAGATCTAATGGTGATACGATATCTTAAATACTCCATTGACAGCAAAGATGTGTTTAGATTATGGTTTTGAACTATGAAACACGTTATTGTAGTCAAATGTAGCACTTACATAGTATAGTTGGCTTTGGTACATATAAAGCACTTCACAGCTGTATTTAGTGAAAAACGAAGACTTACGAACATGTCACTACGAAACATTGTCTAAACTACTGGTATCAGTGTAACTGTAGATGTTAAAGTCGTTTAGTGCCTTAGATTGACACACTTCCACTCAATGTCAAACATACAACAGTATATGCACATGTATGTTGTTATAGCTTGCAATGGGCCTAAACTGCATAAGTGAGCAAACACTGACAATACAGCAACCAATACAGATCTAATGGTGATACGATATTATAAATGCTCGATTGACAGCAAAGATGTGTTGAGATTATGGTTGTGAACTATGCAACACGTTATTATAGTCAAATGTAGCACTTACATAGTATAGTCAGGTTTGGTACATGTAAAGCACTTTAAAGCTGTAGTTAGTGTAAAAACAAAGACTAACGCTCATTTGACTACGAAACATTGTCTAAACTACTGGTATCAGTATAACTGTAGATGTTAAAGTCGTTTAGTGCCTTAGATTGACACACTTCCACTCAATGTCAAACATACAACAGTATATGCACATGTATGTTGTTATAGCTTGCAATGGGCCTAAACTGCATAAGTGAGCAAACACTGACAATACAGCAACCAATACAGATCTAATAGTGATACGATATTATAAATGCTCGATTAAACAGCAAAGAATTGTTTAAATTATGGTTTTGAACTATGCAACACGTTATTATAGTCAAATGTTGCACTTACATAGTATAGTTAGTTTTGGTACATGTAAAGCACTTTAAAGCTGTAGTTAGTGTAAAAACAAAGACTAACGCTCATTTGACTACGAAACATTGTCTAAACTACTGGTATCAGTATAACTGTAGATGTTAAAGTCGTTTAGTGCCTTAGATTGACACACTTCCACTCAATGTCAAACATACAACAGTATATGCACATGTATGTTGTTATAGCTTGCAATGGGCCTAAACTGCATAAGTGAGCAAACACTGACAATACAGCAACCAATACAGATCTAATAGTGATACGATATTATAAATGCTCGATTAAACAGCAAAGAAGTGTTTAAATTATGGTTTTGAACTATGCAACACGTTATTATAGTCAAATGTAGCACTTACATAGTATAGTCAGATTTGGTACATGTAAAGCGCTTTAAAGCTAAAGTTAGTGTAAAAACAAAGACTAACGCTCATTTGACTACGAAACATTGTCTAAACTACTGGTATCAGTATAACTGTAGATGTTAAAGTCGTTTAGTGCCTTAGATTGACACACTTCCACTCAATGTCAAACATACAACAGTATATGCACATGTATGTTGTTATAGCTTGCAATGGGCCTAAACTGCATAAGTGAGCAAACACTGACAATACAGCAACCAATACAGATCTAATAGTGATACGATGTTATAAATGCTCGATTAAACAGCAAAGAATTGTTTAAATTATGGTTTTGAACTATGCAACACGTTATTATAGTCAAATGTAGCACTTACATAGTATAGTCAGATTTGGTACATGTTAAGCACTTTAAAGCTGTAGTTAGTGTAAAAACAAAGACTAACGCTCATTTGACTACGAAACATTGTCTAAACTACTGGTATCAGTGTAACTGTAGATGTTAAAGTCGTTTAGTGCCTTAGATTGACACACTTCCACTCAATGTCAAACATACAACAGTATATGCACTTGTATGTTGTTATAGCTTGCAATGGGCCTAAACTGCATAAGTGAGCAAACACTGACAATACAGCAACCAATACAGATCTAATAGTGATACGATATTATAAATGCTCGATTAAACAGCAAAGAAGTGTTTAGATTATGGTTTTGAACTATGCAACACGTTATTATAGTCAAATGTAGCACTTACATAGTAGAGTCAGTTTTGGTAGATGTAAAGGACTTTAAAGCTGTATTTAGTGTAAGAACAAAGACTAACGCTCATTTGACTACGAAACATTGTCTAAACTACTGGTATCAGTGTAACTGTAGATGTTAAAGTGGTTTAGTGCCTTAGATTGACACACTTCCACTCAATGTCAAACATACAACAGTATATGCACATGTATGTTGTTATAGCTTGCAATGGGCCTAAACGGCATAAGTGAGCAAACATTGACAATACAGCAACCAATACAGATCTAATAGTGATACGATATTATAAATGCTCGATTAAACAGCAAAGAAGTATTTAGATTATGGTTTTGAACTATGCAACACGTTATTATAGTCAAATGTAGCACTTACATAGTATAGTTAGTTTTGGAACATGTAAAGCACTTTAAAGCTGTAGTTAGTGTAAAAACAAAGACTAACGCTCATTTGACTACGAAACATTGTCTAAACTACTGGTATCAGTGTAACTGTAGATGTTAAAGTCGTTTAGTGCCTTAGATTGACACACTTCCACTCAATGTCAAACATACAACAGTATATGCACATGTATGTTGTTATAGCTTGCAATGGGCCTAAACTGCATAAGTGAGCAAACACTGACAATACAGCAACCAATACAGATCTAATAGTGATACGATATTATAAATGCTCGATTAAACAGCAAAGAATTGTTTAAATTATGGTTTTGAACTATGCAACACGTTATTATAGTCAAATGTTGCACTTACATAGTATAGTTAGTTTTGGTACATGTAAAGCACTTTAAAGCTGTAGTTAGTGTAAAAACAAAGACTAACGCTCATTTGACTACGAAACATTGTCTAAACTACTGGTATCAGTATAACTGTAGATGTTAAAGTCGTTTAGTGCCTTAGATTGACACACTTCCACTCAATGTCAAACATACAACAGTATATGCACATGTATGTTGTTATAGCTTGCAATGGGCCTAAACTGCATAAGTGAGCAAACACTGACAATACAGCAACCAATACAGATCTAATAGTGATACGATATTCTAAATGCTCGATTAAACAGCAAAGAAGTGTTTAAATTATGGTTTTGAACTATGCAACACGTTATTATAGTCAAATGTAGCACTTACATAGTATAGTCAGATTTGGTACATGTAAAGCGCTTTAAAGCTAAAGTTAGTGTAAAAACAAAGACTAACGCTCATTTGACTACGAAACATTGTCTAAACTACTGGTATCAGTGTAACTGTAGATGTTAAAGTCGTTTAGTGCCTTATATTGACACACATCCACTCAATGTCAAACATACAACAGTATATGCACATGTATGTTGTTATAGCTTGCAATGGGCCTAAACTGCATAAGTGAGCAAACACTGACAATACAGCAACAAATACAGATCTACTGAAGATACGATATTAAAACTATTTCATTGACAGCAAAGATGTGTTTAGATTATGGTTTTGAAGTATGCAACACGTTATTATAGTCAAATGTAGCACTTACATAGTATAGTCAGTTTTGGTACATGTAAAGCACTTTAAAGCTGTAGTTAGTGTAAAAACAAAGACTAACGCTCATTTGACTACGAAACATTGTCTAAACTACTGGTATCAGTGTAACTGTAGATGTTAAAGTCGTTTAGTGCCTTAGATTGACACACTTCCACTCAATGTCAAACATAAAACAGTATATGCACATGTATGTTGTTATAGCTTGCAATGGGCCTAAACTGCATAAGTGAGCAAACATTGACAATACAGCAACCAATACAGATCTAATAGTGATACGATATTATAAATGCTCGATTAAACAGCAAAGAAGTATTTAGATTATGGTTTTGAACTATGCAACACGTTATTATAGTCAAATGTAGCACTTACATAGTCTAGTCAGTTTTGGTACATGTAAAGCACTTTAAAGCTGTAGTTAGTGTAAAAACAAAGATTAACGCTCATTTGACTACGAAACATTGTCTAAACTACTGGTATCAGTATAACTGTAGATGTTAAAGTCGTTTAGTGCCTTAGATTGACACACTTCCACTCAATGTCAAACATACAACAGTATATGCACATGTATGTTGTTATAGCTTGCAATGGGCCTAAACTGCATAAGTGAGCAAACACTGACAATACAGCAACCAATACAGATCTAATAGTGATACGATATTATAAATGCTCGATTAAACAGCAAAGAATTGTGTAAATTATGGTTTTGAACTATGCAACACGTTATTATAGTCAAATGTTGCACTTACATAGTATAGTTAGTTTTGGTACATGTAAAGCACTTTAAAGCTGTAGTTAGTGTAAAAACAAAGACTAACGCTCATTTGACTACGAAACATTGTCTAAACTACTGGTATCAGTATGACTGTAGATGTTAAAGTCGTTTAGTGCCTTAGATTGACACACTTCCACTCAATGTCAAACATACAACAGTATATGCACATGTATGTTGTTATAGCTTGCAATGGGCCTAAACTGCATAAGTGAGCAACCACTGACAATACAGCAACCAATACAGATCTAATAGTGATACGATATTATAAATGCTCGATTAAACAGCAAAGATGTGTTTAAATTATGGTTTTGAACTATGCAACACGTTATTATAGTCAAATGTAGCACTTACATAGTATAGTCAGATTTGGTACATGTAAAGCGCTTTAAAGCTAAAGTTAGTGTAAAAACAAAGACTAACGCTCATTTGACTACGAAACATTGTCTAAACTACTGGTATCAGTGTAACTGTAGATGTTAAAGTCGTTTAGTGCCTTATATTGACACACATCCACTCAATGTCAAACATACAACAGTATATGCACATGTATGTTGTTATAGCTTGCAATGGGCCTAAACTGCATAAGTGAGCAAACACTGACAATACAGCAACCAATACAAATCTGATGGTGATGCGATATTATAAATATTCCATTGACAGCAAAGATGTGTTTAGATTATGGTTTTGAACTATGCAACACGTTATTATAGTCAAATGTAGCACTTACATAGTATAGTCAGTTTTGGTACATGTAAAGCACTTTAAAGCTGTAGTTAGTATAAAAACAAAGACTAACGCTCATTTGACTACGAAACATTGTCTAAACTACTGGTATCAGTGTAACTGTAGATGTTAAAGTCGTTTAGTGATTTGATTGACACACTTCCACTCAATGTCAAACATACAACAGTATATGCACATGTATGTTGTAATAGCTTGCAATTGGCCTAAACTGCATAAGTGAGCAAACACTGACAATACAGCAACCAATACAGATCTACTGAAGATACGATATTAAAACTATTTCATTGACAGCAAAGATGTGTTTAGATTATGGTTTTGAAGTATGCAACACGTTATTATAGTCAAATGTAGCACTTACATAGTATAGTCAGTTTTGGTACATGTAAAGCACTTTAAAGCTGTAGTTAGTGTAAAAACAAAGACTAACGCTCATTTGACTACGAAACATTGTCTAAACTACTGGTATCAGTGTAACTGTAGATGTTAAAGTCGTTTAGTGCCTTAGATTGACACACTTCCACTCAATGTCAAACATAAAACAGTATATGCACATGTATGTTGTTATAGCTTGCAATGGGCCTAAACTGCATTAGTGAGCAATCACTGACAATACAGCAACCAATACAGATCTAATGGTGATACGATATCTTAAATACTCCATTGAAAGCAAAGATGTGTTTAGATTATGGTTTTGAACTATGCAACACGTTATTATAGTCAAATGTAGCACTTACATAGTATAGTCAGGTTTGGTACATGTAAAGCACTTTAAAGCTGTAGTTAGTGTAAAAACAAAGACTAACGCTCATTTGACTACGAAACATTGTCTAAACTACTGGTATCAGTGTAACTGTAGATGTTAAAGTCGTTTAGTGCCTTAGATTGACACACTTCCACTCAATTTCAAACATACAAGAGTATATGCACATGTATGTTGTTATAGCTTGCAATGGGCCTAAACTGCATAAGTGAGCAAACACTGACAATACAGCAACCAATACAGATCTAATAGTGATACGATATTATAAATGCTCGATTAAACAGCAAAGAATTGTTTAAATTATGGTTTTGAACTGTGCAACACGTTATTATAGTCAAATGTAGCACTTACATAGTATAGTCAGATTTGGTACATGTAAAGCGCTTTAAAGCTAAAGTTAGTGTAAAAACAAAGACTAAAGCTCATTTGACTACGAAACATTGTCTAAACTACTGGTATCAGTGTAACTGTAGATGTTAAAGTCGTTTAGTGCCTTATATTGACACACATCCACTCAATGTCAAACATACAACAGTATATGCACATGTATGTTGTAATAGCTTGCAATTGGCCTAAACTGCATAAGTGAGCAAACACTGACAATACAGCAACCAATACAGATCTACTGAAGATACGATATTAAAACTACTTCATTGACAGCAAAGATGTGTTTAGATTATGGTTTTGAACTATGCAATACGTTATTATAGTCAAATGTAGCACTTTCATAGTATAGTCAGTTTTGGTACATGTAAACCACTTTAAAGCCGTAGTTAGTGTAAAAACAAAGACTAACGCTCATTTGACTACGAAACATTGTCTAAACTACTGGTATCAGTGTAACTGTAGATGTTAAAGTCGTTTAGTGCCTTAGATTGACACACTTCCCATCAATGTCAAACATACAACAGTATATGCACATGTATGTTGTTATAGCTTGCAATGGGCCTAAACTGCATAAGTGAGCAAACACTGACAATACAGCAACCAATACAGATCTAATGGTGATACGATATCTTAAATACTCCATTGACAGCAAAGATGTGTTTAGATTATGGTTTTGAACTATGCAACACGTTATTATAGTCAAATGTAGCACTTACATAGTATAGTCAGTTTTGGTAGATGTATAACACTTTAAAGCTGTATTTAGTGTAAAAACAAAGACTAACGCTCATTTGACTACGAAACATTGTCTAAACTACTGGTATCAGTGTAACTGTAGATGTTAAAGTCGTTTAGTGCCATAGATTGACACACTTCCACTCAATTTCAAACATACAACAGTATATGCACATGTATGTTGTTATAGCTTGCAATGGGCCTAAACTGCATAAGTGAGCAAACACTGACAATACAGCAACCAATACAGATCTAATAGTGATACGATATTATAAATGCTCGATTAAACAGCAAAGAAGTATTTAGATTATGGTTTTGAACTATGCAACACGTTATTATAGTCAAATGTAGCACTTACATAGTATAGTCAGTTTTGGTACATGTAAAGCACTTTAAAGCTGTAGTTAGTGTAAAAACAAAGACTAACGCTCATTTGACTACGAAACATTGTCTAAACTACTGGTATCAGTGTAACTGTAGATGTTAAAGTCGTTTAGTGCCTTAGATTGACACACTTCCACTCAATGTCAAACATACAACAGTATATGCACATGTATGTTGTTATAGCTTGCAATGGGCCTAAACTGCATAAGTGAGCAAACACTGACAATACAGCAACCAATACAGATCTAATGGTGATACGATATCTTAAATACTCCATTGACAGCAAAGATGTGTTTAGATTATGGTTTTGAAATATGCAACACGTTATTATAGTCAAATGTAGCACTTACATAGTATAGTCAGTTTTGGTAGATGTAAAACACTTTAAAGCTGTATTTAGTGTAAAAACAAAGACTAACGCTCATTTGACTACGAAACATTGTCTAAACTACTGGTATCAGTGTAACTGTAGATGTTAAAGTCGTTTAGTGCCTTAGATTGACACACTTCCACTCAATTTCAAACATACAACAGTATATGCACATGTATGTTGTTATAGCTTGCAATGGGCCTAAACTGCATAAGTGAGCAAACACTGACAATACAGCAACCAATACAGATCTAATAGTGATACGATATTATAAATGCTCGATTAAACAGCAAAGAAGTATTTAGATTATGGTTTTGAACTATGCAACACGTTATTATAGTCAAATGTAGCACTTACATAGTATAGTCAGTTTTGGTACATGTAAAGCACTTTAAAGCTGTAGTTAGTGTAAAAACAAAGACTAACGCTCATTTGACTACGAAACATTGTCTAAACTACTGGTATCAGTGTAACTGTAGATGTTAAAGTCGTTTAGTGCCTTAGATTGACACACTTCCACTCAATGTCAAACATACAACAGTATATGCACATGTATGTTGTTATAGCTTGCAATGGGCCTAAACTGCATAAGTGAGCAAACACTGACAATACAGCAACCAATACAGATCTAATGGTGATACGATATTATAAATACTCCATTGACAGCAAGGATGTGTTTAGATTATGGTTTTGAACTATGCAACACGTTATTATAGTCAAATGTAGCACTTACTTAGTAGAGTCAGTTTTGGTAGATGTAAAACACTTTAAAGCTGTATTTAGTGTAAAAACAAAGACTAACGCTCATTTGACTACGAAACATTGTCTAAACTACTGGTATCAGTGTAACTGTAGATGTTAAAGTCGTTTAGTGCCTTAGATTGACACACTTCCACTCAATTTCAAACATACAACAGTATATGCACATGTATGTTGTTATAGCTTGCAATGGGCCTAAACTGCATAAGTGAGCAAACACTGACAATACAGCAACCAATACAGATCTAATGGTGATACGATATTATAAATACTCCATTGACAGCAAAGATGTGTTTAGATTATGGTTTTGAACTATGCAACACGTTATTATAGTCAAATGTAGCACTTACATAGTATAGTCAGTTTTGGTACATGTAAAGCTCTTTAAAGCTGTAGTTAGTGTAAAAACAAAGACTAACGCTCATTTGACTACGAAACATTGTCTAAACTACTGGTATCAGTGTAACTGTAGATGTTAAAGTGGTTTAGTGCCTTAGATTGACACACTTCCACTCAATGTCAAACATACAACAGTATATGCACATGTATGTTGTTATAGCTTGCAATGGGCCTAAACTGCATAAGTGAGCAAACACTGACAATACAGCAACCAATACAGATCTAATAGTGATACGATATTATAAATGCTCGATTAAACAGCAAAGAAGTATTTAGATTATGGTTTTGAACTATGCAACACGTTATTATAGTCAAATGTAGCACTTACATAGTATAGTCAGTTTTGGTACATGTAAAGCACTTTAAAGCTGTAGTTAGTGTAAAAACAAAGACTAACGCTCATTTGACTACGAAACATTGTCTAAACTACTGGTATCAGTGTAACTGTATATGTTAAAGTCGTTTAGTGCCTTAGATTGACACACTTCCACTCAATGTCAAACATACAACAGTATATGCACATGTATGTTGTTATAGCTTGCAATGGGCCTAAACTGCATAAGTGACCAAACACTGACAATACAGCAACCAATACAGATCTAAGAGTGATACGATATTATAAATGCTCGATTAAACAGCAAAGAAGTATTTAAATTATGGTTTTGAACTATGCAACACGTTATTATAGTCAAATGTAGCACTTACATAGTATAGTCAGTTTTGGTACATGTAAAGTACTTTAAAGCTGTAGTTAGTGTAAAAACAAAGACTAACGCTCATTTGACTACGAAACATTGTCTAAACTACTGGTATCAGTGTAACTGTATATGTTAAAGTCGTTTAGTGCCTTAGATTGACACACTTCCACTCAATGTCAAACATACAACAGTATATGCACATGTATGTTGTTATAGCTTGCAATGGGCCTAAACTGCATAAGTGAGCAAACACTGACAATACAGCAACCAATACAGATCTAAGAGTGATACGATATTATAAATGCTCGATTAAACAGCAAAGATGTGTTTAGATTATGGTTTTGAACTATGCAACACGTTATTATAGTCAAATGTAGCACTTACATAGTAGAGTCAGTTTTGGTAGATGTAAAGGACTTTAAAGCTGTATTTAGTGTAAAAACAAAGACTAACGCTCATTTGACTACGAAACATTGTCTAAACTACTGGTATCAGTGTAACTGTAGATGTTAAAGTCGTTTAGTGCCTTAGATTGACACACTTCCACTCAATGTCAAACATACAACAGTATATGCACATGTATGTTGTTATAGCTTGCAATGGGCCTAAACTGCATAAGTGAGCAAACACTGACAATACAGCAACCAATACAGATCTAATGCTGATACGATATCTTAAATACTCCATTGACAGCAAAGATGTGTTTAGATTATGGTTTTGAACTATGCAACACGTTATTATAGTCAAATGTAGCACTTACATAGTATAGTCAGTTTTGGTAGATGTAAAACACTTTAAAGCTGTATTTAGTGTAAAAACAAAGACTAACGCTCATTTGACTACGAAACATTGTCTAAACTACTGGTATTAGTGTAACTGTAGATGTTAAAGTCGTTTAGTGCCTTAGATTGACACACTTCCACTCAATTTCAAACATACAACAGTATATGCACATGTATGTTGTTATAGCTTGCAATGGGCTTACACTGCATAAGTGAGCAAACACTGACAATACAGCAACCAATACAGATCTAATGGTGATACGATATTATAAATACTCCATTGACAGCAAAGATGTGTTTAGATTATGGTTTTGAACTATGCAACACGTTATTATAGTCAAATGTAGCACTTACATAGTATAGTCAGTTTTGGTACATGTAAAGCTCTTTAAAGCTGTAGTTAGTGTAAAAACAAAGACTAAAGCTCATTTGACTACGAAACATTGTCTAAACTACTGGTATCAGTGTAACTGTAGATGTTAAAGTGGTTTAGTGCCTTAGATTGACACACTTCCACTCAATGTCAAACATACAACAGTATATGCACATGTATGTTGTTATAGCTTGCAATGGGCCTAAACTGCATAAGTGAGCAAACATTGACAATACAGCAACCAATACAGATCTAATAGTGATACGATATTATAAATGCTCGATTAAACAGGAAAGAAGTATTTAGATTATGGTTTTGAACTATGCAACACATTATTATAGTCAAATGTAGCACTTACATAGTATAGTCAGTTTTGGTACATGTAAAGCACTTTAAAGCTGTAGTTAGTGTAAAAACAAAGACTAACGCTCATTTGACTACGAAACATTGTCTAAACTACTGGTATCAGTGTAACTGTATATGTTAAAGTCGTTTAGTGCCTTAGATTGACACACTTCCCATCAATGTCAAACATACAACAGTATATGCACATGTATGTTGTTATAGCTTGCAATGGGCCTAAACTGCATAAGTGAGCAAACACTGACAATACAGCAACCAATACAGATCTAAGAGTGATACGATATTATAAATGCTCGATTAAACAGCAAAGATGTGTTTAGATTATGGGTTTGAACTATGTAACATGTTCTTATAGTCAAATGTAGCAATTACATAGTATAGTTAGTTTTGGTACATGTAAAACACTTTAAAGCTGTAGGTAGTGTAAAAACAAAGACTAACGCTCATTTGACTACGAAACATTGTCTAAACTACTGGTACCAGTGTAACTGTAGATGTTAAAGTCGTTTAGTGCCGTAGATTGACACACTTCCACTCAATGTCAAACATTCAACCGTATATGCACATCTATGTTGTTATAGCTTGCAATGGGCCTAAACGGCATAAGTGAGCAAACACTGACAATACAGCAACCAATACAGATCTAATAGTGATACGATATTATAAATGCTCGATTAAACAGCAAAGACGTGTTTAGATTATGGTTTTAAACTATGCAACACGTTATTATAGTCAAATGTAGCACTTACATAGTATAGTCAGTTTTGGTACGTGTAAAGCACTTTAAAGCTGTAGTTAGTGTAAAAACAAAGACTAACGCTCATTTGACTACGAAACATTGTCTAAACTACTGGTATCAGTGTAACTGTATATGTTAAAGTCGTTTAGTGCCTTAGATTGACACACTTCCCATCAATGTCAAACATACAACAGTATATGCACATGTATGTTGTTATAGCTTGCAATGGGCCTAAACTGCATAAGTGAGCAAACACTGACAATACAGCAACCAATACAGATCTAAGAGTGATACGATATTATAAATGCTCGATTAAACAGCAAAGATGTGTTTAGATTATGGTTTTGAACTATGCAACACGTTATTATAGTCAAATGTAGCACTTACATAGTATAGTCAGTTTTGGTAGATGTAAAACACTTTAAAGCAGTATTTAGTGTAAAAACAAAGACTAACGCTCATTTGACTACGAAACATTGTCTAAACTACTGGTATCAGTGTAACTGTAGATGTTAAAGTCGTTTAGTGCCTTAGATTGACACACTTCCACTCAATTTCAAACATGCAACAGTATATGCACATGTATGTTGTTATAGCTTGCAATGGGCCTAAACTGCATAAGTGAGCAAACATTGACAATACAGCAACCAATACAGATCTAATGGTGATACGATATTATAAATACTCCATTGACAGCAAAGATGTGTTTAGATTATGGTTTTGAACTATGCAACACGTTATTATAGTCAAATGTAGCACTTACATAGTAGAGTCAGTTTTTGTAGATGTAAAACACTGTAAAGCTGTATTTAGTGTAAAAACAAAGACTAACGCTCATTTGACTACGAAACATTGTCTAAACTACTGGTATCAGTGTAACTGTAGATGTTAAAGTCGTTTAGTGCCTTAGATTGACACACTTCCACTCAATTTCAAACATACAACAGTATATGCACATGTATGTTGTTATAGCTTGCAATGGGCCTAAACTGCATAAGTGAGCAAACACTGACAATACAGCAACCAATACAGATCTAATAGTGATACGATATTATAAATGCTCCATTGACAGCAAAGATGTGTTTAGATTATGGTTTTGAACTATGCAACACGTTATTATAGTCAAATGTAGCACTTACATAGTATAGTCAGTTTTGGTAGATGTAAAACACTTTAAAGCTGTATTTAGTGTAAAAACAAAGACTAACGCTCATTTGACTACGAAACATTGTCTAAACTACTGGTATCAGTGTACCTGTAGATGTTAAAGTCGTTTAGTGCCTTAGATTGACACACTTCCACTCAATTTCAAACATACAACAGTATATGCACATGTATGTTGTTATAGCTTGCAATGGGCTTAAACTGCATAAGTGAGCAAACACTGACAATACAGCAACCAATACAGATCTAATGGTGATACGATATTATAAATACTCCATTGACAGCAAAGATGTGTTTAGATTATGGTTTTGAACTATGCAACACGTTATTATAGTCAAATGTAGCACTTACATAGTATAGTCAGTTTTGGTACATGTAAAGCTCTTTAAAGCTGTAGTTAGTGTAAAAACAAAGACTAAAGCTCAGTTGACTACGAAACATTGTCTAAACTACTGGTATCAGTGTAACTGTAGATGTTAAAGTGGTTTAGTGCCTTAGATTGACACACTTCCACTCAATGTCAAACATACAACAGTATATGCACATGTATGTTGTTATAGCTTGCAATGGGCCTAAACTGCATAAGTGAGCAAACATTGACAATACAGCAACCAATACAGATCTAATAGTGATACGATATTATAAATGCTCGATTAAACAGCAAGGAAGTATTTAGATTATGGTTTTGAACTATGCAACACATTATTATAGTCAAATGTAGCACTTACATAGTATAGTCAGTTTTGGTACATGTAAAGCACTTTAAAGCTGTAGTTAGTGTAAACACAAAGACTAACGCTCATTTGACTACGAAACATTGTCTAAACTACTGGTATCAGTGTAACTGTATATGTTAAAGTCGTTTAGTGCCTTAGATTGACACACTTCCCATCAATGTCAAACATACAACAGTATATGCACATGTATGTTGTTATAGCTTGCAATGGGCCTAAACTGCATAAGTGAGCAAACACTGACAATACAGCAACCAATACAGATCTAAGAGTGATACGATATTATAAATGCTCGATTAAACAGCAAAGATGTGTTTAGATTATGGGTTTGAACTATGTAACATGTTCTTATAGTCAAATGTAGCAATTACATAGTATAGTTAGTTTTGGTACATGTTAAGCACTTTAAAGCCGTATTTAGTGTAAAAACAAAGACTAACGCTCATTTGACTACGAAACATTGTCTAACCTACTGGTATCAGTGTAACTGTAGATGTTAAAGTGGTTTAGTGCCTTAGATTGACACACTTCCACTCAATGTCAAACATACAACAGTATATGCACATGTATGTTGTTATAGCTAGCAATGGGCCTAAACTGCATAAGTGAGCAAACATTGACAATACAGCATCCAATACAGATCTAATAGTGATACGATATAATAAATGCTCGATTAAACAGCAAAGAAGTATTTAGATTATGGTTTTGAACTATGCAACACGTTATTATAGTCAAATGTAGCACTTACATAGTATAGTCGGTTTTGGTACATGTAAAGTACTTTAAAGCTGTAGGTAGTGTAAAAACAAAGACTAACTCTCATTTGACTACGAAACATTGTCTAAACTACTGGTATCAGTGTAACTGTAGATGTTAAAGTCGTTTAGTGCCGTAGATTGACACACTTCCACTCAATGTCAAACATTCAACCGTATATGCACATGTATGTTGTTATAGCTTGCAATGGGCCTAAACGGCATAAGTGACCAAACACTGACAATACAGCAACCAATACAGATCTAATAGTGATACGATATTATAAATGCTCGATTAAACAGCAAAGAAGTGTTTAGATTATGGTTTTGAACTATGCAACACGTTATTATAGTCAAATGTAGCACTTACATAGTATAGTCAGTTGTGGTACATGTAAAGCACTTTAAAGCTGTAGTTAGTGTAAAAACAAAAACTAACGCTCATTTGACTACGAAACATTGTCTAAACTACTGGTATCAGTGTAACTGTATATGTTAAAGTCGTTTAGTGCCTTAGATTGACACACTTCCCATCAATGTCAAACATACAACAGTATATGCACATGTATGTTGTTATAGCTTGCAATGGGCCTAAACTGCATAAGTGAGCAAACACTGACAATACAGCAACCCATACAGATCTAAGAGTGATACGATATTATAAATGCTCGATTAAACAGCAAAGATGTGTTTAGATTATGGGTTTGAACTATGTAACATGTTCTTATAGTCAAATGTAGCAATTACATAGTATAGTTAGTTTTGGTACATGTTAAGCACTGTAAAGCCGTATTTAGTGTAAAAACAAAGACTAACGCTCATTTGACTACGAAACATTGTCTAAACTACTGGTATCAGTGTAACTGTAGATGTTAAAGTGGTTTAGTGCCGTAGATTGACACACTTCCACTCAATGTCAAACATTCAACCGTATATGCACATGTATGTTGTTATAGCTTGCAATGGGCCTAAACGGCATAAGTGACCAAACACTGACAATACAGCAACCAATACAGATCTAATAGTGATACGATATTATAAATGCTCGATTAAACAGCAAAGAAGTGTTTAGATTATGGTTTTGAACTATGCAACACGTTATTATAGTCAAATGTAGCACTTACATAGTATAGTCAGTTGTGGTACATGTAAAGCACTTTAAAGCTGTAGTTAGTGTAAAAACAAAAACTAACGCTCATTTGACTACGAAACATTGTCTAAACTACTGGTATCAGTGTAACTGTATATGTTAAAGTCGTTTAGTGCCTTAGATTGACACACTTCCCATCAATGTCAAACATACAACAGTATATGCACATGTATGTTGTTATAGCTTGCAATGGGCCTAAACTGCATAAGTGAGCAAACACTGACAATACAGCAACCCATACAGATCTAAGAGTGATACGATATTATAAATGCTCGATTAAACAGCAAAGATGTGTTTAGATTATGGGTTTGAACTATGTAACATGTTCTTATAGTCAAATGTAGCAATTACATAGTATAGTTAGTTTTGGTACATGTTAAGCACTTTAAAGCCGTATTTAGTGTAAAAACAAAGACTAACGCTCATTTGACTACGAAACATTGTCTAACCTACTGGTATCAGTGTAACTGTAGATGTTAAAGTGGTTTAGTGCCTTAGATTGACACACTTCCACTCAATGTCAAACATACAACAGTATATGCACATGTATGTTGTTATAGCTAGCAATGGGCCTAAACTGCATAAGTGAGCAAACATTGACAATACAGCATCCAATACAGATCTAATAGTGATACGATATAATAAATGCTCGATTAAACAGCAAAGAAGTATTTAGATTATGGTTTTGAACTATGCAACACGTTATTATAGTCAAATGTAGCACTTACATAGTATAGTCGGTTTTGGTACATGTAAAGTACTTTAAAGCTGTAGGTAGTGTAAAAACAAAGACTAACTCTCATTTGACTACGAAACATTGTCTAAACTACTGGTATCAGTGTAACTGTAGATGTTAAAGTCGTTTAGTGCCGTAGATTGACACACTTCCACTCAATGTCAAACATTCAACCGTATATGCACATGTATGTTGTTATAGCTTGCAATGGGCCTAAACGGCATAAGTGACCAAACACTGACAATACAGCAACCAATACAGATCTAATAGTGATACGATATTATAAATGCTCGATTAAACAGCAAAGAAGTGTTTAGATTATGGTTTTGAACTATGCAACACGTTATTATAGTCAAATGTAGCACTTACATAGTATAGTCAGTTGTGGTACATGTAAAGCACTTTAAAGCTGTAGTTAGTGTAAAAACAAAAACTAACGCTCATTTGACTACGAAACATTGTCTAAACTACTGGTATCAGTGTAACTGTATATGTTAAAGTCGTTTAGTGCCTTAGATTGACACACTTCCCATCAATGTCAAACATACAACAGTATATGCACATGTATGTTGTTATAGCTTGCAATGGGCCTAAACTGCATAAGTGAGCAAACACTGACAATACAGCAACCCATACAGATCTAAGAGTGATACGATATTATAAATGCTCGATTAAACAGCAAAGATGTGTTTAGATTATGGGTTTGAACTATGTAACATGTTCTTATAGTCAAATGTAGCAATTACATAGTATAGTTAGTTTTGGTACATGTTAAGCACTTTAAAGCCGTATTTAGTGTAAAAACAAAGACTAACGCTCATTTGACTACGAAACATTGTCTAAACTACTGGTATCAGTGTAACTGTAGATGTTAAAGTGGTTTAGTGCCTTAGATTGACACACTTCCACTCAATGTCAAACATACAACAGTATATGCACATGTATGTTGTTATAGCTTGCAATGGGCCTAAACTGCATAAGTGAGCAAACATTGACAATACAGCAACCAATACAGATCTAATAGTGATACGATATTATAAATGCTCGATTAAACAGCAAGGAAGTATTTAGATTATGGTTTTGAACTATGCAACACATTATTATAGTCAAATGTAGCACTTACATAGTATAGTCAGTTTTGGTACATGTAAAGCACTTTAAAGCCGTATTTAGTGTAAAAACAAAGACTAACGCTCATTTGACTACGAAACATTGTCTAAACTACTGGTATCAGTGTAACTGTATATGTTAAAGTCGTTTAGTGCCTTAGATTGACACACTTCCCATCAATGTCAAACATACAACAGTATATGCACATGTATGTTGTTATAGCTTGCAATGGGCCTAAACTGCATAAGTGAGCAAACACTGACAATACAGCAACCAATACAGATCTAAGAGTGATACGATATTATAAATGCTCGATTAAACAGCAAAGATGTGTCTAGATTATGGGTTTGAACTATGTAACATGTTCTTATAGTCAAATGTAGCAATTGCATAGTATAGTTAGTTTTGGTACATGTTAAGCACTCTAAAGCCATATTTAGTGTAAAAACAAAGACTAACGCTCATTTGACTACGAAACATTGTCTAACCTACTGGTATCAGTGTAACTGTAGATGTTAAAGTGGTTTAGTGCCTTAGATTGACACACTTCGACTCAATGTCAAACATACAACAGTATATGCACATGTATGTTGTTATAGCTTGCAATGGGCCTAAACTGCATAAGTGAGCAAACACTGACAATACAGCAACCAATACAGATCTAATAGTGATACGATATTATAAATGCTCGATTAAACAGCAAAGAAGTATTTAGATTATGGTTTTGAACTATGCAACACATTATTATAGTCAAATGTAGCACTTACATAGTATAGTCAGTTTTGGTACATGTAAAGCACTTTAAAGCTGTAGTTAGTGTAAAAACAAAGACTAACGCTCATTTGACTACGAAACATTGTCTAAACTACTGGTATCAGTGTAACTGTATATGTTAAAGTCGTTTAGTGCCTTAGATTGACACACTTCCCATCAATGTCAAACATACAACAGTATATGCACATGTATGTTGTTATAGCTTGCAATGGGCCTAAACTGCATAAGTGAGCAAACACTGACAATACAGCAACCAATACAGATCTAAGAGTGATACGATATTATAAATGCTCGATTAAACAGCAAAGATGTGTTTAGATTATGGGTTTGAACTATGTAACATGTTCTTATAGTCAAATGTAGCAATTACATAGTATAGTTAGTTTTGGTACATGTTAAGCACTCTAAAGCCGTATTTAGTGTAAAAACAAAGACTAACGCTCATTTGACTACGAAACATTGTCTAACCTACTGGTATCAGTGTAACTGTAGATGTTAAAGTGGTTTAGTGCCTTAGATTGACACACTTCCACTCAATGTCAAACATACAACAGTATATGCACATGTATGTTGTTATAGCTTGCAATGGGCCTAAACTGCATAAGTGAGCAAACATTGACAATACAGCAACCAATACAGATCTAATAGTGATACGATATTATAAATGCTCGATTAAACAGCAAAGAAGTATTTAGATTATGGTTTTGAACTATGCAACACGTTATTATAGTCAAATGTAGCACTTACATAGTATAGTCAGTTTTGGTACATGTAAAACACTTTAAAGCTGTAGGTAGTGTAAAAACAAAGACTAACTCTCATTTGACTACGAAATATTGTCTAAACTACTGGTATCAGTGTAACTGTAGATGTTAAAGTCGTGTAGTGCCGTAGATTGACACACTTCCACTCAATGTCAAACATTCAACCGTATATGCACATGTATGTTGTTATAGCTTGCAATGGGCCTAAACGGCATAAGTGAGCAAACACTGACAATACAGCAACCAATACAGATCTAATAGTGATACGATATTATAAATGCTCGATTAAACAGCAAAGAAGTGTTTAGATTATGGTTTTGAACTATGCAACACGTTATTATAGTCAAATGTAGCACTTACATAGTATAGTCAGTTTTGGTACATGTAAAGCACTTTAAAGCTGTAGTTAGTGTAAAAACAAAGACTAACGCTCATTTGACTACGAAACATTGTCTAAACTACTGGTATCAGTGTAACTGTATATGTTAAAGTCGTTTAGTGCCTTAGATTGACACACTTCCCATCAATGTCAAACATACAACAGTATATGCACATGTATGTTGTTATAGCTTGCAATGGGCCTAAACTGCATAAGTGAGCAAACACTGACAATACAGCAACCAATACAGATCTAAGAGTGATACGATATTATAAATGCTCGATTAAACAGCAAAGATGTGTTTAGATTATGGGTTTGAACTATGTAACATGTTCTTATAGTCAAATGTAGCAATTACATAGTATAGTTAGTTTTGGTACATGTTAAGCACTTTAAAGCCGTATTTAGTGTAAAAACAAAGACTAACGCTCATTTGACTACGAAACATTGTCTAAACTACTGGTATCAGTGTAACTGTAGATGTTAAAGTCGTTTAGTGATTTGATTGACACACTTCCACTCAATGTCAAACATTCAACAGTATATGCACATGTATGTTGTTATAGCTTGCAATGGGCCTAAACGGCATAAGTGAGCAAACACTGACAATACAGCAACCAATACAGATCTAAGAGTGATACGATATTATAAATGCTCGATTAAACAGCAAAGATGTGTTTAGATTATGGGTTTGAACTATGTAACATGTTCTTATAGTCAAATGTAGCAATTACATAGTATAGTTAGTTTTGGTACATGTTAAGCACTTTAAAGCCGTATTTAGTGTAAAAACAAAGACTAACGCTCATTTGACTACGAAACATTGTCTAAACTACTGGTATCAGTGTAACTGTAGATGTTAAAGTCGTTTAGTGATTTGATTGACACACTTCCACTCAATGTCAAACATTCAACAGTATATGCACATGTATGTTGTTATAGCTTGCAATGGGCCTAAACGGCATAAGTGAGCAAACACTGACAATACAGCAACCAATACAGATCTAATAGTGATACGATATTATAAATGCTCGATTAAACAGCAAAGAAGTGTTTAGATTATGGTTTTGAACTATGCAATACGTTATTATAGTCAAATGTAGCACTTACATAGTATAGTCGGCTTTGGTACGTGTAAAGCACTTTACAGCTGTAGTTAGTGTAAAAACAAAGACTAACGCTCATTTGACTACGAAACATTGTCTAAACTACTGGTATCAGTGTAACTGTAGATGTTAAAGTCGTTTAGTGCCTTAGATTGACACACTTCCCATCAATGTCAAACATACAATAGTATATGCACATGTATGTTGTGATAGCTTGCAGTGGGCCTAAACTGCATAAGTGAGCAAACACTGACAATACAGCAACCAATACAGATCTAATGGTGATACGATATTATAAATGCTCGATTAAACAGCAAAGATGTGTTGAGATTATGGTTTTGAACTATGCAACACGTTATTATAGTCAAATGTAGCACTTACATAGTATAGTCAGTTTTGGTACATGTAAAGCTCTTTAAAGCTGTAGTTAGTGTAAAAACAAAGACTAAAGCTCAGTTGACTACGAAACATTGTCTAAACTACTGGTATCAGTGTAACTGTAGATGTTAAAGTGGTTTAGTGCCTTAGATTGACACACTTCCACTCAATGTCAAACATACAACAGTATATGCACATGTATGTTGTTATAGCTTGCAATGGGCCTAAACTGCATAAGTGAGCAAACACTGACAATACAGCAACCAATACAGATCTAATAGTGATACGATATTATAAATGCTCGATTAAACAGCAAAGAATTGTTTAAATTATGGTTTTGAACTATGCAACACGTTATTATAGTCAAATGTAGCACTTACATAGTATAGTCGGCTTTGGTATGTGTAAAGCACTTTACAGCTGTAGTTAGTGTAAAAACAAAGACTAACGCTCATTTGACTACGAAACATTGTCTAAACTACTGGTATCAGTGTAACTGTAGATGTTAAAGTCGTTTAGTGCCTTAGATTGACACACTTCCCATCAATGTCAAACATACAACAGTATATGCACATGTATGTTGTGATAGCTTGCAGTGGGCCTAAACTGCATAAGTGAGCAAACACTGACAATACAGCAACCAATACAGATCTAATGGTGATACGATATTGTAAATGCTCGATTGACAGCAAAGATGTGTTGAGATTATGGTTGTGAACTATGCAACACGTTATTATAGTCAAATGTAGCACTTACATAGTATAGTCAGGTTTGGTACATGTAAAGCACTTTAAAGCTGTAGTTAGTGTAAACACAAAGACTAACCCTCATTTGACTACGAAACATTGTCTAAACTACTGGTATCAGTGTAACTGTAGATGTTAAAGTCGTTTAGTGCCTTAGATTGACACACTTCCACTCAATGTCAAACATACAACAGTATATGCACATGTATGTTGTTATAGCTTGCAATGGGCCTAAACTGCATAAGTGAGCAACCACTGACAATACAGCAACCAATACAGATCTAATAGTGATACGATATTATAAATGCTCGATTAAACAGCAAAGAATTGTTTAAATTATGGTTTTGAACTATGCAACACGTTATTATAGTCAAATGTAGCACTTACATAGTATAGTCAGATTTGGTACATGTAAAGCGCTTTAAAGCTGTAGTTAGTGTAAAAACAAAGACTAACGCTCATGTGACTACGAAACATTGTCTAAACTACTGGTATCAGTGTAACTGTAGATGTTAAAGTCGTTTAGTGCCTTATATTGACACACATCAACTCAATGTCAAACATACAACGGTATATGCACATGTATGTTGTTATAGCTTGCAATGGGCCTAAACTGCATAAGTGAGCAAACACTGACAATACAGCAACCAATACAGATCTAAGAGTGATACGATATTATAAATGC
Organism: Mastigias papua; assembly: GCA_964019165.1. Taxonomy (NCBI): domain Eukaryota; kingdom Metazoa; phylum Cnidaria; class Scyphozoa; order Rhizostomeae; family Mastigiidae; genus Mastigias; species Mastigias papua. The sequence continues at coordinate 8,815,431 of OZ025280.1, forward strand.
TCGATTAAACAGCAAAGATGTGTTTAGATTATGGGTTTGAACTATGTAACATGTTCTTATAGTCAAATGTAGCAATTACATAGTATAGTTAGTTTTTGTACATGTTAAGCACTTTACAGCCGTATTTAGTGTAAAAACAAAGACTAACGCTCATTTGACTACGAAACATTGTCTAACCTACTGGTATCAGTGTAACTGTAGATGTTAAAGTCGTTTAGTGCCTTAGATTGACACACTTCCACTCAATGTCAACCATACAACAGTATATGCACATGTATGTTGTTATAGCTTGCAATGGGCCTAAACTGCATAAGTGAGCAAACACTGACAATACAGCAACCAATACAGATCTAATGGTGATACGTTATTATAAATACTCCATTGACTGCAAAGATGTGTTTAGATTATGGTTTTGAACTATGCAACACGTTATTATAGTCAAATGTAGCACTTACATAGTATAGTCAGTTTTGGTACATGTAAAACACTTTAAAGCTGTAGGTAGTGTAAAAACAAAGACTAACGCTCATTTGACTACGAAACATTGTCTAAACTACTGGTATCAGTGTAACTGTAGATGTTAAAGTCGTTTAGTGATTTGATTGACACACTTCCACTCAATGTCAAACATTCAACCGTATATGCACATGTATGTTGTTATAGCTTGCAATGGGCCTAAACGGCATAAGTGAGCAAACACTGACAATACAGCAACCAATACAGATCTAATAGTGATACGATATTATAAATGCTCGATTAAACAGCAAAGAAGTGTTTAGATTATGGTTTTGAACTTTTTTGCAACACGTTATTATAGTCAAATGTAGCACTTACATAGTATAGTCGGCTTTGGTACGTGTAAAGCACTTTACAGCTGTAGTTAGTGTAAAAACAAAGACTAACGCTCATTTGACTACGAAACATTGTCTAAACTACTGGTATCAGTGTAACTGTAGATGTTAAAGTCGTTTAGTGCCTTAGATTGACACACTTCCTATCAATGTCAAACATACAACAGTATATGCACATGTATGTTGTGATAGCTTGCAGTTGGCCTAAACTGCATAAGTGAGCAAACACTGACAATACAGCAACCAATACAGATCTAATGGTGATGCGATATTGTAAATGCTCGATTGACAGCAAAGATGTGTTGAGATTATGGTTGTGAACTATGCAACACGTTATTATAGTCAAATGTAGCACTTACATAGTATAGTCAGGTGTGGTATATGTAAAGCACTTTAAAGCTGTAGTTAGTGTAAAAACAAAGACTAACGCTCATTTGACTACGAAACATTGTCTAAACTACTGGTATCAGTATAACTGTAGATGTTAAAGTCGTTTAGTGCCTTAGATTGACACACTTCCACTCAATGTCAAACATACAACAGTATATGCACATGTATGTTGTTATAGCTTGCAATGGGCCTAAACTGCATAAGTGAGCAAACACTGACAATACAGCAACCAATACAGATCTAATAGTGATACGATATTATAAATGCTCGATTAAACAGCAAAGAATTGTTTAAATTATGGTTTTGAACTATGCAACACGTTATTATAGTCAAATGTAGCACTTACATAGTATAGTCAGATTTGGTACATGTTAAGCACTTTACAGCCGTATTTAGTGTAAAAACAAAGACTAACGCTCATTTGACTACGAAACATTGTCTAACCTACTGGTATCAGTGTAACTGTAGATGTTAAAGTCGTTTAGTGCCTTAGATTGACACACTTCCACTCAATGTCAACCATACAACAGTATATGCACATGTATGTTGTTATAGCTTGCAATGGGCCTAAACTGCATAAGTGAGCAAACACTGACAATACAGCAACCAATACAGATCTAATGGTGATACGTTATTATAAATACTCCATTGACTGCAAAGATGTGTTTAGATTATGGTTTTGAACTATGCAACACGTTATTATAGTCAAATGTAGCACTTACATAGTATAGTCAGTTTTGGTACATGTAAAGCACTTTAAAGCTGTAGGTAGTGTAAAAACAAAGACTAACGCTCATTTGACTACGAAACATTGTCTAAACTACTGGTATCAGTATAACTGTAGATGTTAAAGTCGTTTAGTGCCGTAGATTGACACACTTCCACTCAATGTCAAACATTCAACCGTATATGCACATGTATGTTGTTATAGCTTGCAATGGGCCTAAACGGCATAAGTGAGCAAACACTGACAATACAGCAACCAATACAGATCTAATAGTGATACGATATTATAAATGCTCGATTAAACAGCAAAGAAGTGTTTAGATTATGGTTTTGAACTATGCAACACGTTATTATAGTCAAATGTAGCACTTACATAGTATAGTCAGTTTTGGTACATGTAAAACACTTTAAAGCTGTAGGTAGTGTAAAAACAAAGACTAACGCTCATTTGACTACGAAACATTGTCTAAACTACTGGTATCAGTGTAACTGTAGATGTTAAAGTCGTTTAGTGATTTGATTGACACACTTCCACTCAATGTCAAACATTCAACCGTATATGCACATGTATGTTGTTATAGCTTGCAATGGGCCTAAACGGCATAAGTGAGCAAACACTGACAATACAGCAACCAATACAGATCTAATAGTGATACGATATTATAAATGCTCGATTAAACAGCAAAGAAGTGTTTAGATTATGGTTTTGAACTATGCAACACGTTATTATAGTCAAATGTAGCACTTACATAGTATAGTCGGCTTTGGTACGTGTAAAGCACTTTACAGCTGTAGTTAGTGTAAAAACAAAGACTAACGCTCATTTGACTACGAAACATTGTCTAAACTACTGGTATCAGTGTAACTGTAGATGTTAAAGTCGTTTAGTGTCTTAGATTGACACACTTCCCATCAATGTCAAACATACAACAGTATATGCACATGTATGTTGTGATAGCTTGCAGTGGGCCTAAACTGCATAAGTGAGCAAACACTGACAATACAGCAACCAATACAGATCTAATGGTGATACGTTATTATAAATACTCCATTGACTGCAAAGATGTGTTTAGATTATGGTTTTGAACTATGCAACACGTTATTATAGTCAAATGTAGCACTTACATAGTATAGTCAGTTTTGGTACATGTAAAACACTTTAAAGCTGTAGGTAGTGTAAAAACAAAGACTAACGCTCATTTGACTACGAAACATTGTCTAAACTACTGGTATCAGTGTAACTGTAGATGTTAAAGTCGTTTAGTGATTTGATTGACACACTTCCACTCAATGTCAAACATTCAACCGTATATGCACATGTATGTTGTTATAGCTTGCAATGGGCCTAAACGGCATAAGTGAGCAAACACTGACAATACAGCAACCAATACAGATCTAATAGTGATACGATATTATAAATGCTCGATTAAACAGCAAAGAAGTGTTTAGATTATGGTTTTGAACTATGCAACACGTTATTATAGTCAAATGTAGCACTTACATAGTATAGTCGGCTTTGGTACGTGTAAAGCACTTTACAGCTGTAGTTAGTGTAAAAACAAAGACTAACGCTCATTTGACTACGAAACATTGTCTAAACTACTGGTATCAGTGTAACTGTAGATGTTAAAGTCGTTTAGTGCCTTAGATTGACACACTTCCCATCAATGTCAAACATACAACAGTATATGCACATGTATGTTGTTATAGCTTGCAGTGGGCCTAAACTGCATAAGTGAGCAAACACTGACAATACAGCAACCAATACAGATCTAATGGTGATACGATATTATAAATGCTCAATTAAACAGCAAAGATGTGTTGAGATTATGGTTTTGAACTATGCAACACGTCATTATAGTCAAATGTAGCACTTACATAGTATAGTCAGATTTGGTACATGTAAAGCGCTTTAAAGCTGTAGTTAGTGTAAAAACAAAGACTAACGCTCATTTGACTACGAAACATTGTCTAAACTACTGGTATCAGTGTAACTGTAGATGTTAAAGTCGTTTAGTGCCTTATATTGACACACATCCACTCAATGTCAAACATACAACGGTATATGCACATGTATGTTGTTATAGCTTGCAATGGGCCTAAACGGCATAAGTGAGCAAACACTGACAATACAGCAACCAATACAGATCTAATAGTGATACGATATTATAAATGCTCGATTAAACAGCAAAGAAGTGTTTAGATTATGGTTTTGAACTATGCAACACGGTATTATAGTCAAATGTAGCACTTACATAGTATAGTCGGCTTTGGTACGTGTAAAGCACTTTACAGCTGTAGTTAGTGTAAATACAAAGACTAACGCTCATTTGACTACGAAACATTGTCTAAACTACTGGTATCAGTGTAACTGTAGATGTTAAAGTCGTTTAGTGCCTTAGATTGACACACTTCCCATCAATGTCAAACATACAACAGTATATGCACATGTATGTTGTGATAGCTTGCAGTGGGCCTAAACTGCATAAGTGAGCAAACACTGACAATACAGCAACCAATACAGATCTAATGGTGATACGATATTGTAAATGCTCGATTGACAGCAAAGATGTGTTGAGATTATGGTTGTGAACTATGCAACACGTTATTATAGTCAAATGTAGCACTTACATAGTATAATCAGGTTTGGTACATGTAAAGCACTTTAAAGCTGTAGTTAGTGTAAAAACAAAGACTAACGCTCATTTGACTACGAAACATTGTCTAAACTACTGGTATCAGTGTAACTGTAGATGTTAAAGTCGTTTAGTGATTTGATTGACACACTTCCACTCAATGTCAAACATTCAACCGTATATGCACATGTATGTTATTATAGCTTGCAATGGGCCTAAACGGCATAAGTGAGCAAACACTGACAATACAGCAACCAATACAGATCTAATAGTGATACGATATTATAAATGCTCGATTAAACAGCAAAGAAGTGTGTAGATTATGGTTTTGAACTATGCAACACGTTATTATAGTCAAATGTAGCACTTACATAGTATAGTCGGCTTTGGTACGTGTAAAGCACTTTACAGCTGTAGTAAGTGTAAAAACAAAGACTAACGCTCATTTGACTACGAAACATTGTCTAAACTACTGGTATCAGTGTAACTGTAGATGTTAAAGTCGTTTAGTGCCTTAGATTGACACACTTCCCATCAATGTCAAACATACAACAGTATATGCACATGTATGTTGTGATAGCTTGCAGTGGGCCTAAACTGCATAAGTGAGCAAACACTGACAATACAGCAACCAATACAGATCTAATGGTGATACGATATTATAAATGCTCAATTAAACAGCAAAGATGTGTTGAGATTATGGTTGTGAACTATGCAACACGTTATTATAGTCAAATGTAGCACTTACATAGTATAGTCAGGTTTGGTACATGTAAAGCACTTTAAAGCTGTAGTTAGTGTAAAAACAAAGACTAACGCTCATTTGACTACGAAACATTGTCTAAACTACTGGTGTCAGTGTAACTGTAGATGTTAAAGTCGTTTAGTGCCTTAGATTGACACACTTCCACTCAATGTCAAACATACAACAGTATATGCACATGTATGTTGTTATAGCTTGCAATGGGCCTAAACTGCATAAGTGAGCAAACACTGACAATACAGCAACCAATACAGATCTAATAGTGATACGATATTATAAATGCTCGATTAAACAGCAAAGAATTGTTTAAATTATGGTTTTGAACTATGCAACACGTTATTATAGTCAAATGTAGCACTTACATAGTATAGTCAGATTTGGTACATGTAAAGCGCTTTAAAGCTGTAGTTAGTGTAAAAACAAAGACTAACGCTCATTTGACTACGAAACATTGTCTAAACTACTGGTATCAGTGTAACTGTAGATGTTAAAGTCGTTTAGTGCCTTATATTGACACACATCCACTCAATGTCAAACATACAACGGTATATGCACATGTATGTTGTTATAGCTTGCAATGGGCCTAAACGGCATAAGTGAGCAAACACTGACAATACAGCAACCAATACAGATCTAATAGTGATACGATATTATAAATGCTCGATTAAACAGCAAAGAAGTGTTTAGATTATGGTTTTGAACTATTCAACACGTTATTATAGTCAAATGTAGCACTTACATAGTATAGTCAGTTTTGGTACATGTAAAGCACTTTAAAGCTGTAGTTAGTGTAAAAACAAAGACTAACGCTCATTTGACTACGAAACATTGTCTAAACTACTGGTATCAGTGTAACTGTAGATGTTAAAGTCGTTTAGTGCCTTAGATTGACACACTTCCCATCAATGTCAAACATACAACAGTATATGCACATGTATGTTGTGATAGCTTGCAGTGGGCCTTAACTGCATAAGTGAGCAAACACTGACAATACAGCAACCAATACAGATCTAATGGTGATAAGATATTGTAAATGCTCGATTGACAGCAAAGATGTGTTGAGATTATGGTTGTGAACTATGCAACACGTTATTATAGTCAAATGTAGCACTTACATAGTATAGTCAGGTTTGGTACATGTAAAGCACTTTAAAGCTGTAGTTAGTGTAAAAACAAAGACTAACGCTCATTTGACTACGAAACATTGTCTAAACTACTGGTATCAGTATAACTGTAGATGTTAAAGTCGTTTAGTGCCTTAGATTGACACACTTCCACTCAATGTCAAACATACAACAGTATATGCACATGTATGTTGTTATAGCTTGCAATGGGCCTAAACTGCATAAGTGAGCAAACACTGACAATACAGCAACCAATACAGATCTAATAGTGATACGATATTATAAATGCTCGATTAAACAGCAAAGAATTGTTTAAATTATGGTTTTGAACTATGCAACACGTTATTATAGTCAAATGTAGCACTTACATAGTATAGTCAGATTTGGTACATGTAAAGCACTTTAAAGCTGTAGTTAGTGTAAAAACAAAGACTAACGCTCATTTGACTACGAAACATTGTCTAAACTACTGGTATCAGTGTAACTGTAGATGTTAAAGTCGTTTAGTGCCTTATATTGACACACATCCACTCAATGTCAAACATACAACAGTATATGCACATGTATGTTGTTATAGCTTGCAATGGGCCTAAACTGCATAAGTGAGCAAACACTGACAATACAGCAACCAATACAAATCTGATGGTGATGCGATATTATAAATATTCCATTGACAGCAAAGATGTGTTTACATTATGGTTTTGAACTATGCAACACGTTATTATAGTCAAATGTAGCACTTACATAGTATAGTCAGTTTTGGTACATGTAAAGCACTTTAAAGCTGTAGTTAGTGTAAAAACAAAGACTAACGCTCATTTGACTACGAAACATTGTCTAAACTACTGGTATCAGTATAACTGTGGATGTTAAAGTCGTTTAGTGCCGTAGATTGACACACTTCCACTCAATGTCAAACATTCAACCGTATATGCACATGTATGTTGTTATAGCTTGCAATGGGCCTAAACGGCATAAGTGAGCAAACACTGACAATACAGCAACCAATACAGATCTAATAGTGATACGATATTATAAATGCTCGATTGACAGCAAAGAAGTATTTAGATTATGGTTTTCAACTATGCAACACGTTATTATAGTCAAATGTAGCACTTACATAGTATAGTCAGGGTTGGTACATGTAAAGCACTTTAAAGCTGTAGTTAGTGTAAAAACAAACACCAACGCTCATTTGACTACGAAACATTGTCTAAACTACTGGTATCAGTGTAACTGTAGATATTAAAGTCGTTTTGTGCCTTAGATTGACACACTTCCACTCAATGTCAAACATAAAACAGTATATGCACATGTATGTTGTTATAGCTTGCAATGGGCCTAAACTGCATAAGTGAGCAAACTCTGACAATACAGCAACCAATACAGATCTAATAGTGATACGATATTATAAATACTCCATTGACTGCAAAGATGTGTTTAGATTATGATTTTGAACTATGCAACACGTTATTATAGTGAAATGTAGCACTTACATAGTATAGTCAGTTTTGGTACATGTAAAATAGTTTAAAGCTGTAGGTAGTGTAAAAACAAAGACTAACGCTCATTTGACTACGAAACATTGTCTAAACTACTGGTATCGGTATAACTGTAGATGTTAAAGCCGTTTAGTGCCTTAGATTGACACACTTCCACTCAATGTCAAACATACAACAGTATATGCACATGTATGTTGTTATAGCTTGCAATGGGCCTAAACTGCATAAGTGAGCAAACACTGACAATACAGCAACCAATACAGATCTAATAGTGATACGATATTATAAATGCTCGATTAAACAGCAAAGAATTGTTTAAATTATGGTTTTGAACTATGCAACACGTTATTATAGTCAAATGTAGCACTTACATAGTATAGTCAGTTTTGGTACATGAAAAAGCACTTTAAAGCTGTAGTTAGTGTAAAAACAAAGACTAACGCTCATTTGACTACGAAACATTGTCTAAACTACTGGTATCAGTGTAACTGTAGATGTTAAAGTCGTTTAGTGATTTGATTGACACACTTCCACTCAATGTCAAACATACAACAGTATATGCACATGTATGTTGTAATAGCTTGCAATTGGCCTAAACTGCATAAGTGAGCAAACATTGACAATACAGCAACCAATACAGATCTACTGAAGATACGATAATAAAACTACTTCATTGACAGCAAAGATGTGTTTAGATTATTGTTTTGAAGTATGCAACACGTTTTTTTAGTCAAATGTAGCACTTACATAGTATAGTCAGTTTTGGTACATGTAAAGCACTTTAAAGCTGTAGTTAGTGTAAAAACAAAGACTAACGCTCATTTGACTACGAAACATTGTCTAAACTACTGGTATCAGTGTAACTGTAGATGTTAAAGTCGTTTAGTGCCTTAGATTGACACACTTCCACTCAATGTCAAACATAAAACAGTATATGCACATGTATGTTGTTATAGCTTGCAAT